>JAPDEO010000002.1:0-600000 GCA_027569155.1 Aspergillus haitiensis | reverse complement strand
TTTATTCTAGCCATGTCCTTCATTCTGCCCATTTCATATATTAGTAGTACATAGAGAAAGATAGAAATCCTCCTTTTCCCTCCCCCCACCCCCACCCCCCCTTTGGAACAAAAAGAAAAGAAAAATTCCTAGATCGAAGGCAAATTTCATGTTATTCCTGAACGTCATCATTTTATTCTTTTTCGTGAAGAAGACAAAACAAATATCATTATCTTATCTTTTTATCCCATCTATCAATACTAGGCCATGTCATTAAGGCTAAGAATCTATTATAAAGGTTTCCTTATTATAAAGATCAGAAAGCGGATTTTTAAGTATATTTCTGCAATGCAGATTGCACAGTACGTATAAACTTATATCATGCATGTGATCGGCAACTGAAAGACAAGTGACTATTCTACCTAACAACTGTGGGGATCAAGTTGGTTTGACTCTAGGGAAGCCTAGGTCTGGAGCCCGATACTACACTTGGAGCTTTCTATTGCACATAACACAGGATAGCCTCAGTAAGAGGAACCGATAGACCTCCTCGAGGAAGCTTTCAGGAAAAAAAAGCAGGTTATATATAGCAGGGGGGGAGACTTGTAGGTATACATTACCATGTATTCCGACTAGTAGGTAGTAAAATGCCCTCAGCACCGATTGAATGAAAATCGCCTAGCATCTCATACATCGTCGGAGAAAATATACTTCCATTAGTTACGCCGACGAATAGATTAGGAGATAACGGGCAAGAGAAAATAATATTCTTGCATTATTGGCTTAGGGCCTGAGTATCTGGTTCATTCTTTATAGGTATGTTTAAAGTTTTGGATGAGGTACCTAGTAGTAAGACTATAGTTGACCTTTCATGACTGGCAAATCATTTCGTTTTGGCCCAAATTCAAAGTTTCTTTAATGGAAACAAAAAAAAAAAAAAATGTTAACAACAAACATGACTAAATATACGTTAGCAAAAGCGATCATGAAACATCAACAGAAGATAGAAAAGTGTCACTTACAAAGTAAGTTCGGTTCACCAGTGAGTGGCTAGCTGGCTGGCTGGTCCTAAGTAGGTATAAGAAAAATTAAAAGTCGTAGAAAGAAGAAAATAGAAATAAAAGTGAAAAGAAAAAAAAAAAAAAAAAAAAAGCCAAAGCCTAAAACAACGACGATATAGCCACAAACTTTGTGGTTATAAAAATTGGAGGCTTTTCTTTTCCCTAACGTCTGTCTTTACGTGTTTTGTCCTCGCACCCCCAGCCATTCTTTAGATTCAGGCATGTCTTTTCCAACCCCCTTCAACCACCAACCATTGGAGCAGAAATACTCATATGTGAATCAAGGAAAGCCTTGGATTCACTGAGCTGATCACAAGCATGGTCAGGCTCCAAGACTGCAAGATCATCCATGTTGTAGTTCCCAGTGGCCACAGCAACAACAGAGCAACCGGCCTGCTTGGCGCATTCGATGTCTAAGGGCGTGTCTCCAACAATTATCACTTTGTTTGTGTGGAAAACAGAGCCATCTAACTCTTTCAATTTGGTAATGGAATCCTGAATCAGGCCGATTCGGTCCATATGAGTGTCTCCAAAGGCTGAAATGCTGAGGTCGAAAATGGAAGTATCGATTCCTGCGGCACGAAGTTTAAGCAGTGCATTTGGACGTGAGTTGCCTGTGAGGAGACCAATTCTAGGTGTCGGATAAGCAGGGTTTTCTTTTTTTGCCAGCAGCCATTCTAGAGTCTCCTTGACCCCCGGGCATGGGACCGAGGAAAATCCCTTTGTCAAAGATTTTTGAAGGTACTGGGGATGAACCTGAAGAAATTTCTTCGTAACCGCAGGCTTTGAATCAACTTTGTGATAATCAAGGATGTCTTGGAGCAATCCCAAGTCCGTCCTTCCGTGTAGGTTTACTCTAGTGTTGGCGTGAGTTATCTTCTTGCCAGCAATATCACTGACACAAGAATAGTAAGCATCGACGCTTAGTTCTTCAGAGCGACAGAGGGTACCATCTATATCAAATAAGATAGTAACCATTGATTGAGGGGGCGGGATGTTGACGAGGACTCTTAGAAGCTCTCGAGAGCCAGAGAAGGATGTTCGACCATGTAGAAATCTATGGTTGTCTAAGAGATACCCCTGACCAGGCTGCAGCGAGACAGCAAAGGCATTACGATACATGATATCCAGAAGCTGGGGGAAGTGAAGGGCCAAAGAAGCCGACATCTGAATTCCGTCATCGAAACGGAATCGCAAAATTCCCGAAGCCTCATCAAATATCGGCCGAGGCACGAAATCTCCACTCTCGGATCGGAAGCTGGAATGTTTTGAGCTTCTGATCAACTCGTACAAGCCCTGATCCTGCCTTTTGATGTCTTGGACGAGTTTGAAGCCGTCTACCAACAAGGAGTCACCACCACTCATCGATTTGCTCTTGAGAGTAGACATGAGTACTCGCGGGGGAAGTTCCCATCCACTTCTGTCACTGTGGAAATATAACTCTATTGGGTTGTCAAAAGCGGTACTTCCCAAAACTAGTTAGGTAGGTGACTGATGTGGCATACCTTCAGAGCTATAGCCTTTGCCAGGCAGTGTTGGGTCATAGCGTATATTGCTCACACCCGTTCCACTATGCTGCTCATTTCTGGGTCGAACAATGTCTCCGAGTTGACTCGCAAGATGTCTTAAGGAGTTCTCGTCACAGCATTGGAGGAAGACTATACCTTCGCTATGGAACCTATCCTGAATCTCCCGAAGTGCAGAGGGTGAGTGGAAAACCGGGTCTACTCACACACCGATCAGCAAGAGGAGTAGCCACATAGTTGCAGGGAACCCACCTTGTATACTCAGGCCACAACGTTTGACGTCCATGGTGAGAGACATATCTGTTATCCGGAGCGGCGGAGGAGAAGCCGATACCAAGTGAGGTGAAGTGATATGTCCGCTACGATGATGCAAGAATCGTCGCTGCTTAAGTAGTTGATGAGAAAGGCCCCCTTCATTCTTTGGGCAGTTCATCGCTCTTTCCTTGTCGGACAATAGTCATTCAACAGCCGCGGAAGGCAAGTATCCTTGGATACAGGGAAGGCCCCTTCGCTATCGCTGTAGCCATACAGAAGGCGTATACAATGGGCCGGATTACCTTTTTCAATTGATGGAAACTGCAACCGTTGGATTATGGAGCAAAGCAAGCCAATAGACCCCGGTTCTGGGAAATTGGCGGGCATGCCATTAGATGCTTGTAGCACTCACAGAGGCCCAGACTCCATCGAGGCGGCCCAACCATCATGCAGGGAGACTTTTCCTTGCTTACGATCCGCACCTATCCCTTTTTTTCTTTTATTCCCTTTTCTTTTCCCCCCCGAATCCCTGTTTTTTAATTGATCCGTTGAGTCTCCATACGGCTTCTGAACCGGCATCCCCGTAAAACCCTCCGATTGTGCTTTCGTTTCTTGAATCTTCTAGAAAAGAAACATTGGCCATAATTCAAAGTGGTACACGACGGGGTAATTCAAGACTAAGTAGGTAAGTAAATACAACCAAATAAACCAAATACATCCTTCGAAAAACCGAAAAAACCCCCTAATGTGCCATGAGAAACCTTGCCCCAATAGTACTCGTATTACCGAATTCAGAAGATGGACGTCTTCCATGGACAGGTAACTAACTATTTACCTACCTACTTAGTAACCTAGATAATATTACTGAGTTAAGAGGTAGTGTAGTTATTATTAGCATCTTTTCATAAGATACCTACTTAGGTACTTAATAACTAGTAAGTTCCAGCTAAAAGTGATCCTCCTCCATCATAGATCATGTGCTGTGTATCACCCATACGCCACATGTGAGATGTTACCTGTATCCTCCTCCAGCTCCGCCACATATCGGGAGGCGGACACGAATACGAATAGGTTCATGGTTATTTATCTATCATCAAGAACACCCCCAAAAGAAACACAGAAAATAAATTAAACGCCTCTAAACGCTTCAATCCTAGACAAGAAGTTTACACAAACATCCTCCTCCTCCTCCTCCTCATCAAAAACATCGACATCGGGTAAGAGTGTAGTTTTAGATACTAGTTACCAGGTTGGTAGTACGCCTACTTTAACGTGGTCCTACCCACCTGACCAACAACAGCATGTAATGTACGACGTAAAGGCAAATGTCCTTTTTTTTTTATCTCCCCAACAGCAATTCTTACGCAGATGATGAGACCCCAAAGAATGAACCCTCAATCAATTTCTCCAATGGTGTATAATCTTGCTTCTTATTATTCCCTACATCATGCAAGTCTTGCCTTCGGAAATGATCCCTAGAGCATCCGATCTGATATCACGCCAGCTTGAACGCCTATCTATAAAAAAAGAGAAAAATTGTACGTATCCATGTCCATTTTGAGCTTTGTTGGGTAATTATTGGAGGCTAAGACTGCATAAGAAATGCACACCTTAGTCAGTCACCACCAGTCCAGACCCTCACTTTCCCCCCCTTCTCCTATAATCGGTAGGGATTGTTGAGATTGAGCGCTTCAATACAAACAATAATAACAAAATAACAATAATAAACATATTATGAAAGACACGATAGATAGGTACTTTCCCGCCCCGCTCCTCCTCAACTACAGGGTATTCCTTGAATCTTCATTCTTAGGAATGCTTGTCAAACCCGGGACTCCCCCTCCCCTCCTCCCTCCCTCTCTCCCCTCTAGGGACGCTTTCTGTCCGCCAACTGACGTACCAACAGTTCTACAGCCTTTTGATCGACACCACCTCTCACTAGGCCAGTATCTCTCTCGAATTCAAAACTCTAAATTTTAGACCTCAAGGATTCAACAATACCGAAATAAAATAATTGGCTAAAACTTTAGGTGACTATATTTGCTTTTCTTACGTCACCCACAGCAATCTCTTGGGACTACCTAAGGACGCAAGGTGTAGATTCCGCCAGACTCTACTGCAGTTTGTCCCCCCAGTTCTTGGCCCCTCATGCTTGGCGCATGGTGGACAGGGTTAGGTAGTCATAGAGTCGGTGATCATTTCCCGACTTCTAAGGGGCCAATTGTGAAGGGCACGAGATTCATACTGTGTACGTTACATCATTGTACAACGCTTATCCTATGGCCTGGAATGTGCGACTGATAAGGGTATCCCAGTTTACAGGGTTATTGTTGTTGAACAAACACATTACGTTTCCTACCGAATATTTCCTCCCACTGATCAGAAGAGCAGCCACTGGGGTAGCAGAGGTTAAACGACCCCTACCTACTAGAAGTGCCTGGGTGAAATCGGGAGAAGGAAGAGATCGACCCGCAAGAAGATAACCCAGGGTAAGCAAATTACAAAAAAAAGCACATGATTTGAGACACAGAAAGTTTGAAGTGGGGCCTAATATTTAATCAATATGCAATCGGAGATCCCTGGGTGCATCCAAGTTTGTAAGAACTCTCTCATCTAGGAGCCACTCCATAAGGCTGGTACAGTTGCCACTCAAGACTTGGAAACACCCCCCACCCCGAGTATCACCGTCTTATCTACAACGACCCCAAGCCATATCTCAAACTTCAAGGGGAGAACCAAGTTTTTGTGAAAAGTATAGATTTGATTGTCTTCACTCTGACAGGCCAGGCAGCGTGGCGAACCACGGTCTGGTCTGGGAACCTGAGATGATGAGCAGGCCAAGACGGTTTTCTCCGTCATTTCCAAGATAGGCAATAGGCGCAATTCCCCAGGCTTTTGCAGGTAAAATGTTTTATAAAAGATCAAGGAACCCCAAGCCCGCCAGCGAGCCCCTAGTCGATAACCTAGTTGTAATTCTTGAAAGGATCCTAGTTGCAGATGCATACTACACAAGAGTGCATCACTTTGAGCTTTAAGTTGAGCCATTATCATGTCTTCCACACAAGAATTTTTACAAATACCTTCACGAGTTCTCCGTCAAGCTTCTCAGTTTAAACCACACATTCCCTCCGGTATCCGTCGGCCGGCATTTCTCGGGCAATTAGCCGTTTTCTCCCATAGAAAGTTACAGCAAGAAGCAGCCTCGCATACACCGGACCTTCGACGGTGCTTGGGACATCATGGAATATTCCAAAAATGTGTGAAAGCTGCCCAGGAAAATGGAGAGCAGCGGGCTGCACCCGCAGCATCCCTCTCCCAGGCTAGTTGCCATGAGCCCAGCGTTTCACCTCTTCGAGCACAAATTATTTTAGCCATGAAGGCAATGGTTCGACGCATTCCACAGGCATCACGGGCCTCGAAGAGTACAGATCTAGTACATGTCCATACACGGGAGTCCCGGGAACTAAACGCTGGAAGACCCCGAGACTCCCGTTCCACGAAGATCATGCTTGGTCTCAAGTCTCTTTCACGTCGTGAAAAACCTTCCGATGATAAGGCACTCGGTCGAAATTGGCGATCGTGTCAGCATGGACCTTGACTTGACGAATGCCAGCTATTACGGAGCATTTCTTCTTCCCCTACCTATGATTACATGACACTTACGACAGATTCGATTTTATTTTGATTGTATAGTTATAATAGAACGACACAAGCATGCTCTCTATTTACCTTTATCCATAATAATTTTACATATACACACATGTACATACATTTCGAATATATATATAAATAAATGTTTCATATTGATATTCGCGCCTCAGATTCTTTCAAGGATCATATCATCTGCTTAAGAAGAAAGAGAATGGTGGAAAGTCGTAGATTATCCAAAAAAAAAAAAAAACGTATCTGTATAGATAGCACCACATAAACAAGACAGGGAAACAATACTTAAGGTATCACTTGGATTTTCATTATCGTTACTTTCACATGTCATTTATTCGTCCCCAGCGACCCATCTTGCTTTTTTCCTCACCATCTCGCTCTGGCTCTATTCACCTTGCCTGCTTATTCAACATCACAACAACTGTAGGTACCTTATCCATCAGTCAGGTAGAATAACACCGCCACGATGGAGAGAATTTGCATATTTCTACTATTCCTCGTCTCCACCCTTGTCTGTGCTGTATCAGCGGGACAGCTACAAGTTGAGGTTGCAGCAAACACACTCAGCCCGACAGTTCTCGAGACTAGAAACATCCAAACGGCTAGCCAGCACGATGGACTTCCAAACAATAACTCCATTGGTTTTGTTCCATCTGCCACGTAAGTCTACCCCAATATGAGATAATGAACACCCTTCTACTGGGATTCTCAGACCCCTGTTCGACTAATTACAAGAAAACTGTGGGGACAGGGATCCGGCAAATTTCATCAACTACTGTGATAACAAACGTTTGACTAACGGAAACCCGATGAAAGGAGCATCATGTAATGGAATCGGTACGTATCTTCTACCTATCACCAATCCTTGACATACCTTGATACCTAGTAGTTCTCCGGAACAAACATGGGGGCCTAAACCAGCCATTAAAACTACTAACTGAAATCGGGGCGATTATTCATAGTAATGGGCGACATACCCTCTACTACTGATATGATCTCCACTTATAACGCAACCCTACCCTGGGGAAATTCTCCCATCCAATAGAACATTTACTATCAAATTTCAAGTCATGAATCTTCTGGCTGGATCACAAACCAACCCTGAATCCACCTTTTACGCCGCGCCACAGGGCCTCAAAAACGGCAAGATAGTTGGTCATCCTCAAATTGCCATACAATCTTTAGACGGTCATGATGACAACAATAATCAGATTGTGTCAACACCAGCACCAGACCCCACCGTTTTCGTGTTCTTCAGGGCTATTACGGATACCGGCGATCAAAACGGTGTGTTTGCAATCCCTGTAGATGGGGGCCTACCCGAAGGGTTCTATCGTATATGTACAATGATAGTTTCAAGTAACCATCAGCCTGTAATAATGCCGGTAGGTTTTCCTTTTTCAAGTTTTTCCTCCTCTCCTTTCCTCTAAGTCGGGAGAGTGTAGGGGAGTAAATAATGGGTAAATTAATGAAATCCACCCAAACTATGCTAATGTTTTCCAGGTCATTGAAAGGGGAGCCCAGAATGATTGTCAGAAATTCTATGTTCGAAACAATTGACAACTACCCAAATCCGTATATTCCACCTAAGAACAAGTAATGACCCAATTTATTGTTGTCAGAGGTTTTCTAAACAAGAATAACGTTTACTAAGTGCGTGTCTAAAGCGATCAAGCCAAGAATGGTTAGAATTGTGTTAAAGGTCAACTTCTCTAATTTTACCTGGTTATTGCCGGAAAATAATCAAATTTAAATTCCACTTTGACTTTTTTTCTTTTTTTTTTCCTTTTTCATGCCCTTCTTTCCCTAATAATTGTTTCTTATGATGTAGGTGTAACCTTGATTAACTAGGTACGGCGGACTAAATCTATCAAAACGGACTTTATTAGTCAGAGTATAAATTTCAAAACACCACAACAACTTTTCCTTTATCGACACCACCTAAAGGCGGTTTAGGACGGCAGAAATGATTAGCATTGCTAATCTAACTGCTAATTCGACTGCTAATTTGACTACTAATTCAACTACTAATATAACTACCAATTCGACTGCCAATTTGACTGCCAATTCGACTGCCAATATGACTGCCAATTTGACAGCCAATTCAATGGCCAATTTGACTGCCAATTTGACTGCCAATTCGACTGCCAATTCAACTACTAATTCAACTATCAATTTGACTGCCAATATGACTGCCAATTCAACTACCAATTTAACTGCCAATTTAACAGCTAATTTAACTGCCAATTTGACGGCCAATTTAACTGCCAATTCAACTGCTAATTCAACTACTAATTTGACTGCCAATTCAACAGCTAATTCAATTATTAATTTAACTGCTAATTCAATTGTTAATTCAACTGCTAATTCAACTGCTAATTTAACTGCTAATTCAATTATTAATTTAACTGCTATTTTAATTATAATATATATCTTTAATTGTATTAGTAATATAGATGGTATATTAATTTTTATTTCTCCTCTACTCTTTAACTATACCTTAGATAAGCTCTTAATAACTATTTTAACTAACTTAAGTAGGGTCATGTGAGATATCATATCTCTGATATTTAATAATATATATATTAAGTAGTTATGACCAACCACTTTTAAATAAATAATTAAATTAGCAGTTGAATTAGTAGTCAAATTAGTAGTTATATTAGTAGTCAAATTAGTACTTGAATTAGCAGTTAAATTGGCAGTTGAATTAGTAGTTGAATTAACAGTTGAATTGGTAGTCAAATTAGCAGTTGAATTGGTAGTCAAATTGGCAGTTGAATTAGTAGTCAAATTAGCAGTTGAATTGGCAGTTGAATTGGCAGTTGAATTGGCAGTTAAATTAGCAGTTGAATTGGCAGTTGAATTGGCAGTTGAATTAGCAGTTGAATTAGTAGTTAAATTGGCAGTTGAATTGGCAGTTAAATTGGCCATTGAATTGACAGTTGAATTAGTAGTTGAATTAGTTGTTGAATTAGTATTTTAAAAATAAAATAGCATGTTGTGGAATTAAAAAAATATTTGTGGAGTTATGAAATCTGCTTTAATTTCACTGATTTTTCAGTAATTAATAATAAAGTCCGTTTTGATAGATTTAGTCCGCCGTACTAGGTTCTAGAAGTCAGTTTATTTATTGATAAGGAATCCGATAAGGGCTTGAGCGATAACGTCTTTTCAAAAGAATGAAAGAAAAGAAAATTAAGATTCAATGCAAATAGTGCAAACAGACTCCCTAGCTTTCTCCAACAAACTCGTAGTTTATGTACTCAATTACCATTTTCTCCTTCCAATAATCCTATCCACGATAAATATATCTAGAAAAAGAAAAGAAAAGGAAGAGAAGAGAAGATGCCGAAATCCAAACGAAATCCAAATCAACCCCAATTAAATTTTGAGCGAAAAAACCAGGACATGGTCAGACTCCCTCAATGTAAGTCTATATAACTTGGTTCACAAAAACCTCCTACTTCCCCCGCAAAGAAAGAACGGGGGAAAGAGGGGGGGGGGGGAACGATACTGAAAATACTAATCACCTATAAATACCAATACTAATCTAATTCAGATGCCCAAATAACAACCCGACCAATCCCCCACCCACCCATCGCCTCCCCCTATGCGGGCGCCTCCATCCCCAAAATCGTCTACATCTCCACTACAACCCCCTTCATGGCGGCTGTGAAACGCGTACAAAAGCTCCTCCGACAGGCCGAGAAGCGCGCCACCGCGTCAGTTGACCTCGCCAATAGCAAGAAGCGCGACCACCAGAAACTCGCGGCAATTGCGCGGGGGGAGGACGAGCTCCGACGGCGGGAGGAGGTGTTTGTGAAAGCGACAGGACGGGCGATAGCTAAGGCGGTCAGTGTAGGGAAATGGTTTGAGGAACAACGGGAAGGCGGGGAATATGCGGTTCGGGTTAAGACAGGGACGGTGCTGGTTGTTGATGATGTGGAGGTTGATGAGGAGGCTAGAAGGAGGGTTTTAGAGGGGGGCCAAGTGGACGAACAGGTAGGGAAGAAGAAGAAGGGCGACAATCCGGAGGAATCGTCGACAGTCATGGATGGGGATGCGTCAACGTCCCTGCTTTTATCGGCGGGGACGTTGTCTTCGTCTACGTCAGCATCTACAGCTGCACCTGCCTGCAATACACAACCGCTTCCGCCTCTTTCTAGATCGGCTTTGAAAAAAAGAAAACGAGCGGCTGCAATGGCAGAATCGGATTTACCAGAGACACGCACTCGATGGGTGAATACAGTTGAAATCGCTGTGACCTTTAAATGACACGATACCTTGGGTTTATTTTTTCACGACGAACATACCAACCGCCCCAATATTCCATATCTGGACAAAAGGCAGGATCTCTGGCGTTCCCTACCTATGGTCATGCATCGTCACTCTTGCGGCTCTACTAAAAGCTCCCAGATGAGAGACTAAGACCCGGCGACCAACCACCCATTAGATCCATCATTATCTAAGATCATCAAACAAGACACGACCTGTTTTCCGAGCCCAGTCTCAGCGAGGCGATACAACTTCCCTCACGTGGCCGTCTATGTACTCCCCTTCGATATGACCGGAGACAGACTTTGTGTATGTGTGCCTACAAGGCGGCCATCCTGGCTTTCTCTCCTGCTTGGATACTCATTAATTTCGAGTATTCCCGTTCGAAAGAAAGACCTAGAGACTCATATTTCTCGCGCCTTTGTTACATGGTGCCAGTGATATTCTCTGATATGTACAATTCATAAATTGGTGACAACGAAAGAGGAAGAAATGCTTATGTCAATATTCAAAACTCCTAAACTTCCCCCAGTGAGCTGCAATCTTTCTAACGTCAAGGAAATTCATGTTCCTCCATACCTTTCGAAACACCAGGATGTGGAACCGACCGTGTAAACCTGGCATCATTCAGATCAATGTAGGAAAATGGCAAACGGATATCGTCAAACCAAACCAAAAGGAAATAAAAGGAAACTGCATAAAACTAGTCATTCTTCACTCAGCTTGAGACTTTCACGGAAGTAGTGATGTCGCTATAGTAAAGAAAGGGAGGAGAAAAAAGGCCAAACTAATACACAAAGGCGGCTATGGTTCCTCGCCCGCCCAACGCAAAAAGACATTAACATAGAAAGGAAATAGAACTACTACTGCCAGAGAGCCATAACTGGAACAGCGTAGCACTTGGGGAAATGATATCTAGAAGATATCCACAGATTATGAGGAGGGAAAGTCATGCAGGTTATGCAACATCCATAACTGCAAAATAAAGAGTCAGAAGAAAGAAGATAAAAGGGAAAGCGCCAGACGACACAGGAAATGCCTGCGATTGATGAAAATACACGTGAGAATATGATATAAAGCGCCAAGGCATATAAGAAGGGCTAAAGAGAAAGAAAATAAAGCAAAGGGGAAATATAATAGCAGCAAAAAGAAAAATAGAAGGAAAAGGAAAGGGAAAAAGAAAAAAGAAAAAAGAATGATTGATGTCAAATCACCTATACCAATTCAAGTGCAAATTTCTTGACCAAAGAGACCGCTAATTCAACCATTATTGCGCCTGCGAGGGAAACACTGAAACCCAAGGGAATTATTTGTCCATTTTCTGCCATCCATTGAGGTAGGCCATGAGGCCCACGCCTAAGAGAACAACCCCGAGCATCGACGCATATGGACCTGATTGCTCAAGAACGTCGCGACGTTTGTGAGATTTTGTCGCGATGGCTGTGCCTGCAGGCTCCGTGTCCTGAGTATGCATTGGCGATGTGGGTTGCCGCGATTGTATTGTGGAATTATCTGTGTCAACAGAAGTGGCTGCATCTGCGGAAGTTGATGAGCCAATAGAGGTTGCGGCATCCTGTGCCTGGAAAGTGGATTCACTAGCTGCCTTCTCACTTTCAGCACGTTCTTTCCGTAGCGTCTCGATCATCTCAGCTAATGAGCTCTGTGCCTTGGCGGTTTCATTTTCTGCATTCTGTGCCTGATTCTTGTAGAACGCAACTTGGTTTTTCATCTCCTCCATCTCCTCCATCATGATGTCCAAGCGACGCTGTAACCTCTCGGCTTCATTTTCAACCACTTTTTCCTCTTGTTCAGGAACAGCGGGAGCAGAGTCAGAAGATCCTTCTGCATCCAGGCTCTCAAGCATATGGTTTTCAATGGCGAGTTCCTGTTTGATGCTGTCAGGCTGTAGGTCAGATGGATCTGCCAAAGGCCCTTGATTCTCTCTGATAGAAAGGAGCTCCAGGCTTCTAGCCTTCTCTTCCGCCGACTGGCGGGCATTCCGCTCCTCAAGCAATAAATCCTCGAGTTCCTTAACACGAGCACCTTGACTGTCCAGTTCCCTCTTTGCAGAGGATAAGGCTTCAATGAGGGATAGGATCTGGCTCGACTCTCGGGACACTGGAGATCCTGCAGAGTTCAACTTCGGCTTTTCCGTATCAGATCGCTTCAGCGGCGATATGGCATCGGCCCCGTTCCGTGGCAAGGCGTCTGGCTTCTCAGGTAGTGGCTGTTGAGGAGGAGGAGCTGGTGGTTCGGAAAAGCGAGAAAATGAATCTACCCGAGGCATTTTTGGCCTACCATTGATTTGGCGAGAAGAAACACTATCCCTTGGAGAGTGTTTGACCTTCTCTTTTTCCATCTGGCCTGGTCCCATTAGACTGGTCAAAAACTCGTCGGTCTGGCGCAATTCTTGCGATTGTTGTTTGGCCTGTTTCATTTCGGTCTGGCTCAAATGTTAGTTGGCAAGCTGCATTCATAGAGGAAAAAAAAAAAAAGGAGTTGGCATACCGTAAGTCTCTTTACCACCTGTTCAATCGAGAGAGGGGAACTCCAATAGTTCATCTGACGCTGTTGTTGCATTGCATTGAACTGGCTGCTAGCAGCACTCTGTACACTACGGTTACTCATTGTGCTGCCGGCTCGCCCTCGTAGATGAGATAATGGCTGGCTAAGTGGGGAGGGAAGGAGCCCGCTTCCAGATGCCGGGTCCAAGTCCCCAAGAGTAAGATCGAAGATATTAGGTATTGAGCCATATATGCCAGCGTGTTCAACCTTTGCAGAAACCTTATGATGAACAATGGTTTTCTGGTCTTCACTGACAATATCAATTCCAAGCTCCAGTGTGTCATTTTCTCGTAACTCGTGGGGTTCGGACTCGCGGTTCTCTGGAGACAACCGTTGCCCATTAACAAAGGTGCCATTAGAGGATTTTACATCACGAATCCAAATTTTGCCGCTTTTGTCGGCCCATATTTCTGCATGCTGCCGAGAAAGGACCTTCGAGTCAAAATACCCATTTATGGGTGTCGGGACTGTTTTTGCGTTGGTTTGTCGGCCAATTCTCAACGAGTCGGGATAATACGGAACATTGATCTGCTTTTTCTCAAACGTGCCATTGATAGGCAACAGGGTCAAAATCGCGGGAGGCTCGCCCGATGGCGCGCTTCCTGCGCGAACGCCATTCTGCTGGGAAGACTGAAGCATGTGCTGTGAGGGAACGATAGAGGGAGGTTGGTGAATCGCGGATATAACAGACGAGGCACCTGGGCCTGAAGAAAATGCGGGCATCGCTTGAGAGCGCGCGTTGCTTACTCCAGACACCGGCTCTGACTTCGAGCTAGGCCAAAGGCTCCGTGAAGATTTCTTTTTTGACCAGTTCGCAGATTCACCGTTAGAGGGTTGTCCTGCATTAGTACTTTGCGATGATGATAGAGTTACAGTCGATGTAGATGATGTGGAGCCGATAGAGGAGGATGAATTCGATCTCTGAATAGTCTTTCGTGGCATAAACATGCGGGAGACCTCGTCCGCGTTCATAGACGACAGAGCTCCTTGACCACCGTTACTAGAATCGTACCATCCCAAGCGAGGCCCCGATTGAACACTAGGTGGTGATGCCACAGCAGTCATGGAGAAAGAGAATCGATACAACCTGTACCTACGACGAGCAGTTTCGGGGAGGTTTTATCTCATGGGCGCAGGCTAGTGAAAGATTGAGGCAGTAACCGCTTGGGGGGGCGTCAAGTAGGGAGGTAATTGCTCAGTAGCCGTTCAAAGGCCTCTCTTGCGACAAATTTTGGATATAAGGGATGAAAAAGCGATGTTGGACGCGCCGCACGCAGAGAAGCGCTTGTCTTCCACTTTTAAGCACCTGAGGCGGGAGGTCACGTTAGCAATTACCGAATCCCACCACAGAGTATGAATGAATTCGCCCCGTCTAAGTCAAAAAGGTATCAGAGGGCAGCCGTCTAGACGCCAGGGCCACAGCTAAATTGCAGAGTAGGCTTACCTCTCCAGAAGGCAAATTCGGATGGTTAGTACCTGGGGGGGAAGAGCAGGATCGAAACGGGGCGCTTCAAACCAAGGAGGCGTGGGTCTTGGCTCAGATTTCGAGTTACAACGGTAAGAGCGCTGGCCAAGGGGGAAAGAAAGGGGCGAGACGGGACTTCCGCCTTGCACAAACTGATAAGCCACCAGATCAGAAAAGAACAGTCGACACAAGGGCTAGCTCGTCGAGGACAATTTCCATGGGACGCTCACTCTGTAAGGTGGGAGGTAGGATCAGCTCACGATCCCTTAACGCCCCAGGCTGCAAATCACGTGTATATGCACGTGTGGATTATGTAATATAACGGTTTTGTGGGCATCCTGATTAGGCAGGCGGTATCACGTGCTGTCTGGGTGGTTTGACGGTTTAGAGCTTTGCTTGCGACTGTGAAGCTCATCTCCGAAGCACTTGGAAAGAAACCATTGCCTTTGGCTTGCAGGTTTCTCGTGTCTATAACTATTGCCTCGGTCATCTCAGCACATTATATTGCAGTTGTTTTAAGTACTCTACCCTTCGAAATGCCTGTTGTTGCGGGTCCTCCCCAAGGGCATGGTCCCTCAACCTTTGACAAAAGTAAGTCCCCCTCCTTCGCCGGTTCGTCAAGCTGTTCAGGCTAGGAGATCTGATATCATGACTCTTCTGATCTACGTGTAAACTGATCCTTTTTGCAGTGAAGATGGGCGCTCTGATGGGTTCAAGTATGTCAATTAATCCTAACTTTCAGAGCTCAAATACTTGACCAGCCGATCTAACAACGTTTTTTTTTTTTTTTTTTTCCATTAGCTGTCGGTGGTATTATGGGATTTATCATTGGTTAGTCTTCACATATTTCTAGGTTTCTGTCCCAGCTTGTTAATTATAACTCAGGAACTGTTACCATCTTCCAGTACGGCGCAGGCCCTAACGGTGTGATGCGAACTTTGGGCAAATACATGCTTGGTTCTGGCGCAACTTTCGGGTGCGTTCTTGTTGAAATCCGCGCCATTCTTACATGTCTCCTTTACTCTATATTCCCTCTTGTCATACATGACCACTCGAACATCCCAAGTAACCCGCTGGCTAACCCATTCCTTACTTCATGCACAGCCTTTTCATGTCAATCGGCAGTGTTATCCGTACCGAGGGCCCTCATAACGATGCTTGGTTGCGCGCTCGAGGACCTCCGATGATGCTTCCCCGCCAAAGTCCTCTGCGACCCATGCGCGAATAAATACTCCGCCATGGAGATATCTTCCTACAAGTCGCATGGTCATCACCATGACAGACCAGCAGACCAATTGTACAATAGTCAGTACCCTAAACTATTTGTTTTCCACACGGCTGATGCCGTGTATTGGAGTCAAGCAGTAGATTAGGGCACTAGTTGGATGACGTATCGAGACACAGTGAGTGGGGTGGCGCAATGTACATAACCTGGAGCATTAGTTTGGGTCAAGGGTAGCTCCGATTTAGCGATTCGATGTCTCTGGGCGTTTTACCAAGGTTAATTATTAATGAAGAATTCATGAACTGAAGGGATTGTAATGTGTATGGATCACAGAAATTGCCATAACACCAACATTTACTTGTTCCCTTTATGTGTTAATCCATCACACCTTTTTATGGCTTTCTTTCTCTTCCTTTTTTTCTCTCTCTCTCTTTACCACACATCTATCGACAATGGACTATGAGATCCAAGATACTCAGTTTCTAGACCTGAAAAAGTTCCCGGATCCCTCTTTCAACGAAAGCAAGCTAAAAACGAGGTACGCATGAAGCAAATAATAGGTTATATCATCAATGCAAACCGAAAGTAGCAGGGCGGGTCCCAAGCAAGTTACGCAGTTCTTCACAGAGGTCTCAATTCGTTTAAAGTGAATTTTCAAGGTAGGGCTGACGATACTTATCTAGGAGGTTTGTCAGTAGGTAGATAAAGCCAAACTCTATTGACAGCAAACCTAACTCTATGTAAGACAAGGAACGAATAAAGAAGGGTATTCGGAAAATAAAATCAAAGAAATAATTGGTCATTATTAACAGCTAAGCACTTTGGAAACAGTCAAATACACTCTTACATGCCATTCATCCTCATCAACTTGACTTTCGCCACAACTTGGTACGGATCATGTTCTTTCTTGATCATGACAATGTATAGTTTGGCTTGTCTCCAACAATATCGCATCACACTATCCGAGAAGAAGACGGGAAGAGGAGGGAGCGGACATGCTTCGCATCTACCGCGCATGCCGAGGTAGACGCAGTCCCATATAGGGGAGGTATAGGCTAGGATGCCAGTATATGAAGAGCGCCACACAGGGGAATATTGGCAGTGCATCGAACACATACATTGGCCATTCATGGGTGTTAATATACCCAAGTCGACCTTCCGTAAACTCTACAAGACGATACACCGATCGGATCTAAGTGACAGACATGAATTGTGTAAGCATTATCATCAAATATGTAAAAGGGGTCTTCATCAATAATGCTTAAACTACAAAGAAAAAAAAAACCTTACCAGGATCATCAGAGTTGTAAAGTTCACCACACGCAGTAAAGCAGGCCAATTCTTGTTCTTTGGTTGATCATCAGGGGAAGTGGAATCACCCATCTCCAGTTGCTCGTGACCAGATTTGATAAATTGCTTCGAGGTGAAATTAAAGCGCACAGCGGCTATTGTAAAAATCCCAAAGGCCACTATCTGGAGGATGACGCCAACCAAGGCAATTTTTCGACCTCGGTCGAACTTGTCAGCGGCGTCTTGAGTTGCACCATTTGCAGAAGTGATCAAGACGGCGCCACCCAACTGGAGCAGAAGTGCGATAATATCAAAGATAACGAATATCGGCGTCACGAAACGAGGGGGCACCCAGCACACTTTGAGCGTTCGGTGTTCTTTAGGCACTGCTAGGTAGAGGATTCGGCCAAAAAGAACATAGCAAGCCCCAGCCATGAGCACAGGGGCGAGCACTAGCAAGGAGAATTGGAGGACAAAAGGCATCCGTTTCGTAACATTGTGTGTGGATAAGGAACGAGCAATATAACCGATGGCCTCCACTGTTTCGTAAATCTATTAGTGATTTTTCTTGAAAGATGCATGACACATAAGCTGCAGATAATACGGTAGATTCATAGATCTGAAGAAATACAAACATACTAGCTGACGCTATCACCATCACCAACCACACCACTGGTCGAAACCGAACCCACTGGACAACAGTCAAGATGAAAGCGAGTCCGTAAAGGGCTGCAAATATGCCTGCAGCCGCCGGTGAGGGATCATAGTGATAATATGAATGGATGATCTCTTGAGTCTCAGCCATGGCTACTGCCTGTCAGAATATTGTTGACTGTAAAATCAGAAACTGGCACAAGAAGCACGGCAACAATGAAAATATATAGTAATCATTAGGCATTGTCTGACATGGAGTGGGTCTCTTGATGAGAATAAGCGAACTAGCTGAGAAAATAACTGCTCGAAAGAAGCAATGTCAATGTTCTCTCTTCGATAGGTAGCCTCCACGTCTTGTCTAGACTCTATTGTGACTTCGGGTCCAATGATTTGATTCTACTGCTAACCCAAGTCATGGAAATATAGACCATGAGTTGGATGGCGACATTTGATTGGCTCGGGGTAGGCTTACCTCCGCTTCCAGACGAGATGGTGACCCTATTAGGAATAGCGCATCCATCCACATGTCGTGGGTCCCTACTGTACAATCGGGTGCCGCTTTTAATTCCCCTTGACGCCCCTTCGCAACTCTCTCCTTTAGGACATCTAGCAATGGAAACGACACCACCTACAAGGGTGAAACCTATATCTCAAAACCATTCAGCTTGAGCATGCCTCCCGCCCTTTTTCAGTGGCCCCACGTAACCATCCGATAATATTGCCACATGGCGAAGTCAGACGCACTCTGTTGCGCCGTAAGGCCGATTAGTCTAGCCAATCTTCAGTGCTTCGAGGGTCTCGATCGTCCAATATGACGATGGTTCTGGAAAAATCGATCACAGCCATCCCAGTCTGCTTCATTATTTCCACCCAATTCGTAAATACGACGGAGCATTTAGGCCTCTTACATAGTCAGTGCACAGCCATACGCCTCATTGATTGCTGGTGGAGAGATTCCTGACATGGACATCAGAGGTCCCCATTGCGAGAAATGGGGTAATAAATAATTTTTGGCCTTCCTAAGTAAGAATGCGGCGAAGGGAAAAATGGAAATATTTAGGAAGCACGATCATATAGGTCTTTCGGGTTCTGGCAAGTATTAGGGTTGTAATAGCGTTTGTTGGCTCTGTTTATCTATGTGTGGACGTAAAAGATCGAGAGCTATGTATGTACTTCATGTCTTCTCGATAGCAAGGCAATAATACCTAAAGTCAAGTTTGTTCGTAAATGCTGGCTTGTCTATGGAGCACGGCCAGATGGCCGTTAAGGCGGCACTAGGCCAGAACAGACTTTAGTTCAGTGGCTGTGCATGATTAATCTGGTTAATATCAGCTCCAAATAGCTTATTATTCGGTATCAATTAATCTGAATCTTGATCTTGAACTTGTTCTCCAACTCCTTCGATATGTTGGACATGATTTGGAGACAGATATGACATTCTGCTGTCTCCCAAGTAAGAACTGCCTCCGATGCCGCCAGAGACGTCTCAAGGTAATTAAACCTCTCCTTTCATCATGCCACATCCTTCAATTCCCGATCTGCCTAGCGATATCAGTCTTCTTACCATATTTGGTCACATTCAAGGATGGAAATCTAACCCTGTACAGTGCGATCGTGCTACACCCGGGTGTTCTCAGTGTAGACGTGCTGGAAAGGAATGCGCCGGCTATCGGGAGGAGCTTTCACTGATCTTTCGGGATGAAAATGCCCGCATTATTCGACGAGCGGCTGCCGCGAGAGAACGGGCACGATTGAAGGATGAAGAGAAAAATGGGTGGCCCAAAAGCGCTCCGCTCTCTGAACCTCAAGCTCTTGAGGTTGTTGCAAGTAAGCCTATGAACCTAGGCTCGCCCATGCCATCTATTTCAATCGATATCGACACCCAAGGGCTTCATTTCTTTTTCGACCGCTTCGCCACAATTCCTTGGACAAGTGGCGCATATATCAATCGGAACAATCACATCCGGCTATTTGATACTCTTGAAATTGACCCGTCTTTCCGGAATTCTGTCGTCTCTATCGGCCTTGCGGCTATGTCCAATGTTAAACAGGATTACGCGCTCCTGAATCTAGCCCGCCAACGCTATGGAACAGCCATACGGACAGTTCGAAAAATAGTCCAAAATCCTTCCCTCCATGAGTCAAGGAGTCTATTGAAGATGATCGGTATGCTAGTAATGTACGAGGTTAGTCAGCCAAGAGCCACGGATTATAATTCTAGAACTGACTTGATACAAAGTTCGTGGACTCGAGACCAGAAAATATGAGCTCTTGGACAACTCATGTATCAGGTGTGGCTGCACTGCTACAAAATTTTCCATTTATCCAAGCCATGCAAATTAATGTGCAGGAAGAGCTGTGGTTTTATTTTGGCGTTATGGTCAAGTACTTTCAAGTCGGCGGCCCATTTCCCGTAGAGCTGAACATCTGGCGCACGGATCGGGTTTCTCTGCCCACGGAGAACACCTGGCCAGCATTCGGCTTGATTGATATCCTCATCAAGTTCATCCGCCTCTGTGCAACTCTCCCTGGTCGGCTAGAAACGGAAGCGGAGGAGGTTGCATATGAAGCAATAGCCTGTGAAGTTGAGCTCCAGAACTGGGCAGATCACCTCCCAGCCCGGTGGACTTGCATTGCTAAAGAGAGGACGAACGCGCCCGGGACATTTTTTGGCCGTTATCATGTCTACCAGGATGGGTGGGCAGCGCGAGTACTGAATCAATACTACCTAGGTCGTTTGCTGATCAACGAGATGATTTTAGCACACATAGCGAAGCTACAAGATTTGACACCAGAGTGGATTGGGCGACAGCAGCAATCCTTAGCGATTGTGAATCATATGGCAAACGAAATATGCACTGCAGCCGCAAGCCAGGCTATGGTCACTGATCTTGGCGTCAGTGGGGCGTATGTTCGCCCTGCACTTCGAGGAATATTTATGGTAATATATCCCCTAACGGTCGCGGCAACTGCAACTGGGGTGCCCGATGCCCTCCGCCAGTGGGTGATCCATACCCTGGAAGTCATCAGCCATACTACAGGCGTACGTCAGGCGATGGAGGTCATTCCGCAACTCCAGCTAGTTGGGGCTAATCGGGGAGGAATATTTAACGGGGTCTAGATATATGTATCTGTTTGTGTTGGTGTGTGATAAGTGTAGTCATTTTGATGCATACCCCAATCTTGAATAATATTCCATGCCTAGCTCTTCCCCCCACCCTTGTTCCTGTGTAATCTTCTTAGATATGGTCTTTGAGCTAGATATACAAATACCATATACGATGCAATCAGTTCTCTGGCTTTCTTATAGTATGGTGGACATCACCTTACTTATTTTTTCAGTCCCACGAGACCACAGGCACCTGGGGAGCAGCTGTTTCCGGGGAGTGATGGTCTCGTCGCCCCTTCTTTCTCCCCCTCTATAAAAGCAAGATAAGTGCCATTTTTTCGCAAATCGCCCTACCGGAAGCTGTAATCTGGGAACCAATTTTTGATTTTTCCAGACCACTAACGACTTGACATTTTAGCTCAAACAGAGACTACAATGGCGGTCAAGGTCTATACTGTCTCGGTAGCAACCCGATCCTACCATTTCTCCCAATGAGGATCTGTTTCATTTATGACCACCGATATAGGAACACTATCAAGCAAATTATATTTTTCTTTTCTTTTCTTTTTTTTTCCTCTATCGTCGGCAACGGGCACTGCACGAAGACAGTTCGAAAGTACCTAGTGTCGATAAGCTGATACTCAGTTGGGACGGCCAAACGCAGCTGCTCTTCCTGCTCTCCATATTTTCTTGCTTGAGATTGGCAAGGATCTTCTTTTTTATGGAGTGAGGAACTTTGGGTTTTTGGGGGGGTGACTTGTAGCTGGTTGTCTTCTCTCTGGCTGTAGGAAACGAGGTAGGTAATCCGTATAGCTACCTAGGTGCCAGGAAGGTAGGTGGGCTATGGATCGGTGTGGTGGTCTATGGCAAACCCGGGGATTTTTCTGCTGTCACATGAAGGCCATTTGTCAGGTCCTGCCTGGGGTTTGTTCTTATTTTTATTGTTGCTCGAACGGGTAGTTCGCCGTTTCTTAAGGTGACAAACTTGTGATGAAGTGTAGGCCAACCCGGCTGGTTCCCAAAATCTAGAGTGTGATAAGTAGGTAGGTACTTAGTCTATTAGGTAAATTGTTATTGGAGTTACTCTGCCCTTGATTGGTTGGATATAGAATGATTCATTTATAATATAAAGGGCTTTGCATAGGGTTTTTAGTATGGCTACCTAATTATACAATATTCATGTTGGTGTTCTTGTCTACAGTAACACCTCTCAGGCAAGAAATATATTTTGTGATTGCCCATATATGAGATCTATATTGTAAAGAATTTCAGTATACATAAAACATATACTTTACAGCACCTGTTCTATTATGTACTATCGTGAGTCACTTCTACTAGTCTGTAAAGATCACCCGGTGAAAGGTATATATCACATTCATCTGGTGTAGAAAACAGCTCATCATGGCTTTGACCCCCCAAGACACCGGTGAGCCCTAGTAATAACAATACCATCAATAATAGGGACATATTATTATCCGGCTTAAAGGTGCTTGGGGGGAAGGTTGCTGTGTAATCAATTGTATATTTTACCATAGATTACTCGAGCAATTTGTATGCAAAATAGGTGTGCCTGGTTGCGGTACACATGTGAATCCTCAGAACCGTTACGCTTAAGCTTCTCCTGTTCCTGGATTGAAGTCTCTCTTTCTCCTCCATTTCATCCCCACGACTGTGTAATTCGGTCTCGGTCTCTCTCTCTCTATATATATTTAATTAATATCTCCCCCTCCCGATCTCTTTTAACATGCGATCTAAACTATGACCCATCACGCAATTTTTCCAATCGAACTCGCAACAGCTCCAGACTGGAAGAGGATAGACTTAGTGCTTTGGTGGAAAGTGGAAACCCCACCCCATAAAACCTTACAATTTATTGGTTGAAATGTCGCGTGGTTGTCTGAAAAAAATTTTAAATTAAATTACAGGTCGCTGGGCAGGTACCTAACTTGACTGTGTAGTTCAAGTCGGTCGAGGAGATCGAAAGTCTCGGTAAACTCTTCTTGATCGTCGTAATCGTCATGCGGTTAAAGGAGAAAGTTTGGGCAAAGTTTTACAGAACCTTTTATTTGACTATTGGATCTAGAGGAGACACAAAGAAACCGGATTTCTTTCTCCTCTCTCCCCCTTTTGGGTGTGTCTTTCTCAAGAATGGATATATCTAGAAAATAGGGGAATGGAAAGATAGGGATGAGAGTGGTTTGTTGTTTTTCCCTTTTTATTCAATTTTCATAGAGTGAATGAAGGTCATAATATTGGCATCTAATATTTTGTGTTTTACCCTGGGATTGTATGTACCAGGGGTGCAAGGGAGTGGAAGGTCTGAGTGAAACCTTTGAGAGACACTGGAGGTGACAGTAGACGCTAACACGTTGGGTGTCAATCATCTCCTGAAAAGTGAGGGTAAAGGGAGGCACAAACACATCAACAAGGGGAGATTCAAGAAAAAAATAAATAAATAAATAAATAAATAAAATAAACAAACATGTCATAAAGTAAAGTAATATAAACAGTCATTAAGAACCCTACCACCACATTAATAAGAAGAGGAAGAGGCGGAGGAGGATAGTATTAGATGATTGTGAAAGAGAGAATAATAATAATCAGAATTCTCTTCCTTTTCATCTGAACTGTTGGCTTAATCTCGTGAAATGGGGAAAATAATAATACGAATGATCCACTAAGATGCACTAGTTGCAGAGAGAAATTATGTGCCTGACCAGAATTCAGGAACCCGACGCTAAGGGACCGCCCCATTTGCCAATCGCCCACCGAGGCCCCTCCCCAATGGCCCCATTTGGTTACTGTCCCTGCACGAAAAATACAACGCTTACCGCCAAGTGCCTCGTGAACTAACGATGTAGGCTGTCATTATTATTATTATTATTTGCCTCTTGATAAATTGAGAAAAAAAATTTTTTTTATTCCCTGTTGGGTGGCCAACTCAGTCGATGCCGTATTATTTGGACAGTAATTCTACCTAAATGATGATGATAATTTGCGGACTTGCGTGGTACCTGACTACTGGTCACTGGTCCATGGGTGAACTTGACAGGATTCCCAATCAATCCATGGTTGCGAGTGACATCTCGATCCACGGCGACTATGGATCCCTTTTGATTTGTTTACACCCTTCTTTTGCGGTTCTTGAGATGATGGTCTCAGTGCGGAATCCCCAGGGGCAGGTTTAGTGATGGACATTCCTGGATTCTGCATTCCCAGGGTCCAATAAAATGGGTAGGGCCGGGGCGTGCAATTTGCCTTGTCGGGACCTGCAGCGTCCCTTGCGATTGGATGAATAAATTTCCCGGAGCTTTTTCGCCCTATTGAACACCTGGAGGTGCAGGGACGCTTGCTCGTGTTTGGTAATAGTAATAATAAATGATTGACTAGTTCATAACACTAATTGATGGGTCGAGGTAACACAAGAAGATGACCCATTGCTGAGTATTTAGGTCCAGCGCCTCCCCTGTCAGCCTCTTCACCTGTTTGCTTCGTCTGTCGTTTCAACGCTTCCCACTCCAACCTTTCGAGCAGCGCTCTTACCACACTCTTTTACCTCTCACACAATTCGACTCTTGGCTGCCACGCTCACTCATTTGCGTTTCCAGTCATTTGTTCCTGACCTGTCACTCATTCTATTTCTGTCGCCGTACATACATACAAACGGTTACCTCTCTCTCTAACCGCGCGCATCGTTATCCAGCATCAGTGTAGACGCCCTCTGTTGGTCTGTTGCGAAAGCGTTTATTGATATAGCAACCACTGCACAGGCTTGAACATACACTTGCAGTCATACTTCCTGTGCTCTTGCAATTCAAGTGTTTATCAATCATTCCCACGATCACACAATATTACCCTGTGCCTCTTACACGTCGCATTATCACTATGAAGGTTAGCGCTATCTTGTCAACCGCCCTCTGCCTGGGTGCAGCCCAGCTTGTTGGTGCTGAGAAAATCACTTCGACTCTCACTACTACCATCACCAAAACACTGATTCGTGTGAATGCTGTCACCCCCTCGGCAACCCCACCTGCTTCCTCATCTGTCGCAGTCATCCCGACAAGTTCGCCTGTCTCCAGCACCTTCGTCCCTACCTCGAGCCCATCAGCCCCGACCTCCTCTGCAGGTCCTTCTCACACTCCAAATGCTGCTGGCACCATTGGCGATAACAGCCTGCCTGTTGCGCTCTTCGCTGGTTCCGTGGCCCTGGCCCTGGCCGGTGCCTTGTAAATTGGTGGAAATCGGGGTAGACCAACAAATTGCACTCGAAGAATGAACCCACGACAAATCCTACCAAGCCCCTTCCATTTGTTGAGGGAGCCATCCTGTGATGGAACGGCAACCGATCATCGAGCGATAACACTCAATTCTCTTCTATGTGTTTAGTTTTCTTTTTCTTCCTCTTCCTCTTCTTCTTCTTCTCACTCTACACTTCTTGACACATGTTTCTTTTTACATTTTATTCTTTTCCTTTCCTCCACTCGATTGATCCTCTCCATATGGAATCGAGAAAAAGATCGGGTGGGGTGTACAGGTGTTATGGATTCTTATACCCCCCTTTTTTGATGATTTTTTATGAGTTGATGGTGATCCCTTGTATTTATTTTCTCTTCTGACCGTTTCCGGTCGGTGAGCCAGTCTCGGGGATGAGGTTTTCTTTGAACCTACACGGGCTACGTGTTCGGCCATGATACCTATTTTCAAGCTGTGTTGCACATGGCATTTTTGTACATAGAGGTCGACTCTGTACCCAATCCCAACTTGTTGGTCAACCCTTGAATTATGAGAGAGAGAGAGAGTATGTGTATGTGTCTATGTAGAATTCGTGTAATTTTGGTCACCCAATGTATGGCTGACACCTAAAATACAAATGAATTAGAATAAAATCAAGTAAAGCAAGGGATGGAAAAAGATTAAATTACAAACTTAAATCTTCGCTTCCAAGTCGATCATTGTAGACTGGGGTAATTCATATTAAGCTCAATGTAAAAATTAACTCTCTCATGATGTTGAGAACTTGAGATCCGTGCTCTCTCTTCCCCCCCCCCTTCCAACGGTGGATTCCTTCTTCTACCGGAGTCCGGACCGCTGATTGGTGGCGCGTGCCTCCTCGGCAGTGTTGTGGAACGCGTTCTCCAAAGCAAAAGGACTTTGTCTGGCACAGTTGATGAATTGCTTTATTTCCATTATCATTGATGGAAAATCAGATAACTGACGCATTCCATCGGACGTCACAGTGATGTGAGATTTGGCTCCCTCACTCCTGTCATTTCCCCCTCTCTCCCTCCCCACCTCCTTATCCATTATCATCATCACAGAAAAGTAGTAGGTCCTACGCGTGTCCCAACTTGCCATCCTCATCTCGCTTTCTGTTTTCCAATACATTACATCTTTTCTTCTATTTGCAACACCCTTTCTTTCGTTATCCTTTTTTTTTTTTTTTACACCTACACTATCCCTCCATAATGGACAAAGAGATCCCTCTTCCACCACCCCCGCGCATCCGACACCGCTCGTCAACCACGCGACCAAGCTCATCTCTCCACAAAACATACCGATTATCGCGATTCGATGACCAATCCAGTCAGCCATCAAGTGACCCGGCTCTCTTTTCGAGCGACGATATCCCCGCGTCGGGACTGGAGAATTATCATGCGCCCGTGGCTTCATCGGGCAATCGTAAACGACGATATCGTGGCACGTGGTGGGGGGAGATGGTGAAAGAAAAGGAGACGAAACGCAAGCGGGCCGATTTCAAGGATAAGCGTCTTGTGGACAGTGGTGTCTGGATGGGGAGCGATGAGTCCGGAGTAGAGTCATTATTGGCGTCCGAGACGTCGAATTGGGGTGAGGATTTGTTGAAAGACTTTACAAACGCGAGTAATCATAAACCGGGCACCGTGGTGCTGGAGGCTCGGCATGACTCGCAGGGGAATAATCTTCATCATACCTTGAAAAGTAACAACGATAATAGTCTGCTGGGAGGAGGGAGAGCGCGTGCGGGCTTCAGGAAGGTGGAGGACGAGCCGAGGGAGCATCAGGCTGCGAGAGGCTTTGTTAATGAATGTTTAGAGAAGGGGCAGGATAGTATCGATCTCAGGTGTGTTGTTATTTCCTGAAAAGTGGAGGGGGCGAGGAACGAAAAGACGGTTTGGTATGCGATTTACTAACAATTTCGATAGTGGCATGAACTTACACATCATTCCCACGGGCTTATTACAACCTTTACAGCATCTCACTAAGCTTCCATCTATCACAACCCCGCCTACCACGGAGGAGGTGTACAGCTCCCTCCAACCTTTTCTCCGGCTCTTCCTAGCTGGGAACTCTCTCACCCGCGTGTCTGGCGAGCTCTTCGAGCTTGACTCTCTCCGGGTACTCAGTCTACGAAACAACGAGCTTCTGGAGATCCCACCGGCTATCCGGAAACTCACCTTGCTCCAGGAAGTGAACCTTGCAGTTAACAAACTTCAATATCTTCCATGGGAGCTGCTCTGGCTCATTAAAAAAGGCGACTTGAAACACTTGATTGTCCGACCAAACAACTACCTCTTACAGATTGAAAATGCAAAAATCGACCAGTGGCATACCTTGGTCGAAGAGGACCTGACTGCTTGTCATTACGAGGGACCACCCCCGGAGGAAGTCTGGGCACCTATTCATGTTGCTACCGGTCCGGTCCAACGATTTAACATGGAAGGGTTCCCTGTCATAGAATCGCACCCCGGAGGTGCTCACAGCCAAGAGCAGGAATCCAATGTGCCCTCCTTACGGGAAATCTCGTTGCTCACATTTAGTAAATCCAGCTTCTTTGACCAGATCCCTGACGCTGAATTGACTGAGTTTCCCAGCCTGGTTTCCCGTCTTCTCCGATTAGCCAGAGATGTCCGGAGCAGTGGTGGACAGTGCTGCTCTGTGTGCCACCGGAGCTTCATCATTGCGCGCACTGAATGGATCGAGTGGTGGGATTGCAGCACATATGAGAATGGATTGAAGGGCCCAAGGTGTTCGGGCGAGAAGCTACGGCCTCTTCCCTTTCGGAGACTGGGGTGTAGCTGGCAATGTGTGCCAGATGCCCGGACCGGGACTACATCCTAGTATGGGATCTCTTTCGCTTATAATTGTCTGTATTTATATATTTCATCTCCCATCGTTACACTACATTGTGCTTCGGGAGCCTATTTTGACATGGCTGGGCCTTTGGCTTCTGTATATTTTGTCATTCGACAGTATTAAGGAAAGAGAAAGAGGGTGGGGGACATTGTTTGTCCGTGAATGGTATGGAGAATATCCAATTACTTTACTGACGTGCATTATACCCAGTTTTTTTGATGGTTTAGCTTGTATAGAGTTATAGACCCTGTGAAATATTATTATCAAGCATGGACTTGTTTCCTATCACTTATCATACCTACTTAATATAGTATATAAATATATATATATATACTCCTGTCCTTCCCTTTCTTCATCATTCTACTGCATGGCCTTTTCCAAATCCGCCGCCCACAACGCCGCACCCACCGTATTTGTAAATGCAAACCCAATCGAAGCAAAGGGTATCATCTCGAGCAAAAACGAAGCAACCCCAAACCTAGGAAGGTAGATAGGATTTTCATATCCAAAATCAGCACATCAGAGGACACAAATACAAGGAGGGGAATGAAGAAGACGAAGACGAAGACAAAGGGAAAGTAATTTATAAAAAAAAAAAAAAAAAAAAAAAATACATACCCTGTATACGCCCCCCTAAACCTCTGCACCCACAGCTCCTCATCCCTTTTTTTCTTTTTGCTCCCCCACCCCTTCAACTCAAAATACCGTTTATGCAACAACGGCCCAACTCGCTTCCCCTGCACATAGACATAGATGAACGTCCCCACGACAGGGATGAAATTCAACGGAAGATAGAGCAATGAACGAAGCCAGACTTTTCGCGACTCTTGTTGTTCTTCTTCTTTTTCTTCTTCTTCTTCTTTTCGCCGGTCGTATCCCATATTACGACGACGATGACGAATATCATCAACCTGAACGCCCTTCACCACCAATGTCTCATCAAATGTATCTAGCAACGCTTCACGAAGCAAAAACGATCGCGCAAGATAGTTTGTGATCGTGGAGGATTCGCTCAGGACCAGGAAAAATGCTGAAAAGGGCGCCAGGAGCGGTCCGCTCGTGAATGCCATCAGCGTCATTTGGGGGATGTATGTGAAGAAGAACATGGTTCCTGTGACGCCGAGTCCGAGCGTGAGGGTTTGTGGGAGACGGGTTCGGAGCGGTTGTTGGAGTTTGGGTTGGGTGAGGAAATAGATTAGACCCTATTTCATTTTCGTTTATCATTTTAATGTATTTTTTTTTTATGTGTATATGTTATTTTTTTTTTTTTTTTGTTAAGGTGTAAGTAGTATTATTGCTTCTTACCTTGATCGGGTAGACGTAGGCTCCTGATAGGACGACATCTTGTACGATGGATTTGATGTGTGTTGCCTCATCGAGGAGGGCGTCTTTGACTGCGTCGGCCATGTTTTTGCCTCCTGCGTGGTGATGGAGGTGGGTAACCGTTCACTGACAGAGATGGAGTGAGGTTTATTTCAGAGCTGCATTTCAGAGCTGTAGCTAAGATTCATGACGTCATGTGCCACCGTATATTCGGACACCATCGAATAGAGACAGAGAAAATGAACCTCCACTATTATTACCTATTATTTTAAATTACATAATTATCTGGACCTGGCTTTTTGGCTTTCCACGACTGAATCGAGGATTGCTTCGGAGAAAAAGTAGAATAAAACAAATTAATTACTTGAGTTTTGCGGGGGAATATGTAGGCTTGAGAGAATCGTTCTTTCAGCTGCGGAAATTAAGCCCAGCCGCTTTGCCAACTCCATGAAATAAACTTGGATTTTTTTTTCTTCATCCCAATTCAGCACGCCTGTATTCCATTCAACTTAACGCCAACCAGCTTCAATGTGTGAAGTACCGCTAATCGAGAACTCGCTCAAGTCACAAGAAGAAATCGCTAGAAGGGACGCTACCATCCCGAACAAAAGAGGATATCAAATAAATGAAAAGAATAAGATTAACAATAGGCAAAACAGAAGAAAAACAAAAAAAATTATCTGTCATTATCAGTCCGGCCTTGGTGCCAAATTGTGTCTCCACTTAAAGCGGAGAAACTCAGTGCTGCAAAGTTTCGCCAGCTTGGGGGAGTAGAGGGAGAGCTTTCTTCCAGAAGACCAGTGTCCGAAGCGGTATGCCGCTCCATGTCGGACATTTCGTCCTCACTCACACCACTAATCGGTACAGGGGCGGAGGACGCGCCACGTTGAGATTCAAGAACATGCAAATCATCGTCATTGGCAATTTGCCCGCGACTTTCTAGGAGATGATTTTGAGACATAGATCGCACAACATCTCCCTTGCAGATTGGACAGGTGCGTCGACGAGTTGTTAGCCATGGGGTACTGTAATATCATTAGCATTGGATCTATCGCTTCTTTACGTTTGTATTGTGAGAAGGGAAAATTGGCACTTACATGCACTCTGCATGGAACTCATGACCACATGGTAGACTCATCACTCTACTTTGTCCATCAACATATTCTTCAAGACAAACAACACACTCGACTTGCCGTCCGGTGTATTTGCGCCGCCATAGAGATGTACCAGAATTTCCTCTTCTTGAGGACTCCACCACTGTGGGCCCTGGTTCGGTCCCTAGCGTGCCACGAGGCCTTTTGGTGCCGAGAAGTGGAGAGGTCTGTGAGACGGGCCCCGGGCTCAATGACCTCAACGAGCTCGCTCCTGAAGATGATGACGTCGAGATAGTGTGGTATGTCCTCACTGGGAGGCGATCCACAAGGGACTTCGGTGCGCGCCAGCGTCTTCGCCGGATGCGAGACCGGAGTAGCAAGAGAACATACACAATAGTCAGCGTGAGTAGCGGACTAACGACAAGAACGAGGAGTGTATCAAAAAAGGGACTCGTAGACATGCTTGTGGGTGTCAACGTAACCCACAAGCCCTCATGCTCTTCGGGCTTAAGGTCATGATGGCTGTGAGATGATAGGTTCGGACTAGGTTGGTCAATAGGAGACTTATGACTATTTCTATCGGAAGGCCGGGTAGTCCCTTTTCCAAAATGCCGACTAAACCAATTGGAGTCTGTTCCTGCATGTCCATCTTCTTTGGTTTCTGCGGGACTCTGGGATCCCGGGGTTTGATTTGTTTCCTTGGAGTTGCTAGATTTATCCACCATACGATATTCACCACTCCCGGGAGTTATACTGCCACCTTTAAGTGTCGCTGGTGCCGAAGGAGAGGCCTTGTCATTAGTTTCGGAATTTGTAGGTGCGGCTTCTGGGCCACCATTTTGGGCCGTCGTGCTGCTGCTTTTTGTCACGACTAGATCTGGATCGCGCCAGTCATGTACGCCAATAACAAACTCATCACTATCAATGTCGTCTTCTGCCAGCTTCAAACCTTGGGGATCCTTCATATTATTCAGGTTGCTGCTCTCAGTGGCGGATTGAGGGGTTTCCTGGTCATCCCCAACATCCATCGGCATCCAGTTGATATTGCCACTACTAGGAGGGCGTCTGCTATCTTCTGGAGACGGCCAGGCATGTCCATGCTTGTTTCCCAAGCCTAAGAGTGACATAAGAGAAGAGAAGAGCCCCGACTTTACATCGCTGGGAGTTGCAACCGTTGTGGTTGGGTGGGCTGACAACGGTGACGGAATAACTGAAGCAGTTGTTGTTGATTCCTTCGTAGCGCCCGTGTGGCCAAGAGCGTGAGTCCCAGCCCCTTCGTCTCCGCTAAATTCTTCCCGTTCCTGCGGGGGCACAAGAGACGACAGCAATTGAGCGGTGGTATGTGAGGTAAACAAAGAGGGGATTGTTACATTCGAGGTATCGCCTCGAGCGTACATTGTGACCAGGCTGCCGCCGCGCGTATCGTCACCGACAATCAATGCGATCCCCCCCCGGCGCTGGGCCCATTTGACTTTTTCGAGAAAGCCACAGCCACCCCTACTGAGCAAAACCACCTTGCCACTTATCTCCGCACTTTCCTGCAATGATTGTATATCTGCATGCGCAGGTTGCCGGTTCTTCTCAGAGATCTTCGAATCGACTTCGCTAGACTCCGGAAGGGGATGGTGAAGGTGATCATCAGTACCATCATGTGTAGATGGAGGAAAATCCTTCAGATTTAGGTTGCTCTGGATTTCAGCGTCCTGTGAGTAATCATGGCGACGGCGGGTTGGGCGACTTGGCAGATCTTCATTTGAAGTGAAGCCAGACTTTCTGGGAAGGCTCTCGGTCTTGTGCGAATCACCCTCTCCCCACCCTGGAATATCGGAGCAGCCTAATTCTCCTTGAGGTCCCTCTACCAATCTCTCTCCAAACCCACTACCAACCCAGAGTTGGCCACTGAGTCCATGTTCGGGTAGTAGGGGGCCAAACGCAGCAGGTCGGGCTAAGAAGAAAGTAGAGTTTTCATCGGTAAGGCTGATTATAGCGGATGGTGGGAAAAGCGAGGAGGGTATGTTGAAGGAGAAGAGAGCGTGCAGCCCCGTCGTTCGACCAGCAAATGAGCTAGGGGTGGACACGCGGGGAGATGATGTAAGGACCGAAAAAAAGGTGAGCAGAATAGGGAAAAATAGAAGACAGAAGAGGGCCAAAAGAAGACGCGGGGGCCGCATAGTTGCGTCTACGGGGATACAAGAGGCCAAAGCGATGCGTTATCTGATCCAAATATCGGGTTTTCAAGAGCGAAGAAGAAAAAGGGAGAGACAAGGTGCTTGGAGCAAAGATTCCACTTATTACAGACTGTCAACCAATTATGACCAATCAGAGGGTCGGCGGGCGGTCGTAGAGCACGAACTCATGGAGAGAAAGGAGATGTAATCACATATAACAAGGCGGAAACACGGCGATAACTGAGCCTTTCAAGACAGGATTAGATTAAAGAGAAAGGGGGGAGATGGAGAAGATGATGAAGAGTATTAGTTTTGGAGGAAGAGAGAGAGAAAGAGGCTCTCCTTCAGGCACGGCACAGCCTCGGAGTCACGGGGTATTTGCCTCAGGCAAAAAAAAAGGAATAACATCACCATCAAGCAACGAATAAGAATCATAACAGTATTTGTGGCTGATGGGGATTACACGGCCAGGTCAACTTTTAGAGGTCGATTACCGTTACTTCGCGCGACTGAGCTTTGACGGCAGCGTAATGTGGTTTCCACATTCCCTTTTGGGAGAAAGGTATTTTCCATCCATCAATAATCATAATGGGCCCATTGCAAAGGTCAACAACCTGACTCGTAATTCTTCTTCATTATTTCTTATTCTGACTCTTTTTGAATGAAATCCTTACTTTCTTAGATTTGAATTAAATACCAAGTATCACAGTCTTGAGGTGAATATTTTGATGGAACGCTCCCCTGTTGTTCATGAGACGGTCGCCCCGCTGATCATGCTGTCATCATCCCCACCATATATGGCCCACTCACTATTCCATCCATTACATTGATGGATTTGACCATCATCCCTTTCTTTAAAAGCCATTCGAGTCGGACACTGGCACTAAGGACTAGCTCAAGGATTAATCATATTATTATAAACCATAGTTAGTACCTACATAGATAGCTACCTACTAAGTGATTAACCTCCTTCCCCTGATCAACCTCACAGAGGGTACTGCATACACTAAACCTTCCACACCAACAACGCAGTTCCAGGCTTGCTTGTCACCTGATGCCGCCAGAGGTATTTTGTCACTCGCGCGCGCACCACCACAACCCGCCTCCCTAAGCGTAATGCTGGTAACCTAATTATTGCATTGATCAAATCTATGATGCTCAATCACTTAAAGTTCGGAAATGGCCCACCCACGCCCAAGCGGGGCTCTTCCGAGCGGCCCAAACAAGAAGCTTCCCACCTTAATTAATTATTATCAGCGCTGGATGCGGACTGGTGACGTCGAACAATATCCCTCCCTTTCCGCTGCTAGCCCATCATGACACCAGAACACCGTGCATCTTTTGGGGCAACCAGATTTCCACTGTCAAGCATGTCTTGTTATTGACGGAATTACTCGAACTCGCCACAATGGAAACCTTAAGACGCCTTTCATCAAGCTACTTACTTAAATGCTCCCAGCCCGTGAACTCTACATTGTTGTTCAGTATTTGTGTTGGTTCATTTGATTTAAGTGTCTGACCGAATTGCACGGCAAACTGACATTTCTTATTTGATTGTTTAACTTTGAGAGAAACCCTTTCATACGTGTTGTCATGTCTCTCCTTCACAAGGTTAAGGATGCCATAACTGGCCATAGCTCTGATAAGAGCTCTAGTATGCTCTCCCTCGATCACTTAGATAGTGAGATTCAGTCATTGACCAATCTTAGGCCATAGCTCGAGCTCCAGATCTGATAACTATAGCTCCAAAGATCATGCATCTAGAACTGGCACTGACACCTACAACACTAACGTTGGTGAATACGAAAACAAGTCATCCTCCAACACTTACTCGTCAGACACTGGAGGCTATGGAAGCAAGTCTAGCTCTGGCAATTATAGGTCAAGTGAATACGAGTCCGAGTCTGCAAGATACGGAAATGTGTCTAGTTCTGACACCTATGGATCCAGTGATCATGGATCTAAATCTGGTGGTTACGGGAGCAAGCCTAGCTCTGACACCTACGGATCCAGTGAATACGGGTCTAAGTCTGGAGGTTATGGAAGTAAGCCCAGCTCTGACACCCACGGATCCAGTGACTACGGATCGCAAACTGGAGGATACGGAAGCAAGCCCAGTTCTAGCACATACGGATCCAATGTAGGCTCCGATACGTACGATCCTAGCGGCTATACCTCTAAAACTCAGAGGTATGAAAACATACCATCAGGTACCACCGGATCCAACATTAGTTCGGGCAATTATGGCTCTAGCACTGGCGATTATACGGCCCGTTCCGGTACCGACAGCTACGGATCTGGAACAGGGACTTATGGTCGCGATGAGCCTCGTACCCATGAATATGGGTCTGGTAGCTCCGGCAACTACGGATCTGCTGCTGATACCTTTGGCTCCCGGACATCGGATACTGGAAATTATTCGGAAATGGGCAGACAGGGCTTTGGCGGTGGCGGTGCCCCCGGAGGCAGTAGTTACAATACTGGAGAGTATACTGGGCAAACCCCTGGATCTTACGGATATGATTCGAGCAAGATTGGCTCCCAGACGGAATCGGGCAACATTCGAAGCATGGGTAGTACCCAGCAGCGAAACCAGTGGTAACCAAAATCAATCACCCACACATAAAATAGCCATGATTGTAATGTAGTGGCAGATGGAGGGGCAGGAGTTTTCACAAATACGCCTATAAGGGCTGCTTTGAGTAGTGCAATTTTACCGATCACTTCATATGTACCACCATAATGGTTATGCGATTTATAAAAATTTGAACTACCTTAACCACGATATGTTTAATCCATTAGAATGGTTTACCGAGAAATGTTGAATTTGGCACGCGCTGGATATTAGATTCTCTAAAACGGCGGAAAGAGCTATAGACTTCCATGATGAATAGGTTGGCCTTCATTTCCTTGATACGCCTGATATAGTGGCTGTGATTTACCACTGGCATTGCCTCGAGAGAGTTCTCTTACCACCCCACTCAATAGAAAGAAAGAACGATCGTAGTATTTAGTATTTGTATCAAATCAGAAAGAGTTTAAGTTGTCTGGCTTACATTCAGCTCGTCCACCCATGGCAAATGACTCGAGTCTGGAGAAACATACTGGTGGTAGTCTTGACCCTGCCTAAACACGGCATTGCGGCGAAACTGACATTTAGGAGGCAGAAGAAATCTGAAAAGACGTGGTGTTATCGAAAATTCTCCGTTGGCCCAGATCTATGGCACATTATCAATGCAGGTAAGTGCCTTCACCCCGAGCCGTGAATGGGAGCAGGGGGAACACATCCATTCTGTACATATAATATGCTCCTGCTCTCTTCTTCTCATTCTACCCTCATCTCCTCCTCTCCTCCTCTCCTCCCTTATCTTCCCTACCAACTTCATCCTTTAAACTTATCTTGCTCATCCTTTTATCAAAAGAAGCCTACCAAATCCCCGGTATCAATTTTCTACCTCACGGTTTTCAACACCAGTATCTAACAACTTCAATCTACCAAATACGGGACGCGCGAACCAAATTTTTGGCAATTTATACTCATCACCTCCTTGACCGTATCTCCATCGAAAGCTATACAACAGCACAGAACGGTATCCATGACTACTGAACGATTTAACCTTCGCTATGGAAAACCTCCTATGGTCCCAGCTATCACGCCGCACGACATCGGCTCTGAGCTTGATAATATCGCAGGTCTTGCATCGTCTCAGCCAATTTCACTGATAGATCTGTGCACTAAAGCTAGTACAAGAAGTAGGGGCCACAAACATTCAGCACTTCTCCAAGTCGTAAGCGCAAATGAGGTCCGAGAATCTAGTGGCGGTGCCAGCTTTGATGCAGTCGGTCAATACAAACCGCCCTCGCGTCTGTCTATCTTGCACCATTCGAAAAGCAAGGAATGCAAATGGAAAGATGATAAAGAGAGCTTACCCCAATCTATTCAACAAGCTTCCTGCCCAGAGAACGATGGAAATAAACGAGGAGACGTCACAAGTGAAACAAAGTCCAACGATCTCAGCGGAGGTTATTTTAACAAAAATCCTCTTAGCTACTCCAGTGGCTACATCCCCAATGGTGTTCTAGAAGCTAGCAATACGTTTGGAAGTCCATTTCTGAAATCGTCTATTCACTACCATTCGGGAAAAGAATCATACGATAGAGATAACGCCCCGGTTTCAACAACGGCCCCCGTTTACATGTCAACCAAAGATCATCCCAAGGCATCGTCATCCTTACGGCTTTACACTGCTCATTATGACAATTCTGACCACCAATCACCCTATGAGTCGTTTCGTATTAAACGTCGTAATTATCGGTCCGAGATCCCTGAGATCATGTCAGGCTTGCCATACACGCGCTCGGAACATAAAGATGATCGGTATCTGACTATTCGATCCGAGCCTACCCTCCCGATGTCTGATCGTGGGCGAGTAGTAAAACTTGAACCAACTCTCCGGCCACACTTGCCAGCAGGTTCTGTTTCTCAGACTTTGTCAACATCTGAATCCAACATCGGAGTGCAAGATACTAAAGATAGTGGCCCTCAGTCTAAAAAACGCATTCTCAAGGAAAAAATTTGTGCTATCCTAAGCAATATGAACGCAGATTCCGAGCCACGTGGTAAACATACGGCAGCTCTCCAGCCTCGTCCAACGGCTCGAGAAAAATCGCCCACAGTGCGTGCGTTCCAGCAGCCTAACGAAAACCCAGTAAAGGGCTTGACGACCCTAGATAGCCATGGGGTCCGCGAGGCTGGAGCTGAGAAACAAGGGCCTGTTTCCTGTCGTCCTGTTCTAACGAAAGAATCCTATGATAAATTCAACGGTCTTGCATCCGCAAACCAGTCGATATTAGAAACCGCTCTGTCTCAATATATACCTCTCATAAAATACGGAGAGCTCTATAATACTTCGAGACACATAGCTACAACCGCTAATAAAAGCATACGACCGCCTCCCGGTTTGCCCACACCGGTGGCTAACATGGCCATAGATTCTGTCTCAGCTCTTGAAAAGGCAAAGACTGATGAATTAAATGTCTGGTTCCATGGAGATGGTCGAGGAGAGGAGAAGATGCGTCAGCATATCGCCGACATTGCTTCAAGCTATGTTAACGGAAGTCAAGACAGCTTAACCACCGAGCAAGCTATTTTGCTTTTTGGTAACGTCATTGCAAATCTTCATTCTTATGTCACTGGTGACTGTAAAAGCCAGTCTGCCAACTTTGCCAACTTCAGACACATTGACTCTTTCGACCATGAACAAAACCATGGTAAATGGCGCAGCTATTTTGATCATGATCCCTTGGGTTATTCCAGACCCCCCACAGTAACTCGGTCAGTTTTGAACAGAGCTAGCAGGCCAAGTGGAATGCACTTTCTGGACAAATATCATGGGTTTTGAACAGTAAGAGGAGTGCGCGGAACTGCTATCCGATCAGTCCTCGATAACGAGGAAACGAAAGGATGACGGCACCTCCTTGTTAGCCTTTGGTTTTGATGGTAAATTGATATTGGCTGGCTGGTTTCTTGCATGTTTTTATTCATTAGGTCTTCCCAACTTTGTATGATATTGCCAGGCAACAAATCTGGATCGGGATGCGGTCAGTGATCATCAATGCAATTCATTCATAATTCAATTAGATTCATCTTAACACCTCAAGATTCTTTCTACGCAGGCAAATTAAGAGCTAAGCTTAGGTAGGTTGAGGTCACTCCTACCCTATCCTTGGAAATGAAGCGAACCCGTTCCACATCGTCAAACAAAGTTCTCTTAGATGTAGTAGATATAGATTACCGATTTGCATTAAGCTTAGGTATACAATCCTACTTAATGGGCCGGGTCTTGAGATAATAATTAAAAATACCATCAAAATAAAGGCTGATGAAAGAAGTTATTGTGTGAGCCGAGTCCTCTCTGGAAACAGTGCTATGGCCATCAATGCCAAGACCTGGATGACGCATGAAAAAAAAGGTACCTATAGCGGCAGTTAGAAAGTTGCTTATATTAAAGTAAGATTATAGGGTAAGATGCCCTCATATAAATAGTAGGTATAGGCGTGATGCTGAAAAGGTGTTGCGGGGAAGGGTAGAATTTCATGTGTATATTGTGTGTGTACTATAGACCTTCCATTAGGTATAGATGGAAGAGTAGAGCTAGGCCAGTCAAGGAAACAAGAAAATATCTTGATTCAATTCTTTTTAGTATTGCTACAATCCTTATACGCAAAGACGCTTTAGAAAATCGGAGGAAGACATTTACAACACCAAGGAAAAATCAACAGGGATGATTATTTGGCAGATTTCGAGTTAGTTCACTGAGTTATGGGGTGTTGAATTTAATTCTCTAGCCCTTATCCTTATCTGTCTCTCAATTCGAGCATAGTCCGTAAGATATATGAATTCTTTCAAAGTTATTTCCTGCATTAAAAATACTCTGTCTGAGCATTGTACGTCGACATATACAACCAAGCAATGGTGACCATAGATTAAATCACGTTGAAGAGCAAGCGGAAAGGGAGGGAAGAAAGAGATAGCCAATGCGCCAGGTCTGCTAAAGTGTTGCAACAAGGTCATACCATACCCATCCTGCGCCGAAAACCAATGCGTTGTGGAAAAAAAATGGTTAAATCATTCTAGCAGAAACATATTAGGCGACCAAGTAGTCAGATGGTGACACGCCGAATTCGTCGCTAGTGCACAAAGGGCGAAGAAAGGAATCAAAACTCGCGAATCCATCACGGTCTAAAAGGCAAATGAAACGAGAAACAAAAAGCGCGGGCGTGATGGCCATTAAACTGCCGAAATGTGAAAAATGCGCTTGCTAGTCTAGCAGCTCACAAGATTTATGTGATTGTCATTAAGCGCGGCACAGGCAAATAGCGTTCGATGGGGGTGGAAAGCGGTGCTAGCAGTAGGAGAAGAACGATTATGATGGAGGAAACTTGAGTATGGCTCGAAAGTCGATAAGTGGGTGCCATCAACGTTGAAGGTTTTGACTTCGTGGCGGTTTGTTCCCCTATTTTTGCCCACATGTTAGCTAAGAAAAGAAAGGTAAATCACAAGTGTTGAGGAAATGGGCGACGTACACCATGAAAACGGGGGCGTGCTCGTGAACACTAAGGGTGCGAAGGGTATCTTTGGTCGCATAGATTGTTGAAATCGGATCATCCATTCGAAGATCCCAGAGTCTGATCTCTCCATTTCGACTTCCAGACACCAACTCCCTCAAGCCACCCCGTTGCATGTGAACATTCGTAATCCACTGCTTATGTTCACGCCAGACTTTAACCATGGAGGCCGTGGGTTTCAGGCGTTGATCGAATACCCGTACGGCACCGTCGCCAAACCCAGCAACAAATATATTGCCTGCAACTTGATCAGAAGTCAAAGATGTGATACAAGAGCCGGAGCGTGCAGGGATATCCTATAGAGACATAAGTCAGCATTTTCCTGCTAGTAGAATGAGAGACAAAAACATCATACATTAGTGCAAACTTCAGTTGCAGCGTTCCACACCCGGATAACTTTCACGTCTCCCGCTACCAAGGCCTTGCCCTGACCCTGTTGCCAGTCAAGAACGAGCCCGGCATTTCGGTTACTAGGTATGAGTTCTGGCAAAGCTCTGAAAGCAGATACAATTTCAACGCTCTTGTCATCATAATTTCGAAATATTTTTAAAACACCATCCGATGATCCGGTCATTAAGAGTGCTTGATCGTCTTCATTGATATAGCGGACCTCATTAATCTTTGACCCAAGCGGATTTCTGTTAGAAAAGCAGTTAAGGCGCTTATGACGCTGCCAATCCCAGATCCTACCCAAATTTGTTAAAAAAATATATAATAAAAATAAAGAAAATCACCAAAAGAGAGAGAGAGGGAAAGAGGGAAAAAGCAGTGGAGACGCATACGCTATAGTGTCCCTATCATCCGCAACAGCTATATGGTCTTCAAATTGATGGAAGCACATTTTAAGGGGTTGGGTGGCGTTAGAGAGAAGTGCAATCGAGTTATCCCATCGGTTACTTCCAGCTTTACCTTTCAGGGGTTGCGTTTCCCCGATGATTTTCTCGTTGCGGCTTCGTCTCCAAAGGCGCTCGTTATAATCCGCGCTACCAGGCTCGTCGGGTTCGTTCGGCTTCATCTGGGGTTCCCGGAAGTACTAAATATGGGTAAGAAATTGTTCATACTCAATTTTATATGGTTCGCATATTAAGGTAGGAATTTTTGGGATTACCTCTGTGGACCAATCTAAAAACCTGCTTGTCAAGGGAATGCTCGGGGGTGTAGATGGATCTTTCGGCACGAATCCTCGTGACGAAGGTATCGGCGCTTGCTGGTATGTTGTGGCTGGGGCGAGTTCGTCATTCACCTCTGGGGGGCGAGTCCATTCGGGAGGTGCTCGTCCTCTAGGTGTGGTAGGCACTCGACTCTTGGGGGACATTGATGCCTGGAGTATTTGTGATTCTGCCGGGGAATGACCGCCAAATGCAAGGTTCTTTAAAGATGCCGCGACACTAGCAGTGCGTCTAAGGCTCAACGACAGATACCCTTCTTGCTTCGGTGGGGCGGGGGACGGTGAAACAGGTGGTGGAGCAATTTTCTTTGGATTCGGCTTTTCTCGAGGTTGTGATAGCTGCTGCACCCGACTTGAGAGTTCCAGAATCTCATTTCGAAGTTTTTCAGTTAGTGAAGCCATGGGGGACTGTAGGAGGGAATAATGTATATAGTCAACAATGACACTTGCATCTTGTGAAATATCGGGATGCGGGTCAACTGAAAGAATGAGTAGTTGCTTCCAGATTGTGCCAAAGGTAGTATTTCGAGAGAGAGCTTGGATTTTATTAGAAACCGATGACCCATTTGTTGAACCGTTGGCTGTCTCCTTGTGGTTCGTGCCCCGAGAACCTTCTTGCCCCAACTTAAGAATAAGATTGTGTTTCTCATCTTGGAATTCTTCATAGGCTGCGACAAGAAATTTGTTCTGATATCGTTTCACAAATGTTGAAAAGAAGTATAGCAGTTCCTTTCTAACAAGAACACTCCCATCTGAGGCCATAGGCAATACGGCCAGAGCTAGGGATTCTTCGATTTGTGCCACCTGGTCTGTTAGATCTGGAATTCCCAGGAAAGTAGTCACTGCATGCAACATTGCGGCTCGGACCTCTGGGACTGGATCAAAATTGAGCTCACAAAGTCTCGCAGGAGCGGCACATCGAATTCCCATCCATTTCGCCTCTGGAAAATCGGACCAGAGCATACTAATACACAAACACGACCACTGGCGCAACAAAGGGTTTTCGACGTCCATCAAGTGCATCAAGCATGACTCAAATAGCTCAGAAGAAAGACAAACATTTTGGCCCTGTGGGTAATTCTTGCAGAATATCGAAACAATGAAAGCGCACATAGCTCGGTGCTCACTAGCATTGCCCACTGGGATCGGTGAAGAAGGATTAAGGATGGAAATGAAATAATGGATTCCATTATCCTTCAACAAGTCATTTTGAACGGTATAGTCCACAGCCATTATTCTCGCCCAAATGAAAACCATCACTGGTTTCAATTCTTGAGCGGCAGATTGTAAAAGTTTAACAACGTAGGGGAATATTCCAATGCTCAAGGCTAGATGAACAGCCCATGGCCCAAGGTCTAGAAATTTACTAAGTAGAATCAAAGCTCTCAATCGGTGCGCCTGGCTTAAAAGGACCTGAAGAACGATAGGGAGCTGGTCTGGCGGATTCTTTTCAGTTGGGCCAGACGATAGATAAACCTCGAATGCAGTAAGCTGTTCGGCGAAGAAGGTAGAATGCTGGTATTCATATTGTCTGCGACCCTCCTCATGCTCAATGAGGGCGGGAAGTTGGGCAAGCACCATCTCAACTGCCAGATCCCAGCTCTTCCATAGCGGATGGTGGTGGGTCTCTGGGAGTTCTGGGGATGAAATCGGATGGCATTTGTATGTGCGCATAATCCGCTCGCTCAAGAGAAAGTTTCTAAAAAGAGCTGCGACCATCAAGTCCTGACGGAATAGTTTCTTGAAAAGAGCACGGGGCAAAGTATTCCAGGCGATAGTATCGGTGATTGCTGTAAAAATCCAATTGAGTTCCCCAAGGGGGCTCCTGCGGTCTTGCAAACGACCAGGAACCCTAAAATCATCAATGGAGGTATTACATTGAAGAGGATTTTGAAGTATGAAAAATCGCAGGGCAATCTCAATTGGAGTGGTTAAGCAACATGTGAAGAGATCAGCAGGAAGATCTGGATTAGTAGGGAGCGACTCATTTTTCTGACACGCTGCGAGAATGATACAATCTCCATAATTTTGCACAATTGCATTTGGATCAACTTTTTTAGTCTCGATGTTCTCTTTTTCGTGTTTTTCGACAAAGGTGTGGAAATTTTGAACAATATTACCCGCGTGAGAGACATCGAAGACAAACAAGCTAGGACCGGCCAGCCAGGATTGTAGGTCATACAGCGATACTGGAATGTATTGGGTGTAATTCTTGTTGAAAACCCATATCTCGCCCGATTGCGTAGGCAAGGGAACGCCATGGCCGTTGTAGTGGAAAAGGACTCTCTCATCCTTCGCATTGCGACGAAGTGAGATGCAAAACTTCTTCGTTTCATCGACAGAAGGATCGAGGTATTGTTTGTACCTTGTTCGCAAACTTAAAGTCTCATATTGTTCCTGCAATTTCTTTCCAATCTGCTCCATCAGTTTGTTGTGGCCGCCACCCGTGGTAGATGTCGGATCGACCCAGCACTCTAGTTTAGCCGTGGGGTTCGTCTTGACTACATCGGGAGGGTCAACACCGATATTCAAGCATATAGCTAATGCAGCAGAAACAGTTTTTAGACGGTCTTTCATGCGCCAATCTTGTGTTGGCCAGCTCCCGACAGGGTCTCTTGGAATTCCGTTTGACTCATGGCGCTTTTCGGTAAAGTACATATAAAAGTTCTAAACAAGAGAGACAGGGTCAGAACATGAAATGAAGCAAGGCTTTAAAGAATTTATGAATCTTCTTTCCCTTTTTTTTTTTTTTTTTTTTTTTTTAAACGAATGGGAGGGAAGAAAGGAGCGGGGTTGTTCACTTACCGAATGAAGAACCTTAAGGTACTCGCTCGAGGTATATTCTTCCTGCCACCCATGTCTCATTGCGAAGTCCTCATCATCATCATCAGGATCCCCATTCAAAGCTTTGTCAAAGCCCACTCTCGGCCCATAGTCACTTTTGGCCCGTTTCAGGGCAGCCGTCGGTCGTGCATTATCGGAGGCGGAATCTGAGACTTGTCGAGAATTACTGTCACTAGTGGTTAGGTTCTCACCGAATGAATTTATATGCCTCCCTCCGTTGGATAAATGTTTATGTTCCACAGAAGTAAAGGATCGGCTGTGTGAAGTAAAAGGCGTGGGGGACCTTTCGCGTGAGGGGATGTGCGTTTCTAGGTCCGGACCGAAGGCAACGCGAACTGATTTATTGCTGATTTTCCGGGTCTCAGTTTGAACACTTGAAGCCTGCTGGGCAACCGGGGGTGCTGTAGAATTTTGCTCCATGTTTAAATTGGGATCTTTCATGATCCAAAAACGGTCATCATCTTCTATGAGGCGCACTTAGTAAGCTAGGCGAGCGATACGAGATTTTTTTTTAGTTGAACTCATCAATAACAAGAAAAATGTCATTCAGAAACGACTCGATGCTGGGGCGGTTGCGCAAGAATGTTCTCACCTTATCAGCAGCGCAGTGTATGTACCGAGGGCAGATCGATTATCATACCCAATCTGGATCGTCGAGAATCAATACCATCCAAAGGAACTTGAGGATTTGTGCTGTTGAATAATAGCTTCAGACGAGAGATAAATTTCCCTTCCCAATATTTCAAACAGCAGATCGCAACCCCAAACCCTACAGATTTACCATCAGCAGGTTGACCATAAATCGGTTTGTAAGATGAGGTTGCCATGAGCTTTGGCTGTGATGTCTTGGCACAGAGGTTCCGGAAAATCAATATTGCCGCACCCGTTTCTTCACCTTCCATTACATCAGACAACTATCTTAGCATAGTTCAATAATTCATTCGGAATAATAACCCTTTTCATTCTAATACTAAATTTTCTATTGTGATGTCTGTCTTCACACCTTTATTTATAGCTAGTAAGTACTTTTTTTTATCCATCAAGCCTGCTAGGCTTTTATGAAATACCTCAAGTATGAGTGCCATGCAATGTAGTTTCCGAAGCTACCCGTCATTTGTCACGAGCCGTTCTTTTTATTTTCAAGCTTTGGGGGGTGAAGCGTACTTACTGGATGGCTACAACAAATTATTATTTGTGTTTGGATATCACCTGCAATGCAAGTGTCGCATGGTTATACCCTGCCATTACTCGAGTGCTACGTGCATAGTGATCTATGACCTCTACATAAAAAAAAGAAATCTTAAACGTGAAATCTAAATAAAATGGAAATGAAACTGAAGAATTAATGAATGAAAAGAGTAAATTTAATTAGTTAGTAGCTAGTTCAAGAGGTAAAAATAAACCATAAGATTTCACATCACGTGGATATGAAGAGTACATAGCGCTTTTTTTTTTTATCTAGAATGTGAGGATTGGTGCCACGAAAAATGTTTCCAGTGAAATCTTCTTACTCTGGATTTTGCGCCACTTTTATCTCAACTTTCAAACAATTTAAGAGAATCCACAAATACCTCTGTCCCGGGATAAAGACATGGAATTGAAGTGCGACCAAAGTTGTTGGGAAATCTTGCACACAGCATAGTCTTTAATTTGTCACAACCGACTGGAAAGTGGCAGGTTTTGCACCTATATTACAATGAATTGACACATCTCAGGAAGCTTGGCTCATCTATACATTGATAATACTCTACTTAAGCATCGAGGCCGAGGGGCTATCCGATGTCCGGGGGATGCTTTTAGATTGACACACTTCTTTAGGCTGAGCCTACTACTCCAGAGTAGTTGTGAGTTTGAGAGCGTTCTAAACATGTTATTTGACGCGCTCCGAAGTGGGAAGAAATAAAGACTTCTAATAGAGACAATTTTTTCAAAAGTTCCGTGGGGAATTGAACTTTCCATAACCCTGTTATGGCTGGATTTCACGCCTCCACTAGTAACGAGTATACCAAGCTTAAACATATGAAATTAGAAAGCTCCTGAGTTGAGGGGCTATGGGTTTCCCTCGGGTGGAGGGCACTTGAAGGAGGGAATGGAAACCGAAGGGAAGAGATTCGCGAACCGAACCCACCTAGCTCCCCACGGTGACCTGTGCAGTCAGGGGCACTCGAAAATATTATTGCTTCAAATGCGCAAAAGGGGCTGCTACTGATTACTCTCAAACGGGAAATCACAAACCAAAAAAAAAAAAAAAAAAAAAAAAAAGAAATTGAACTGAGCGGGAAGGAGTGAAGGCTTGGCCTATTGGAGCCTTAAGGAATGGGGTATTGGGTCATAGCGGGCTTGGTATGGGCCGCCCGATTCCTGACTAGGGATAGCGATGCATTGTCCAACATCCACTTTCTCGCAAATCATAATGGAACCTCCCCCTACCTCATGCCCTGGTGAGAAATATGGGACTGTACAATTGAGAAATCCTTCCTTTGGTTGTCGGAAGGTGAACGAAACCTTTGTCAACACTCACATGTAATTCTCTCATCATCGGCAGTGATATTCCAACCCTGATAAATTAAGTCTGTTACATTTCTTGCCTCCAAACTTGGATGACGGCTTGGAGTAACTAGATTAGGTTTAGAGGGGGCCACTATTTCTTGCAACCCATGAATCAATCCTTAAGTTCAGTGGATGGTATTCGGTAGCTCGCCTGTAATTAAATTTTACAGCAAGATGAAATCTCCATATTGCTCTCAACAAGCTCAATATTCAAGTTAAAATATTGATGTTATAACCATGACCCATGAATTGCAGTGTAGCTTTAAATTTGATGGTAGTATAGTTAGCTTCCGAGAATAGAATAAAAATAAGTTGTATTAGCCATGTACCTCTCTGCACCTGACTCAATCAAGGGAGGCCTTTTCCACCTTGATGGATTTTGGACTAAAATTGTTGCTTTGGTCACAACATGGAACTGATCGGCATCACGTGGCGGGTAGAGGGAACCTGTTCCCTGATTATCTCAGCGCCCCCCCACAAACCACAACGGCGCGAACATGAAATGTTAGTAGACGCTATTATTAACTGGTCCCTGGCTCCATGGACCTCGATTGCCCAGACCTCTGTCTCCGCCAGTGGCATTCACTGGAATACCAGATGTTGCATAGGTAACTATTCCACTCTCACAAGAGCAAACTACTTTTGGGACACGGAAAAAAGAGAAAGGCCAGCTTCCAGCATGGGACTGAGTGTAAACACAGTTGGCTAACCTGGACCAAAAACACAAGTAGTTGATTGTATAATGTACTTCGTAGGTAATGTATGTAAAATGTATGAAAAGGTTGGGCATGCTATAAATCGTTGTTAGCCGTCCCCAACCTCCGGGGACAAGAAGGAAAGGAAATTGTAGGAGCGTATCACTGCGGGGAGTACCTACATATATGCAGGTACCTGCCGAGAGACGCTTATGGAGCATGTTGAATGAAGGTGTACCTGGTTCTAATTATGAGCATCCTTGTTTCAAGCGACAATATGTACTGGGCAATAGGTCCTGTCTGATATCATTTTAAATATCAATAGTTCACTCAGTATAATTTTCCAAGAGGTATTCCCACGTCCAAGTATTTGCCAACCTACAATCCTCTTCCTCGGAGTTTATTCCAAGTTCCGACATACATAACAAGCGCAAACACACAACCCGGGAATAATGAAGGCGTTGAATAATGTTCAATGCTACTCTAGATTGATTGTAAAGCGTGGATAGGTAGTTTTCGTGGCTGGGACTCCCTTATGTATGCATATCCATATTGCAGAGCATATTTCGTAGTAGAACATACTTCAGTTCCCTCCGAACGTACCTACATAATGTATGTACAGTGCATACATGCATACATGCTTCAGAGGGTTGTCGAAAGCAACAGCTAGTACTCATCATCAGGTGTGATAGTTATAATCTGTAGGTATTAATAGACTCACCTTTCTTACTTGGTTGCTCTCTTTTGCAATTGTTTCGAGATGGAGTTTGCCCTGTGTTGTTGTTTTCCACCTCGAGGAACCCAATTGCGTTCCCCCCTTCATAGAGGCAGGTTCCATGGGCGGTGTCTTTTCATCCCGGGGAGCCCTCGTTAAATTCCCCCCTAACCACCTAGGTAAACTAAACCCAAGACAACCAACGAGAATTATCTAATAATTATGCTGGCCAGGAAGTTTGAAACGCCGGAGTCTCTCGTTGTTCCTGACTCTGTTACCCCTTCTTCCTTTCCAGCATTCAGCTCTCAGACTTCATCTTTTTCATCCTTCTTCCACCATTATTGACTCCATTTGATTTCTCTTCTCCTCTTCCTCTTCTTCGTCATTTTTTTTTTTTTTTTTGCTTTTCTTTGCCTTCTCCCTTTTGTTTCACCCTTCTTTCTGTCTCTCTCTCTCTCTCTATTTTTTTTTTCTGTCTCTTCGAACCTTGTTTTGCTGGGTACCCGTACACGTTGTTCATGCTTCTTTACAACTGGAACCAAGGCTCATCTGGAAATAAAAGAGAATCTTGTCGCTCCCTACCTCGCAATACTTTACAATTTTAAAAGAAAGAAAACATAAACATTAAAAAAAGAGAGAAAGAGAAAGAGAGAAACATCTCTCTATGGACACTGCTGGACACCCAAACTGAATGACAACAATCGCTTACACCGGATAGCCCGCTACACGTATCCTGTCACCGATTATTTTGATTCCCAAATCACTCGCTCACGCCTCCATCCGCTCCCTAAACATTGTGCAGCCTGGCGCCTTTTCTTTTTTCGCTTCCTAGTTTTCTTATATTTCTTCGCGCTGATCCATTGCGAAATTGGTTTAGCCCACTGGAGAGGCTTGATTGGCCTCCAGTGTTCTGTTCTTATTCCCTTCTTTTCCTTCCCCTTTAATTTTTTAGCATTGATCCTCAGCTTTGTGCACTCTAAATGACCGTTTACGAATAATACTTCACGATGGCCTTCCTATTTAAATCGAAGAAGAATCAGCAGGCTACTACTAGTCTACCTCCTGCGACGAGAAATGTGCATACTTCCGAAGGACCTCCGTTAGGCACAACAGGGGCTATCCCCAACGGACCGAAAGAACGGGAAGGGAATTCTCAAACACCAACCCCTAGCAGTAGTTACAATAATTCTTTGAACTCAGTGAGCAGTACCAACAGTCCGGATCATCAGCGGATGCGACAAAGAGCTGAGTCTGAGTCGCAGGTCAGTCTTCCTCATTTACACCTAGACACACTCGTTTACTTCCTCAAATGGAGCTATCTACTCGTCTCTACTGCTGTACTATCTAACTTCCCAAATGGCCTATAGGTTCAACGCTCTCACCAGTCCATATCCAGCAATTCGCCGAACACCAGCCCGGGGGCCTCACTTTACCCATGGTCGCAGCGTCGCCTCAACTTTTCGTCAGCGCAGGCAAACCCATTTCCTCGCTATGGCGCCGCAATCAACGCAGTGGCCTCGAAGGAAGGCGATATTTACATGATGGGCGGTCTCATAGATGGATCCACCGTAAAGGGGGACCTCTGGATGATGGAAAGCAGCAGCGGGAACTTGTCGTGCTTTCCAATTGCCACGGTGTCGGAAGGACCTGGCCCACGAGTGGGCCATGCGAGTTTGTTGGTTGGGAATGCCTTCATAGTATTCGGTGGTGATACGAAGGTGGATGAAAATGACACCCTAGACGACACTCTATATCTCCTAAATACATGTATGTGTGAAGGTTATTCTCTCCCTTAGCTTGCCCACTACTAAATTCCTGCCACTTATTCAGCTTCTCGGCAATGGTCGCGGTCTATACCTCCCGGCCCTAGACCTACCGGACGTTACGGACACACTCTAAACATTCTTGGCTCGCGACTCTACGTGTTTGGAGGACAGGTCGAAGGATTTTTCTTCAATGATCTAGTTGCATTTGATCTAAATCAGCTGCAAAATCCTACCAACAAGTGGGAGTTTCTCATCCAGAATAGTCATGAAGGGGGTCCACCTCCAGGTCAAATACCCCCCGCCAGAACCAACCATACCATAATTAGCTTCAACGACAAACTGTACCTGTATGCTCCCCTGGACTCTACCTTTTTATAAATATAGTTGACTCATCAATATGCAGTTTTGGAGGAACCAATGGTATACAGTGGTTTAACGATGTGTGGTCATATGACCCTCGCGCAAATACCTGGGCCCAGTTGGACTGTGCCGGGTTCATCCCAACGCCTCGGGAAGGCCATGCTGCGGCTCTGGTTAATGATGTTATGTATGTTTTCGGCGGACGGACCGACGAAGGTATCGATCTTGGGGATCTAGCTGCGTTCCGCATATCAACTCGACGTTGGTACTCTTTTCAAAACATGGGGCCTGCCCCATCTCCACGGTCAGGACACTGTATGACAGCTTTTGGAAAGCAAATAATTGTTTTGGCAGGTGAACCAAGCTCTGCCCCACGAGACCCTGTCGAACTCAGCATGGCATACATCCTCGATACATCCAAGATTCGTTATCCAACGGAAACGGCAAATGGCGAGCGAGCTGCAGTGCCAGGAATGCGAAAAATTGGCGCCGGAGAGAAGCCAAGCCAGCCAACCGGGCGAACATCCCGCGAGGCTCAAAACCAACCATCAGATTCTCAGCGACGAGGACAAACACCATCTCGCGAAAGTATGGTAAGCCCAACCGGAAGATCAGACATTGTCCCCAACTCCGGGCCAGGCTCTCGTCTTCCCAGAGCATCGATTGCTCAAGCTCCATCAGGACCGCCTCCCCCCGGGCAGGCACCTACCCCTGGCCCAAGAGGCAACACCGCTCAGCACTCGATGAATCCTAGAAGTAAGACCCCGACGAAATTGGATCGTGGTTATGGAGGTCCACCTGTCGACACCGCTCGGGCGATGGCTGGTGACAGAGACCGAGATTCTGGAGCAAAAGAGTCACCTAAGGAGTCTGGTGACCGCCGAACTCCCACACAAACCCCTCAACGTATGTCAGCGAGGGCCATGGAGGCGGGTGAAGCTGCACCCCTTATTACTACACCGGCAAGACAGCGCTCGTTACGGCGGCAACGCGGATCCATGGATAGCGCAGATGAATCAATTCTTGGCCGTCACGCAAGTCTAGACGGTTCTATAGATTCACGAACCTATAGAAATTCCAAAACAGCAGGGGAAGAACCACGATCACCAAGGCTGACCGCTCATCAGGAAGCTCTGATCAAGGAACTAGAAGCAGTTAAGAGCCGTAGCGCGTGGTACGCTTCCGAGCTGGCATTGGCAAAGAAGGCCGGTTATACTCCTAACATTTCGGGGAGCTCTCTCTTAGATGAACGCACTACTGATGCATTCGCTGATGAGGATCGCCCCCTGATTGAGGCGTTCCTTGCAATGAGAGCAGAGCTAGCCAAAATGCAGGCTACTGTTGATCGCCAGGCTGCCATAGCCTCCAAACGTGTTGCAGAAGTTGAACATCAAAGAGATATCGCGGTCAATGAGGCCGCTTATTCTCGCGCGAAACTTGCTGCCTATGGTGGAAGTCAGCGAGGCACTCCACTCCCGGATGGGCTTTCTCAAGATCTTGATGACGCAATCAACGAGCGTACCACAGATCTAAGCAGAAGATTAGCCATTGCTCTTGCGTCTCAGAATGAATTGAAATCCAAATTAGAAGTCATGTCTACGGATCTTGAGCAGGAAAAGCGAGGCAGAGAATTAGCAGAAGAGACCTGTGAAGCAACAAGAAGGAGGTTAGCCGAACTTGAGATGCAGAGCAATACGCTCGAAATCGAAAGTTTCCGTGCCCAGCTCCATCAGCTAGAATCTTCTCTTAGGGAAGAGTCTCTCTTGCGATCCCAGGCTGAGTCCACATCAAAACAATTAACATTGGATAAGGAGGAGCTGTTGAAGAGGCTAGAAGATGCGTCTAGCCGTCTAAAGGATTATGGCAGCAATCTTGGGAGCCTCCGAGAGGCAGTAACAGCATCTACCAACCGATCGAATCTCTTGGAGAAACAACTAGATGATGAGCGCGAGCGCCGGGAGGGGTTGGAAAGAAAATTGCTACAACTTAGATCTGATCATGAAGAGCGGACTGCCGAATTAGAAAATGCCACTCGCCGCCTCCGGGATGCGGAAGAACTTGCTGAAAGCAATGCCAAGGAAGCTGAGACACACAAGAACGCTTTACTGTCTGGGTTGGAACGTGCATCTTCATTCGATTCTGATACATCCATGCGATCTCTTGCCGATCAACGGGTGGCTTCTCTAGAGGGGCAGGTTGAAAGAGCGAATAAGCTAGCGAAGGCTAGTCAAGCAGCTGCTGATGAAGCTGGAGAAAAGCTAAGGCGTGCTGAAGAAAGAATTGCGGGGCTAGAAGCGTACCAAGAACAGGCCAGCAGAGAAGGGCTACAACTCCGCAGGCAACTCCAAGCGGCACTCAAGGACAGTCAATCGCACATCGCAGAAAACAGGGACCTCAAATCCCAACTTGAGAATCACCAGCGGGAGGCAGGTGCTCTGGCTATTCAGCATTCTGCTCTGAAGGATTTGCTTGGAGAACGTGGGGTAGGCTACTCAGATAATAGACGCTCTCCTCGCCTTGAGTCACCGAGCTCTCGGTTCGGTACTCCTGAACAAGGTCGACTCCGGGAATTAGAACAGCAACTTTCAGCTAGTCTAAAGACTCATGAGGAACTCAAGGCCTCGTTTGAGACTCGTGAGCAAGAGGCTGACCGAGCCTACAGAGAAAAGTTAGAACAACTGGAGAATGACTACCAATCAGCTGTCCATTATGTTAAGGGGACTGAGAAGATGTTAAAGCGCATGAAGGATGAGCTCACTCGATACAAATCTCAGAATGCCAAGATCCAGTCCGAACTGGAAGAAGCCCAAAGCTCCTTAGCGCAAGCCTCTGAGGTTCGCTCGGAACCGCTGGCAGAGTGGGAGACCGAACGCTCTATGCTCCAAAAATCCTTATCTGAGCTCCAGCAGGATATGGCTTCCTCAATTACGAAACTCGAGGCCCAAATTGCTAGTTTAAAGGAAAGTGTGTCTTCTGCGGAAGCTGAAAGAACCCAAGCTCAATCAGAGTACTCTGCTATTAAACAAGAGCTTATTGCGGTTCACGAGAAAACCCGCGCTGAATTGGAACAACTCAAACATGAAAACTCCCTACTCGAATCCCGAGCAACAGATGCAGAACAGAAGGTTACCATGCTTCTTGACCAAGTTGAAGCATCTGTTGGGCACTACCGTCGCCAATCGCAACATGGACACGGCTTAAATGGTATCTCCCGTACCCATAGTAACGCATCGAGCCATACGGTGGGTGCTGCCGGGCGGTCGAGGGCCAATAGTGCCCTCTCCCAGGATGATAATTTCCTTGACAACCGTGGCTCGGTAGCTCTCGACTCGCTCGCCAATGAACTGGAAGCCTTGCGCAGCCACTGGGAAACTACCAATCGCAATTACCGATTGAGCACCCAGTCTGATTATGACCGAACACCAACGAAGGAGACGGGGCTGAGTGACAGCCTAGCAGAATGGAGACGGCGATTGGATGAAGAGGAGGCCAGATCAGCCTCTCCAGAGAAAAGTAAACCTCGAAATACCGAGGGGCAAGTCGCAGCCAATATGATTTGAGCTGGTCTGGGAATATGACTTGTCTATTTCCCATTGGGAGGTATATGATAACGCCTGATTAGTCTTATAGTACTTTTAGTGGGTGGCTACAGCCCCCCTTCCTACCTGTTTAGTGAGGGTTTATTTTACCCTTTCCCTTGCCATTTCTCCCCCTTTCTTTTACTATCTTTATCATGCCTGATCTCAATGCTCCTTTATTCCTGAAGATGACTCGAAGAAAGAGGAGGGTTTGGCCTATAGTTCTCTATATTTTTTTTGACAATTTTCTTCTTTGTCTTTCTTTTACTTTTTTCCAGTTTTTCTTTCACCCTCTATTTCTATTTTTTCTTTTTCTTTTTTTTCTTTTATACCCCCTCATATTTGGCTTCGAGTCCAAATTGTACTATTATTACCTTTATTTTCTTTGACTTAACGAAACTCCTGATTGTGTCTTCATCGGAACTTCCTTATTAGGAAAGCCAAAAATTTCTGCAATTTTTTTCTTATTATTATTAATTTCTTTTCTTAATGATTAGACTGCTTTTCTGACTCGCTGTAGCCATTCAGTCCGAGCAGAATTCCAAATAATATGATGACCCACGCATATCCAGTCCTCCGGGAGACAGAGGGATCTTCTTTCAATCCCTGGACTTGAGTAGTTTATCTTGCCGACCCACAATGTTGGTATTCTTGTGGAACATTGATCATGTATGGGATATCTCCGGTATCTCGACTACTGGAATTTAGTTAGAGATGTCCTGAACTACAAGTAATCCGAAGAGGTAAAGAGGTGACCATGACCTTTTTTCACACCTCCCCCTTCCTTTGGAGATGATTGATGCGGTGAAGAGGAGGAGCTTGGAGGCAGGCGTTGTAAGTCAGTCCGTCCTAACAGTCTCGCACTTAACTTGAGCAATATCTGCCTTGTTCCACCGATGTATGGCAACCGAAGTACCTATTTAGTGTATGATGACTATAGGAATATAACACTCATGTTCTTCTTTGAGTGTCGCCAATTTTATTTCATTTATTTTTGTTTTCTAATATTTCCTACCCAACTAGTTCAGGGTTGACCCTGTCGAATGGATCTACGTGGGCAAGACACAGCCTTGGTGCCAACAAACCCCTAACACACGATGGAATGGAGAGGAACTGCATGCTCATTGGGGAACATTTGCATATATCTGTTGCTCCAGGTAACTCATGTATATGTATGGATGAAGGTAGGTAGGTAGGTAAGGAGGCCAGGCGCTTTTTCATTTTTCTTTTTTGGCTTTCGGGAATTTATGCATTAGGGTTCAAAAGGGTGATGTGGAGAGTCCAATGTCTTTTTTTTTTTTTTTTGGCTCTGTTTAACGTCAATTAACGGCATACTGGAGGGGAGGAAAAGGAATTAATGATGACTGTTAGAGGATCATGGGTATTTATATATAATTTTGTTTCTTCTTGTTTTGGGAGAATAATTTGGTGCAGGTGATTATGTAGATACAGTAGGTAGCAAGGAAGTTATGAACTACTTTGGGTCATTGGACTTCAAGCAAGTGAGTACCCTTCTAACTCTTCAAGTAGAGTACCGAGTTAGGTAGGAGGTCCTTCGGTAGGAGATTCAACATTGCTTATGGTAGTAGGTAAGTAGCTACGTAGCTAGGTAGCATAGATGAAAAACAATCAAAACACAGAGAAACAATTGGGGGGTAATAATAATAACTAAATACCTAGCTACATAGAAGTTAGGATATCCAACCTATTTAGGTTGGTGACACCCAAGCCATCAATAATTAACCACGATGACTGGAGGTGGGGGAGCTCATGTTGCGACAAGGTCAATAGTTGGATTGGGATCATCCCAGCGGTGAAACCATCCATTATTATTGTTATTATAATTATAATTATTATTTAAACATATAAACAAAAAAAGAAAAAAAAAAAGAAAGGAAGAAAGCGGTTTTACCTTGTTGTAAGACTATACGCGGTGCCCACTGAGAAAGGGCTCAAGTTTCCACTTGGATTCTTAAGGTGGATAAGACTGTTGTTGTTGTTGGGTAGGATCGTGGATAGATAAAATAATACCTATTGATTTTAACTGAGAGCTCCACCTGAGTCTAACCTTACAGGGAGGATGAGGAGGAGGGGGGATCAAGAGTTTTAAGGTATCAGATCTGATCGGCCTTGTCTGCTTTGCTATTATTAAATTTATTAGCACGATTCGTTTTAGAAATATTTATACAAAGTAGGTGTTTATATTATTGGGTGATTTTTTAGAGGTTCGTCAAGGATTGCGTTTGTAGGTATAAAAAAGAGAGAAAAAAAAAAAAAAAAAAAGTTGAAGTTTGTTCACAAGTCTGTCTTCACAGTCAGGCCAGATAAGGCGACATGGCTTTCTGCCCAAGCGCGCTGTTGTGTATTGTGTAAAACAACGCCGCCTATATAACCATTACCATACATATACATACAACTGGTAATCCGTCAAGGTCACCTGAGGAGGACTCGGGACGAAGAGAATTGTCGGTGGGAGCGAGAGTTCCTACTTACTCCTCCTACCTTGGTAAGAGAGAAGGGGGAAAATAAATAAATAAAAGGCAATAATACGCTCTGTTGCGATGTGATCAATTTTTAAATGACCACTATGAAAAGTGAACTTGATAGATCATCGAATACAGATGATGATCAATATGAACTGAGGTTATGATCACAAGGCAGTGGATGTTGATTTGGAGATCCGGAAGTGAGAATTGTCTCATAGTAAAGTTCTTTTTTTTTTTTAATTTCTTTGCTCTGTATTTTTTTTTTTTTTTTTTTTTCTTTCCTAATAATAAGTTGTCCGGAGATATCCATCGCTTAACACATCCAACCACAGGAAAGTCGGAGGATTCACCCCATGAGCTTGCCACATTACCTACCTAGGTAGTAGGCATGTATCTGTACCTTGTTGTGTTTGCCATCCGTAGGAACTTGCTTCGAGAATTGGATTTTCTTTTGTCTACTAGGTACTAGGTTCTGCGTGCAGATGGCCTTGTTCAAAGTCCTTTGTTAAGCAGGGAAGTTGAATACAAATCCATAATCAAAGGCAAGGTAGTACGATCTTCCCAAAATGAATGGATATGATGTTTAATAACTCAATCGTACCTATATTAAACTCTTTGTTTGGGTCTTTTGAAAGTTAGAGCCTCGCTTAGGTTCTTCTCTATTTATTACCTCTTGGTAGTATGCTTTATACGTCGTGAAGAGCTTGCCAAAAAAAAAAAAATAAATAAAACAAGGTAGTAAGAAACCCATCAGCGGTAAATAAAAGTTAGCTCAACTATCTGGTGCCGAGGAAAACTGAAGAGAAGTAGGTAGGTATTTTTTTCTTCTAATTTCCGGTGACTACAATAATAATATTCTCGCATTCGGTATTCTTATTTTCTTTGCCGACCGAATTTGCTTCCTCACCGACTCGATCTCAGATGAGACAGTACCTAATTTCATTCTTTCCTTTTTTTTTGGGGGCCTTGACAATGAACGGTAAAATACACAACCTCCTCTAACCTGGTCGGGGAAAACTTTGTCTTAAATTTCGCCCCCCTTTAGTCAACGGCCGCTAGGAGAGCAGAATAAATACATTGATTCAAGGCAAAATACATTAAATACCTGGCATACACGGTACTGACACCGTACGAAGATTCGCTCAGCAGGCTGTGACCGCCGACGGCAGCCAATCAATGACAGCAAGTCGCTGCTAAACTTATCACTTACCCGCCCCCTCTTGCCCAGCAGACGCTTGTTACCACTGGTTCACCTTCTCTCACGCTTTCTTTCTCTTCCTTCCCTTCTCCTCCTCGTCCTCCCAACCCACCTTCCGATATCCAGGCTTTGTCCTTGGACTTCACGTATTTATCTCCTTCTTCATCGTCTGTTGCGTTCTCTCGATTTTTTGCTCTCTCCTTGCGGTTCGTTTTCTCGTTTTCACGTCTCGTTCTTCCTGATAGCCACCTCTCAAGGGTCAGCTGAATCCCCTTTCTTTTTTTTCCTCTCCGCCTTTTTTGCCTTTCCGGTCGGGCCCTTGCGGTTGTCCCCAACAGTCGACATAACCGCTCGCTCATCCTTCTTTTACCACTGCCTACTTGGACAAGGTTTGTTGCTTTTGCTTTATTACTTATTTACTCCCATTTCCATTTTGATTTAGTACCCCTTGATTTGGTTTTTTTTTTTTTTTTTTTCGACCTCTTGTTTATCTGGTGTTTGTATTTCTCCCCTCTTTTCTGCCCCTTCTAGAGGCTCCGCACCACATCTCCATCTCAATACACTTCTTGCCTCACCAGGCTTGATTTTGCCGTGCCAAGGATCCTCATACCATCATCAATCTGCCTTGGCCTCTCAAAGCCCCCGGCAAAATCCCAAGAATTATCAATTTCCTCACTTCTACAATTATTTACACCCCACTGCTTTCGTCAACGTATACCTAAAGAGAAAGAAAGTGTGTATTTGTGGCTAACTCGAGAGACATTCACATCACAGATTGAAGACAGCAGATAGCTGTACCTACACTTGATCAACATGACGACCATGGTCAGTAATGCATACATACTCCACTAAATGCCTGTTTCCATGAGAATGGGGCTGATGGATAGAGAATAGGACTTGCGTGTCGGTAATAAATACCGCATTGGTCGTAAAATTGGAAGCGGCAGTTTTGGTGATATTTATCTCGGTGAGTGGAATTTTCTCACTCGTTATAAAAGAGATGGCAGAAACATTGGCTAATTATATGACCAGGCACAAACATCATCTCCGGTGAAGAAATTGCCATCAAATTGGAAAGTGTGAAGGCCAAACACCCTCAACTCGAATATGAAGCCCGTGTCTATAAATCGCTTGCTGGTGGTGTTGGAATTCCTTTCGTTCGCTGGTTCGGTACTGAGTGTGATTACAACGCTATGGTCATTGACCTTCTTGGACCAAGTCTCGAAGATCTTTTCAACTTCTGCAACCGCAAATTTTCCCTCAAGACCGTGCTACTCCTCGCAGATCAGCTCATCTCCCGCATCGAGTACATCCACGCTAAATCCTTCATTCACCGTGATATTAAGCCCGACAACTTCTTGATGGGAATCGGCAAGCGTGGCAACCAGGTCAACGTAATCGATTTCGGTCTCGCCAAAAAATACCGGGACCCCAAGACACATTTCCATATCCCTTACCGTGAGAACAAGAACCTCACTGGAACTGCCCGCTATGCCAGTATCAACACACACTTGGGCGTCGAGCAGTCACGCCGTGATGACATGGAGTCCTTGGGTTATGTTATGCTCTACTTTTGCCGCGGCACTCTTCCCTGGCAGGGATTGAAAGCTGCGACCAAGAAGCAGAAATATGACCGTATTATGGAGAAGAAGATGACCACACCCACCGAGGTTCTTTGCCGTGGATTCCCCAACGAGTTCTCCATCTATCTCAACTATACCCGCTCACTCCGCTTTGACGATAAGCCTGACTACTCATACCTCCGCAAGATCTTCCGGGACTTGTTTGTTCGTGAGTCGTTCCAGTACGACTACGTCTTTGACTGGACAGTCTACAAGTACCAGAAGAACGCGGCAATGATTGTGGATGCTAGCAAGAAGGACAAGGAGGCAGCAGAGGATCAGCAGCGCCGCCAGGTCATTACCCAAGGAACCATGGCCGCTACCACCCCTGCTACCAAGCCTGGTGCTATTACTAGCCAGCGCCGCAAAATCATTGAACGTGGAACTCTCGACAACACCCCCGACACCAACCGTGCTGTGGGAGGGAGTGACAGGATGTGAGTATCTGAAACCTAGGTTCCGTGTCGGGAACTCCTCTCCTCTGCGTTTGGTACTTCGGTGCGGCCCTGCCCGTAGAGGCCCTTCTTTGGTTCCTAGAATCTGACTAATCTCATAGTCTTCGGCGTTAGGCTGCGTTCTGCTTCTAAGGTTGCTGCTTCAGGTGCTTATGGACCTGGTGCTAGCCGCACGAAGCGGGACGATGGGTTCAGTGGCCCGTGGTACTAAATTGTGTGCAGCATGGTGGTGGAGCTTGACAGTTTTGCTTTATATTTCAGTCTAGCTTCCTGCCTGTTGGCATGACTCTAGCACAGGAGCCCAGGAATTGTCGTCACACTAGTTGCCCTTGTTTTGCAACGTGCAGTAACCTTTCAAGACTTGTTTCGCCTTGGGTCTCCCCACTCTTGCCTTTCTTTATTTTTTCCTATTGCATTCTCCGTTAGCCCATTACCCCGTTTTTCGATCGTCTTCCGGTCTTCACCGTTTCGATCCGCCTGCGTTTTGTCCCAATTTTCGATGCTTGACTATCGGTCTCATCTCATCCGGCTCGTTTTACTTTTGCGAAGACTCCTCGCGTCAGCTTTTCTACTGCGTTAGTCTCGCTTGCAATTTTTTATGGAATTTCGAGTCATACACAACGAAAGAGCTCCGATATCAGCCTTACAAACGCTTTAATTGTGGCTATCTTTACGTCTAGTCACCCGGTCTAATTGTTTTTCATCTGGATCATCGTTTCTGTATAGAGGTGTATCTACCAACAACCGGGATGGCTAAACTGAAGGAGATGCAAACATCGAATCATCAGTCTTTATTTTAATGAGTCTTGGGCACGTCCTGATCTCATGCTGGCACCCAAATTCCCACTTGGCTGTTGATTTCGTTTACCATCTACATTACCCCCATCACCCCTTTGTTTTGCCAGTTTTTCATTTTTTTTTTCTTTTCTTTTTACTTTTCTCCTGTTTTTCTGCCTCTTTTTTTCCTTTTTTTCATCTTTACTTTCAGTTTGCTATCGTATCATATTGACGTACTTCTGGGGACGAAAGAGAATTGAGAAGAGTGGCAAAGATGTGCAGAGGGGGTGTTCATTTTCATGATGCCTTGAGTATTACTACTATCCTTTCTAGGATTGCTGGTTCATCCACTGGATCTTTGCAGTCAGAAAGTTTAGTATGTGATGCTGTGGGCAGTGGGGGACACATCTTTGCACATGGGTTAGTGGCGACGGAAATTGACTAGGGTCGCTTCCGGGGTGGTATTACGTCGATTTGTGCTTCTATTTTGCGTGTCCATTTCATATTCCAACTACTTTACCTTCATTTGTGTATGTATGCAAGAGGGGACCGGCTTGCAGTGGACCGTGGCCTATGATGTGCCAATTGATAGTATCGTGGCCAACGCTTTTCCTCCGACCGCTGCAGCCCGGTCCCTTGAACACATTCTGGTCCTGTAATTAGCATATAATCTGAGTTAATGTAGTCCATCAGCTCATCATTCCTAGCTATATTTAGAGCAACATGTAGGAGACCCTGCATTCAAGCATGGAAAGCGGATGGAAGCTCATGGCAAGTTCCCGACGTGGCCCGTTGTTCTCGTAGGCACTAGTCAAAGATGTGGTAATCAATGTCCTTGGTAATAATAACTGATAACCCATTCGTGTGGTTGTGGTTGGTGATTAGTCAACTATTACTTAGGAGAAAGCGTGAGTAAGCACTACTGGGATGATTAGAAAGACTCACATATTAGTTTACTATTCACTCGCTAGGTATAATTCAGGCAAGTTGGTGGGTGGGGGGGGGAAGCCTCACGAGCATGGAAGACCATCCAAGAAGCCCTGCGGGGTCAGGGTCTATAATTGGTAGTCGAACGAACCATGAGCCCGGCCGACGGAGACCGCTCCAACTCTCGTGTGAGTAGCCCCGTTTTCAAGGTTCCCTTTCTTTGCTGGCCTTTTTTTCCGCTCATCTGGGTCGATTACCATGGAGAGATCTAACAAGGGGGGTCTAGATCTAGTTCCTCATATAAATATTCCTCTGGTCTCCCCCGTTGTCGGTCCTGCGTCGCTCAAAAAGATCAATCGAGAAGATCGGGATTGCAGAATATCACACCGATAATTTACAAGAGGGGAAAGCCTTTTTTTTTTTTTTTTTTAATTCATTCAAACTAAAAGAAAGAAAGAAAGAAGAAGAAGAAGGGCACAATAAGATAGAAAAGAATGGATTATCCATACTATAATCAGCCCTACAACATGTACGGCCTCCCAGCACCTAGCCAAAATAACCACCATGGCGAAGATCTCCAAAACTCCTACAATTCATTGGTATGCTCCGCCCCCTCCGTTCCGGCTTCCCCTCCCTAAGGACGTCAGGACGTTGAGGGTTCTTGTCCACTAATTACTCGAGTCCATTATAGAATTACCAATCATTTGACCCTTCCTTTCAGCCCACTGCACCTTCGTTTGGCCCCCCGCCACAATCTCCACCCGAGTCCTACTCGAAGCACTCGGTTTCGAGCAATGAGCCTTTGAACGGTCATTTTTACCCAGGTTCCATCGAAGGACGCGATGATTTGACTGCAGATCCTCGCAGTAGTAGCGAGGAGAAAGATTCAGTGATGACTCCGGCACAAAGCAAGCGAAAGGCACAAAATCGCGCTGCGTATGTATTCTTTTTTTTTTTTTTTCTATCCCCTAATATATATCATAAATATAAGGAAACAGGAAAATGAGGAAAATATCATATGTTGGTACAAGAAATAACAAATTGACTAATCTTTTTTGTTTTGACTTTCTAGCCAACGAGCATTTCGCGAACGAAAAGAACGTCATGTCCGAGAACTTGAAGAAAAAGTTACAAACCTTGAACAAGAATCCAGTACGTTGATTGCAGACAATGAGCGTCTAAAGCGAGAATTGGCCCGATATAGCACGGAGAATGAGATTCTTCGCGCGACCAATTCTCTCGGTAGCGGTGGGGGTGCTGGTGGAGGAGCTGGAAGTCATCCCCGTCACTCAGAAGTGACAACGACTGGACCCATGACCTACTCCCCTACGGATTTCTACTCAAATATTGTTCCAAAAGGGCAAGCCATCCGTCTCCACCGGGTTACATACTGCAAGAAAACGGGGGAGAGACTCCTTGATGCCGGTGCTACTTGGGATCTCATCCAGCGCAATGAACTTTGCAAACGCGGGCTGGTCGATATCGCGGATGTCACGGAACGGCTGAAGGGAATGGCGCAATGCGATGGCCAGGGACCTGCCTTTAGAGAAAGCCAGGTACGCCGGGCTATCGAGGAAAGCGCCGCGATGGATAACGACGAATTGATTTGATCTGACTATTCGATATGGGTTTTTCGGTTTGGAGTAGTAGGGGAAGAGGCAACAAAAAGCATGGTTGGTACGCATCACTACGATTTCATGATATTGTTTTTCGTTCTTTCTTTCTTTCTTTCTTATTGGGGTGGATTGCGATTGCAATTTCAGTTGAGCGGGCGCTTTTCGGCAGAGATGATATTTACTGGTTGATGACCCCCACCCCTCTTCCTTCTTGTTTCTGTTTTCTTTCCCTCATTTTGTATTCCACTTCTAGATAGAGTTGTTTTTTGGGCGCAATACCCCCTTGCATTCGCTTCATTGGCAAGATTGCCTAGCTTGCACTTTGGTTTTTTTTTTTTTTTTTGCTTCCTTATTTTCTCCTTCTCTGTTCAAACTTTGTTTCAAGAGCGCGCATTTCTAAATTTGGTGTCAAGCATTGTCGCATTTGCTAGGTAGGATATATAGTGTGATTGAGTGATTTCTACTTTTTGATCCTTCTGTTTCTTACCCCTCCCTCCATTGAGGGCAAACTAGTAGTAGTAGGCTCATAGATACCACGTAGCTGATGATCAATGCTCAATTCACGCCCATAAATCTAGCCTAACATCTCAGCTCGAATCACACTAGCTTGCCTTACCTTTTTTTTTTAAAAAAAAAATATATATATATAAAACATGTATACATACATACCTACATAAGTACATACAAATTTCCTCGGCATCATAGTCCGCTAATGAGGTACTAACTAACAAATAATAACAAAAATAACCCATCTCCACCCCTCCCTCCTACCAATAATTGCCATCCATTGAACTCTTCAAACTATGTAGGTACCATACCTAGACCCAAACGGGTAACAACGTAGTATAAATATATGCACAGTAGTCTACACCCTGCTAGATTTGCTTGGCAAATCCCGACATCGGGTCACTTTTTCGAAATTCTTCTCCTCTCCAGTACTCTCTCTACCTTACAATAGGTATTGTGTACATCATGTTAATACTTTGCCACTTGCCCCTACCGTACCTAGCGAGCGAGCGAGCGAGATAATAATTATTCGGTTTTTTTAGTTTCCCTACCCAGTCTAAGTCCTCCTACCACTATCACCTTGCTTGACGCTAAAACTAAACAAAACTAACCGACCAATCTTTTTATCTCGCACCGTCGTCCCATCTTACTTGATATAAAAATAGATTTTTTTTTTATTTTTTTTTTTAAAAAAAACTTCCCAGTTGTTATTAAATGAGGGGAGGAGGGACTGTTTGGGTAAACTAGCCTGCTCTGTAGATGGTTTCTAGGGGTGGTTGGGTGGTTGGGTAGTTGGGTATTTGGGTAGTTAGGTAGTTACCTTGGTTCATATTATTAAACTAATAACTAACTATGATAGCGCTTTTCTATTTTTTATTATTTTTTTTTTTTTTCTCGCTTCTTTCATTCCCAGGTAGGTAGGTAGGTAGGTAAGTAAGTACTCTGTACATGTTATCTTCAACGAGAAATTGTAGTCCGCTAAATGCGGGAAAATGTGGACCCAATTATGCGGTCAAGCACTCCGATATGGATTATATATATAGGCATGCTAGGTACATATGTATATGTATGTGCCGGCCATGTGCACATGTTTTTTTCCGGGGAGTGAGAGGGGTCTTTCTTAATATAGATATATATAGATTAAAATATTGAGCTACTTTCCGAGTTCGAACGGGAACTTGGAAAATCCTTGTCTAACTGGCTGATAGTCAAGAGTTTAATCCCAATCGTCATCCTCATCATCCCTATGATTCTGTACACTCGCCCTAATATTTTTAGTTGCAGGGCGGCGTTCCTCATCGGAGGAATCGGCTCGCTTCTTTAAACGAACATCGCTCTCTTTTAGGGCGCCAAGTTCTAGGAGCAGGTTTTCGAGGTCTGTCGTTGTCGGATCGATCAAAAATTAGCTTCTTTTTTATTTCCTCACACGGTACTTGTGTGAATAATAATATATTATAATAATAAAAACCGGGGAGGTATTTATTATCATGATAATACAATAGGAAAAAAAAAAAAAAAAACATACCTTCAATCTTAGTCCTCACTCCTTTAAGCTGTATCAATGTAACAAGCTGCTTGACAATTTCTCCATCCTTATAGACCAGGATCGTCGGCGTATTTCGATCTGGATACCCTTCGATACACATATTCCCGCGGATCTCACAGAACTTGATATCGCCGTATTTCGCGGCTAATTGACGCCACAGCTCCGTCAGCACCCGCGACTCGACATTATTGCTCGACGATGAGGTCAAGTGGACCAGAACGTAGCATTTACTAGATGCATCGGTCACTTCCCGGGCGTAGTCGACCTTTTGAAGAGGGTAGACTTGATTGTGGACGCTAGTTTGTTGGAGGGTATTTAGTTCCGCGAGACGTTTTTGGCTTTGTGGGCAGTTAGTTTATTTAATTATTTTTTTAACACATACTCCCTGTTTTTCTTTATTTGTTTGTTATATTTTCCTCTTTTGCTTGGGATTGGAATTGTGATTGGTGGGAGAGAGAGAGAGATGTATAGTTTAGTAGGAGGGCAAATACTATACCGATATTTCTCCAAAAACTCCTCATCTTCTTCATCCTCTAGTTCATCCAATTCGTCTAGATCCTTATCCTCAAGACGGTTCTCATAAGCCTTGCGTTCAGCTTCAATGAGAGCTTCTTGGATAAGTGGTTCGGGGTCTTGTGGCTTTTCGGGGATGACTCCGTGTTTGCGAAGGATGTCGTTCCTGTATAGAGAATGGGGTTTAACATCCTCTTTTTTCTTGCTGAAAAAAAAAAAAGGAAAAGAGGGGGGGGGGGGGAGGAGGGGGGGGAATTATTTTAGTGTAGAGGTAAAGTCTTTTTTTAGAATTCTAGTGCTTCCTTCTCTCTCTCTTTCTTATTCTTCTCTTCTTTGCATGGTTGTTTGGCTTTCTCGCTCTATAAATAAACAAAAAGGAAAAAGGCAAAGTGGGGTGAGGGGTAGGGAGAAACGGACCATTCGGTATCTTCGTTGGGGTTAACTTGAACTTCCATTGTAGGTGTCGCACTGATGATTCCTATTCAGGTATACAGTCGAAGATGGGTGTCAGCACACAATGATTGCTTTCTTCTAGGCAAGACTGGATTATTATTATTATTATAATTGTTATTTTAGAGAGAATAAGAACAAAGAATGAATGAGGGGAGGGGGGAAAAGAGAGTCTTGAAAATTGTGGACACTGGCGTAGGCAGAACTTCTGAGCGAGAGGGACGGAGTGGGGTCTTGGCAACACGTGTAGTTAATATTATCTTAATCAGTATTATTGATGATGTCTTCACTTCTTACCCTGGCTGCATTATTACCTAGGTATCTATTTGTGTCTTCTTAAGTCTCCTGCTGTATGGTGTATAAGGATCCTAGTCCTGGCCATTCTTCTTGCATAAATGCATAGAATTAGCCTTTTTTTTTTTATTTTTTATTATAAATTAATAAAATTTCTTTTCTTTTTTTCGGTTTAAAAAAAATATATATATATATTTTGACAGATATGGCACTTGCAGGTGGACAGATTCCTGGGCCCCTCTTTGATCGGTTGATCCTATAATTGTCTCCGATGACATTGATTCTGAGGCTATTTAAAGCCTGTAGTGGGGTGGGTGTGTCCGTGAGGATCTGGTAGAAGAGGAGTGGTCTAGAAGAAGGAATTTGGACCGGGGAATTAAGATAGGTTTAAACGATTACTATGATTGTTATTTTGAAAGGGCGATAAGGCCTGGGGGAAAGTTCCCAGAAGACTTAGTTACGAATACCTAGGCAGATTGCAAGAACCCCCCAAAGGAAGTGAAAGTATATGATCAAGTAAGACAAGACGAAAACAAGAGATTATGTGAGGTATCTGATAGAAAGAAGAAGAAAAATATACATCATCACCCTCAATCGATTCTTTTTGGTGCAAAAAAAGAGTAAAACCAGACATGAAACAAACCTAACTCCATCATAACCTCAAAATGTAGGCAAGAAAAATGCGCAGAACCCAAGAGTAATCCCTCTAATCGATATCCATCTCGTCTTGCGTAGTGCCATCCACCAGGATTCTGGTCTTTTTCTTTTGTCTGAGTCTCTCCTCGCCGTGAACTTTGCTTGTAACCCCCTCCACAGCCAGAGGTCGTCCCTCCTCTCTCTCGCGGAGCTCCTTGCGGATAAGATGCTCGCCCTCGGCAACCACCTTGCGGTCTTCCTCGCGCTTGCGGTCCCGCGCAAGCTTGCCAGCCAGCCGGCGTTTGGTAAATGCCCGCTCTCTGCGCTGTCGGATCTCCTCCACTCTCTCCATCGCCTTGACGGTAGCGGCAACCATATTTCGGTCGTACTTCTGGGGCACGTTTCTCTTCTTGGCGAACTGGGATAGGACGAGTGACGAGTCGACGATCATTTCTTTGCCGCTCGCTGCGCGGCCGGCCTTAGTCCACTTGAGTTTTCTCGGTTGTCGCTTGAGCTTGAAGTTGGCGTGGCACTTGGACCTGCAGAATCGGAAGGCCTTCCCATCGAGTCGAACCATCTGAATACCCTTTGACGGGTACACGGGCCTAGAGCAAAAGTGACATGTTTCCACCCTATTTCAGATTCTGATTAATACCAAAGGCATTCTATCGACACTTTGTCCTCGCAGAACAACTGTAAACGGGGGAGGGGAATAAAATAAAAATTCTGGTTCCAACTCACCTCATGGTTGCAAAATTTCTCTTTTTAACGCTCTCCCAATCTTGAAACTGCTGTCGAGAAAATTAGACTTCTTATCGAAAAGAAATCCAAGAGCAGAGAAAAGTCAAATATACGGGGGTTGGTGATTCCTGCAGTTGTGCAAGTGATCACCCTAAAAAAAAAAGTTTCGCTATTATGGGAAAAAAATAGTATTGACAAAAAAGTTGAAGTTTTGTTCCTTGCCGGCACTAAACCAAATCGGGAAACGCAGCGGCGTTCCGATTTTTATCTCAACTTCTTCTCTTATTATTGTTACAACCTCTATCAATCTTCCTCCAATTTTACAACCCCTAAATTCATTTGTCCGTTGCACGGTCGATTTAGCATGGCATCAACTCTGGCACTTGGTCTTGGTGTTGCTACAGCGGCCTTCCTGGTATGTTGCAGAATCTGGGATTGCCCTTTTTTCCCTTCTGTTTTTGCTGGCTTTTTGCCCCCCTTGTCCCCGACACCAGTAGACTGATTATTCCTCGCCTTATAGGGTCGTGCTGGTCTAATTGCGTACCGACGCTCTAAAGGAGGTGTCAACGCCATGGGAAAGGCTTTTTACAAAGGGTTTGGTTATCCCAGGGACGTGGATGTTGATTTAGTCCTGGCTAGCTAACCTTGTACACAGAGGCTTCGAACCCCGAATGAACCGACGTGAAGCCTCATTAATTCTCGAACTGCCGTATGTTTGCCCTTCCTAACCTACTCTCGATTATTGCTCGACGAGTGATATTAATAAAACCAATAGGGAGCGTACCCTAAACAAGGATAAGGTTCGCAAGAAGCACCGTCAGCTTATGCTGCTCAACCACCCCGACCGTGGCGGCAGCCCATATTTGGCTACGAAAATCAACGAGGCCAAGGAATTTCTGGACAAGCAACTTTAGGAAACCTGCCTAGTTATGCTGAATACTGACAAACTTTTGGTCAGCTGCAACTGCCTAATGGAGAGGAAAGAATGGCAAAACCTGAGAGAAGAGCTTGGGTGTTGATAAACCTGCCCCAATGCAGGCCAGGTTACATTCGTGTGTATAAGGGTGGTGTCTTTGGGTGCATAGCGTGGCGTTAGTGGGATTATAAACCGGTGCTCCTTCTGGAGACTTGTATTTTACCAAACTCTCTTATTTTGATGAACTCGCCGCTCTTGAATATGTATAATTTGACGATTCTGACCCTTCTAATATGATTTTTAGCGATTCCTTCTATAGGTAGAAAGCACCTCGGAACTATGAAATTATGAGTAATAACATCACTATCGACTGGGCCTGGAATATTGCATCGGGCTGATCTCATGGATATTATCAGCTGTTATCTGCTCATGAAGGGTGAGTTTTCTTCTGGAATTATCGGTATTGAAAGCGATGAGTCAGTCCTGGCCTGGATCAAAGTGGGCTCCATCAAAGGGTCACCAGTCCACCCACTAATCCCAAAAACTCCCCGCTCTCCCCCTCTTCCCCCCCTCCGAAAAAGAATAATAAAAGTAAGAAAAGAAAAGAAACCTCCCCACGAATTAAAGCCAATTTTCATTTTTGTGAAGAACCAAATACGATATACGATGGTAATTTTACCAGGGTCGTGTGTTCGATCGACGCCTACGACGCCAAGCAAAGCGCCAACCAGACGGATGAAAAGCGGCCGAACAAATCCCAAGCGCTTTTGAGTCCGTGAAACTGCGTTTCATCTCGGGAATCGGGCTTAATGAGCGCCGTCTGGGCAGATGGAAATATCATCGCCGCTTTTTCTGTCGTATCGAGTACGATGATCCAGAACCCGTCATACTAAAGAACCCCCGGAGCTTGGACTAGCCGGAGTTAAGGAGTGTATCACCCTTCCGACCCACCAAAGGCAGCACAGTTTACGTTTTGCTTGTTTCTCCCTTCACCTCCACCCCCATTCGAACTAATTCTTGAATCTCAGGATGGAGCCTGTCCATGGCTGACCATGAGATAGCCCTTTTTTTTTTTTCTTTTTTTTTTCCTTTTTCTTTTCTCTTATTCTTTCCCCTCCCTTTCTGTCTTTCATTTGTATTCAACCCTATTTGGGCTAATAGCAGTCGTAAAATTAATGGATTAATTCTTTTGGTGATCACTGTCGCCACGTGCCGAACTTGATTGTGTAAGCCTGTGATTATTTCTTTCCAAACCCCCATGTCATCATTTACCTTTTTTTTTTTTGCCTCCTTCTAGATGGCTTACATAGTCCACTCACCTTAGTCACTCCTTTATTCGATTTTCACCTCAAACCACACTAAGAAAAAAGAAACAATACGCGAAACCTCCAATCAAACGAAGATCGACATCTCCAGCATTGCCGTCTCGCGAAGACGGAAGAACCCCGCATTACCTTTCATCTGACAGTGTTCCAGATATACCCGCTGACATTGAACCTCCACACTGTCAGATAGAGGGCAGTGGTGTTGAAAGTCCGTGAACGCATCAGAGCAAACGCCTCTCGGCTATCATGGACGGCCTTGGGGACGGCCCGAACGGGATGGGCTTTGATATGCCAATCCTTATGAATCAGCAAGCACCTCTCTTCGGCGCCTACGGCCACGATGGATCCCCATTATCTGCCCCTCTTCCGAACCCGGCCTTCCATGATGAATCGGCATTGGGTGTTGGGGACGATAACAATGACGCCAAGAGAAGGCGCATCGCCAGGGTGAGTGACAACCATTTTCCTCATCCCTCTCTCTCTAGTGGTTGGCTTGGTTGACAACCTTGCTGTATAGGCTTGTGATATGTGCCGGAAGAAGAAAATCAAATGTGATGGCAAGATGCCCAAATGTTCACATTGTATAAACTACAAAACCGACTGTATTTTCACACAGGTCGAAAAAAAGCGAAATCCTCCAAAAGGGTACGTACTTGATCTGTATTTTGGCAAAAATACATACACACACACATACACATACACACAAAAAAAAAGAAGAAGAGAAAAGAAAAGAAAGGCACCTTTGGAGGGGTTTCATTATACAAATGCTTACGGTAGAGCTACTTTTTTAGTGCTAAGTATATCGAAGGCCTAGAAAATCGACTCGGTAGGATGGAGTCTCTCCTTCGTCTCTCTGGCTTGCTCTCTGAAGATGATGGGGGAAAGACGGACCTTGGGACACTGGAAAAGCGGCTGGCCGATCGATCTCTCAGTGGTGGCCTGCATGCTTCCAATAGCCCTTCTAGATTCAATCTATCGACCTCTAATAACCAATCTCAACAGACCAGCGCGTCCCGTCATTCGACTCCACGCATGGATTCCCATTCTAGCCCAAGGACAGCACCAACTTCGCCCGACTCTCAGAGAGAGTCTGAAAATGAGGTGGAAGGTCTCTCAGACATGATGTGCTCCCTAGTGACGAATAATTGCGGCGAAACCCGATATATTGGTAAGTGCTTCCATATTTTTGTACTATTTGAAGTATATGAAATTAACAGCCTCGGAAGGGTCGTCATCGGGATTCTCCATCTTTTCACCGAAGGGTATCCAGTGGGTCAACGAGAAGACGGGCGATACCTCTTTTCAGGATATGATATCCTCCGCCTATGTTGATGACAATAAATGGATGTATTGGAAACCCGAAATATTTAGTGACATCTTTGCTCGCCGTGTCTTCAAGCCATTACCACCCAGAGAAGAGGCGCTGTCGCTCTTTCGTGATTATTTTGATAACTTTAATTGCATGTTTCCTCTGTTTCACGAACCAACATTTATGCATTTGGTGGAACGACAATATTCCAGAGACCCTTATGAAGGCTCTGGGTGGTGGGCTAGCATCAATGTTGTCCTCGCCATTGCGCACAGGTTACGGGTGATGAGCAATCTTGTGCCTCAGGAGGAGGACAAAAAAGCGTGGCTTTATTTAAAAAACGCTATGGGTGTTTTAACCGAGCTTACAATGCGAAATACGGATCTCCTGAGTGTCCAAGCATTGCTCGGCATGGTAAGTGGCTTTTAAGCTTGCAGATTAACCCGAAGGTGAACACTAACGCTCCTACTAGTCACTTTTTCTCCAGGGAACCCCAAACCCTCAACCATCGTTTTTCCTTGTTGCGGCGGCTATTAGGCTATCTCACAGTATTGGTCTTCATAAAAGAGGGTCTGGGTTCGGATTAAATCCCGTGGAAGTAGAACAGCGGAAACGAGTATTTTGGATTGCTTACTTGTTGGATAAGGAGTATGTTACTATCACTATACTTTCCGCCCTAGTCTATACCACCTATCGGGTCTTCTTAAGTGATTCTAATCTCCGATTAGTATTTGTCTCCGTTCCGGTCGGCCTCCTGTCCAAGATGATGATGATATGAATGTTGAGTTACCAAGCGATGACCCGCCAGATAACATTGGCAATGTCCCTTTGTCTGATGGGAAAGGGAAATTCAATCTATTTCGCTCGCTATGCCGATTTTCTACAATTCAGAGCCGCGTCTACAAACGTCTTTATTCCGCAAAGGCATCAAGACAATCTGATGGCGAGCTTCTGAACACTATCGGTGATCTGGACAAGGAGCTTGAAGAATGGAAGGACAGCATTCCTCTTGATTTCAGGCCCGAGCATGAAATCAAGGCTACACACACGCCACTAATACTTCATGTTGTTGTCCTGCATTTTGCCTATTACAATTGCTTGACAACAATCCATCGGATGTCTGTGCATCATGGATATTGGACAAGCCGTCTCTCCAATTATGCCATCCAAGGCCTCAATACACGACCATTAAATCCAAGGGTTTTCCTATCCGCTGTCCTCTGTGTGACGGCTGCGAGAGCTTCAATTAACTTGATAAAATACATCCCGCAAGGCGATTTTGCTTGTGTCTGGTAAGTGGCGATGATGCCCCCCAATTCCACGAGACTCCCTCGAGGAAACCAGCTAACATGAAGAAGGTTAATCTTATATTATCCGGTTTCTGCTTTAGTCACATTATTTGCTAATATACTGCAAAACCCCAATGACGCTCGTGCTCGATCTGATGTCAAATTGATGAATGTTGTCGTCAGTTTCCTTTCAACTCTTGTCTCTGACGAATCCAATGGTAGCGTGAAACGCATGCTTGGTCTATGCGGCGAATTCGAGAGAATTGCCCAGGTTGTTTTGGATAAGGCTGAAAAGGAGTCTCATTCAAAGAAGAAACGAAAGAACACTTCGGAAGAACCCAGAAATCTGCAACAAGAACCAGCTACCGCCGAGGAATCTCCTACGCCTTCTACTTCCAAGGCAAAATCTGCAGCGGCACCTCCTGCCACCGCACCTTTTTCGTCGTCAATGTACGCTGGACCTGCTCAAGAATCTAATCTCAATGTGATGAATGAAGCGCGAAATTTCGCCCCGAACCAACATGTCCCTGAAGCTAGCGGTATTCCCACGGGCCTACCCGGGAACATGAACGGTATGCCCCGAATGGGACAGGATTTCCAAGATATGCTTAACCCTAATCCGTTGGACGGCGTCGGCTTTGGTGTACAACAACCTTTTACGACTGGGAACGATATTTCCATGACCCCTTCTTTCCAGCAGCCATTTGTCCCGCAGGATTTATGGCAAATGCCAATGACTATTGAATGGGATTGGGCTGATATGTCGTCCAGCTTCCCTGTCTTCGATGCCCCTGCACCCCAAAATAATTCGTGATTATGATGGAATGAATAAAACGACTTGTAAATTGTGCTTTCAAACCAAAACTTTATACACCTTGTTCACAACTTTGCCGGATATATGGATATTATAGATGTTTAGGAGCATGGACCTCTCTCCTCTTTGAAAAGAAAATCAAGAAAGAAAACATATTTCTCCCTTATCTTCTCGTCCCGATTTATTTATTCTTTATTCTTATTTCTCCCCCATTTTGCTCAATATTGGCAGGGAGTATGGAGAGGCGTTTTTTTTTTTTTTTTTGTCGAATGGATGGGGTATCTTTACTGTCTATTTAGGTGTTTAATACTCTACTCTCTTGTATTCTGTGAAAGAAAGGAAATAAAAATAGAAAGCTAGTCAAAAAAAAAGATTATATCCCTAAATAAAATTCTCATCAGAATTGATGAACAACCTAGTAAGGTATTTATATTAAATAACGGACTTAGGAACGGAGATGATGACGGTGACGGAATGACGATTAAGTTCCTTGGGATTCTGGCCACGGGGCTGATGACTCAGCCGGCCGACGGAACGGCGAAAAATCCCAAGACCGAAATGAAACGAACCTCAAAGGCGGAAGTCGGCGACAGCTTCATCATTCTCCAACAGCTCCCAATTCCCCGAAGAGCCCCTCTATCATCTTTCGCCATTATCCCAGGGAGGGCGTCTATGGATTCCGGCGCTTTTCATTACTCACAATAGTCTCCCTCTCGATTTATCCGTCCTTTATTTGCCCTCTTGGCTCTGGGCTCGCCATCCTCGACCATGGCCACCCTACTCCGACGGCCAGGCAATCTTGCTAACTACTCGAGGAGAGCCGCAGACCGCATATTTCGCGCAAGCCCACTCTCTGCGCACATCCCCCAGTCTAGGGTTTCATCTTTAGTCACAGCGCAGCGGCTCAGAACCTTCGCTACTCAGAGCCCTGGCGGCCCGAAACCCCCAAGCGATAAAGATGACCACACACCACCACCGCCACCATCCTCACCAAATGGAAATAATGGCAGGAACCAAGAGCCACAATCAAAACTTAGCCCAGAGGAGCAGGAACAGGTGGATTCGTTCATTAAACATTTGAAGGAGCGTGTACCGGTTTCTCAACATCAGATGTTAGACGATGTACGGACAGTGATGATGAAAGATGGGCTACCCCCAGAGGTTAAAGAATTCATTCAGCAACATATCAAGTCGGGTAGACCTGCGTCGTTGATGGATTACGTCAATCTTACTCGCTACATGTCAAAACATTTGACCCAATTCGCCCAGAAATTAAACGAGGTGGAAAGGGAGAGAAACGAAAAAGACCAGGTGGAGGGTGGAAAGGGCCAACAACAGCAGAGCCAGCAGAAACAGCAGCAGCAGGGACAACAGCAACAAAAGAATAAGGAATGGGGCAAGCAGCAACAAGGGCAACAGCAGGGGCAACCGAATTTCAGGGTCTTCGAGTTCCGATTTGATCCTGCTTCATTCCTTGTCACTTCTCTTGTTACATATTATCTCTACCGTAGCATTTTCCCCGGAGAGAACAGCAAGGAGATCACCTGGCAGGAGTTCCGAGCAAACTTCTTTGACAAGGGTCTGGTGGAGAAGTTGACCGTCGTCAATAGTAATAAGGTACGGGTTGACCTGCACCGTGACGCGGTCGCCCGAATGTACCCCGACTCCCCGGCAACGCAACCATACTTCCACTACTACTTTAGCATCGGATCAATCGACAGTTTTGAGCGCAGATTAGACGAAGCTCAGAATGAACTCGGTATTCCAAGCTCTGAGAGGATCCCCGTCTCATACATTGAAGAAGTGCCCTGGGCTGCCACCATTCTATCCTTTGGTCCTACCGTCCTCCTGATTGGTGCTTTCTTCTGGCTTTCGAGACGTGCCGCCGGCGGTGCAGGTGGCCAGAGCGGGATATTTGGCATTGGAAAGAGCCGAGCCAAACGGTTTAATCACGAGACGGACGTCAAGATCAAGTTTTCTGACGTCGCCGGTATGGACGAGGCAAAAGTTGAAATTATGGAGTTCGTCAGCTTTCTCCAACATCCAGAGAAATTTCAAAAGCTTGGTGCCAAGATTCCTCGGGGAGCCATCCTCTCGGGACCCCCTGGAACTGGTAAAACATTACTAGCCAAAGCTACCGCTGGTGAGTCTGGCGTGCCATTCTTTAGTGTCAGCGGATCGGAATTCGTGGAGATGTTCGTCGGTGTTGGTCCATCCCGTGTGCGCGATCTTTTCGCCAATGCCCGGAAAAACACACCTTGTATCATCTTTATCGATGAGATCGACGCCATTGGTAAATCTCGAGCAAAGCAAAGTTTTGGAGGTGGAAATGACGAACGCGAGAGTACACTGAACCAGATTCTTACTGAGATGGATGGTTTCAATACATCGGATCAAGTAGTTGTTTTGGCTGGTACCAACAGACCCGACGTTCTTGACAAGGCTCTCATGCGACCCGGACGATTTGACCGACATATTGCTATTGATCGCCCTACGATGGATGGTCGGAAGCAAATCTTCCGCGTTCACTTGAAGAAAATTGTTACAAGCGAGGACATGGAATATCTCACAGGCCGACTTGCTGCTTTAACTCCTGGCTTTGCTGGTGCTGACATTGCAAACTGCGTTAATGAGGCCGCTTTAGTTGGTATGTTCCTCCCTCCTTCTCCTTACATTAATCTCTTTTTCTAGTTTATGGTATATTTTTTTTGCTAAACCTTTTTTAATTTAGCGGCTCGAGAAAACGCGGATCGTGTCACCATGAAGCATTTTGAACAGGCTATTGAGCGTGTTGTTGGTGGGTTGGAGAAGAAGTCTCTTGTCCTTTCGCCGGAAGAGAAACGTACTGTTGCTTACCACGAGGCTGGTCATGCTATTTGTGGTTGGTATTTCCGATGGGCCGACCCATTGCTCAAGGTTTCCATTATACCTCGTGGCCAGGGAGCTCTTGGCTATGCCCAATATCTCCCAGCTGGAGGCGATACCTACCTAATGAATGTCAACCAAATCATGGACCGGATGGCTATGACTTTAGGAGGACGTGTTAGTGAAGAGCTTCATTTCGATACAGTGACCAGCGGAGCTAGCGATGACTTTAACAAGGTCACACGCCTTGCAACCGCCATGGTGACTAAGTTTGGCATGTCTCCCAAACTACGATACATCTACTACGAGGAGGATCCTTCCCAACAACTCCATAAGCCCTTCTCTGAAGAGACAGCTCGGGATATCGATCTAGAGGTCCGCCGAATCGTGGACGAGGCATACAAGCAGTGCCGTGATCTTCTTACTGAGAAGAAGAAAGAAGTCGGTCTAGTGGCTGAAGAGCTCCTCGCCAAGGAAGTCCTAAGCCGTGATGATATGATCCGTCTTTTGGGCCCCAGACCCTGGCCCGAGTCTGGTGAGTTCACGAAGTATTTTGATGGTGCTCATGGCCAAACCATTGCGCCTCCTGAGCCTCCAATGGAAACGGAAGGAAAAAATGAAGGAGGCCAAACCCCTTACCCAACATAGACGCATTCAGAAAGCATTCGGGTAGAGCAAAGACAGTGGGAAATATGCCCCCAAAAAGATATCAAAAAAAAAAAATAAAAAAGAAAGAAGAGGAACCAAAAACAAGAAACGCATGGGTCTCACGAGTTCACTTTTTCTCTCCGCCATATTATTGGGATATGTATTTATTGACCTAGAGCATCTCCTTTCCTTCATTTCCCCCCCCTCCCCCATACAACCCCCTTTTGTTTGTTACCATCTATATCTATCTCCCTCTTGTTACCTCTGCTGTCATAAATATTAGGATCTTTTGATATTCTCTTCTCTTCATTTCCCCGATTTTTTTTTTCTTTTTCATCTCCCTCCTCGTTTCTTTTCCTTTTACCTTTTTTACCTTATATTTTGGGGGAGCGTCTCGTGTATTGTATTTTGTACAGTAGGTACCTCTAGTGATGTTACTTTATTTTGTGATTTTTACGATTTCTCCTCTTAATGCCACGGAACACGGGGACCTCTGATGTGTATAACTTTAGATCTAGATAAACTACCTACCAGTTAGGAATTATTGATGTTGTTAGAAGAAGGGTAAAACATAGTTCAAAAGATGAAGGCGTCTGCAAAATTTATGAAGAAAATAAAAAAAATGACACCATATGTACTCCAGACAACCAATTCAACCTAGGACAAAAAAAGCCGCAAAAAGGAAATGATTTATCAAATCCATCAACAACACATTCCAGTTCACTGATTTGGATAATGTAAAGCAAATCACCCCCTAAACTACATTGAATCTTCAAATGCCAAAAGAAAAGAGAGAGAGAGAAAAACGTAAACTAAATAGATAGAGGTAAAAAGAGGACTTGAAAGAGATAACTACTCTTCCTTCTCTGCAGTCTGTTGAGCCCTCTTCTTCTTCTTGCCACTGCTCTTGTACCTAGGGGTCACAGACAAGCGGGGGATGAAGCGACCAACACGTGCCTGATATTCCTTGTACTCGGGGTACTTGCCTGCACTGATTTCCTCAGTGAGACGGGTGCTACCCTGGAAGATTAGTAGAAGACCGAGAATGCCGATGCCGGTCCACTGGATGTAAGTCTCAGTGCGGTAGCAGCTCCAGAGGTACAGAGTGAGCCAGATAGCTTGCTCGGAGAGAAAGTTAGGGTGGCGCGAGAGGGACCAGAGGCCGTTGATCACGAAGCCGCGCTCCAGGTCTTCAGGCGAGTACTGGTCTTTGTGGGGGCCAGAGATGCGCGCAGACTTCTGATATTCCTGCTTAGCCTGTTGAAAGTTCCATTGCTGTTGGTCGGCAAAGTACTCGAGGACGATGAAGAAGAACGCTACACGAGAAAAGGCCAAATCAGGGAGCTCAAAGGCCTTTCCTCCGGGGAGACGCGACAGGAGGAGGAAGTTGTACGTTGGGGTGGTGATTAGTAGGAGCAGTAAAGGCTGGATTACGCTGATGAAAGTGAGGTTGAAAAGGAAGAAAACGAAGCGGTTGTTCACTCTGGAGCGCAGGATGGCCCAGCGATAATCCTCGGAGCCGATCGAATAGCCTCCTTTGCGCCAGTAGTTGAAGGTCAGGCGGAGCTGCGGGGGAATGAATTAGTTTATTTCATACAAGGGAAGAGGGAGAGAAAAGACGGTGGAGAGGGGAGAGACGAACACTCCAGAGCACAGAGATTCCGGCGATAGTGTCTAGGCTGAGGGTACGGATGCCTGACAAGCGAGCCCACACAGCAAAATGCACATTGAACACAGCGGGGAGGATACTCCAGAAACGGTCCACTTGAGAGTAGTTACGGTTGATCTCAGCAGCAATGAAAAGAAGCGCAGAGAAAAAGAGGGTAAAAGCAGTCGCTGTTGCGAGAGGGTTCGTAGATAGATAGATATCCTTTAGGGTGTCAACATCCTTGGCCGCGATTGCAGGGTGAAGCTTTTCGGGCAGCGTCCAGACTTGCGACAAGAATGGTAGGACGGTTTGGCTGAAAGAAACACAGTCCTGGACTGACTGAACCTTGGGAAGTGGTAGTGCCATGACAGCAGCAACAGGAGGGGCAACAGGAGGAGGAAGAGGGGGCTGAGGACGAATCCAGGATTCCCACATAGGAACGATAAGAAGAATAATGAATATTAATGACGACAGCAGCGATGATGACAGTGATTAGTTAACTTCTTGAGTGCCAACGTGATTGATCCGCGACAGACACAAAACAAAACAAACCAAAACAAACAAGGAAAACAAAGAAAACCAGGAGATGAAGCTCTTGCCGCGCTAGACTGTTTTTGGAAGAGCTGGAAATCTATGTGCCTCAGGCAGCAAGGCGCTACATATCCCGTGACCCGCGTTATTTTCGCGTTTGGATCTGTGGAGACAAGGCAAGAGGGACAGATAGAGGAGGGGAGGACCTGGACTTCCGTTGTAGTAATGCCCATCAGGCTGTGATAAACGCGTTATGGCCTACAAGGGTATCTAGTCGCCCTTCCCCAGCGGACCCTATACGTCCACCGAATTACCATGGCAGTTCCAAAGGTGCTGTGTGTGGCAGAAAAGCCCGCGATTGCCAAGGCTGTATCCCAGCATCTGTCTGGAGGGCGGTTGGAGACTGTAAGTGACACTTGCAGGTAGCATGATGCGGTCTACCAACTGACTTGGAGTCTAGATACCTATACCTGGGAATCGATACGTCAAGAACTACGTGTTTGACTTTAATTTTGGTCCACCATGGGGCGCCTGCAAGGTCACTATGACTAGTGTTGTTGGACACTTAACAGCCCTGGAGTTTGAACCCGGGTACAAGACATGGACGTCCTGTCCGCCAGCTGCTCTTTTCGATGCACCTGTCAAGGAGTCTGTGGATGACGTACGTAGAACCTCTTTTTTGGTATATCACCCGTTATGTTAATCGGAAGATATAGGATAAGCGAGCAATTGCAGAAAACATCCAAAAGCAGGCAGAATATTCAAAAGCCTTGTTTATTTGGACTGATTGTGATCGCGAAGGCGAGCATATTGGGACAGAGATTCGGAGTCAGGCACGAATCGCCAATGTCCGAATTGTCATTAAGCGGGCTAAGTTTAGCAATACCGAAAAAGCGTACATATTTCTTTAACTCTCATTACTTGTTATTTGTTTTATTAACCTCTATTTAGTCATGTACTCAATGCTGCTAGAACCCTGACGGATGTTGACGACCTTCAGGCTAATGCTGTGGCAGCGAGAATCGAGCTTGACTTACGCATTGGGGCAGCGTTCACTCGCTTGCTCACACTTCAGCTCCAACCAATGTCTGCATCGCTGTCTGAGAAAGTCCTCAGCTATGGTATGTTTTCTTGGGCCATTCTATCACCCAGACTTGCGGAGTGACCAAGCGCCACCATGCAGTCTTTCAGTTTCCTTTTTGGCCATTTTTAACGATGCTCTAGGATCCTGCCAATTCCCTACATTAGGTTTTGTTGTCGACCGTTATATACGAGTCAAAAGGTTTAAACCAGAAAAGTTCTGGGGCATTAAGGTGATGCATACAAAAGATGATATAAAAGTAAATTTTCTCTGGACTAGAGTTCATCTATTTGACAGAGCCGCCGTGATAATGATGCTAGAACGTTGTCTGGCGGCGAAAAAGGCCAAGGTCACTAAGGTAAACCAAAAGCCTACCAGCAAGTGGAGACCTTTACCTTTGACAACGGTTGACCTACAAATGATGGGATCTAGGTACCTCCGCATGGATAGTCAGAATATTATGAAGGTAGACAACTCTTCTTGAGTAAAGAAAGGCAAAACTACCTGTAACTCACCAAATCTTTAGACCGCAGAGACGCTATACACGAAAGGATTCATCAGCTATCCACGCACAGAAACCGATCAGTTCGATAAAGCAATTGACCTGAAAAAACTAATTGAAAAACAGCTACCCGATCAAAACTGGGGCCAATATGCTCAAGGGTATGATATGGTCCATTGCTCATGTTCATCAAATTTCTCTTCTACTGCTGACTCACTCATACAATAGCCTACTTGATGGTGGATTCAGAACGCCTCGAGCTGGTCGACACAATGACCGTGCCCATCCTCCAATTCACCCTGTCTGCTGGGTTGCTCCAAGCGCATTGACCGCCAATGAGAAGCAGGTTTACGAGTTTGTCGTTCGACGATTTCTTGCCTGCTGCTCTGAAGATGCGAAAGGCCAATCAACAGATGTCGAAATAGAATATGGTGACGAATTGTTCCATGCCAAGGGTCTAATTGTCCTAGAGAGGAATTATTTAGACGTTTATGTCTATGATAAATGGGAAAGCACACAGGAGTTGCCTGACTTTCGATTGAATGAATCATTTGAGCCCACTGAAGCCAAGATCTTCGATGGCAAGACCACCCCCCCTAGCTACTTGACCGAGCCCGAGCTTATCGGACTTATGGATGCTAACGGGATTGGAACTGATGCGACGATGGCTGAACATATTGAGAAGATCAAGAAACGCGAGTACATTGCTGTCCACGCTCGCGGGAGCGGCCGCAATGCTGTCAAGGAGCTTATTCCTACCCGTTTAGGCATTGCTTTAATTGTGGGCTATGATGACCTGGTGTCTGCTCTCCCAGATTGTCCATCGCTAAGCAAGCCTTTTCTTCGGAAAGAGATGGAGCTGCGAATGCGTGAGATTTGTGACGGCGCCATATCACGACAACAAGTTGTGCAAGAAAGTTTAGATATGTACCGGGAGGTCTTCATCCATACCCAAAGACGCATGCATGTGCTCAAAGATGCTTTTAGAAAGTATATTGTGGAAGAGGCGAATTTGTAAAGTGTCGCATTTATCCCCTACACTTTGGAGCTTGGTAAATGAGTCCAAGTCTATTTTATGATTAAACGGCTTCCTTGTTACTAGATACCTATGTATGATACCCTCAATTATTGAATTTCGTTCCCCCCCCCACCTCCCCAAATCTCTTATTTACCTTTAAGTGGTGTAATCTCAAGTCATGACGTCGCTAATTGGATCAGATATGACTCCCCTGGCCTTTGCCTTCAAGTCCACACTTCCAGGTGCTTGTTTCTGGACGACCTCCTTTGCCATCGCGTTTTCCTATCTGCCCTGCCCAGCATAGATGGTTGACAAGGCGTGGATGTTACCCCAAGCTGTCGCATTTCAAGTCTCTCACGTCGAATCTTACGGCCTTGTTCAATCTGGGGTCTCGTGGCATGGTTTCTCATTGCCTCTCTCCACTCTAAATGGAAAGTCCTGGCTTTTTGGGTACCTGTGTTGTCCCTTACATCCAGCACCTCTGCATTACTCTCCATATCATCCTTCTCGCAACTATCGGTGGTCACTGCTGTTGGCTTGCTGGTCGTAGAGATTACTGGTTGTTGCACCTCCGGGCGAACGTGGATTGCATAGCGCACAGGGGACTCCGTTTGAACCTGAGCGATATTCGCGCTCGTAATGCTCGATTCAATCTCGCGAAAATGCTTCTTCAATCGGTCAACGAACTCCTCCGAGCGCCGAACTTCATCCACGACAGTCTGACAGAGCGCTTCAAAGTCTTTCGGATCGGGGAACTTATCACGCACTGTCTCCAAATTGGTGATGAAATCCTTCACTCTAGAGACCTGTTCTTCAAACTCCGATCTTACATCCTCCTGTAGCCTCTCTCGTAACTTGTTCACTTCATCTGCTAAGAAGGCTGAAAATTGTGTGCAGACCCGCTCCTTTTCTGCTATGATCTGTGTTAAGAGCTCTTCGATTTGGTGATCAATCACGGAAGCCGCAATTTCAATTTTGCCCCTCAGGACAGCTTTCTTCGCCTGGATTTCCCTGAGTAGCTCTAGGATCTCATAGTTGACAATCTGACGATATCTGTGTTCTTTGCTGCGTGTAAAAACCCACCTCATCGTCGAGATCAGCCACACATAGCAGTTTAGCACCAGTGGGATCCAAACGACCCAGAATACAAAGTATGGCAAGCGCACCCCATCATGCGGTGCTAAACCCGACTGCAAGAGTTTCTTGAAACCGATGTTGATGCTGCGAGGGCCATAACGGTTGAAAAGCCAAGCCACTACGTTGATGGGTTGCATTTCATACGACTGGATTGGTAAGGTTGTCAACTCAAAGAGAGGAGGATGTTGGATCTCTTCCAGATTCTCTTCAAATTCGCTTGTGGATGAAGTGGTGGTTGTAGTAGTTGATGTTGGCGCCGTGGGAGACGCCGTGGGACGAAGGACTTCAAGGGGTGTAAGACCTAGCTCAGGCCAAAAGCCATTAGAGGTGATATAAGAGCTAGTGCTGCTGTTTCCATTCACTGGGGATGAGAGTGATCCATCGGTAGGCTCAACAGCATAACCAAGCACAAGTTCAACCTGCTCTGCGAGGCCATGGATAGGCCAGCGAGCTGCCAGTGGGAAGGATCGAAAAATGCTAACTATCGTCACTAAAGAGATAAGTGCGAATCCGCAAAACCCCATGATTGAATGATGATTTATTGAGGGCGTAAGGAGATGGAGGATCAAGAGCGGCACTGAGGATGGGAATATGATGGGGAGAGAGAAGAGGAGGCGGGATACCGTACTTTAATAGAATGATCCAGGAAATAATATAAATCTTTTCTAGATTTATATTTGAAAGAGCCTAACAAAGGAAAGGTATAGGTTGACAGATGTTGGATTAGTGTCCCTTCATTGCATCACTTCCATCCATTATTGAGATGTTAGAATTACCTTCGAAGTTTATTAGTTCCTCAGTGATCAATGGTCTTAGCCTGTTACTCAATGGAGGAAGAAAGACAATATATGATAAAGCTTACTAGTCTAGTAAGGGGAGGCATTACCATAACCCACTAAGTACAGTATCTCAGCAGATAAAATACCATCAAGTCCATGTACAGAATATGGATAATTAACAAGAAAGATAATAACAAAGTAAACTAAGCAGCTATTCAGCCGGATAAATTTGTAATGTTCGCTTTGACTGAAGACAAAAGTCAAAAGAAACTTTAGCCGTATATAAACAACACCCCATTAATTTACACCTGGCCTATTTATACCGCCCCTCTAGGCTAGCTTCTTGCTCAGAACGACACCATAGAATATGGTAGCACCAATACAGACAAGGTTGATCAAGCTGGATAATCCGTGGAGACGACCGAACTTTTTATTCAAAGCGATCATCTCCTTGGAGTGGGGAGCTGGATCATAGCTCTTTTTACCGTCTCGGGTTTCTGGAAGTAGAAGGTTAGCAAAAGAAAGTAAACCACCAAATCACACGATTAATATCTCTATGTAGGAATATGGCATAGCGTCCTCGCAATGGGGGAAGTTAGACAATTGAAAGCATACCTTGGTGTTTTCTCTCCCTCATGGCTTGCACAGTTAGTGGGCGCAGCACGACCATGTTGACCAATCCAGTCACAAAGGCAGTGGCCATGGGTATCAAAAGTCCACATCGGTTCTCCGGAGCAAGGAGCCCTGATATACCGAGGGGCTTCTCAGCCTGACTTGCAGTCAAGGCTACCACAATAGGGAGAGCTGTCTGGAGGGAGAAGTAAATGGGGAAGGTTTTGGTTTGCAAAGCGGCAAACTGAGGGCGCGGGAGAGCGCGGAAGGCAACTATGCCTGAGACAAAGCTCTATAAAATTGAAGAAAGGAAAAAAAAAAGTTTAGAGGGGCATTTTCTCAATTTACGCCAAATGATAACGTTTAAAAGTAGGGTTTACCTGGTAGAGCTGAACCCCCAGCAGGGTGCCGTAACTGGTTCAAATTAGTGACCCAGGTCGCTTTTAATAAGGAGTTATTTAGTCTGAACCAACCTCAGGATGTGGTATGGACGAGGATCAACCATTTTGAGTTGACTTAAAGTTTTGGAGTAAAGGAGAGATGGTAAACGATGAAGAAGGGCGGCTAAACGTGGTAGAAATAAGCAACATGCCACCAAGAGGGTGTTGCTCGACCTGGTCCAAATCCGAGGTTACTGCGGACCGATAATTGCCACATCTTAATTATGGGGATAAGGCTCCTATCTGCAGAAAAAGATATGATATCTCATATAGAGACGCACTTTAAAGTATATGATCACGCACCTCATTTAAAATGATGTCATGTGCTGTCGCGTTTCCGCCTGGTCCTAATCGGGAAATATCGCGCGTCTGCCTGGCCTCTTATGCTCATCGCCTGCTGCCTTTCGCTGGGCCCTTTCCTCCCCCATTAAATGCATGTTAGATACTGGGACTCTCAAAATATCCCATCAAGCATTTCATCATGGCGGACAAGGAAGCTACAGTTTACATCGTGGATGTGGGAAGGTCTATGGGCCAACGGCGTCATAGAGATGTTACCGATCTTGAATGGGCTATGCAATATGTCTGGGACCGCATCACAGCGACCGTATGCTACTTTTGCTCTACCTTCTTCCTATTCTTCTTTTAAATACTTCTGGGGCAATTGAACATCATTGACACTCCAATCAGGTTAGCACTGGGCGCAAGACAGCCATGTTAGGCGTGATAGGTCTCAGGACAGATGGTGAGAGCTCTTTGCTCAGACTGCTCCTTTCTGGTATACTAATGCGATTTCAATAGATTCTTCCAACGAACTCGAGGAAGATGTTCACTTCACTCACCTCTCAGTTTTCTCAAATATTCAACAGTATTTAGCGCCTTTGTGAAAGATCATTGTCTACCACTACAGTCAAACTGATGAAAACCCTAGGTTCCTCATGCCCGATATCCGGCAGCTGGGTGAGCTAATAAAACCAAGTAATACCAATAAGGGCGACGGTAAGAACCCTTCATGAACCTGAAATTATCAATTGCACTTGTCTTTAATTTTGTCGCGCGACCAATCTAATGTTTACGAAGCTATCTCTGCCATAATCCTGGCAATTCAGTTGATTATCACCCATTGCAAGAAGCTCAAATGGAAACGCAAGATTGTCCTTGTCACAAATGGTGAAGGACGTATGAGTGGAGAAAACCTCGAAGATATTGTGCAAAAAATCAAGGAGGATAGCATTGAACTTGTTATCTTGTCAGTATCCTTTACAGCGAATTCCCAATGAAATACTCTAACTAGCTGTAGAGGAACTGATTTTGATGACCCGGAATATGGAGTAAAGGAGGAAGATAAAGATCCACAAAAGGTTGGAGTTTGCCTCCAATGCCCCACTAGATGGTCTCTAACACAGTTTCACAGGCAGAAAACGAAGCTCTTCTAAGGACTTTAGCCGACGAGTGTGATGGCGCATTCGGAACGTTAGAGCAGGCCATATCAGAGCTAGAGATTCCTCGGATCAAGAGTGTCCGACCAATTGCCTCATTCAAAGGGTTTTTGCAATTGGGTAATCCGGAAGAATATGATACGGCTGTCCGCATTCCAGTAGAGCGATACCCCCGAACAATGGTAGCCAAACCTCCATCCGCGAGTTCTTTTGTTCTCCGCTCAGACCTAGCTGCTGGGCAAGAGCAGCCAGAATCATCTACCACTATTCCAGAGACCCAGCCTCAGGATGGTGGATCTCTCACAAGTGTCCGCAATCTCAGGGCGTACCAGATAAGTGATGAGAATGCACCTGGGGGCAAGATTGATGTGGAACGGGATGACTTGGCTAAAGGCTATGAATATGGACGAACTGCGGTTCATATCAGCGAGACAGATGAGAACATCACCACGCTTGAAACCACTGCTGCCATGGAGCTTCTTGGTTTTATCCAAAGTGATAAGGTGAGGTTTCCTTACTTTTCCTTTCCCAGCCTCCCCTGAGAATCAGAAGATTTGGCTGACCCTCGAAGTATGATCGTTATATGCACATGTCAAACATCAACGTTATCATTGCCCAGCGGGCCAACGACAAAGCGTCTCTTGCACTATCCTCCTTCATCCATGCGCTTTTTGAGCTAGAATGCTACGCAGTGGCACGACTCGTAACGAAAGAGAACAAACCCCCAGTCATAGTGCTTCTTGCTCCATCAATCGAGCCAGAGTATGAGTGTCTCTTGGAAACACAAATACCATTTGCCGAAGATGTGCGGACATACCGGTTTCCACCTCTCGACAAAGTAATTACAGTCTCCGGGAAAGTAGTGACTGAGCACCGAAACCTACCCAACAATGATTTAATGGACGCTATGGATAAATATGTGGACAGTATGGAGCTTCTGGATACTGATGAGGATGGGTGAGAATCTTACCCACTAAATATTTTATGAGAATAAATATTCTAACAGTAACCAGCGAACTAGTTGAAGCGCCATTCCCGATTGACGACTCATTCTCGCCTGTCTTACATCGCATCACTGCAGCTATTCGAGCGCGTGCTATTCATCCTCACAACCCTATTCCTCCCCCGGCCAAGATTCTAACAAGCTTTTCACAACCTCCAGAGACTCTCATCGAGAAGTCAAAGAATTACCTTCAGACGCTGATCGAGGTCGCTAACGTCAAGAAAGGTACATATAAACGCGCACATTTCCCTCTTTCCTTTCCCTATAAGACTAAATATACTAACCCGAAATTCTAGTTCCCCCCAAAGCTAAGGGTCGTAAACGTACTCGAGAACCCGAAAAGCCTCTTTCGGGCCTTGATGTCGATGCCCTCCTACACCAAGAAAAACGCGTAAAAATCTCACCTGAAAACGCCATACCCGAATTCAAACAGACACTAGCCCATGCTGAGAACATTGAGTCAGCTAGAGATGCTGTGAAACAGATGCAGACCATCATCGAGGACCAAATCAGAAATAGCCTTGGAGACGCCAAATACGACCGAGTTACTGAAGGACTCGGAGTGATGCGGGATGAATTGATTGCCTTTGAGGAGCCTGGATTATACAACGACTTTATGAAACAGCTTAAAGACCAATTACTAAAAGAGAAGCTAGGAGGAGATCGACGCGAGTTGTGGTGGCTCATTCGACGAAGTAAAGTGGGATTGATTGATCAGAGGCAATCTGAACATTCGAATGTTACAGAGGAGGAAGCAAAGGCATTCATGTCCGCTCAGTAATTTTCCCAGAGGGAGTTTTGGAATGATTGGCCTGCATTAGTTTGGGTAGTGACCTAATAAGATACCATGCGCTAATAGTTTGTACCAAACAAGATGAATCATGAAGCCACAGATAGCAGAAGAAAGTAAACAAGTGGTGCCCGCTAATTAAAAAGGGATAAAAGAAGATGGATGAAAAGCAAGAGATAGCCCATGTTATGATCCCCGTGTAAACATCAATATCAATAAGAATCAAGTTAAGAAATCTTTCCCAGTCGCTTCTTTCCAATATTGACCTTTTGTTCCAACCTAGTAAGAAGAGAATGAGTCAGTAAGCGTGGGATTTAGAGGAAATAAAATAAAAAAAAAAAAAAAAAAGGCAACATGAGAACATTACATACCTGGTTGTGTCCTCATCGGCCATGCGCAATAATTCATTCTGAATTTCTAACTCGGCATTAATCGCAATACCAAGCTCCTTTTGCCGTTGAACAATTTTCATTAAACCCTGGACACTCTGGTCCTGCTCCTGCATCGTTTGTGCTTGTAGCTGCAGCACTCCTTGATTATCCAACTCGCGTGTCCGCTCTGTCTCACGACCCAGCACCCGTCCCAGCTTCCTCGCTCCCCCATTAGTGGCTGCACCTCCTATGAGAGCTTCCTTGTCCTTCATGGACGCAACGGCGTTATCAATCCGACTCTTGGATGCCATGGCATTCAACAAATCCTCCAGCCCATCTTTCTCCTTCTTCGTGTTGATCAAGAGGTCTTTGCGTCGACGAAGCTCACCCTCTCCTAGCGACGCACCCGAACCCGTATGGTGAGTATGACTGCTCTCCTTGCTCCCTCCTCCCTCACCTCGTCTTAGGGATACAGATTTGCCACTACTCCGATCGCTAGTCACCAAGGCAGAGTCCGCCGCGAGATTCCTCAGCCCTTCTTCCAACGCATTGATCAACGTTCCCGCGCGCACGAGACTGCTCTTCGCCCGGGCCGAGCTCTCATGTTGCTTCTGCGGTGTTGATTCCTGATCCCGCCGGGTAAGATGTAATCTCGCATCATGTAAATGACCCTTCATGTCGCGGTAGCAGTCGAGCCAGAGAGTCGGGTCCGTGATCGGAGCGGTAGAGCCTGGATCGGTGATGGCGGCGTGTAGTCGAGCCGAGGTCGTGTGACGGCCTGCTGCCGTCGACATGATCCCACTGTTGATATTGCTGCTACTATTGTTATTGCTGTTTCCTAGACTGGGGAGGTTGAGAAATGCACGCCAGGCAGGACAGCTTCGCCAGCGGGGGTCATCGGATTCATTGATCGCACGGAGATAGGCTTCGAGTCCTTCACGACGGGATTCGCGCAGTGTAGTGTTGGAGACTGTGTTGGAGAACCAGGATTTCGGGGGCAGTGGTAGAGGCGGTGGAGCGTTTGTCTGAGTGGTTAGGGCTGTGTGAAAGGTGGTAAAGTCGGAATAGCGTTTGCAAATGGCGAAGGAACGGAGAGGAAGTCGGAGGGTAATGTTGTAGACAGTGTAGGGAGGAGAGGTGGAAGTGGTGCTGGCGGTCGGGATGGCAATTTCGAGGGGTGGTGCCATGATTCTTCTAGTGTCTATTTAAGTATGTATATATGTATGTATAATCGTGTAGAGACAGCCTTTATTAATTGGAGTGATAGTTTAGAAGGCTTCATAGCCGTACATCCATGGAGATAGAGAGGGAGGGAGATGGAGATGGAGATGGAGAAATGACGGCATGAAGACGAAGGAAGACTACTGCAGCCTAACCCAAATCGATCCAAACATACTCCAAAACAACTCACTCCACAACACCTGCCTTTCTCTCGATCGCGTTCAATTTCTAGCATGTAGCTACAGTCTGGGTATCTCAATTAATATTCTTGAATTTACATTAAAAAGGGTCCAGCATCCCAGATTTCCCGCGCCTCCAATAAATCCCGTTGTCCGTAGTGTTCTCCGACCACCGTGATGATCATGTCCAGCATGGCCCGGGTCTGCGTGCTCACATCAACAGCACTCCTGTCCTCCTCCTCTCGCATTTCAGCTTCATCTCCTTCCTGTGCTGTTGTAACATCTTGTGCTGGAGACCCATTTCCGCTGCCAAGAAGCCTCGTCTGAAGCCGTGCCTTGGCCATCTCAAGTTCCCCAGCATCGTCATCATCATCATTATCAGCATCACCGCCCTTCTCCACACCAGGTTGATCTAAAGTAGCATTACTGGGATCTCCTTCATTTTCTTCTCCATGCTCCCTCTCTTTTGAATCATTCGCATCCACAGGATTCTCCACATCAGACTCCTCATGCGACAAATATCCATCATCTTCATCCAGCCCTTTTTCCCCCCCCATCTCCTCTTCCTCCTTCATCTTCCGTAAGATCTTCACGGCCCGCTTTCCTAAATCACGGATCTCGCCAACTTCCTCCGTGCTCAGCTGTCCTACTTCCCGACACTTCCCCAGAAGACCCCACGCCCATGCCCCGATCCGCCGAACCAAGACGGGGTTCCCACTGCGCACATTCTCCGACATTAGTCGTGCCATGATCCCCAACGCCCCCAAAACACTATCCATATCCATACAGGCTAGCTGCACAGTCTGCGGATCCACTGTAAATAATAGACGCCGCCACTCTTTCCGTGCAGCTTTGGACCGTCGAGGGAGACTAATCGGATGTGATTCGTCAAGTGCCGCAATGGCCTCAGAAGGAGGTGTGCATTTAAGGATCGACCGCATGAGAAGAAACCGATGATGTAAGAGATTGTGATAACTAGCTTGTGTATCTGAATAGCTTTTATTGTCGCCCGTCGGCTCCTCCACCGTGGTAAGACTGAGGTACACTCCGTCTCGATATACTCCCTTACGAGCAGGCGCGATACGGCCCTTGGTGTCCTTTTCGTCTTGCTCCTCATCATCCTCTTTCTTTAGCCCCTGAAGGTCCTCGACTTGTGGGTTGTGAGTCACCGGTTCGTCGACTTTGATCTCGGGCGCTTTAGCTAATGGCTCCGTTGTCATCGAAGGAGCCGTGAATAGTAGAGGTAATGAGTTTGCTTCAGACCTAAGATTAAGGATGAAATATAAAACGATTAGAAAATCAATACTGATAATGATAAAAAGAAGAAGAACATGCCCCTCTTCTTGTAGCCTGCCACATTGAGATTTGAAGAGCACGAACCTCTCATTATCCATATGATATAAAGCGAAGACCCAAAAGAAAACAAAATATCATCATCTTTTTACCCTGAAGAGGGAAGAGGGGTCTCTTTAGCAAGCGGGAATAGGAACGGAGGGGGAATAAAAAAAAGAAAGGAAGAACAAAGAAAATAGGGAGGGAAAAAAAAAAGGAAAAGGGCAACCTACCGAACCATTCTCAAATACTCTAATCCATCTTCAGCAGGACCGTAGAAGAGCTCATCTCCCTTACCAACATCGAGCCCTGGAAAGGCGCTCTTTTGTCCAAAAACGGGGTGGTTCCGCGGCCGTTCGTATGGGGTCACCGTTCGTGGAGTTTCCTCGTCGTCTTGATCATCTTCCGTATACGAAGGACGGGATCGTTTTGCATATGGAGATGATCCAGTGATTGAAGAGGATGGCTTGCGCTTATCGGGCATTTTGTGAGTTGACATGGGAGAGGAGCATCTACCTAGGTAAGTAGGTAGGTAAGAAGTTAATTACCTGGTGGTTGTCAGCGTCGCCGAAGTACGCTGTCTTACTAGAACGGGAGCTTGGGCCACCTAAAGCTTGGCTCCAACCATCCGGATCTACAAAAACGTTGAAATCTAGTTATCGACAATCATGATATTCCACATTAATCTTCCTGCTCTCTCTTCTCTTTTCGTTTTTTGTTTAAAAAAATTGGGAGGAAAATATTATCACTAATCCCTATATAATGAATCTGAATTCTACAAATCTAGGGACGCAGACGCTGGGGATCGCGAGGGAATAGCGATGCCAAACGGACATTAGGCAGCCCAAGGAAGAACATGACGATTCGGTTCAGACCCAGACCACCACCGGCGTGAGGAGGACAGCCCTGTCGGAAAGCAGACAGGTAATCCTCGAATCCTTCTTGGGTCGGGTCGAGTCCCTTGGCAATCATCGAGGCCTCCAACTCTTTCACATCATTAATACGCTGAGCTCCGGACATGATCTCCTCACCACGCATGAAGAAGTCATATGAGTTGGAGAAGCGGGGATCCTGGGGACAAGCCTTGGTGTAGAAGGGGCGGACAGCCATGGGAAACTTGTCCAGTACGTAGAAATCGGTGTCATACTTTTCCCGGATGATCTGGCCCAACTGCTTCTCCATAGCGGTGGTGAAGTCATTCTCGAATCTCTCTTGCTCCGAAACGTCCACTCCAGCCTCCTTCAGCATTGCCACGCCGTCCATGTAGTTGAGTCGCAGTGCCTTGCCGTCCTTGGGGAGTTTAAAGTCGCCTGCCTTGGGGTAGGACTTCTGGATAATGGCGATCTGGTCCTTATATCGCTCCTTGAGCTCGGAGAGAATGAAGACAAGCAGGTTCTCAGCAAACTCAAGGACTTCATGGTAGTGAGAGCGGAAGGTCTTTTCGAAATCGAGGCCTGCGAACTAAAATGAAAGGAAGAAGCTCAGTCAGCTACAAGGAGGAAGAAGCTTGACACGGCAAACATTTAGATGCAGACATACCTCGGTCAAGTGACGGTGAGTGTTGCTGTCCTCAGCACGGAAGACGGGGGCGATTTCAAAGACGTTTTCCATGTCACCAGCAATGCACATCTGCTTGTACAGCTGTGGACTCTGAGCAAGGTATGCATTGCGCTTGAAGTACTTGACCTCAAAAACATTGCTACCACCCTCGGTAGCCGCACCGACCAGCTTTGGTGTGAAAATCCATCGAGATCCACTCTTAATCATGTATTCTGCAAACAACTCCGCAACACCACTAGAGATCCAGGTAATAGCCTGACTAGTTGCTGTCTGGAGATCCAAGACACGGTTATCGAGACGAGTCTTGAGAGTCACGATTGGGGTCCCATCGGCATCCACAACACCTTCCTCAGTGGTCTCTGGGGGCGGACGCTCAGCATCCTTAACCTGCATAGGAAGTTGCTGGGCCGCCTCAGCAATCATATAGACTTTGCCGATGTGAATTTCAAGGTTGCTCAAGGTTGCGGAGGAGATTGGCACATCAGGCTTCTTCACGATACCAGTGACCTGGACGATGGAGTTGACATTCAATCCACCAGTGTACTTAACCATCTGTCGTGAAATAGGTTCCGCCGCGGCAATGACCGCTTGAACCTTCTGGCCCTGCTGTCGGAGCATTAGGAAAGCCAGCTTGGCACTCTGGACTCGCGCATTGTCCACACGTGCAACCACCGTGATCTCCTTCTCGTAATGGTCATCAGTTATTTCGGAGAATCGTGTCGACGGGAGGACGTCTTCGTTCTCGGGAATAGGGCCGTAAAGGTGTTTCGCGGTATCGCTGGCCTCGGCGGCAGCTGCTTGAGCCTTTTCCTGGGCAGCACGCTGAGCCGCCTTCTCTGCCTTCGCCTTCTCCTTCGCAAGCTTCTTCAGGGCACTCTTGCTCAGCTTTCCGGGCTCTTCGCCTCCCTCAGCTGCGGCTGCGGGGGTTTCCTCCGGCTTAGGGCGAGTGGGCAATTCGGAGTCCGCCATAGCTGTTTATAGAAAATCAACGGGAGTGAGGGGATCCGATAGATATTCTTCGACGACTGAGTCACCAACAATCGATGCTTGCAAGAGTCAATGGATGAATCACCCCGCCGGACGGATCATGCCCTAAGCCCTAGGAGGGGCATGTCACGTGTGTATGCCTTATTAATGAGGCATACTATCTATATAGTTATAAGAGCTTGTTGGGATCATACAGAAAGGAAATGTATGGGTTAAAATTAAAATTGAATTCATATTCAAAATAACAATAACATAACTATAGTGAGCTGTCATAGTTATATGTGGATATAATTGGTATCTAATACGATATCCTAAGATCTACTCTAGAAACTAGTGAAATACAACATGATCCGCTAAAAGCATATGCAAACAAGCAAGTATAAGCCGCTCAAATCTCTATATGGCACCTACGCGACGCCGGCATACAGCCTGCTTAATTCTTCTGGATCTTCCAGTTTGATGTTTGCAATCCCCACTCAACAGCCTTCTTCACATTGTCAACAATCGCCTTTGGAGTATGTGCAGGCTCGCCTCCAGGATATACACCGGTGCGCACAAGTATAGACTGCCACTGGCTGCCGGAGGCGCTTCGGTAAGAGTTTGCACCCCGAATGTCCGATTCGGGGTTATCCCCAACCATATAGACGTTCCGTAGGGGAAGAGTCAAATCCGTGCCAAACGCCTTCGCCCGATTCCGCAGGAGCTGCAACTCCGCATATTCATACGTGCTTTGGAATGGCTTTCCAATGACTGTCTTGGTCAGTTCGACCCCCTTGCTGGGTCCTCCGGTAACGGCGGCCCAAGTGCCTTCCAGCGCCTCACGGAAGCCACCCTGTCCCAGACGAGGAAGACTATACGCAGCAGCCCACCATAAATCGGGGTTCGAGAAGTACAGGTGCGGTTGACCATCCTGCAAATATCCCCGATTAGGAAGGTCTGTACGACCGTTCTTCTCGGATAGTGTACCAAGAACTCCTTGCGACGACAACAGGGTGTCGATGATCACATGAGCATCCAACCCCCAGTCCCGAGGGTCATTAAAGACGAAGATAGCATCGATTTTCAAGCCCTTTGTTGGATCATTGGGGTCGTTACTGGTATGTGGAAGAGGTCTGGCGAAGGTCTTATAGTAGTCACGAAATACTTTGGAGAAAGGCCAAATGGCTGGGTTGGCCATGAAAATATCGCCGGGTGTTATGACATTTTGGAAACCGTATCTATATGTCAGATGACAGGGAAGTTAGAATCCGTGGCGGAAGGTCTCACTCGGTTTCAAAAAATGCGTACATACCGCTCCGCCACCTGACGACAGCTATCTCCATCTCCTCCAACCACCATGACGCATTTCTTCTCCAGTGGACTCTGCTTATTGGTTCCCCGCACGAGGTTTGCAAACGGGGTGTGGCTTTGAATGATGACTGAGGGATCCAAAGGAACCTGCAGCTTCTCGCTAATTTCTGCAACTCTCTCTGTTTCATGCTTTCCGCCACCATTGGTCAAGAGGATAAAGGGGATGCCCTCTTTCTTGAGGAGGGCGAGCGATTCGGCCGCACCAGGGATCGGCTTTGAGGAGCGAAGCAGGACACCATCGATACTAGATAGGGCAGATGTTAGCGTTGACTGATCTCAGACTATGCAGTTCGAAGCCCATCACTAATGTTCTTCTCTAAGAACCTACTCGAAGGCAAATGCAAAGTCCGGCACTTGGTGCGGGGAAGCGGCCGTCTGAATGGATCGGCGGGCAGCGGGGAGAAAGGAGCGGGTGGAGGAGTGCTGTATCAGTCTCCAGGACTGCCGGAGTCCTTGAGGCCACATCGGAGAGGTTTCAGGAGTAATTGGGATGACAAGAGAATGGTTGTGAGGTTTGGTGAAATTGGAGAGAAGAAGGAGGATGGGGGAGGTAGAAGTGTTATCAGGGAGACGGCAACCTTTCCCCCTCGGAATTACACCGGAGCCGCATATCATCCACCGATAGAAAAATGATATCATCTATCACAATTAAGCATCTATTGTAAGATTGTCTTCTATCTTAAATCTAATAGCCCCCCATCCCATGAGTCTCCGCTAGCGTACCATGGCATTTCCCGACACCATTATCTTCTCCTAATGGACCTCCCCCAGAACATTCATCTCCCCACAGAAATCGTTGTACAGATTGTGACGATCGCTGCCGGAGATGATCACCAGCGTCAATCAACCCTCTACGCATGCTGCCTAGTCTCACGACAATGGTACTCCGCCTCAATTGCTCTATTGTATGAGTCGCCACAGATTGATGCTGGAAACTCGTTTCAGAAATTTGCTGCAACCATTAGCCCCCCCATCGGAGTCCGGAAGAGCAAATGGAATCTGGGCTCCTTGGTCCGCCGACTCGACATGAGCTCCCTCGTCCACCACAGCTCCAACAGTTTGACCGCAAGGCTTCTGGGGCGAATAAAAGAGAATCTCGAGATTTTCATTGCTCCGCGATTTTCTTTTTCGTATGTCCCCCTCCCAGCTCATATCGCCCACCGAAGTACTAACTCCATCCACCCTCGTCCAGCTCAAACAGCCTTCCAGCCCTCTCAAAATGCGCAAACCTCTATTACCTCGACCTCTCCCTTGTCGCAGACCCTATCCCTTTCTCCAACCTCAGGAGAGCTCTCAGCAAGCTCACAAAAGTCCTTACTCTGCGTCTTCCACAATCAACCAACATTTCCAGCCATGAATCCTCCTCCATCCCATGGCCACCACATATCCGTCGCCTTCAACTAAGCGGGCGCTTTTCCACCCACATCATGCCCGCATTTACTTGGCCTCCTTCCCTCACGTCCCTCACTCTCAGGAACTGCTACAACCTCTCCGTCACAAATATCAGCGCTCTAATAAGCAACCCAGGCTTAAGTCAGACACTTAAACGGCTCACTATCGCCGAAACAAACCGTAGTCTCTCCCCAGACTCCATAAATGCAATCCTTGCCTTCCTTCCCAGTCTATCCTATCTCAGTATACCCGGAGATATGGTCGACCACACATTCTTCGATCTCCTCGATCACGTCAACTGTCCGAACCTCGAGGTCCTGGAGTTCGGACTCCCCTGTATGGACCCATTGTTGCATTTTGAGACGGAGAGTCTCCTCAGAGCTTTGCCCCACGGGTTACCGAATCTGCGCTGTATAGGTTTTGCAGAAGTCTTTTGCTCCGACAACCGTATGATTGATGATGATGAGCTTGATGAGATTCTCCTCAAACGAGCTGAGGAGAAGATAAAGTTGCTTCAACAAGGTGACACTATTAGCAATTCTTTTCCTCATTTTCCACCCGGAGTTTATTATGTCTAAAGCTAACAAGCTTGGGTCATCCATTATGTATAAGAGGAAATAAAATTGAACTGAATATAGATATTTCCCCCTACAAAAAAAAAAAAAAAAAGGAGGGAGAACAAGCCATACCGTATACCATCGCTAGGCAAAAATAGAGAAATTGATAGAATGACAATATATATGCACGCTCTCATATAAAGAAGGGCTATATATAGGAACCAACTCAATTCGCTTTTAAACAACTACTTACAAAATGAGAAAATTCTAGGTACTAAAGCTAGAAGCAGGGTAAATGATAAATGGAAGTGAGAATCGGAGGGGGGGATTATAATTTTGTTTTCTTTGCCAAGGATGCTATCATCACGAAGTGGATAGGTTTTGGGGGGGGGGTGAAAAAAAAGTGCCAAAAAGAGGTTGGAAGGTGGAGAAGAAGAGGAAGAAAAATGTAAGTTTAGACGCCTACACAAGATAAAAGTCAAGAGAATATTCATCGCATCTAGCTCGACACCTGGATTATAAATGGAAAATGGAGTATAAAAAATAGTCAAGATGATCAGGTTCGGGGGGAAGGAAACAAAAAGGAAATTCATGATGCAGAACTCGTCGCAAGAAGTGCGCCTCCTAGAACATTGCCCCCATTAACAATTTACAGTTGAATGCCCTTTAAGCTAAGGATGCAATCACAGCAGCAGCGACACCTTCTTCCTCTGCGCGAACAGTGATCTTGGTTGTGACTCCAGACTTGCTGGAGTATGCCATCTTTATCAATGCTGCAACGCGACCCCCTAGTACTGTCTTTCCGAACAGTTTAAGGGTATGGGTGCTAGTGTTAAGCGCAACGTCTGTTCCTTCGAGAGGTTGCAATGATAGCGTAGATATCAATTGCTCGGTAGCATCTAGTAAAAGATTAATATATTTGCAGGAGGATAATAGAAAGCTGTGGGAGTAGCATCGGTATGACATACCAGAAATACCCTTCATATTACTTAGCTGGAGGGTCTCGCTTATTTCCTCACCATTGGCACCCGTTTGTTCCCAGACATGATCAAAGCTACCAGCAAATGTGGGGATAACATAGTCACTACCTGTCAACTCGAGGTCCTCAACTTGGTATTCATCCTCATATCCACTATCTTCCGGCTCCCCGGTTGTAGGGTCAATTTCTTTGCTCGTGAATTTCAGGTTGTTGGTGAAGGAAACAACTGGAACGCTTTGTTCGCCTTCAAGCTTCCTAAATGCGACATAAACAATACCCGGTTCGTTTGTAGCTAGCGAAGGAGCGGGAACGAATAATTCGAACTCCAGGACATCATCTTCTGACGGTGTCGCCTCAACAGTCACGTCTTCCAAAACAGTGTCTGGGAGTGTGTTCTTAATGTCGTATTGAATAACAACATGCTCTTTGAAGATGTGCTTAACGGCCGTGACGACATACTCTGTCTCACTCTCACTCAGTTCGACAGGAACAGAAGACTTAAGCAACGTTCCATATTCCTTGAGCTCTGGAATTTGCATGAGCTGCTCAGCATATTTTTGAGTAGCCGCTGCGGTAGCGGCTTCTGCCACACCGTTCGCCATACCACCCTTAGGAGGGCCAGTAGAGGGAGCTTTGAGCGTTGGAGTAGCGCTAGTAAGTTTCTTGGTACGCTCTTCGGCCAGAGCCTGTTCTTGAGAAACAACGGGAATTGTAGACACGTCGAACGCTGTAGCAAACGTTTCCTTGTCATTAGAGGTCACATACATGACGAGCTGGTGTTCGAATGTTGAGAGGGAATACATGGAAGCTATATCAATTAGTTAAAAAACCAAAGAAGAGTTGGGCAATTTATCGAATATTTACCATTCTTTATGAAGAAATTGGCCATTTCGTCCTCTTCACTCATCAAACGAAGATTGAGAGCCGCTCTGTCGCGCACTTCATCGTCGGTATCATCGAGGCAGCGGGTGAGTAGGACTGAGACACTCGATTTCACTTCAGGATCCTTTTGTCCCACGCCAAATTTGGCTAAAGCAGTAACGGCAGCGGCGCGAACGATGGCATTTTCAAGAACAACCCGGTTGTAAATATAACGAATGTACTTAGTGGGATGCGATGTCTGTGGACCTTCAACACCAAGAAGATGCAAGACCCTAACAGACAGTTTTGTAAATTCGCAGTCTTCGATAAATTCACACAAATGGGCGAGGGCTGGCTTTGGTCAATATACGAAGATTGGAAATAATAAATAAACAAATCAAACATGGGAACAGCCTCACCATCTTCCTTGCTCTCGGGAACAAATTTGATAAGATCAAACATGCTCTCAACAACACTCCGTTTGAATTCATATCCACCCTCATCCCTCAATATGCCACTCAAGAACGACAGCATACCTGCTTGCTTGCTAGGGAACTTCAAACACAGGGTGCGAATGGCTTCGACAATAGTAATCTTAAACTCATCCGTGATGTCAGCCATGAAACCAGATATCTGCTTCATCAGGCGGTCAACACTAGCTTCGTTGCCGGTCTTGAGAAGAGTGGTAATTGCAAAAGTAGCGATAGAGCGATTCGAGTTCGAAATCAAAGACTCGATATCTGGATTGCACACATTCACGACGTGAGGTTTAAAGGACGCAAATCTGTGAAGAATGCGAATAGCCGCAAATTTGGTGATAGCACGGGGAGATGACAGGAATAGCTGAAGCACATGAACAGCCTGCGTAGCCTCCGCATCTGTAACATCCCTCATATCGCAAATGGCCTTGGCAGCCTCGAAGTTCACCATTTCATGCTTGTGTCGGAGCCAGCCATCAAGCATCTGCATCATAGGTTTCCGCAAGCCCGGGTCTTCCTCGGCCAGCTTCGCCGCTAAACGCACGAGTAAGACAAGGGCAGCAGGGCTCTTCACCACGCCTGCGGCACCATATTGTTGAACCATCTTAACCAGAGCCATTCGGTCATGCGAGCGCATCTGATACAGCAGGCCAATTGCATGATACTGGGTCATGAAATTCGACTGTGAGATAGCATGGGTATCAGACCTGCCGCCAAACCCAAGGAAACCGACCGATTGCTTGGAAGACGATGCCGCTTCTTGCGTCTCACTTTGCCATCTGCGAACCACGTCACGCGCAATTGGAAGGAGGTGGTAGGAGGAAACGAGAGCTGCGGAGGAGACGGAGGGGGTCTTGTCAACAATAGCCGTTTTGATCAATCGTTCGATACCTTGCACAGTAGAAGCCTTTTTGTTTTTTTTTGCAATAATTGTCAGCCATTAGCAAATCGGGAATAAGATAGTGGATCGGTTGCGTACATCAATGATCCGGCATAGAGCTCGAATGGCATTTGCACGGTACAGGACATCACTGCCAACAGCGGTATCCTTCATGATAATACTAGTTGACATAATAACATCCTCCGCCGTACCCGCAAGTTCTTTCAAGATAAGATAAACCATTTGGCGCAATGAGGGATCCTTGTTCTGAAACAATTTAGAAATACCAAAAAACAGCGTGGTGGCCTCGTTTGTTGGAAATTGCTCTCCGGTGAAAAGGAGGACAGCTATCTTTGTAAGGAGCGTACGACATGTTCGAGGAGATATCGGGGATGTATTGAACAATCGTGCTGAGATCAGGGAACATTAGAAGAGATACAGTGAGCAAGTAGCATTGTTCTTAAACCTTGATGCGACTGCAATGGGAGGGGGAGGGGACGGTTTGGCAGCTCCTTACCATCTTGGAAGACGGATGTCCGATCCAGCTTGATCATAGTCTGGTCGGCATCTTCATCCTTCTTCATGTAACTCATGTTGGCGGGCTGCAGGAATTGCAGCACTGATGACTGACTCTCTCTAACTCACAGTCTGCTCTCAAAATAAGGAGCTTGGTTCAGGGATGTCGGAATCAATTGAGAGGGACACAGTCAGGGCAGGAGTAGCTGTATAACAAGAGATTAAGGGATTGATTGTTGGCTATAAACGACTACCATACCCTCATTATCTCGGAGAAGAGGTGGAAGCCAAGAGAAGATCTCGAAAGCTGTAAGTTGATCTGTCCCAAGCAGACAGCTCTGGATGGCATCCAACAACACACTGGAAGTTAAGGTTAGGTAAGTAATCTCCAGGTGGCCTTCCGCGTCTGTGGGTGTCAAGCCACACCAAACCCAGTGGCTGAGCAGCCAAACGTTGCAAACATGCGGCATGCTGAATTTCCCGGTTTCAGATTATTTTATTTGCTCCAACATGGCGTCCCTGTGTAGGGAATTCTAGACCACTTCATTCACCTCCATAGGTAGGTATGAATACTGGACTGGCACTGACTGAGTCGATTCAGAGTTTGAGGGAATATGTAGGTTATACAACCAATCCCAGCTTCAGCCCCTCGAGCCTCCTTCCCATTCAAATCATCCTCAGCACTCCCGAGTAACTATACATACACTCTTTAACTGGGCCTTAACTAAAAATGTTCACGAAGAAGCCACGATGCATATTCAGACCTTTCTCGGCTCTACCAGGTACCTACAGATGCGAGGTATCCATATCATCCCTCCAGATGCTGTAACAATCCATCAGTGTGGTTCCTTAGTCTCAAGACAAACACGTTCCATGGTTCGTAAGGAAAGCTGATGGTAAATAACATTCCAAAGAATACACTTAATACATAGAGCGTCACTGTTTTTTATATTCACCGCGTATAGAATGATGATGGTTAGGGAATATTTACACAATATGGCTGTGGGTTGGATTTATATATGCTGAGTAAAAAAACACGAATATTGTACCATATAGTAATCAATAGCCAAAATGGCAGATCAAAAAAACCTAACAATAATAGGAAAATAAAATAAAAAATCAAAATCAAAATTACATCAAGACAGGATGGATGGAATGTTCCTCTTGAAAGAACAGTTAATAATTAAGCACCGCCTTTTGTCGACTCGTTCTTCCCGCCCAAGGGAAAAAAAAAAAAAAAAAAAAAAAAAAAAACAAAACCAAAAGTAAGCCTTTCCTCTTTTTTCCACTTCTTCTTCCCTCCTCCTTTCTTTTCTTCTTCCTCCACCTTTTCCCTCTCATCCCTCATACCAGCTCCATCTCCATCTCCTCTTCATCCTTCCCTCCTCTAATCTCCTCCCACTCTCCTCCTACCTTCTCCCCTTCTCCTCTCTCTCTATTTCTCCTACCCTTTCTCTTCCTCTCTTCTCTTTCTCCTTGTCCATCCCTCCGCCGCGCTAACTCCCTCTTCCTCTTCAATTCCTTCTATCCTCCACACTCCCCCGCCCGCCGAAACCCCTCTGACTTTGCCTCCCCTCCCCCCTCTTCCTCTCTTGCTTCCTATCCGCCAATCGACCCTTGTTCCCGCCCGCAGTATTTCATCTGTCTTGTCCTCCTTTACTTTTCTTTACATCTTATTTTATTTATCGGCACATCAAGTAAGTCTCCAATTCAGAGTTTCGCTATTTAATAGTAAAATTCACCTTGTGGCGGTTGATTTATGATTTACTGTCCTCAAGTTATGCACGCCACCCATGCTAAAGTCTGTCATTAACTGGTTAGCCTGGTGTTTGATCAGGTCGTGGGCTAACTTGAAACCAAGAAAAAAGGAAAAGAAAAATAACTAGCTTTCTTCTCAACATCAACCGTTATTACCCCTCAAATTCCCGATTCTTTCAACCTTCTCGACAATATGGACGCCACCGACATGCACGACAACACCGTCGTTGATGAGACTATGACTGATGCTATCAACCAGGTTGATGAGGGCGATATCGAAGTCACGCCCAAGACCGAAGAGGAGTACGCACAATCTATGCTGACCCTGCGCGCTATTGTTTCCTCCAAGGAAGCCGGCGTCATCATTGGTAAGGCAGGTAAAAATGTGGCCGACCTCCGCGATGAAACAGGTGTTAAGGCCGGCGTAAGTAAGGTGGTTCCTGGTGTACATGATCGAGTTTTGACTGTCACCGGCGCCTTGAGTGGCACTGCTAGAGCCTACGCCCTAGTCGCCAAAGGACTACTTGAAGGTGCCCCCCAGATGGGCATGGGCGGACTCGTCTCCAACAACGGAACTCATCGTATGTTTCCCTTGCAGCAATCCGAATCAAGTCAACCCCTCCTACAATCTCCAGTAAATCTCTAACCCTTACCAGCTGTTCGACTTCTTATCTCCCACAATCAGATGGGTACTATCATCGGCCGACAGGGCTTGAAAATTAAGCACATTCAGGATGCGTCCGGCGTGCGAATGGTAGCCCAGAAAGAGATGCTTCCACAATCCACGGAGAGAATCGTTGAAGTTCAAGGAACTCCCGAAGGAATCGAAAAGGCCGTGTGGGAAATCGGAAAATGCCTGATTGATGACTGGCAGCGTGGAACTGGAACTATTCTGTACAACCCTGCCGTTCGTGGATCAGTTAGTGGCAGTGGGTCGGTGCATCCCAATACAAGCAGCAGTGGAGAGAACTACAACAGCCGCCCCTACAACCGTACCGGGAACGGTGCCGACTTCAGTGACCAGTCCGGTAGCTACAGCAGGCGCTCCAACCCCGATACCAGCAGCCGTGGTTATCCTCTTGTTACCGAAGATGGCGAGGAGATTCAGACGCAAAATATCAGCATCCCAGCTGACATGGTTGGGTGCATTATTGGCCGTGGGGGAAGCAAGATTACTGAGATTCGCCGAAGCTCTGGAGCTCGTATCTCTATTGCCAAAGCCCCTCACGATGAGACTGGAGAGCGCATGTTCACTATCATGGGAAGCGCTCAGGCCAATGAAAAAGCTCTATATCTTCTATACGAGAACCTTGAAGCCGAGAAAACCCGTCGCAGTCAGCAGCAGGAATAATTTCACCTTATACCTTAGGCCTCCACATGTCCGAAACAACGTTCCAAACTGTTATTCCTTATCAACGGCCGTTAACGCCCTTATCCGAACAACTGAAATGCTCCAAAGTCTCTTTTTTTCCTTTCCAAACCACGTTGCCTCCCAAATCCATTTTTTCCCTTTTTCTTTTTTTTTTTCCCCTCTCCTAATGTGTCTTGTATTGTGCAGCTTCTTTGGTCTACAAGAAGCCAGATTTTGCCGAGGACCGTGCATACCTGTTAGATACCAGAACTATCCGGTCTAAACCGATCATCTTGATTTCAATGAATCCGAACTCGGAAGAGCTATCGACATGATGTTTCTTCCTTGATTGATTATTTCTTCGGGTTGTCCCTGCTATTCGTGTTGTGGACATCAAGATGCTTGAATTTTTTTCTCGTCTAGCTCTCTATTTACTTAACCCTTTCTAAGTGCTAGTCCTACCCACCTGATATCACTTTTATCGGACTGCCCTGTACCATTGCCTTCTTACCTATTTCCCGAAAACAATATGGATATGAGCCAATACCCCCACCATTTCTTCTCATATAGTGTGCAATATCATTATGCTGTCTATTTGGGACTTTTCTTTCGTGGAACAACCTCCTTTTCACGCGAGTGATACATCCTGTGGGTCTGCTGCAACCTGCCATTTTCTTTTTCAATTCATCGTTTCAAACATATATCTGTATACCTGGAATGCCGGCTATTCACCCGGAAAGCGAATTTGGAAGAAAAGAACACCAAAGGGGTCGAAGAAGCATGTGGACACAAATCTCATGCGAGATTTGCCCGGCAGATGACTGGCTAAGAGTAGACCAAATCATGACTTCTTTTGATATGTCTTATTATGAGAATGACCTGTAATACAATCCTGTAATATAGTATCCTACTTTGGTGCTAGAATTATTAAGGTATCCGGTCTATACAGTTCAACCGTTTTAACTTTTAGTTATTGATAGTGTTCTCAGGTATGCTCTAGCTCATAGCATAAAAATCACTTTGACTATCTCCTTATCAAGGTATTTCTAAAAAAAAAAAAGAAAAGAAAAGGACAAGAAATGCTAGGTTTTGTACATATTGTTGCACTGGGGACGGGGGAGAACAGAGAAATTGAAGATGCATCTGAAATTAAATTTATCCTTTTCCTTTTGTCCGTTTATAGTTACAATGGACAAAAAACAAATATTATATTCATCAAAAACCAACTAGGAATTGAAGAGGAAAAAAAAGAGAGAGAGAATAAAAGAGAAATAAGAAGGGAGACCATGCGAGTCGCTCGAATAGGAGAAACAAAATCATATCATTTCATAGAATGTATCAGCAATGGTGTCTCAAGTCGGGTAGTGAATCGGGTTTCATCGTTAGAGATGGATGCGAAAAGCACATAATTCATGTGTGCCTAGTAATATGTGGTGCACGGCAAACCAGGAAAATATCATTATAAACAGACAAGGGGAAGGGGAGAAAAGCTCACAGAAAACGCCGGCTGAATAGTAGAGTAATAGTATCCAAATGAGGTCGCTGCGTTATATGGAAGGGCGTAAAATGATGTTTAAATTCCTGGGTCCATAAAAGGAATAAAAGGGAAATAAGCATAATCAAGGACGATCTAACAGTCAATCAATGCTGTTATCGAGAGATCTGCCGTCATCAACGGTTGATACCGGGCGCTGCCTGATACCAAGTCTCCGAGCTCCGAGACTATTTGTTCTAAATCGGTTTTGTGAAATGGGGGTGTAGCTCGAGGCCAGCTTGCTTGAAGGAGAAATAATCTTTGTTTGAGAAATTTGCGTTCGGGGTGAAGTAGGGATATCGTCATTAGGTGCGTCAGTCGAAGGCATTCCATATCGACGAGACCCAGCTTGAATATTCGAGCGGGACGTAGCCGGAGTATAGAGAGAAGGTGTCATTATGCTTCTACGAAGCGGTATACCAGACTGCGAGGCAGCGGTAGGGGTACGGGGCTGGGACCCTAGTAGCGGCTGCGAATCAGATACTGGCTGCGATGTAGAGTATCCGCGCGAGGGCCGTTGTCGTGGGGGAGGCCGCTGGGCTGAAGAGACGCTGCCGATATCTGTCATACTTCTAGATATTGATCGACTGTGGGGACTAGGCTTTTCAGAATCATTCTCTTCGCCCTGCGTTCTCTTTGTTCGCAAAGTCATTGAGAGTCGGCTCAGTCGGCTCGCAGTCGCAGGGGAGTCTGATTTGTGTGCCTGGTTAGAGTCTTGGTGTGCGTTGTGATTCTTGTGTTGGGTAGAACTCTCTGGTGAAGTGCGGTCGTCATTATTTACTTGGCTCATTCGACGAGCTTCTAAACGGCTTGCTATGCGAGTTCCGCTCTGTCTCCGAGCAGCTTCTTCCGATTCTTGATTCACACTTCGACGATATGACAGCGTTGGGGTCAGGGTCCCTTCATCGGTACCATTTTGAGATGCCCTAAAAGCTAAATCCCCAGTAGATACGTGTTGTTTAAGCACTTGACCATCCGAAAGCGCAAGGCACAGTTCCGTCAAGCTGCGGCAAACACTGTCTGCCTTCCGTCTAGATTGCCTATCCATCGAGCCATATCCATTCACGGTAGAAACATTGCCGGACGGGGTTGTACCCGAACCCAAGAGGCTAGACAAAGCGATCGCGTCTGTAGCAGTAGTCTCCAGCGCGGTATATACTTCCCTGCCGACGACATTTTTCGCTTTAGCTAGCGCTGATTGTAAAAGTGGGTAGACGGGACTGGGAACCGTAACCGTCTCGGACTCGCCAGAGATGCTCTTCCGACGACCATGTCGAGGTGAGGATGACACAGTTGTCACGGTAGTAGTAGCAGTTCGTGGTCGCTCTCCAGAGGCAGAAGTAATAGCCTCTTGTGACGAGGGTGGTAGCTTGCCAGTTAATTCTAGTTTCTTGATTCGCGATTTGAGATCCTCTAGCTCATCCCAGACAGTTGAGGGCGCTGTCGTCGAAAGCGTGGATTCTGTCCCATCTTGTCGGGATCGGTCGGGCTCATACCGTGGGCGTTCTGTGGCTTCAGAGCTAGAGACTTGTCGGCTACTTCGAATGGTAGAAAGTGTTGATGGGCGAAAGGTTCGAGAATCGTGGAGTGATGAACGCCGCTCCGGGGTCGTTTCGTGTTCTGGGCTAGCACGGCTCAATCGACTCCGAGGCAGACCAAGGGTAGACCTCGCGCTAGAAGCAAAAATTGACTGCGACGACCGGCCAGTATCCTCCAGCGGGTGGGCAGAAGCAGGGTAAGAGTATGGCACAGAGCTGTAGGGGGCGGATGGGGAAGCATTTTGTGAATGCAAGGGGCTATCATAGGAATTCAGTCGCAGTTGATCAGGCGACGGTGTTTGGTCGCTAACACGCGAAGTTGAGGAACGAAGTCCGTTCCCAGACATTCGAAATCGTGACTGTTACAGCGAAAAAAAAGGAAAGTCATGGTTAGCTCAATCCAAACATTACATTCAAGGCCATCGAGTATTCGTCGGTGACTTCTCCGAGAATATGAACCACTCACACGCCTAAGTTCCGACCGTCCAAAGGACTCGCGACGTCCCGAGTCTGATCTCGCAATGTTTAGAAAGATATCTTCATTTTTCGACCGTGAGTCGTCATGAATTGAGGCTCTCAGTCCATCTTCATGTCCAAGTTTCTCGTTCCCATTAACCCGACTTTGCTGGTCGCTCTGCGTTCGTCCTTGAACGTACGTCGCTGTGGATGATGGCATTCTCCTCTTCACATCCGTGGGCGTCGGTTGGGAGTATAAGGACTGTTTCCGCCGCTTTGTTGCATTGGGGCTCAACACGCGGACTGTTGGGTCGGCGTCCAGGGACAGCGCAGAGTCGCTACCCTTTACAGTGGTCGATTGGGATGAAGAAAGTAGCGACGCCGTGGAAGAGTGATCGTGAGACAAACTGAAATCCGGAACGGATCTTCGGGGTCTGTCATACAAAAGATTGCGGTTGGCAGCGGTGGAATCGGAGGCAAGCGTGGCGTGGTCGATGTTTGGAAAATTGAAGTGCGAGGTCAAGGCTCTCTTGCGAAGCGGGTACTGGTACTCAAAACTAAAGCGACTCTGGGGCAATCGGGGGAGAGAAGGGGGAGAGGGTTGGTGCAAACGTGAGGGAGATGAAGGGGAGGAAAAAGGAGGATGCGAGGCTGGCAGGGCGATAAATGATGGCGCTGAGAAGTCGCTGGTGCTGGAAGTTGTGGTGGTGCCGGCGGATGTTAGCGCGCCATCTCTGCCCGTGTCACGGGGATCATCCGTCGTTCTTCTTCTTTCGATCGCTGTAGAGCGACGATGGGGGTTCTCGTCTCGCCCGGACTCTTGCATATCTGGGAAATCGTCGTAGCCCTCGTTTGGCCGGAGTCGCGAGGTGATACTGGTCGGAGTCGTTGGGCCGGTTGACTCCATCGAGTGCCCCTCAGGCAGCCCGTACGAGGTCGTTGGCCTGGAGAATTCCATCATCGAGCGACGCGAAACGCCAACAACAAACTGGACGTGCGGGCCTTTCTGCGGTGCATGGATGGTCGGGTCGATGGCAGAATCGGTTTTACGTCGAGGTCGAGGTTTCCAAAAAATGTCTACTGGTGATCTTTTTACCCTTTCTTCTCCCCTTCTTTTGCTTGTTTTGGCCAGGAAAGAGGGGAGTTGTGGCTTTTGGCTGCCAACAGATCCTGCGTCTTGGAACATCTGCAAACTGGTCAGGCATCCAGGTGATGCTGCATATTCAAGCCATTCCCGTCAATCGGAGTGAATGAACAAACAAAACAACCCAGTGAAAATAATAAAAGGAGATGAGGAGATTGGTCAGACGAAAGACTTTTTTTCTGATCTATTGGCTGTGGGACCAGTGATGATCCTATTTACAAATAAAAATAACTACGAGTCTGGTTACCGCATAAATCTCTGTGTATCTCTCTCTCCCTCTTGCTAAGAATAACCCCCATAGGGATGCGGAATTATAAAAAGAAAGGGAAATGAAATGAAGGACTTTTTTTTCTAATTGTGCTTCTAAGTGGCTGGAAGTTGAGCGAACGAAGTGTGGATAGTGGAGCTGGTCCCAGTCCGCTCTAACGCGCGGAGGATTTTTGCGATTGATCTGGGTGATAGATATTATTTATGACATAGGTTTGTGACATAGTTGGGTTTACTGTTTGATTCTCCTGTTTAATGGAAGAGATTTTGAGTGGCTTGGTCGATCTCAAGGGCAAGGTGTATAGGTAGGAAAGGAGATACCTATTTAAATCTTCCTCCTCGCCCTATTGTCATACAAATCAATTGGGTGAAAAAAAAAAAGAAAGGGAGAATAAGACCTCTCAATCCATGGATAGTGCCCTCGTAATAAATATTATTATTATTCTATCATATCCCAGTTCCTGTAGCAACAAACAGAAGCCCTACTCGAGAACCATGGTTCACTTCAACAACCTCCACATGTCAACTGCTAAGGAGAGTTTTAGATGGCTCTCTGCTTTCCTTTTGTGGGCGCTCCATGTATAAGTCACTATTTCTTTTTTGAAGGTCGTCAGTCTTCTTCCTGGTATATGTTGATAGGATGTTAATATATATATATATATATATAAAGTGGCCAAAAGCCTCCAAAATCTCTCTTCATCCAGCATCCCAGCAACGAGTAAAACCCAACCGGTCGAGAGCGACAGACATAGGCAGATAGGTTCCTTGATAAATACTGGGGAGCAGTCCACTTCGACATTCATGTCCACTATGAATAGACACTGCTACCAGTTGCCCATTATACTTACACGAAAGACTCGAATTTAAAGAAGTTACTTTTTTAAGAGCTCGAAACATTCTCAATACTATATTCGAGTACAGCCGACTATATAGCCAATAACTAGCTGCCGGACCAGTACTATTACATACTCAAAGCTGGTCTGGAGTATATTACTCTAGTCCTATCTCTACTCTCCGGTATATATAACCTGAAACAATTCTAGAGTTGCCTACGAGCAAATTCACGGATTCTTTACAGAATCACGACACCCGGCGTCGTTTCCGCGGTTGTTTCAGCTGGAGCATCAACTCCAAAGCCATGATAGGTCTCGTGGTATCATGCAAGCATGCTGTAGCTATTGTCTCCACTCGAGATTGCGATGATATATTCGGGTGCACTCCTCGCTTACGCTATGGGCGCTGAACCGAAGCTGGTTAATTGCTTTGCGAAGCTTGCAGAAGCTACAGGAAGCGCCTGCATATTGCTGCTATCATGTAATTAAAAATTTGAAAAAAGGAGTATTATGGGTAGTCTATGTCGGAGCAAGCGCGGCTGGGCGGGTTTGCCGGTGTGGTAACGTGTGTATGGGATAGAGGAAGGCTCTGAGATTGATACCCCAGGGCAAAGACCTGGAATCAACCTGTGTGATGGTGTTTCAAGATAATAACTTGGTTGATATTATTGTTTCATATCGGTTATAGTTTAAGGGGCGGCAGTCGCCAAGGACGGCGAGCAAAATAGATGAATCGGTGGAAGCTAAGAAGACTAATTGTTACCTTGTCCTTTGATAAGTAAACATTAATCAACAAAGCCAATATAGGTAATTAACTGCAGTGTCAACGGTTCATTGCCATCGCACTATAGTTTTAGCTGACTTAAGATTCGCTAAGGGGAGAGCACCTCGCAATCAAACAAGACTCCACTCTAATTATACAGAACAGGAACACTCGCATCCTCGACTATATCGAACAGGCGGTCCAAGTTCAAAGGTTTGTAGATGTATTATTCTTCAACGATCCATTTATCTGCGACAGGCGCCCCTCCCCCCCTCCCAACGACAATCGGTTGGACATGGCGTCCACATGGAATTGATGGGGAGTGAGTTTCACACCGATTCAAACTCATAGATCAATAACTGCCTACCACTTCTTTTCAAGAAGAGTTAGAGATGATAGAAAAGTAAAAGATTAAAGAACCCCCACAGAACCTAACGAGTGAAGCAGTATAGAGCAAAAGGGGGGGGAAGGTTGACGTAAAGTAAGACGTTACTCACATCCTAACTTTTTCAAATTGCCGGTCACCATCCTAAAAAAGCTGGGGACAAAACCTCCTTTAGATAGCCAATAATAGCCTTCTCGCTACCCGAATGATTCAATTATGGACAATTTATTCATCATCGCGTCGATTATTGACGATTTTGTTTCATACGACTTATCATCTAGTCGAGTTGACTATGTACATGCACGTGACCCACAAAAAAACAACCCGTGGCTTAGCATTGGTTTGGTGTGTTTCAGAATCTGCTAACCCCTCACAAGCCCACTTCTTTCTTCCTGTGAGTTTGAACTAGCGCGCGCTGCTGTGTGTTTCACCTCACCTGTGTAGTCAAAAAGCTAACACCACTGGTGCCGATGAGAATTCTTGACTCGGTTGGTCAAAAGATACCTAAAAATACTGGCTGGCTGTCGCCTAGGTAGTTTTAAGAATACAAACCTTCAACCTCAAGATTGCCTGCGTGCATGATTATATGTACAATTGTACTTACATTACTTATACTTGAGAAACCCAGCGATTACAATCTTAATAGTTGCCGTCTCAGCACGTAAGTATCAGCCATCCATTCCTTTTGCTCTCCATGGGGCAAAAAAAAAAGGCACCTCCAGCTCCTGAGTGCCCTGTCCCACTTGCTAAACATAAACAGCCCGCCGTTTCTAGGGGTCAGTTTTAGAACCAATACGGGATGGCCCTCTCGTTTCACCTTTTTTTGTTGCCCCAGAGCCGCCTCTCAATGACCTAATTATAGGTTCCATACCAGAAAGAGGTCCTTGCCATTTATCTCGTAAAAAATATGTGAATCAGTCTGCTTGTCAATTAATTTTTTCAATTCCTTTGATCCCTGAAGCTTTTCTTCTATTAATTAGTAATGTATATAAATATTTTTTACTCTCTCTACATACTTATTTACTTATTTTGGAGGGTGGGAATTCCTCGTATTTTGGTGGTTTTGTTTTTTTTTTTTTGTTTATTTACTTATAATATTATTTTGATCATCCTGTCGCTCTTTATTATTAGGTTGATTTCATTTCCCACCGTCTTCTTTGTTGACTTGAAATTACCTACTTAATTATACCGCCACCAAGCAAACAAACTCAGAACCGTGCTCATCGCAAAAGCGGGTCAATAGTCATACACACTGAGTTGGGTGTGCTTGTTTTGCCATCCTCTTCAGCTGAAGGGTGTTTGTTGTCTTGGAATCGCGTCAATCGAGCTGGGATCAAATTCTTCCTCCTGATATTAAACAAGCCCCCAGTATCGTTTTCTAGAAGGCTTCTTCGAGACTTCTAATCTTCGACTATTGATTTTTCTGTCTGTCTCGAGTGGAAGACTTCATTGCGGGTGGTGAGTACTGGTAATGAAGTGGCGTACACAGGTGAAAATCCTGCGCAGATCTAGTACCAGTTTGGTATAGTCCTCTTTGGGCAATTGTTTACATTACTGCATTTTGATCCGATTCTTCGAGAGATCTGGAAAGGTAAAACTAAGGGAAGGAGAAGAGAAGTTTTTATAGGTACGTCTACAAACCTCTTATTATTCGTTCATGTATTTCCAATTGTTGCTCTTTGTTTGGCGTTGCTTTCTGTTGGATTCCTCTCTCTTCCCATTGCATAAACAGAGTATAATGTACTGCCCCGGTTGGATCTCTTCCAACAATCTCCTCCCTTTCCTGTGCATGAAATGTGGAGCCAGCCTTTTTTTTTTTTTTTTTTGCTTTTTCATCTTGTTACTTTTTTCTTCCTCGACCCGCCTTTTCCCCTTTTGTACACGATCTGGGTGAAGAGATGACAGAAGCAAAAAGGAGAGAGGAAACTGCCCAGAGCCACTAAGGTTGATTATTGTAACAAAATATGGAATTCATGATTAATTCCATATTGTTATTCAATAATTATCTAGCTGCTGCGATCTAGGTAGCTTTCCCGATCCATCATCTACTTGTGCCTCCACCACCCCCTGTGTTGTATCAGAAGCATACCATACCCACCCGAGTCCTTGCCCATCATCCCCCCTCCCCATCCATTCCAAGCAACCCCGGAAAATGGATCATCTTGACTGGCTGGTAAGGAGTGACTGCCCGGAGAGACAAGACCTGGACCGTCCTTCACCCGTCTCTCTCGGCCTTGTGTTGGGAAAGAGCTGGCATCTGATTTGTGACGGTTTGGCGCCCATGATGCAGCTTCCAGCCTCCCACACAAACCTGGGCGGCTAAATTTAGAGCTGTTGACCAATGGATGCCCTGTGGCTCCACGCTCTGATTGGCCTCCCACATCTGGTTGACCGGAGCCTGTCTCCCTTCTCCTCCACCCTTCCTGCGTCTCTGATTGGTTTCAAATCAGAAACGCGGCCGGTCTCTGCCAATCATACGTCACTGTGTCCATCTTTTTCCCTTCCCGTGCGTCGTCTCAAACGAACTACTGCTGCGACAGTGGTTATTCTTAGTTTTATCAGGGTATTATTACCTATGTATCATGAGCATTATTTTTTGCAGCTCTACCTCTTGACACTGGCTCTTCACTTTCTTGTACCTCTCTCTGGTCTAACTAGGGATCTGGTGCTGTTGGTGACGGCCTGGTATCTGTCTGTCTTGCAATCTGCTTCATTCACCTCTCACCCACCTTTTTTTTTTTTTTTTCCTTTTTTGTTCCTCTCCAATTCTATCACTCCCCCTCCCCCCTCCACTCTCTCCTCTGCCCTTTTCCACCTCTCTGGGCTATTCTTCTTTTTTATTTTTTTCTCTCTTCTTATATTCTGGTTTTTTTTTTTTTTTTTGTTTATAATATTTTTCTTCTCGACTTGCCTGTCCCTTTCCTTAGAGCCGTGGGCAGTCGTTCTTTACATTCTTCATTTCCCTTCGGCGCGACTGAGAGAGCCCAGTACTACTGCTACTGTTCCTTTCGTCATCTCGGGGGGAACGACTGCCCACACGAGTACAGGGCGGCAAATCCTCCCTTTGCATACCACCTTGTTTCCCACCACATGCTTATTCTAGACGGACTTTTTCTCAACTTTTGTTCTTTTTCTTCTCTTTTATCCATTGTCTTGTCATTTGACAGTCCTCTCCTTAACGCATATTAGTTGGATGCCGCGGGGTTATCTCAACACACTCATTTATACCTCAACATCATCGCTAACCATTCCCAATCAGCGAAACCACTCTCTTCAGCTCCGTTGTGTTTACTTGGTATGTAGTTTGATGAGGAGTGTGTTGTCGACTATGCTCCTTTCATTTCTATATTCGCGCTTCAGTCTTTGATTCACTGCTTGCCCCGATTCTTTTTCTAAATTCAGTAGCCTGTTTTGTGATCCTTTCTTGATCGGCCTGATCGCCAATCTGGTTTCATCCTCCTTGCAGCTGTGTCTGCTTGTTTAATTCCTGCTTATTCCACTTGCGAGAGCCGCTATAAACTGAAACATGAAAACTGATTGTCTGTCCAAAAGGTCATTTGCGCTGGTAGCAAGTGCAACACTTTCTTGTCTTCCCCGGTTTGGATACAGGAGTTGTGCAATCGAAACTTCTCCCGTCACCTTCCCGCCATTATATCACCTAAACTGCGATCCTGAAAGGGTCTGCCCTTTCAAGCGCGGTTGCGCCTCATAGTCGCAACACATCATGCCAGTTCAAACAAGCCCACCGCTCCCGGACTCTTTCCCGTCCTTTATGTCGGTATATGGTGGCGGATCTTCCACAGTTCTAGACAACCAGGAACAGAGCGCAACCGTCAAACCTCTCAGAGTTCCCACTAATGTTACGGTTAACACATTGCGACGCCCACTCCATTTTAAAGACCGTGAGAGTATTTCCTCGATGACATCAGGCTCTACCGATTCTTCTCCCACTACAACGGTTTCTACATTCGACTCCCCCATCGCCCCAGATACCTCTCCAAGCTCCTCCCCGGAGTCTCCATCGTCAATGCCCTTATCCTACTCTAAATTTATGCCACCTCGGCGCAACATTGAGGCCCAATCTTTCTCCGAAGCGCAAGCTAATTTAGCCAAAATGTCGTCCGATCTTCCAATCCAGAAGCGCCCAGATTCCCCCGGTAGGCGGGCTCGGAACCTCAAGAATCTCTCTCTTAGGATGCCCCCACCTTTAAACTCTTCCCGGCCGTCAATTTCAACTGCCTCGATTGTTGAAACTAACTCTCAGCACCATCTCTCTGCCCCACCATCCCCAGTACACCAACAAACCAGAGGTATTCGCAGGAAACCTGCTGGTCTTACTATTCGTACCCCTGGATTTGACAGGTCATTTTCAGGAAACATACCAGAACTCGTTCCACCTACACCCCATGGTCGGCAGTCACTACGACATGCTGAGTCTTCGCCTTCTTTGAATTCGATCTTCTCCCCATCGTTTGGTCCAAAAGGCGGTATGCAGTTGCCTCGACCAGGCACCCACCATGGATCCCGACGACCATCTGGTGCCTCCGATGACAACCTTTCCCCTGTGCCCTCTATCGCAGACGAGGTTTCGACTTCCAACGGTGTCCTTCATGAGATGCAAGAAGAAGAGGATAATCTAAACTCGCGGGAATCAGCTCAACGGAGTGAGCGGGGTTATCCAGACGGACCCATCCAAATATATGATTCAGGTGTTTATCTGTATTTGGAACCCACCAGGGAGGAAGCTTCACAGTTTGATGTTGTTGTGAACGTAGCAAAGGAAGTAGCCAACCCATTCACGAATACAAGCGCTACCAACCAGACTGTCATGAGTACTTGGCGCAATGGGCCTCTGAGCTCAAAGCGCCTGTCGTGTTCAACACCATTTACTGCCATGTCTGATACATCTTTTAAATCGGCGTTCGAGTACCTCCCTAATGAGGGCTCATCACCTGCCACACCCGAGAACGAACCATCTTGCCCAGAATATATCCACGTTGGTTGGGATCATAACTCCGAAATCTTAGACGATCTGACTCCTCTGTGCGAGCTCATTGACACCCGAGTCTCTCAAAAGAAGAAAGTCCTTGTTCACTGCCAGCTAGGAGCAAGCCGGTCGGCTTCTTTAATAATCGCTTACGGATTGTATAAAAACAGAAACTTGGATTTCAATTCCATGTATGAGATCGTCAAGGAGCGAAGTCGATGGGTTTCGCCGAATATGAGTCTTATCTATCAGTTGACCGATTTTCGCTCTCGGCTTACCCGTAGCGGACCCGCCAAATCGCCTGCGGAAGAGTGGTTTTCGCGCCGAAGCTCGGAGCCCCAGACCCCTGTGTCAGCGCGGTTAGACATGATGGAAATGGAAGCTCCAGGATGTTTGAGTGCTGGCTCAGATACAGAACCAACCTCGTCCAACGGGTTCTCACAAGCCTCCATGAGCTCTCTCTCGGTACCTTCGACTAATCGAACCACGCCAACCTCCTCCACTAGCTTAAAATTTCCCAAATTCTTGTCAAGCAAGCGCAGCGTATCACCACAGCCCTTAGCCTTGCGCCAAAGTTTCCTTACGCCAGAACCACGGAGCCGCCCCGCACAATTTGATTCTGGCTCAAAGGGGCCTTATTCGTTGTTTAAGCGAGACATCTTTACAGAAGATAGCCCTGACGAATCCCCTGCCTTATTCTCACCTAGAACTACAGGCTTCCTAGGTACAACTCGGCCACGACCCATGTCGGGGATCCTTGAAACTGGTCAGCCGAGCGATACTTTATTCCAGGCGGATATAGTTGATCCCCGGTCCCCTCCTCAAGGGCAGGAGCGGCTGATCATGAGAAACATTGATGAATTTTTGTAATTCCATAATTCACCGTTGAGAAATGACTAATGACTATCGTCACTCCTGTCCTAACCAGGATAGCACTCGTTTGCTCCACTACCCTTTTTTTTTTTTTTTTTTTCCCCTCGATTCACTTCGATTTTTACCTCTACCCTTGCGATGATTCGATGACAAAAAGCCGGCTTTACGGTCATTGATTTTTTTTTTTTTTTACATTTACATTCTTGCCTCCACTTTCTCTTCTTTATATTCCCATCACCTATTCCCTCTATTTTGGTCCTGTTCCCCCCTTGTTTTCGTTTGATAAGTCGAGTGAAGAAGTTTGATTATGGTCAAACTCTCAACTTGATAGCGCGCTTTCTGAATAACCGGCGTCCAGGGCGTTTAAAAAAGATATAAAAAGGCTCCGATAATTTCGCGCCTGATAACTTGTAATATTATTTGCGATGTTTTGGAGGGTTGTGTATCACTCCAGTGTCAAGACGACTTCACTCTACATCCTTGGATACATTCGTTTCACCTCATGTTTTACACACTCTTTTTTTAATACTGTGATGGCTGCTGTTGCGAATACGGAATACCCATGGGCTTACTTTTGAATAAAGAAATTTATTTCATCTGCGAAATAAGTCTTCGGAGTCGTAATACTAGCAATAACTGTGTTGTTGCGAGAAACTTGGAAGTACCTTCCTCCTCGTAAGTCGTCTTAGTAAACTACAGACGGGCCGATTAACGCCCGACTTCCTTTTTTATTTATATTTTTTCCCTCCCGACCTTGCTTCCATTTCCACATCAGTCTAGCCTTCCCCATCCATTCATTGTCCTCTGTTGAGAGCACCTTTCACTAGGGGAGACATGGCGGATGAAAGCCATCCCACACACTTATCACCCAGTGAGCTGGGTACAAAGGAATAGTAAGTTAGTGCTGCGATTTGTAGTTACGAACCTGTCATCAGTGACCAAACATATACCCCGCTACCCCTCCTCCATACAAAGAGTAAATTTGAAAAAGAAAAAAAAAATTTTTTTCAGTTTTCTCCTTTTTTTCTTTCTGATAAAAAAAAAATTCACTAAAGTAAAAAAGGGGGGGGGGGGGGAATGAAAAAGAAAAAAAGAAAGAAAGAAAAGAGAAAAAAAAATCCAATTTGATATGCTTTCTTTCCTTTCTGTCTCTGTTTCACCATCTACTTTCTCTATGCTAAAAAGAAGAGGAGCAAAGTACTAAAATAGACTAACAAGAAGCGATATGAATGTCAAAATAGCTGGGAAACTTTCTATGCCCGAACCCTCGCTCACATTTCTACGAAACACAACCCCACCACTTCAACCTCACTTCGACAGCAGTCCCAATACCAGGCCCGCGCTGGCGATAAATTGGATTCGGAAGAGGAAGAAGATTCTGATAGTGACAGGTCAGATGAAGACGCAGATGACGATTCCGATCCGGGCACTTCATGGTTCTCTGAGCATAATGCACCGGATAAAGTCCTCCAGTTCCTGACCGGAGAGGAATTTCCGCTTGCGCCATGTAATACCCGACGAAAGAGGGCAATGGATTATTCAAATGATTCCCTAGAAGGGGGGAAGGAGCAGGAGGAAGAGGAGCGAGGAAAGGATAAGTGGAAGGTGAAAGACGAACAGCCTAGTATTCTTGATCTTGGAACGGGAAATGGAAGTATGTTGGCCCTTCTTAGGAAGCGAGGTGGATTTAGGGGAGAAATGGTGGGAGTGGATTATTCCGTGAGGAGTGTGGAGTTGGCGAGGGAGCTACAGAGGTTGAAGATTCATTCGGCCTATTTGAGCGATGATGAAGATGAGTATGGGTTTGATTCTTCGGATGAGGAGGATGGGGTGAAGGAGGAAAAGGAGGAGATGGAGATCCGGTTTGAAGAATGGGATATTCTACACTCCGAGGACGATTTATCAGGTACAGAGGGGAAACGACTGGATTGGTTCCCGTATGAGAAGGGCGGATTTGATATTGTTCTGGACAAGGGAACGTTTGATGCAGTCTCTTTGTCGGACCAGACTGTTGAGAGCGAGGAGGCGACATCATCTTCTGGGAAGAAAATCGAACGGCGGGTCTGCGAGCAGTATCCGGGCATTGCGCGACGGCTGGTGCGCCAGGATGGTTTCTTGGTTGTGACGAGCTGCAACTGGACTGAAGAGGAGCTTATTCAGTGGTTCACGCGGACTGATCGTCCCGATACTACTGATCGGTTGGTGGTTTGGGGTAAAGTGGAATATCCCCGGTTCAGGTTTGGGGGACGAGAAGGGCAAGGCGTTTGTACGGTGTGTTTTCAGCGAATTATTGGGTAATTGGGCTACCTAGATACTTAGACCGTCTAGATTTATTTTCACTTTCTTGTCTCTTATATTTTTGCTCTATTTATGGGGTGAGATAGTCATCCAGTAAGTAGTATCTATCTACATACAGCAGTAACAGGAGCCACTATAGGGAGATTCCGATCCAGCTCTCCGTGATTGAGAAGCGCAATAACACGTCCGGATTCTCTCTACATCACAATATGTATCGAGATCTAGTTTGTCCTGTCGCAGGGGAGGAAGAAAGAAAGGAAGAAAGCAAATCCGCCCACTCCATCCCCTTAGCAACGATGACATGGCACCTTCGCTCCGGAAGAGATAGATGGACATACAGTTTTCTGTCCCAGCCTTGGTATTCGGCCCGGTTCACTTGGGTACCTATGTCCTGTGCTATGATGGACGCGGGGTAACCCTGCAGCAGCGACGATCTAGGTCGTTTTGGAAGAGGCTTCCGGGAGATAATCATCGGGGGAAAGATGGGGATGGGGGGTTTCGTCTACATGTCTTCGAGGTATCTATGTAAGTATGGCTGGGGGGTTTTATTTTTTCTTCTTTAGGTTTTTGCTTGTGCCTTGTAAGGTACGTTAATTTTTTTTTTTTTTTTAACATTTTGGGTCCAGAATTCATCACACTGGCCAATCAGACATTGATAGCATTGAGATCTATGAAGAGCTACAGAGGTACCTTAGGTAGGTAGGCAGGCACCTCTACAAATGAACTTAGATTGCTGATGCTCTCTTGCGTCCTGAGGCTCCATCCAACAAGTCATCCCGAGCTACTTGATCTTCATGAGCCACTAGCCTTGTCATAAGAATTTTACTGTGTTGATGTTTGATAGCCCGTGGCTATACATTGACCAGGTACTACACTAATAATAGGCGTGTACTGTACATATACATAGGTCGGTCACTTCTGCATTCAGCGACTCGATAACTAATTGCCTGGGTACCTAGGTGGGTAACTGGGTCGGTAAGTTGATACCCTAGGTAGGTTACCTGAGTAGATTGAATCTCGAGCCATTCTTCGATGTATTCTCATACCGTGGGAGTCTATCTAGATCTTGGAGGCTCTCGTTTTCTAGTCAATTACCAACTACCTCGGAAAAGTAGGGAGTGAAAGTGATGACTCTTTACCTACTTTCTTTTTCCTTGGAGTTAATTGTAAGAAAATATATATATTGTCAACCTCGGATGTCCTATACCTTGAAACCGAAACCGATCGATTTGCGGAGAAAAGCCAGTCTTTACTATATAGTTATAGTATGTATTTATTATTAGGGGAGTTAAATATGTATGTTATACCTGCGCGAGGGTTTTTTTTTTTTTTTTTTTTTTTTTTTTAAACCGTTTGCAATTGTAGAAAAACCTAGAGTATAAGAGGGTGGGGAATAAATGATGAAATAGTTTAGGTACTAAGTTATGTGTGTATACAAATATCTCCACAATTCATGATGAGTCTTTTAACTATTCAATTGGAATGATATGCTAAAAAAAAAAAAAAGCAAGTTTCTTTTACTTTTATTTTCTTTTCTTTTTTTTTTTTTTTTTGACCGGAATAAGAAACGTCAAACATTCCTTGATTCGGGAAAACTTCCCTTCCAGTCCAATAAAGTCCCTTATGCGATCGATCGTGAGGTAATCATAATAATTTAATATAACTACTTTATTTAACTCTACACACATGGTTCATTAAATAGTTGCCACAGCCGGTTTTTTTTTTTGGGGGGGGGAGAAGGGGGGAAGGGCGGAAATAGATCCGCAATTGGGAACAACTTTCTAAACACGACGAAGGAGGAAGGTAATAATGGTATTAATTCATACTAATAATCCAATCGAGTAGGGATAGGGAAACTACGACGACTAACTATTTGAAATGATTCTAGTGGATTTAGATGTGATAAGCCATGATAAGAGTGTATTACGACTACTACCTTTATAGGTTGTTGGTAGGACGTATGTACGTCAGTCAGTACCTAGTAGGTTGGGGAGATTCAACATGTCCTGATAGGAGGTAGGAATCATCGCCCTGTTATCATCCCAAAAAGCGATATCGGCCGCTATTGTTCAGGGGCAAAGTGGATGCTGGAGGAGTCTAGGGAGAATCTTACAAGGGAGTGTGTACGTAGTATTAGTAGTAGTAGTTGTTGCGATGCATTGAAGTTGGAAATAGAAATGGATTTCTTTAAAGATGAAAGAATTGATTGATTTTTTTTTTTTTCCCCTTTCTCTGTGTGGTCAACCTTTTTTTTTTTTTTTTGTTTGTTGGTGTGAGAATAAAATAGGTAGAAATAAAACAACAACAAAAGAATCATAATTAATAATGATTAAAATAAAAATAAGATTTGTCTGTAAGACAGGGAATCTTTTGGGTATGGCACATGATGTTGTAATACAATCATATGCACATCACCCTGATTGTAAGTGAAATTACCAAAGATAAATGACCCTGTGAGGCAAATTATGATCTTGATAGGTGGGACCTAGGCAGCAAGTGGGAGGAGGGTAATTTAGGTTGACATGGACTTGGAATGGTAAGATATTATAGACAAAAGAGGCAAAAGATACAAGGTTCTAAACTTCCCAATACAGGCGCCATACCGTTACCGTCGGGCGAGCATCCGACCGAATTTCATCTTAAAGAACCTATACCTAGGTAGGTAGTCTGGTCTGCCAGGAGAAGAGACACCTACCTAGAATGAACCTGGGTTAGGTCTAGTGGTGTGCTCTGGCATCCATCTCCCTAAACTTGGAAAGATAAGAAGAACCTTGGACAGGACTAACCTACTGACCTACCTTACCTCCCTTACTAAGGCAGGCAGAGGGCAGTGGTGTCATATCTGGACTGTATTGGCCCCTCAGTCGGGCGACATTTCCCCAGTCTTTCTGCCAATCAAGCGTCCACATTGACTACCCATGATGATATCATCAATCCACTCTATGGTCCTAGACCGGTCGATGCGATGATTCCTACGTATTACGGTATGGTCATCGGAACAGAGCTGAGAAGAACAACCCTCCCTCTGGTACCTACTGACTTGGGTAGGTACGTATTCTAAGTGGCCGAGCCGTGAGTGATTTTCCACTGGATGGTGGGATTCTTATTATTATTTATTTATTATTTCAGGATTATTATTTATTATTATTTATTTTGATTTTTGATTTTCGTTTCTATTTTTTATTTTTTATTATTAACTTTTTTTTTTTTAACCTCCTTCATCGATTTCTATTTTTCCTTTTTTTCTTTTTTTTTCTCTCTCAATTTCTTACAGATACTGAAGATTTTCTAGCATGCTTTCATGCAGAATTAATCATGCCTAAATATAACCTAGGTAGAGTAATTGCCCTGAAAACTAATCCAGAGTTAATAACCCTTTCTTAGGATAATGGAGAGATATCATATTAATCTCATTATTAAGTTTCCTTTGGGACCCAGCTGTCCGTCCATAGTCTGAACCTATTTGTACCTAGGTTCTCCCGAAGGGTGACCACTGACCACCATCAGCAGGCCACTTGGTAAAAAAAAAAAATTTCCGGGGGGGGTCCCCTGAATTACTCCAAAAATATCGCTTTTGGGAGGGGGGAGAGGGGGAACAAATGACCATAATCTTTCTCTTTTTTTCTCTTTGAGAATTATATATATTAATAATAAACACAATGTAAAGGGATGAGGAAAATAATAATAATAATTACTTGGAATTGTTTTTCTGATTGACTTCCAGCCAGCTGTTCGAATAATGAAAAATAATCCTATCCACTCCTCGGGTCCTAGATGTAAGTGGAGCAAGTAACATCACCCATTCCCATTCTGCCTTGTTGTTCGCCTCTCTGGCCTCCGTTAGTCAGGAACGAAGTGAGCCATGACCGGGATATTTTGGTAGCCTGAACAATTGAAAAGTTTCATTGTCTTTATTTTCTTCCTCCATCGACCGTTTGCTATATACATATCTCTAACTTGAGAGGCTAGAATAAATTTCAGCCTAGGACGATTATTGTCAGAAGATCAACATCTCAGCCCTCAATTTAATTGATTTCTGTAAATTATTGTCTGATCGCCAGACCCCCGCATTACTGAATCCATTTTCCTCGCTAGCGAACCCAAAAAAACCCCCCCGCAAAGTCCAGGCGCTATTAATATATTGTATCAGCGCAGTAAGAGTAAGTATTATTCCGTACTATGGCGAACTTACAGGGTTTGTATTGAGTATCAAGCGTTACCCTTCTTTACCAAACGGCCTCGTGCTGCTTGTGTTGTGCTGTGCTGCTTGTACGCTGGCTGCTTGTGCTGCTGCTGCTGCTTTGCTGTTGCTTCTGCTCCATCGTGCTTCTTTCATGCCTGTCACTTTTTGTCCTTCTTTCTGTCTCTCTCACTTTCTCCCCTACTCCTTCACCCTCGCTGCCTCTATTTCCTCTCATTATCCTTTTCCTTTGGTGTCCGTTTCTTTCTAACTTATTTCCTCTGTCCATTCCTCTTCTCCTTTGCCGCCTTCTCCAATTCCATTTCCCCCAATTGCTTATCATCAGTGCCCTGAATCTTAATTGATTCGCCTCAACAGGTACCTTGCGCTCTACCCGCTTTTTTTTTTTTTCCCTTTGCCCCTAGACTACTATCTTCCCCCTCTCCAAGCAAGTTCGTCTTTGAATGTCATCCTTTTTTCTTCCACTAAGCTTGATCCCTGTTATTCCCAAGTCTATCAACTAAAGAAAGCAGACAGTTTTGACACCAGCATCCTTCAAAGGGCTTTCATGGGATTGAGTTTCCCAGAGTCCGCACACACATAATCATGGCTTCATTCAAGGTAACTTTTTTTTTTTTTATCTCCCTTTTTCCCTCCCCAATCCCTTGTTTTTTCTAAAAGGGAACTTCAATAATTCTAAACACTATTTAATATCTCTCACTGTGAGACTTGATCGTGGTTTTAAAAGATCAATGCTAATCTCTTCCACTACTCCCTCAGGAATTATCACTCTCTCGTCCTTTCCCCCAATCTAATCCTCGCCACCATTCTCACTCAATCTCACTGGGCGCGGTTAATTCCAACCATCGAGTCACTCGTCGGAAGAGTGTGACTACCGCCGCCGCCGCCGCCAACGCTGCCGCCGCTGCAGTTGCAGCCTCTATGAAAGATTCTCCAAACTCTACTGGAATTGCCATGCCTGCCCATCGTAGAGGAAGTCGAAAAGGCTTGGAATCTAGTTCGGTTGGGGCAACCTCCGCTTTCAACTCGTTCCTTTCACGCAGCATGAACAGTCCTGGTCGGGAATCTCCGGTCGCTCGCAAGACATCTCCCAGCCAAAACCAGGATGGTCCATTAATGGAGGAAACCGCCGTGGATGGAAGCGATCCAACAAATAAGCCCGTCAGTACCAAGAACAGAAACCGTCGGGCCAGCGAAGGATCGCACTTGGTCAGAGGCGAAGGGAAGCGCCCCTTGGCAGAACTTCGCTGCGATCGTTGTGGGAAAGGGTATAAGCATGGCAGTTGCTTGTCCAAGCATATGTGTGTATCCTCCCCCCTCTGCTATCCTGCCGTCTGGCTCGGTCCGGAGCAATGCGCCATGTTGGCTCTTCCAGGTCGCCCTCGTGGTCATTCAGCTCTCGTTCTAGTGCACCTCTTCTCCTCTTCCTTTTCTTAGCGGGACCTTAGTCGGTTGACGTTTTATGGAACTTAGGTGGGAACACGACCCTGCGTGGGCGATTACCTCGAAATTTTTGATCTCTAAGCACCAGCAAGTGCAACTGTTAGAGGCCGCCTCGGTGCTGGTCACCATGAATGTCGATGACCCTTCTGTTGAGAACCCCGAGGGTGAATCGGAGGTTTCATCTGCTTCGCCAGACGCGTCTTCCGTAATACGGGATGGTCTTAGTTCAGCCGAGACTACACCACCTCCGATGGATGAGGACGATGATGACGACGATGACATGTCTATCGAGCCTGAGAAACGATTTAGTGTCAGCGGTGCCTCGCCCGCCCATTTCTCCCATTCCTTCCAATCCGTCCCCTCGAGCTCGTTCACTGGCAGTGCCCCATGGCCATCGCCAGCCTTCTCACACTTCCGTCAATCGAGCATCGATACCCGACCATCTACAGCTGAAGCTAAATTGCATGAGGATGATGAGGCTGATCTAGCTGCCGCCATCGGCCTTTGCAATTTTGGAACTCCTCGGACGGGACCGGTGCCGCTATCCCCCAGTGTTCCACCAGTGCCCCCACTCCCATCCCGCTACCTAGATCAGAGCGGCTCCCCCGATAGCCAAAGCCTAGATCTGACAGGGACGAGCGCCACGAACACTGCCCTTCCAAACTCTACCCCGGACATCTTTATAAACCTCTCGTACAACCCGTCCCTTTCTTACAAGTTGTCGGATGAGCGAGAAGTGAAGATGGGAAATACAGAACGTAGCTCTCGACAAACCCGCAATGCCGATGTTGATTTCGGAAGTCGATCAACCCACATGGATGATGATGACGACGGTGTCTTTGGTCGGATGGAGGAATAAATACTTCCCTTTCCTTCCCATTTTTCTTTTGCTTGAAGCCTTTCCTCTCTGCTCCCCCCCCCCTCTTCTCTACTTAATCTCTCTCCCCTTATTCTCCCTGCTCAATTAGCATTTCCGCCCTCTTTGTTTCATTTTTTTTGCCGACCAAATCGCTGTATAGCAGCCTTAACCTTCATGACATGTACGAGAGCTTGTGTGAATTTTGCGAATGTTGTTCTTTGGCTAGCCGCCTGGAGTTGGACCACCCCTTTTGCGTGTATGGCAAATTTCAGGAATTGTACTACCCTGTCGTACTTTGACAAGGATACCTGACTGCATGATGGATTACAAGGGCTTGTTTAGGTATATTATACTTCGTTTTTTCTTGTGAAACTTTATGTGTCCCTCTTTGCTTTTTCTTATGTTTTTTTTTTTGAGTCCTGTCTTGGACTATACCTACTATCTCTTGTATCTTCCTTGTCCTTTTGGTATCCAAATGCCGAATATGGCAAGCTGCATCTTTCCCTTTCTCTATACAGGACATGCACTTTTTTTTGGCATGGATCTATTATGTGTCATTTACCCTCGATATGTACAGATCAACAGAGAAGACCCTATGAAGACTATGTATAACTTGAAACGCACTATTCAGTTTTCTAGATCCCTAGTAGCTCAGAATATTAAGGAAGGGATCAGCAAATTTCCTGGTCTGTATTATGACTTTTTCTCGGCACCGTGTCTGCGTGCGCAGGCAGGATCAATGAAGCATGATTCTTGCCAAACAGTTAACTACCTTCATCCCCGCAAATCAAACCCTACCTTTTCTATTTTATTTTTTTTTTCCTTGTATTTGTAATGTGCACTGTTTCTAAACGGTACATATCCTGTAACTCGGATACAAACCCGAAAAAAGCAAATCAAAATAACATACACCAATTATACCTCAGTACCTTAGTCAAGTCTGTTTTTCTCTTTGCTGACTGGATGGGGAGGAGGATTCAGTCCGCCGATCCCATCGATCGATCGATCATTCAATCAATCATTCAATCAGGCAGACAGGTCATACTAGGTAGACTGAGATATGGGCTAGGTAAGACACCTACCTGAGTGGGTTAGTATAAGGTAGTATGAGGTAGTATGAGGTAGTAGGGTAGTAGGGTAGTAGGCTATGTTACTAGGTACTAGGTTAGGTACACCTACCTATGATTTGTTGATCTGCCATTGGTAGCTCATCTTTACCTGCATATCCTCGATTGCGGAGGTATTATTCTGGGTTATAATTCGTAAAGGCTGGTGGTGCCTGGAAGCCCATTTGGAATAATGCCTGCGGCAGCACGGTCAAGCGATTGCTCACAGAATCTTCGACGAAATAGAAAGGATAGTTAACAGATTTTTTTTTTTTTTTTTTTTTTTTTTTTGGCGAGATATGTATGTATGTATGTATGACTCGAGTGTATATATAAAGAGAGAATAGAGTTGTATATATATACATTTGGGGAAAAAACACGATGACCACGAAATGTCATACCTAGGAGTCACTTTCATTCTATATCATATACACACACCTACTCGTAGCTTCCTAGCAGCATCATTAAATGTAATTTTTTTTCCGTTTAACATAACATCCATAACGAAACTATGAAAGCCATTTGTTCACTTCCCAATGTTCGGCCTGAGTATCTACTTGTCGGCCTCGAAAATAACCTTTTGTACCTTCATTGCATTGAAAATATCGTACGCCTCAACGGCTTGTGATAGAGGCATGATATGTTCGGTCATGAATCTAGAAAAAAGGAAAGAAAGAAAGAAAGGGGGGGGGGGGGGAGAGAGAGAATTGTTAGTTTATTCATGTCAACCAATAAAGGGGAATAGAGAGACCAATGCGCATAGCATACCCTAGTAAATGCTGGTTCTTCTTGAGTACTTCAAGCGCTGCGTCGGAAACAGACCGGACTGGACAGCGTCCCATCTGAATTGTGAGGTTCTTTCCATATGCTTCACTTCCATTCCAAGGAATCTGAGCCGATCATCACTTATTAGATTCCCAATTGACGACTCGTTTTTTTCTTTTTTTCTTAAGGGAAAAGACACCATACCTCTCCATTATGAACTCCAACACTGCTAATAGTTCCCCAAGGCCGCAAAAGATCGAAAGCGGTCTTCAGCGCAGGACTAAGTCCAACTACCTCAATCACCGCATCTGCACCTCGTCCATCAGTCAAGTCCATGACACGATTCTTAAGCTCCTCCCCTTGGGTTTGGAAGTTCCATGGCTCAGCCCCAAGCTTTTTGGCTAGCTCTAGCCGGGAAGGAACGGAATCAACAGCCAGGAGATTTCTGGGTTTGTATTCTAAAGCGTTGATCAGAGCACAAAGGCCCACGGGTCCGCAGCCAATAAGGATAATGGTCTGCTCAGAGATCTGCTCAGGCGTGTAGTTCTTAAACGCGTTTCGAGCAGCAAAGTACCCTGTGGGGAAGATGTCGGCCATGAGAACAAGATACTTCTCCTCGATTCCCGATGGCGCTTTAACTACTGTCCCGTCTGCATTGGGAATTCGGACCTAAGGATATCAGGTTATCTCAAATTGTTCAGGATGCCCCGGGGTATGTAGATGAAGTCTACTCACATATTGAGCTTGTGCGCCGTCTAGATCATCACATCCGAAAAGCGTGTTTTTTTCACATCGAGATGAAAAGCCTTGTTTACAATAGAAGCAATTACCGCTTCGTTCATAGGGCCGTATGTTAGCTTGGGATGGAGCAAGGATCTATAGAATGCATTTCTGAAAGCTCCAGAGGAGAAGCGCTTACCAAGACGTCGTGAAGGCCGAGACTATGATATCCCCCTTCTGGACAGACTTCACTGCTTCTCCTACTTCGATGACTTGACCTGTTAATTCATGGCCCATGATGAAGCCTGTGCCGGCAGGTTCTAGACCACGGTAGAGGTGAAGATCACTATTCCATATTTTCCCCTAATTAGTTGTCTATCACATTGAGTTCCAAACTATGTTGAAATCAAACTGAAGATATATATATATATATATATATAAATCATAGTCCTCACCTCCCGCAAAGTGCAGTGTACGTTGCTTTGACAATGATATCCTCTGGATGGCAAATCTGGGGAATTGGCCTTTCTTCAACCGCTACCTTGTAGGGACCATGGAAGATGACAGCACGCATCTTGTTTTCGCCCGTCATTGTTATTTCTTTATGTTTTCGTGTTTAGTCCTTTCAATCAAATAGTAATTTGCAGGTATAGTTGCTCAAAATTATCCCACTAACCTGGATATCAATCTCGATCTAAGATGCGGAAAGAAATTTCGGGTTTATGTCCGATAAACGGACACTCCTTTGCTTACTCGGTGGGTCTCCGTTTTATCACGAACATCCGACGTTTGTTTCATTCCTTTTTTTTTGCGGTTCTTTTTCTTTCTTTTTTTGATTGCGACGTAGAAGATTAGGTGTTTCTCTCCTCTCGGTCCCGATATAGGGATGATGATGATGCCAATGACACTTAATACTGGCTGTCTTATGATTTGACAAAACTCTCAAAACCCTGTCTTGTACTAGATGATGAAAATGTCAATGTTCAAGTTCACTACTCTAAAGACAATATACAATCACTTGGGGAAAAAAAAAATTTGAGGTTTCACTCATGCTAATTGGGAGATGACCACATGACAGCTGCTTAGCAGAGAGTATCAGAAAATCCCACATATAGGTGGGAACTGAAGCTCCCAGTTTGACTTCATTAAAAGAAGAGATAAGAAAGAAAGAATATGCCCCATTTAACGCCATCCGCATTGCGCCGTGACTTGACCAAAAAAGAGAGAACGAAGAGAAGCCAGGGTTGAACCGAGACAACTCTTAACACACCACACATAGGAGCTCTTCTTCCAGGATAAATTTGCCCTCTTTATATTTTTCACTATTTTCATACGCCTTATCATACTTCCACCCTACCGTTTCTCTGCACTGCCTGCACGCGATGTCACGGACGATATGTCTCCCGGTGGTCATGCTACGCTCCACGGCTTCTGACTGGGTGATATTGACGACATTATTGAATAGGTATGCTTTACCGTGTTGGCCCCGGAAATTCTAAAGAAGGGGAGAGGAGTTCAGTCAGCAGTGGTTCGGCCATCTAGAGCGAATGATTTATTGGAGAAAATATATATATATATATATTTACCCACCCGGCTGATAATATCATCATAATCGGCAAGGTGCGTCTTGCACTGCTTGCATCCAAAAATTTTGTTGGAGGTTAAATAAACGTTGTAGGCGAGACCCATCCTGCCCTCTCGTTGCCAGCCTCCCACTACCACCGGTAAGAAGTGTTTCCTGAAATGTGAGCTCCACAAGGGTCCAGCGAGTAAGTTATGTGATGGGTTTCAAGATATAATAGACGCAAATGAAGAAGGATGACGCCGGGGAAACGAAGGGGGTGTCTTGTCTCCTAAGGTTCCCGCCTTGCTGTGTGGATTCCTGGACAAGGCGGGGAGGGGATGAAGGATGCGTGGGGAAGGGGAAAGGAAGGAGGAACTCTAACGGTCGGTCGGTCCTCAGATCTCAGTTCTGAATGCTAGAGTGGAGAGCCGTTTGAAAGAGGGACCTTGAGGGAGATTATTTATTTCTAGATTATAAATATATTTTTTGGGGGTAGCCGATCACGGTTTTGAGGATAGGCTGGGAAGTGCGGAGTAAGTGACTGAAGATAAGTAAGAGTTGGCTGGTAAGATACGGACTTTGTGTGGCCCCGGCTGATACTGAAGAAAGGGAGAAACAAAGAAAAGGGATTTAGGAGATCCAAGTTGAATCTTTCGGATGAACGTTGATCAGGTACATACAGAGAAGATGGGGACCTCAAGATGGTCGGGTGATCAAGGAGAAAGGACCGTAATCCTGAGGAGTGGCACCCGGAGTTGTGACCTGTGGAGTGCTAAAGTCGATAGGCTGAGAGTCCTGTCCTCATTCATCATCGGGCAGCTGCTCCCCAAGCTAAAGCCACAAAAGATCCCCACTTCCAACCATGACGCATTCTTTTGATGTGGTTATTTAGGGTTTGGGGGTTGGAAGTTTCATATCTTAAAGCTATTAAGACCCCTGGAATTCTTTCTTTTTCTTCTTTCTCTTCTGCTGTGTTCCCTATCATTCCCAATAGTTAACTAGGTACCTCGATCAACTAGACTCTGACTCAGCCTGTACCACATGAGGAGCCACTCATTACTAGTAAGGAAGGTAGTATTCCTCCTGAGATACTTTAGCACTTCTTGCATTCTCTCTCCAACAAGATACCCTGAAGCTGATCGGGTTGAACCTCCAATCTCTTGATCTTCCTGACATCATCGCCCCAGAGCTCGAGACTTGGTGGTATTTAACTCATGCATGTTATCCGTCTTATCGGTCTTATCGGGCTTATCGCAGGTTGATAAAAACTCTCTTTACTGAGCGCTTTTTTTTTTTTTTTCTTTAATGTATTTAGATCAAATTTTTTTTACAAAAATTGATAATGGGGTGGATATCCTATATAGAGAGATTATTCTGAAATCTAAAGCAATTTTCCTTCCTGTAGAACTTGAGAAACAGTGGGCTCATCTTTGGCTCAGTAATCCCATGTTTGTTTCCCAGAACTGCCTACAGTCGGTGTGACCCCAGTGGTCAGTCCACCATTCTCCAAAGCTATCTTCAACATTCTCATCAACCTTGGGTATTCTCTCATCTCGTTTCAGCCCACAGAGAGCACAGGCGTGAGGAGCCTTCAAAGCCCCCTGTTGTGTGGTCGCAGTCGTCACTCGGGTCGCCTCTGAGATAACCTGGATCGGGCGTCTTCCCACTGCCTGAATTATCGAATTGAACAGTGCGGCCCGGTCACGCCATAGATGGATCACATCCACCGCCTCTTGCTTTTCTTTGATGTCTTCATTTTTGTTTACTGTGCTGAGCTTCATGCCTCCGGCTTTGCCGGAGCGAGCAGGGCCGATTCTCATACTCTGGCTCAAAATAGCATCCCTTTTCCAACGAAAGGTACGGCCAACGACAACCCTTGCAGCTGTTCTCAAGGTGCACAGAATAGATAAAGCTACAATTTCCAACTCTCCCTTTTGCTGCATGTTTCGCTTCGCCTCGGTTGCTTCCTGACGAAGCTGGTCAAAGAGCTGAGGGAACAGTTCCAAAAGAATGGATGGCGGGGGGATGTTTGTCGGACGGACTTGACTTGCTGGAGATTGGCTAGATGCCCGTATAACTTTTCCCACGCTCGGAAGGGACTCCATACTTTGAGGAGGAGAACCCCTCTCTGTGTGATGGACCGGTTGAGTCTGCGAGGCCTTTTCGGTAGTTGTCGCCGATCTAGGTTCTATTGGCGGCCCATCGGTGAAGTCACCCCACTCCTCAAAAGGCTCATCGTGCACGGGAATCTGTGTTCTTGAAGGCTTGGGTTCCTTAAATTGAGTCTTTGGGTGATCCGGCAAAGGAGATTTTGTGAGGTGGTCGCGTGCAAGCACTGGATTGTCTTGGATTGATAAGTTGCCGAGTAAATCTAGATTTCCGGGAAGGGTGGCAGAAGATTGTGAAGCATATGAAGAATTTACATTTGGACTATTTATATCCCCATAGTTCTGGTTAAAGCTTTTAGGGAGAGATTGGCCTGTTGGCGGTTCGGCTGTCTCGAAGTCACCCCAGTCATCACTTTCGTCGTCTGGAACCTGTTCAAGGCTGACATCGAAGAGCACTTCATTCCCATTATCGAGCTGCGGTTGCTGAAAGTCACCGAAATGATTTGGGAATACTGAATTATGTTGGACCTTCCCGGTCTCCGAAGCGGACTTGTTCGTAATGCTGGTAAAGCCAGATGGGACTGCATTATCAAATGTGTCTAGGTCAGGAATTAGAGAATTTGTCTGAGAATTGGCCGATTGCTGGCGTGGAGTCCTTTGAGATTGACTACTAGGTGCCCCGAATCCGAACTCTGCAAACAAGTCTGCCGACATTGCTAGCCAGATTCTGGGCTATCGTCTCGAGTCCTAGATGGATCGATGCGTAGAGAACTTGGCTTGGAACCCGATGAGACTTGCACGACTCGGTGTTGTGCCGTCACCAGTCTAAAGTTATGGAGAATCGCGCTGTCGATTGGGGCAAAATCCTCTATAGATGTGCCCGTCAAAAGATGCCATTAAAAAGAAAATACTCTTAACTAAGAAATGGTGGATTTGAACCTAGTTAGCGGAGACACACCTCGAGCGGGGAACCACCAGAGAAACATACCAATGGTACGCCCGACGTATTTATTACCCGCCCTCCGCCCCCTCTCACCTTAATCTTTTCAGCTTCCATCATCACCAGCGTCATTAGCCCGATCTCATTCAAAGTAAAAAGTGAAAACCAACAGACATCCCACATGGAGAGATGAGGGGTATTGAGGACACTAGGTATCATTCAATCATTTGAATTTCTCTTTTGCTGTCTTTTTTGCTAGTTTGTCGCTAACACACTCTCGTCAGACAGAGATGGAAGACTCTATTTCAAGATAATAGAAACACCTCCGAGGACCTTCGAAAAGTACTCAAGTCGGAACAAGGAGACGATATTTGTAATGAGGGGTTGAGATCAATATGTTGGAAGGCATGCGCCCACAACGAACAGTATCTATTCCCATGCTTACATGAGAGTAGGCGTTTTTGCTCTTCGGTGACCTCGATCGCGCACAATGGCCACAGAAAATCTCCGAGTCGCGAAGTGCCTATGTCGCACTGAAAACGCATTTTCTAAAATACATTGAGCACCCAGATGATCTGCAGTCTACCGTCGATCCGTTAGCGGATGATGAAGAGGTAACTATTTGCGAAATAACCTCCTAATCGTTCCGTTGTTGGTCTCTGATCTGATCTCTAACGGATCTCCCTCAGTCTCCTTGGCAAGTCCTACGCAACGATGAGCAGACTAGAGCCGATATATCTCAGGATGTTGATAGGTGTTTGCAAGAGAATTTCTTCTTCCGCGAGCCCGCAACGAAGGCGAAAATGATCGATATATTGTTTATCTATTCAAAACTCAACCCAGACTTGGGCTACCGTCAGGGCATGCATGAAATATTGGCTCCCATACTGTGGGTGATCGATAGGGACGCGATTGAGCCCAAATCGTTGAAAGACATCAGCTCAGCAGTACAGGATGACGATGTGGTACTGCAGCTTCTTGACCATGAGTACATCGAGCATGACGCGTTTACGTTATTCTGCGCAGTAATGCAGAATATTCGGGTATATTATGAGCACAACCGACACCAGTCAGCAAACGGCCAAATAGATGTCATCCCAATTGTTCATCAATGCCAGCACATTCATAACAATTTATTGGCGGCCACCGATCCAGAGCTTGCAGACCATCTCCAGGCGCTTGAGATCTTGCCCCAGATATTCTTAACGCAAGTGCGCTCCTTTCCCTTACTCCACAGGCAGGCTATTAACACTATAAGATAGCCGGTGGATGCGTCTCTTGTTTGGACGTGAGTTTCCATTTCAAGATGTTCTTATCATCTGGGATCTTCTCTTTGCGGAAGGACTTCGATCAGAACTCATTGATTTTGCTTGTATTGCGATGTTATTACGTGTTCGCTGGCAATGTAAGACTCGCCTCAATTATCACCCCTTTTTTGTATATTTGATTGTTGACATATTTCTAGTATTGAATGCTGATTCTTCGGGAGTTCTGAGCATGCTACTTCGTTATCCTTCCCCCCACCCGCATGCCCCACTAAGCTTCGTACATGATGGATTATACCTAGAACAGAACCCTACATCTGAAAGAGGAGCCTTCCTGATTTCTAAATATTCCGGGAAACCCCCGGATACACCAAAACTGCTTGATCCACTGAGCGGAAAGCATCGCTCAGTGAGGATATTTCAGTACAATCTACGAGACAGAAGTGAGGCAAGCTCTCCCTCTAGATCCCCGGCAAGAAATAGTCCTTTGAATTTTGAAGCCTTGTTTCAAGACGTTTCAGAAGGTATCCAGAAGCGTACAGAGTCGTGGGGCGTAGCAAAGGCTGTTCGGGGTGCGGTGAGTGAGGCTAAAAAGAACATGCAAGCAATCCAATCAGAACACAGTTCTCGTGTAATAAGACATTGGCCGCCTTCTGCAAACTATCCACCCGAAGTGCCGATTCCTCAGGAGCTTAACGCCATCACTCAGCTAAAAGCAAGAATTCAAGGCCTTGAAGAGATGAACAAACTGCTTGCTAAATCGTTAAGTCAAGCAGTGAATGATATCAGATCGCATATGATCAGCGACAAGGATGCCGATGCAAGCACCACAGATGTTATTAAAGAAGCTCTCCAAAAAATTCAATCGGTCCAAACGTGCCTTGAGAATTCTTCCACTCCCTCGAACGCAGAACATCAGGCCCCAAAGTCCGATAATAATGTAAAGGGGGCGAGCCATGATGATCCAATATGCCCAGAGGAGAAGCCTAAGGTGGCTGAAACCAGCGCATCAGAGACCCTAGGCCATAGTGGGTCTAGCAATTCTCCAAATCCAACGCTTGCTGAAAACGAAAAGGCAAAAAGAAGCACAAGTTCCAGCATTCAAAAACCTTTTCCCATGCCTTTGAGGCATGCAATGCGTCCCTCATTGGCAGACTCTGAATTCTCATGGATGCTTGGCAGGGACCGGCATCTTTCCAGCTTTGTTAGCCCAGCATCCGTACCGCCAGAGCAAACTCGGCATGGTGAAATGCGAATCAAGCCGAATGCTTTGTTTGGAAATGCCGATGATGAGCAGAAGAGACCCAGTACGGATTCCGATGGCATGGCCCTCAGGAGTCTAAGGGGGCCCAAAGGTGGGGAATAGATTATTTTCTTTTTTCTCTATGCTATTTTTTCTATTTGGATATACCCACACATACATATGCATTATCTTTTTCTTTTTACTTTCTATCTTGACCAATCCCGTTCTTAGCGTTCTTCGGGTATCGGATAGCATTTCGCCAGCATGTATAGGTCAGATTCAAGGGATCTGAGGTCGTTGAGAAGGTTCTGCTGGGCTCAAAACCTTGGGGGCTGCAAATAAACATGATAAGTTACATCTCGTGAGAACTCAGATCCTTGGGGAGTAAGACTCAAGATCGACATTGTTGATCGTCAGCTTACCCAAAAAACCCTTCTATCAAGCGCCTAGTCCATATTCTGCTATCCTATCAACCTCTCTTAATTTGGCGGGAATTATTTTAGTTAGTCTGCCAAGAATCGGGGAAACCAAAGACCTGTAGACTCTCAGATGCGAAGGAAACTAATTATAAAATAAAATAAAGCGCATGAGGAATACTTTAGTTACCTATCTATTACCGAGTAAAGGTCCTCGTACCGACTGATAACCCCGAAACCCCCCCTTGGGAAGAATGTTGGAGGATGGGCTTAGTGTATAAAGGGAAATAACTATTCCTTGAAAGCCTGCCCAGGTTCATGTACATACTATATGCATGACTAGTCTCTTTGCGAGCAGCAGGTGGTACTGAATTACATCACCATCGAGACTAATTACAGACGTGGATGCTATATGAGAATGGTTAGTCCCTGACCTATAAAATGCTGTTTTGGATGGACGTGATTTAAAGATGTCACTAAGCATAACTTTTTTTTCCCTCAGTTAGTAAACTTGCCTACCTAGTAGTAGTCTCTTGTATCCTTTCTTGGTTGATCTGATTTTTTCTCCGACCGAGCGATCCGTACCACGACTAGATTTTCCTACCACCCAACTAATAATTTTTCTGAGACTCTTCCCCCCATCGCCCTTTCAAGAATTTTTCCTCTTCCATAGTTTCCTCCTTTCATGGGCTACCAGGGGTAGAAAACAGAAAGGGAAGAAGAAGAGAAGAAAAAACAAAAAACAATAATAAAAAAGCAAAAAGACGTCATCCTTCTGCATCTTCATTCTTTCTTCACCTTCACTAGCTCACCACTCACTCCAGCTCCCCCTCATTTTGTGACGTCCCTTGACTTATGTAACTGGTCTCCTCATCCCAATCACACGCATTTCATCTCTCACTTATCCTCCATTCATCCTTACTTACCACTTTCGGCCTACCGTTTTGTCCTCCGCGGGGAGATTTGGTGCCCGCTCCATTTCCCTTGACCCAACCCCCCTTCTCCCCAATAGGCGGTTTTGGGTGTCCTGCACCACCACCAATTCGCAAAAAATTGGCCACCTAGTCTTGTTTATTTGGGGGTTTCCCTTTCTACTGGGGAGCGATATCACACATATCTCCCATTCCCCCCGTCTTCCGCGTGCTACCACCATCCCTCTCCCTCGAGACTGTATAGTACCTGTGACCTCACAAGGCAGGTGCTTGCAACTAGTCCGCTGACCTCCCTCTTCTCTCTGTCCTGACGATCAAGGACTGTCTTCGTATATCTTTCTTCTTTTTGCATTATTATTATTACACGCTTTCTCCCGTCATATAATTTTTTGCTTGGAAGAAAACTAAAAAGGGAAAAAAGGCCTCGCGATTCTTTTGAATCAAGAAAAAAAAAACTTTTTTTCCCCTTTTTCCTTTGGACCTACTTAGGCCCTGCGCGCCGAACAGAAAAGGAAGTGGGGTGATCCGTCGATCGCAAACCACATCTGGTGCAAACGTGCTAGTACTCGAGAAAAGAGTGAAGAACGGATTGCCCTGTTGTCAAGAACGGCTTACAGTTAATGCTTCCCTATCTCATGTAGTACTCGTATCGCCGCCGTTCCTTTCCGTCATCCTGTTTTCGAGATTGCGCCGCTTGAACCACCTTCTAGTCGGTCCGATCGGTGCTGGCCAATAGGCCATTGTTAGCTTGGAAAATTATGGGGTCTGCTACATACAATTCTGATGGTTAGTTTTGTGCTTTCACTTTTCTTTCGGTGAATTGCTTCTTTGTGGATCTTATTTTGAGGGAGCAACAAGCTACTGTGATCATTATCTTCATTGGTTGGCCGAAGGAGTGAGGTTGGCTGGATTGGTCCGGAAAGGGGGAGGGGAAATATCAAGAACTTGAAGCAAATGGATAAAGACTATGGACCAGAGTTGTGTTGTCGATATCGCTTTTCAGCATATGCCCACATGTTGGAGATTTCTTTTTTCTTTAGCAAATCGGTCCAATTGCAGCCACCTCATTGCATATTTTAGCGATTTTGATGGATAGATGTTGAATCTCTGATAACATGCATACTCTATACTAATTATATCCTGGGAAAAACAGGCGATCCAAGTCCTTTATCGTCACCACTGGCCCCCCTTTCAGAATCCCCCGAGACAGATCCTTTTATAGGACATTTCTTGGGAAACACGGGTGATTCGATAAGATGCTCGGTAGAAAATCTGCCACCAGGGTTTGATCACCTCTCAAGGTGAGTTTATAATGAATCAAAGCCTCGATCCCCTTGCATAATTTGGCGCCACCGATCACTGGGCAAACAATGAGACTGAACGTAAACTTCTTCTCTCCGGCAGGTCTCCTCTACTTGAGCACGAACATGGACTTGGCCCGTCTGGTCTAGATCGTATTCGCCAACAGCCCCCATCACGGGTTTTCACGCTCCCAAACATGTCTTCGTCTTCCATTGGCCCTCTGACCCCGCAAAACATCTCTCCTTCCCCACGATCTGCTTCATCGTCGAGAACACACTCCATGGGAATCCCGTCGAGTCAAGATGTTAACGCCTTGGAGGATCTTCACCGGTTTCCCTGTGAATCATTACACTCATTTTCGTTCTCTCAACAATCCGAGGAATTGCTCCATAGTCGACACAATATTTTGAAAAGGTCTATAGACTTCATGCGCGATCACTTCGGATGGGCATCTGGAAGTACTGGGCCTTTTAGCCTCCACACTCGAGTGCGCGGTGACACAGAAACCCAGGCAATGGTGGATCTTTTATCCCAATCAAGCATTTCTGGAAAAGAGGGTCGGTATAGCTATACAACCGTCCCCCGTGGCCCGATGACAGGTCCCGCAGATATGGGTAGCGACAATATCTTCGAGAGAGCCTTCACAGAGCTTCAACCGCCTTTGGCCGAAGTCAGGGAACTATCGCAAGAACCCGGGATGATAGGACAAAGGTCATTACCCGCCAGTCAGGTACTAAATGACCAACAAACCCATGAGAGAAGGGGGCTCAAATCCGCACCTTCCTCTAGGCGCGTAAGCTTAAAACGTACTTACACTGATGCCAGCTCTGCTGTCCCTCAGGGTAAGCTGATGGAAAGTTTAGTACAACCCCACTCCACTATGGATCCTTTCTCTCCGCTCTCTTCTTCAGCTCTGGGGTCAAGTTTTCCAGTCCCAGTTTTACACACCCATAGCAGCAAATGGAATCCAGTCTCGCAAGCCGTCTTTAGGACCGAATCCAAAGCACCGTGGACTATACTAGCGGCAAACGACTTATCATGTCTCATATTTGGCGTCACACAATCAGAGGTCCGGAAGCTAAGTATCCTAGAAGTTGTACAGAAAGATCGGCGGCAGTGGCTTGAGTCGAAGCTCCGGGATCCAACCACTGATGTTGCAGCAAAACTCCGACCGCCACCCGATAAGCCCTCTATGAAACAGGTGAACTCAAAATTCACGGGAATGGGTAATGGTGTGACCGCGCAGCTGCTCAGTAAACCACCCTCTAGGGCAAGACCTGCTAGGAGAGCTCAAACCGACGATGGCTACGGCTCAAGCACTTACGCATCAAGGCAGTTAAACCACCCTGCGACTAAATCCCGTGGGGTTCTCTTATGTGGCGACGTAGTTCCTATTAAAAAGCGCAATGGAACTCAAGGTTCCGCCAGCATTTGGGTCATGGAAAAGCGCGGGGGGCTAATTTGGGTCCTTGAGGAGATTCAGGAGGATGTTGCCCATGTTTGTTTTGACGATTCATGGAACGTCACTGATTCCCATGGCGACGCTAACAAAATCTGGGGCCAAGGGGTGGTGAAGCCTGGACAACACATAACAGAGCTGCTTCCTCGCCTTCCTCAAGACTGTCTCCAGGGTCCCACTAACAAAGGTTGCAATAAGATTGCTGAAATGAAATACTTCGCTGCTCGTGCGTCAGGCACAATCTGTATCCCAGTCAGCGTTTCCAAGGATGAACTTCCAAACCGCCTCCAGATATCAAGCTTTCCGCACGTTGCCGGGGTTATGGTGCTATCTTCGTCAAGCTTGAAAATCATCAGCTCAAACTCAGTTTTTTCGTCTGCATTATTTGGTTATGAGAGACCGGAAGGGCTCAATATCGCCGACCTCATACCTGGATTTGACGACTTTCTTAATGTGATTGCTGAAGAGGAGAATGTTCCGTTAGTAGACGGTGTGGTCATCCCTGAGCTCAGCTTCCGAAGAGCACGAACTCTATCAATACTTCGGGATGGGAAAGCTAATGTTGCATCGGTTTTTCTGGAGCCTGCTGGTCTTGCTGCAAAACATCGGGACGGCTCTACCATCGCGGTAGATGTCCAATTACGAGTAGTGAAAAGCGGGAAAATCTTCCCAAAAAATCGAGAAGGTAACTCCAGTAGCAAGAATGAATCTGACGATGTTATGGGCGAAGCTGTAGCCGTGACGGAACTCGTTTACGCCCTATGGGTCACATATTCAAAGCAAGTGCATTCTGTGGGCCCATCAACCAACTTTCCCTCATCTGAGACGGCAAGCTCCTCCGACATTCTCACATCAGAGCTCAAATCATCCGCAACAACAGGGCATCAACCTGCAACAGAAGAACAAACCACCGTTGAAACACTAATACCCTCTTCAACTTTGAGTCAGCAACTCAGCGAAGCTGCATCTGAACCACTAACTGATAAACCCGTTCAACCTATGCCTGAAATGAAATCGGCAAACAAAAAGGAGGTTCCCCAAAAGAGAACCATTGCTGATTATGTGATCCTCGAAGAAATGGGTCAAGGGGCTTATGGCGAGGTTAAGCTAGCTCGTCTGAAGAAGAACCCGGCTAAGAAGGTTGTTCTCAAGTACGTAACGAAGAAGAGGATTCTGGTGGATACCTGGACTCGTGATCGCCGCTTAGGAACCGTCCCACTAGAAATTCATGTTCTAGACTATCTCCGGAGGGACGGACTGAAGCACCCCAATATTGTGGAAATGGAGGGCTTCTTTGAGGATGACATCAACTACTATATTGAAATGCTACCGCATGGACTCCCTGGTATGGATCTCTTCGATTATATTGAGCTCAAAGCAAATATGGACGAAGCGGAGTGCCGAAATATTTTTAAACAAGTGGTTAGCGCCATCCACCATCTTCACACAAAGGCGTTAGTTGTTCACCGGGATATCAAAGACGAGAATGTTATTTTGGATGGAGAAGGCAGAATCAAACTGATCGACTTTGGGAGCGCTGCTTACATCAAAAATGGGCCCTTTGATGTCTTTGTAGGAACGATTGGTAAGTGTAGTAGAATTTCCTTGTGTAATAGTTCTTGGAAGGCTGACTATTCCAACTTGACAGACTATGCCGCGCCAGAGGTGCTTCAGGGCAAATCATATAGAGGTAAAGAGCAAGATATATGGGCCCTTGGTATTCTTCTTTACACAATCGTCTACAAAGAAAACCCCTTTTATAATGTCGACGAGATCCTCGACCATCCACTTCGAGTTCCATTCTTGCCTTTCTCAGAGGATTGCATTGACCTAATCAGGAGGATGCTTGACCGCGATGTTGACAACCGCTTGACGGTTAGTGAGGTTCTCGAGCACCCATGGATGCTCGACAATTAAGCTCCGCATTTTTGAGGGACTGTCCATGCTAGGAACCCTTTTAGGGGGGAACCAAGCTTAATATATTGAGATGCGATTTACTTTCTACAGCCGCCAGCCGAACAACACTTACCGATGACTCAAGAAATTCAGATGACCCAGATTATGATGGCGCTTATGATCAGAAACGATAAAGACATGTTATGAAACGGTGTAAGAATTGACAGTTCAAGAAAGGAAGGGGCCAGGACTTTTTTTTGTTTCTTTTTTGATATTTTGCATACTGTCGGTTTTTACAATAAAACACACGGCCAAAAGAAAATCTGTATAGAGGTAATGAGGAATTAGCGAGATACCCCATCATATTGCGTATACCTATTTGGCTAGACATGTTTGTTTGCTCACACACACACACACACACACTCTCTCTCTCTCTCTCTCTCTCTCTCTCTTTTTTTGCTTTTGTGTTTAAATTGGATATGATCTACCTTGGTTACCCAGAATATCTCCTCCCAAAGCCGGCAGAGATTGTCTTGACAAAATTAGCATTTGAGAGCGTCGGCATACTATCGGACATGGAGTTTCATCTTTCCTTTCCAGAAGCGAAATAGCTTTAGTTAGATTTGGTGGGGTAGAACAGATAAAGAAATAATATTTAAGACTTTTGTTTGCCGTTGTAGCGTAGCAAATACCTATTTTACAAGACAGCTGCGGGGGCGAGAGGCGGGGGAGAGTCGAGACCACTACCTCGTCATGAGATCCAATAGAAAAAGGTGGCACGTTCCAGGCTAGCTACCTAAGTTACTAGGTAAATCACTTAAATACCCGTTTTCAGAACTCCGGTCTATATTCCAGTTGGTGAGGAATGAGGCCGGCGGGGAATAAATTCAAACTAACAATCCGGCTCGGCTGATTGAGGTCTGAGGCAACTGAGGTTGGGGCGTAATCCGGCCGAATAGTGGCGAATTGACCAACCATTTTAACTAGGTATTAATTACCTATCAGACAAAGCACTTCGATAGGTAAGGTAAGTTAGTCGCAGGAATGTTTGACACAATACCGCCACCCTATCTGAAATGATTCTAGAAATGGGACCAGGAAAAAAAAAAGATTCAATGTACATAGTTTAGGGAGATTATTTATTAAAGGTGGCCAGTACCTGGAACCACGTTGGTAGAATGTGTGTAGATTGATTGATGGTGGGGTTGACACGTACGGTACCTGAAAGAAAGAAAGAAGAAAGAAAGGATAGCGAGAGTGGGGAGAAGGCCTCATATCCAGGCACATTACTCGGGGATGTCTAATCAAACCAACCGTGAGAGATTTTTATGATTTGTACAGTACCAAGCAGAAAAAGATAGGTATACACTTACGTTGACGGACCCCGGGTCCGTCGACATGGCTGGTCAGGAACACCTATGGCGAGCTCGTGTTCGGACAATACATATCCACCAGCGCCTTTTTTTGCCCCGAATGCTCACTAACCACACAGGCTGTTTGTTGGGTTGGGCTGGGATGACCGAGAAAATAGGTGGACCATGGATGGAAATGGAAAATTCATTACATACAGGCACCTACTCGTGGGAATAATGAAAAGGTACAAACAGTAATAATGATAAATAAATCATATTTGATTCGAGAGGTAATTACTATGTAGGTATAGTATGGTAGGTACTATGTACATATGTGGGGGGAAGAGGGAGGTCGTCTTGACACCTTGCTTAATTCTTATTCTTATTCTATTTATTATGGCGAACATGATCCTTCCAGTGATATTTTTTACTTACTCCAGCGAGGGGGAAACAAATGCCTATTTAAAGGTTTGGTTAGCGGTGGTTGGTGTTACAGTACAGACAACCGACTTGGGTATAGACGGAGGGAGTACAGTATTAGAGAGTGAGTTCCCGAGTCTGTGCGTGTCTTGACAGTGGGGGGGGGGGGGAAAGAGGTGGGGTTGGCTGAGACCAGACCAGAGGCTATTTTTTGAGATTAATATTATTTGTTGTAACAGACAGGAACAACCAACCGAGGAGGTTCCAATTCTTCTAGACGTGCTGCAGGAGGACAGACGACCTACTTGAGCATAAAAACTATAACCCGGGTAGTTTGAAAAATAAATAGATAAATATGATATAGAATTTTGGCTCACGCGAGTCAGTGAGCCCTCTATACAGGTCACACTTCGTACCTCTTGGGTATACATAGGTACGCTTATCAGCCTTGTGGTTGAACTTTTTGACAGAGGATATACTCCGAGTAGGTATCTATCTCTATCAATCCTTGTCACTGTTCAACCAACTTCAAGTAACCAGTACTACTAGTAAGTACTAGTACTTGGGTTTTTAGAACAAATTGGTTCATCACCCAATGACCACCTTCTAGGTATAAACCACTAAAACTTACGAGATTTTTGGGTTGTATTTCGCCTTTCCATTTTTCTTTCCCTGTACCCCTTGATTGGCTTTCTTTTTTTGTTTCTATTCTCTCAAACCTCTATGAAGCACAATCACAACCAAAGTCGAGGGACAGAAAACATGTTCCCGTATGGTATTAATACCTATTGAGCGCCAAGTGGGGCGTGTCTTGGGCTATCGCTAATCGATAAGTGAGCCGATAAGCCTGTGGGGAATCTTTGCTTTGGGTGGCGGAAAAGAGGGATAACGTATTACCCTTACCCTTGGTTGAGGGAGTAACAGGTACCAGAAAGTGTGCATTAATTGAAGCATCCATGATTCTGAATTTCTGATCGAATAATGATCGCTCTATCTCCAAAAAGGTTGATTTTATCTTCTTCTCCTCTTCCCTCCTCTCCTCTCCCGGTCTTCTTCTCTTCCCCCCCCTCCCAAGATACCTTATCTTCAGAGCAATATCAAATCTCCTCCACCTGTTGTCGGCTGACCGAGTGTTCCCCTCCCAACCGGCCAACCTTACATGATCTGTGCCTGGGAGAGACCCTTCAGCTGTACGTACATACGTATGTACCTCTTTGAACTTCTTCGCCATATCCCATATCCCACTCCCCCATTCTAGCTTCTCTGCATGCGATCTGCTTTCGTTGCATCTCAACGTCCACCGCATCTATTCTAACTCTGTGGATGATGCCCAAGTGACGTCGTCTGGCTGTCCTGTTCTGATACTCTGAACCAGCGACATATCCCGGCTACGCGGTCCACCACATCCATGGTACACTTGTTACAACTTCTAGCCGAGAAAAGCCACCTCCTCCATTACAAGAATAAAAATAATAAAGAAAGTGTCGTTTTGGCTCGTGCCCTTCCCTGGTGACCCTCAGCCTCACACGAGCACACGCGCACATATTAACACTTTATCAACTCCTCCTCAGATCATCTCTTTTTTCTGCATTTTATGCTTTAACTTTTTTTTTTTTTTACTCTTTTCCCCTCCTCTTCGTCCCTCTCCGACTTCTTCCTCGATTCTGCAAGTCAGTTTCGTTCATTCTTTCAGTTACCATTGATTTTGGGCTTATTTACCTTTTATCCCTTCTCTTTGAAAACTTCTCCCTTCATCTTCAATTAACTCATCTTCCGCAAGGCTGGTGTTTTTGGCGTCTCTTTCCACTAGAGTTCTGTCCTGTGCTGTTTGTTATCTCTCAACAACACATGATCGCGGAATAACTGACAACCCTTATGATGATCTTTTAAGATTTACACTCTTGCGGGTTTCCGCGCTTATCGCTGAGAGATTATTTCTTTTTCTTTTTTTTTTTTTTTTTCCTTGTTCTTCATAATTATTGGTGTCTCCCCGAATTCCCTCTTCTGGTCGATTCCGCCCGGAAAGCGCACTGGGTATATTTCCCAGAAAGGCATAACATTGAGAGTGTTATTTGTGGCTCCCTCCTCTCTCAACAATGGCTTCTGCCGATTCCGATGAGATTAGTCCTTCGCCAGGTACGGCTTCTCCGGCAAGTCCCGCATCATCCCCTAGTCGGATCCCGCTGGAACACCCTCCCAAGTCCAAGGGTCGACGCAGGATATTGCAAAGTCTCCAACGGATTTCTTCCACCCCTAGTTTAGCCAGACGTGGCCGGTCTGCCTCCACCGGCTACCGAGATGGGAAAGCCTCTCTTTCTTGTGTATCACTGTCCCAGTCTTCGTATACTCCGTGTTTGGGAAATGGAAGCTCCTCTCAGGTTTATGGTGGCTTGAATCCTCGACCAACAACTTCCGGCTCAACGAGTTGTTTGGCAGGTGACCAGGATGATAATGCCCGCATTCGCCTAGTCGAATCAGATTCTCCAAATGGCCATCAATTAAGGAAGATAGCACTACCGACAGACTTGCGACCAGGTCCCCACGGATCGCCGTTGGCGAGTGGTGTACTCGCAGAGAGTACCCCCAAAAAACCAAAGGTTTTGGACTTCTGGGGAAGCATGCCCGGTGAGCTTAAGATGCTTATCATGAGCTTTTTGACTCCCAAAGAAATCATCCGCTGCTCAGCTGTTTCTAAGGCGTGGAACAAAATGTGCTATGATGGGCAGCTGTGGTCAAGAGTTGATACCACAGACTACTATCGCGATATTCCCAGCGACTCCCTCATGAAGATTCTCACCGCTGCAGGGCCATTCATTAGAGACCTCAATCTCAGAGGTTGTATTCAATTGCGAGAGAAATGGCAAACGGAGGGAGAGCGCATTACGGACTTGTGTCGGAATGTCATCAATTTTTCATTAGAAGGGAGCCGCATTGATAAGTCTGCAATCCATTACTTCCTACTTCGAAATCAGCGCCTAGAGTACATCAATCTGTCAGGGTTGTCAAGTGTGACGAATTCGGCCATGAAAATCATAGCAAAATCCTGCAAACAACTCAGGACATTAAATGTTTCCTGGTGCACTAGCGTCGATGCCTCCGGTTTAAGGAGGGTTGTAAAATCCTGCCCGAAGCTGAAAGATCTGCGTGCCAGCGAAATCCGTGGGTTGAGCGACGAGGACTTTGCCCTAGAGTTATACAAACGGAATACTTTAGAACGCCTAATCATAAGTCGGACCGACATCACCGACGAGAGTCTGCAGATTCTAATGCATGGTGTGAATCCTGAAATGGACCTCCTCGAAGGCCGCCCCATTGTTCCTCCTCGATTACTCAAGCATCTAGACATACATCACTGCTCTGAGTTGACAGATGTTGGGCTGAAAAGTCTTGCATATAACGTTCCTGACCTTGAGGGTCTCCAGCTGTCACAATGCACGGAGTTCAGCGATGACGCCGTCGCCGCTGTCATCCAAACAACCCCTCGCCTGACCCATCTTGAACTCGAAGATATGGAAAGACTCACCAACAAAACCCTGATAGAGCTCGCTAAATCTCCATGTGCACCGTTCCTTGAACATCTCAACGTCAGCTATTGTGAAAGCCTGGGCGATATCGGAATGCTCCAGGTGATGAAAAATTGCCCTTCCCTTCGCTCTGTCGAGATGGATAATACCCGCGTCTCCGACCTTACTCTGATGGAGGCCAGTTTGCGCGTCCGTAAACGAGGATACAATGAGAATCTACCTCAGATTGGCATGCGCCTCGTGGTTTTTGATTGTGCCAACGTTACCTGGGCTGGTGTGAGGGAAGTTCTATCAAGCAATGCTTATATTCCACGGGCACGTAGGTCTCTCCAGGCACTTTCCGTCGTTGCACAGACGATCAACACATCCTTATCGCCAGGGTCATCATCCACAATTGTCTCCTCCATCACCCCTCCACCAGCGCCTGCTGTGTACCCCAACGCCATTGTTCAACTCAAATGCTTCTATGGCTGGCAAATGACTGTGGATGAACACACAAAACGAGTTCTTCGGGGAGATCTCGCCGCTGCGAACAGGCTAGATCGGAAGTGGGCAGACTACATGATAGCAACTGAAGAAGCAGGCGTGGTTGGTGCGGGAGCGAGGAGACGACGCCGTCGAGCGCGCGAAGCCGAAAGAATCTACAACGATGATGATGAGGGAGATGAGTCATTTGGAATCGGTGGCCTGGTACTTGGAGGGAGACGTAGGAGAGCGCAAAGCGGAGGAAGCTGTGTGATCATGTGAGGAACACAACGCATATCGAGCAGGTCCTCCTATATTTCAACACTTTTTTTTGCCCTCCATTTACATTCGTTGAGAGGGTCGGTTCCTCTCAACTCATCCATTTCTTTTTCTATCAAGGTTCTGGAAACCTTTTCCCCAACTAGCCACATTTTCCCATTTTTACGCTCTTTGAGGGGAGCGGTACAAAACAATTATAAGGGCTGCAACCTGGATGCTGGCCATGTGGGAAGGCTGAAAGTCTTTTTTTTTTTGTTTTTTGTTATTGTTTGATGTCCACGAGCGTGCCATGAGATATGATGATGAATTCACAAGAACAAAGTGGAGAAGATAGGTGGCCATCACTTAGGCCGAGAATATGCGTTTGATTTGGTTTCTAGCACCACATTTGGGTCTTTATCTCTTTCTTTGATCTAAAGCCAGGATAAGTATGCTACATTTTTGTGATGTTTTGAGCCTTTCTTTTTTTTATATACTTTTATTTCTTCCTTGGTTTTAACATTGGAGTCAGAACGATCCGATTCACGGATAGTGTGTCGATTGTTTACTTTCTTGAGTCTTCTTTTAGAGCGGGGATAGTTCAATCTTGGAGTTTATTTTGGTACTGGTGTTTCATATTGTTGGGCCTTATACCTCATCTCTCTCTCCTATCTCGTGTCTTTCCTTCCATTCATGGGTCTCAAGATTTCCTACTGCATGTGAGCTACTGGGTAACAATATTAGAGTACGAACCGACTGATGAACCAAAAAAAAAAGATAATTGGGGTATCTGATAATTGTAAGATGAACAATCTTGAGGTAGCTAATATCCAGAAGATACCGAATAACAGGAAGAGAGAGAGAAAGTACAACCCTATAAATAAAACTCCTAAAAATGCTTCATGAGATTGGCCCGCCAGTCCAAAGGCTACATTTCAAAGAACCCTCCATCACTTTCATCATCCTCATCGGCGTTATTATCATTATGATGAGGATCCTTGCCGTGCTTCTGATCCTTCCCTCTCTTTTCATCGGCCCTCCTCGGTTTAGTCGTTGGCTTTTCAGGCTTGTGATCCCTGACAGAGTCGTTCTTCTGTTTCGTCTTTTTGAGATCGGCATTGCCATGTTTCCTCGGACCGGCCTCGGACGCCTTCTCACCATTGGAACAATCCAGCTTCCCATCCCGAAGAAGATCCAGCGTTCCAGCCTCCATACACTTCTCAACAATCTTCCACATGGCAATCTTCCGATTATTGGCAGTTTCGATATCGTCCTCTGAGTCAATTTCATCATTTCCCTTATACTTTTCCTTATCTCCTGTCTGCGCTGCATCACTCTTTTTCTTCTCTGCACAAATGGCGATATATTTCTCGTTGAGCGGGTAATAGATGGTGTAATTCAGGTTCACACGAGCAACGTGGAGTTTCTTCGCAAGCGAGGCGAGCTTCTTTTCCTTCACGTCCGCCTCTAGGTCTGATTTTGTGAGATCCTCTTCGCGCCGGACAAGCTTATTCAGTTCTTTTGTGGCATTTTTTCGATCTAAACAAATAATTAGCAAAAAAAAAAAAAAAAAAGACGTAAGAAATGGAAAATATATAAGAAGGGATGGGGGGAAATTAAATGTGATGCAACAATACATACCAAGAAACCGAACAAAATGATACTTTTTAATCATCTTAGACCGATCACGCCTCTTCATCTCATCGGCCAACTCTTTCTCATATCCAGCCAGCGCACGCTCCTGTACGATTCGCGCATCCGCTGCTAGATCAACACGGTTCAAGAGACGCTTGACATCGCGAATCCGTCGTTTCAAATCGTTCACCGATGGGTATTTGTTATCGCGGGCGGGAAGCTGGATCTTCTTATTCCTGGTCGATGGTGCATCTTCGGGGGAGACCTCTGCTACTTTTCGTTTGGGGCGGGATGATGCGGCGGCGTCGCTGCGGTCTCGGTATTTTCTAGTATCTGAGCGGTCGGGGCTCGCAGAGCGCTCCCTCTGGTGATCTCTAGGCATGGTTGATGTGAATGATTTGAAAGGAGGGCGGGGAGAGTCTTCAGAAGGTGGTTTGTTTTGAGAAACATTGATGGAAAAAAAACACTATTTAAAGTAAGGTATTTACAGATAAACTTAGTAGGTTTTTTTTTTTTTTTTAATTAAATAAAAAAAAAAAAAATGCGGATCATCAGTCGGTCCGATGGAAGCATGGGAGCTACTGTGTGGCCAATCAAAACTCACCAGAAATCCAGTGACGTCCATTTCCTACTTAGGTAGTTTGCGGACCTGGAACGACCTGGCTGGGGGCGGGTGCTTTTCATTGCCTGCAGCCGCGCGGAATAATACCTCCATCGTTGCTGCTATCTACCTACTCTGCCCGACTACCCACTTCCAGGGGTGATCCTCTTTTAGCCTTGGGACGCAGGAGACATGCATGGTTAATTAATTAGTTAATTGATTCAAATATCCTGGCTAATTTAACATTCACCTAGGCATTATTACTACCTACCCCATGGATTGCCCAGTGTTCAAGATTCCTCAGTTAAGCACCAACTGTTGATTCATACTATTCCTTCTTTTCCCTTTTTTTTTTCTTATCTGAAAATTATCTTTTCATTTTCTCGTCTATATGAATCACATTTTTTATCACCATGTGTTTTGCTGCTGCTTGATCTCATCCTAGGCTGCACCAGGTAATGGACCGTCTTCCATTAATGCATCAGATACTTCCGTATAAGTACCTTGATAGGTGACCAGTCAACCCGTCCCGGTTTCTGTGGTGAAACAAGGACAATAATAAGCTCTCAAGAATAAATCAAAAATATTTTCAAGAGGAGGGGAAAGTGAGGAGAGGAGAAAAGGAAAAAGCATTTATCCAAATCAAGTTAAGAAAAGCCAAAGGAGGCTGAAAAGGTAAAAATAAAATGGAGACTGCCATCCGATGGTCTCCATTCTCCTCCACAGCGGAGCAACGGTTCCTCTCTGTTGATGTGACGGGGAAAACCTTCCGATTATGCAGAGTCACCGCATTCGACGGCCACAATGTGGAACATGAGGTGTTGTCGACACACACCAAGGTACCTGCGTTCCGCGCCTTCGATTGGTCCCCCATTGATGAGTCTCTCGTTGCGGTGGGCCAGTCCTCGGGAGATACCACTATATTGCGCATGAAGGGTGATTCACAGGAATCTTTTTCGTTACCCGTTCGTCAACAGCGGTATTGCAATGCAATTGCATTTAGTACGCATGGCTTGTTGGCTGCGGGTCTAGATCGCGTGCGAAATGACTTTTGTCTTAATATCTGGGACGTGAATCAGCGTCTAAATATGAGGGGGTCGAAGGGGTTCGTCGAACCGTTACGGAAACTGGCTAGTTCTGAGCCTATCACCAGTGTGAAATTTTTTCGGGATCAGCCTGACACTTTAGTCACGGGTGTCAAGGGGCAATTTGTTAGAATCTATGATTTAAGAGGTAAATTTCCTCTTTCCCTTCTCGATTTTTTTTTTTTTTTAACAAACCTATTCAGATGGCCCTGGGAATCCATCGTTACAATTCCCAACACGATGTGTTCATAATCTAGCCATCGATTGGCTCGATGAGAATTATATTGCTTCTGGTCTGTCGGCGAGCGATTCCACCGTCTGCATTTGGGATCGACGGTTTGGATCCCGATTGACACCCGCTGTGGTACCCAATCTTGACACTGGTCATATGGATCCAGCTCTTGAGTTTAAAAACGTCTTAGCCCCTAAATCGACAATTTGGAGTCTGCGGTTCTCGCGAACTAAGAGAGGGTGTCTGGGAGTTCTCTCCAATACTGGACATTTGAAAACCTACGACATAGTTAAAGAGTATATCGCTGAGGAGTTCCGTGCGCCTATTGACGATACCCTTGGTCAAAATTCTGTCAACAACTATCCAGAGCCCATCTATACCAAATCTATACGCGATGTTTTTGGTCCCTACAATCACCCTTCTCGCGGTTACAAGGAGGCTGAGAGGGTTGTGTCCTTTGACTTCCTCAACATGAGCCCCTCCAACGAGCCCAGCATTCTAACACTCTCCGGGAATGGCAAGGTTAATATTGCCACAGTCAAGCCTCCAGCACCACCTGTACGACTATCCTCGCAAAGCACCCTCATCAGTGGAAGTCCAGGCGAGCGTTTAGATTTCAAAACAGTCGGCCCAGTGTCTAGTCAGGGCTCCAGCATTGCAAGTGTGGTTAAAGAGATTAGGAGTCGTGCATTAACCCGACAAAGCATGCAAGATGCTGCAAATAATAACAGTCGAGAAATCCCTGACTCTCCGGTTAGCCATCTGCCTAGTCGTGAAGTGAGGGAGCGTGCTCTTTCCGTTGGAACACAGGGGGCACCTCTCGAGGTTCAGGACGCCTTAGCCCTCCTGACAGTAAATAGGCTGCGATGCAGGGAAGGTTACTTATTTGACCCACTCAAAAACAAAAAAATTTTAGCCGATGATCCATCACTTCAAGGGTTCTGGGATTGGATCGAACGTGAGTATCCTGTGTAGCACGTGTTGTACTAGTCAACTGCTTACCATGAACTCAGGCGCACGCTCTGATTCCGGTACCGATGCAATGATCTTTAACGATTTAGATCTAAACTATCTGGGTGTTTACGATATTTGGAACGGTGATCTAGGTAGGGTGACAAATTCCCGATTTTCAAAGGGCTGGCCTTCAATCTAACTGCCTTTTTCTCCGGACAATCATAGGTGCAAGTTTCGAGGCACGATGGCTAGGCTCGAGTACCAGTACATACCCAAACATCAATGACACTATCATAGATCTGGTTCAAGAACAGTTAAATATACCATCGACCAATAGCTGTCCAACGAATTATCCAGAGCATCGCCGGCTCTGTCTGCGACTTTGCGGTGCCATTCAGTCACACCGGGAGCTCGAGGAGCTTGTCAAGGCCCTATCTGCCGATGGCCAACATACCAAAGCTGCAGCTCTTGCCATCTTTCAGGACAATCCCAAGTTAGCCTATCTGGTGCTGCGGAGCCATAAACCAACGCAGGCCCATAAACTCCTTGCCATGGCTATTGCTGGAGCTGCGAAGGGAGAGACCGATTCAGACTGGGAGGAAACGTGTGCAGAGATAGCAAAAGAACTTACTGATCCGTATGCACGTGCAATATTAGCGCTCGTCAGCAAAGGTGACTGGCACTCTGTCATCCAAGAAACCACGCTTCCCCTCAAATACCGTGTAGAAGTCGCCCTGCGCTGGCTTCCTGACGATGATCTTACCGAGTATCTGAATGAGATGAACAAGGAAGTTATCCAAGAGGGTGATATCGAAGGCATTGTTCTCACCGGGCTCGGTCACGCCGCCATGGACCTCTTCCAGTCCTATATCAACAAGTTTAATGATATCCAGACCCCGGTTCTAGCCATGAGTCACACCGTTCCACGATTCATCAACAACTCCCCCTACAGGGCCCGTTTCGAGTCCTGGCGCGAGACCTATCGGTGGCAGATCAATTCTTGGAAACTTCAGCTTGAGCGGGCTAGGTTCGATGTGGGGTCTCGTAAATTTGCGGTTACTTGGGATGGCCGACGATTGATTGAAGCCCCGCGACAACAGGTTAGCTTGACGTGCAATTACTGCACACGACCACTCACTCAGCATGACGCCTCTTCGCAGCTCCCGCCCTCTACTACGGGTGAGGTTGTCCATCCGACACAGGGCAACCCTCTTGGGACTGCCGCCATGTCAGGTATGATCTGCCCTCGGTGCGGCCGTCACATGCCTCGGTGCGGAGTGTGTACGCTATGGCTTGGCTCCCCAGACCCAATGTCCAAGGCGTGTGCAGTAGCCGATGCGGGGGCTGACCCGCGCAAGATGTCAGAGGCGGAGTTAATGAGGAGATTTATTGTATTTTGTATCAATTGTAACCACGGTTTTCATGCCCACCATGCGCGAGAGTGGTTTGCGAAGCACAAGGTGTGTCCGGTTCCCGATTGCAGCTGTATATGCGATCGATGATTCTTTTGTGAATGTTTTGTGCTGTTTTTCTTGTTCTTCTTGTGATTCGGACGGACCCGGTATGTATGGTTTTAGTATAAAATATACCCCATTTGGCAATATTATCGTAGTACCTACTACCTGTGGTAATCAGGGATCACCGGCACACCTACCTACCTAGGTACCAATAGATTCTTTCTCTGGAGAAACGATTAACGGACAGGTCAGAGGCTGTTGAGTATGGGATTACTACGTTGGCTAGATGAGGATACGCGTGTGGCCTTTTTGGTCGAACTCAGTCCTAGATAGTCAACTAGTAGCCGGGGGAGTGTATGTAGGTAATAAGTAGAACCGTTCTCTAAAGGCCTCCCAAAGTGAACACTAAACTATGGGAAGCTACTGATAAAAATATATATATACAGGATAATGCTCTGTTAAAGGCAACATGAAAAATTTTTTGAACATATATGAGATAATTAGGTTTCAGTCCATCTAAGTATCCCATTATTGAGATTTTAATATTAGTGGACTATAACGACAATTTCTATGCAATATCAGGGATTTTAATTCAATCTATCCCTACTGGAAGAATGATTACTGCAAGAAAATCCACCATACACATTCTGCCATATTTATAGGTATATAAAGTTAAAACTTAAATTGTTCTATCACCAAACTGGGGCTGTGGCGCAATTGGTAGCGCGTGCGACTCCAGATCGCAAGGTTGCCTGATCGAGACAGACCAGCCTCAAGTTCTTTTTTTTTTCCTCCTATATTTTAATATACTAATATTCATGTTTTTTCTCATTCTAATTACTCCTTCCCCATCTCCATTATGACACCTTTCCTTTCCGCGGTAGTCTCACCCATTCTTACCCCGCAGGCTCCGACAGAATACCAAATAAAGTATTTGTGCTTATCATGGTTACTAAACCGTGCATTAAGAGGGCAGTGTAGGTAGTGTACCTCGTGCATCCTATAAAAAAACCATTAAAGTGCATTGCAAATCATGAGCCCGAGACTCGATAAATTAAAGCAGACAAGACAAGATACCAAGTGCTATCCTTGATATATCACGATATATAAACAATAAAAGCGGCTCAACACCCTTCTCGTTGTTTTCTCTTTCCACCCCGTTAAAATGCCAGACATCTTTCTCTCTTATCTATATCGCTCTCCAGCAATAATGGTACTGCAGTATCTGAAGCCCTAGGTAGTGTTATCCTCATGAAGCCGAGGGCGAAAGACTTATCTATTGCTGCTGGGTACGTTTAACTGTCCATAGTCCAGTGCTGCTATTTGGGCGTTATTTTTACTCAGACCTAGCATATTTCCTCAGTGTTGGCGGGGAGAAAGAATATCACCCAGCCGCTGTCTTTGCCTTTGAATTGAAACTCTCGACAAAGAGTACACCCGATGATGGCCGTGGCTGTTATACCATTTAGTCCCGGGCGGGAGGAGATATTGATAGACCCAACCTTCTGCTCATGACGATGGGCGGGCCTCTATGGCTCCAGCAAAGAAAGACAAAGGCAATAGTATTGTACAGCTGAGCATATTTAGTTGTCTCCCCCCCGCCTAGGAGATGGTCACTTGTATATACCAGCTCAGTCGGTGGATAGGCAGGAGATCCAACTAAGTTAGCAAAATACTGGGGGCACCTCGATAGTATAGCATTCCTGCCACTAAAGTCCTCTATCATGTATATCAGAATTGATGGAGTTAAGATACTGGTAGACCTGGAAGGAGAGAAAGGAGGGGGGGAGGGGGGAGAAGGAGGGGAAGAAGAAGAAGAAGAAGAAGAAAAAGCAACACAAGGAAGTCCGTGAAAAAAAAAAAAAAAAAAAAAACTTCTCTATTGGATTCTCATTGTTAGATCATCACATAGACTGTGTAGCTGCTACAAGATAAATGATAGATTTTACAAGACCTGACTTTCATATACTATATCAACCAGTATAAAATAACTCTAGCTAGGACCGCCGTTTCTTCGTCTCAGGAGTTATATTTGCATGACTTGTCATATCTACGAATGGAGGACCGGTATACATATAGCATTCAGATTACTAAGTTGAAAGCTAGTTATATATCAAAATATGAGTCAAACCTTCACCCAACGTCGGGGCTGTGGCGCAATTGGTAGCGCGTGCGACTCCAGATCGCAAGGTTGCCTGATCGAGACAGACCAGCCTCAACTCTTTTTTTTGGTCCCCCTCATGTTCTTTTTGATATGCTCTATTTTGGCCCCCCCTTTTTTTTTTTATTTTCCCTCATAAGCTCCACTCTACTGGTGACTAAACACATTTTGTGATGATGGGGTAGAGTAGTTGTCTACGAATGTCTAATATTAAGAACTAAAAAAAGGCCCTGGGAAGAAAAAATTAGAATGAGGCTGGTCTGTCTCGATCAGGCAACCTTGCGATCTGGAGTCGCACGCGCTACCAATTGCGCCACAGCCCCATACGATAAGCACATGACCCGGAATATTCCATCACAGCGCAGAGAATAATTACACGAAGAGATGTTTCATGTCCAGTGATGTCCATGAGGATGAAGGAGCTATGGATAAAAAAAAAAAAGAGGGAAAAAGTGGTACTCATGCAAACTAAAACTAGATGCAAGACATTACGCGCATGAATCATCATCCATCGTGAGTCATCAAACATCTTGATCCAACCAAAGTATGACTAACAAAATTAAGCATACTTTGCAGCTTGCTCTTATTGTCGGTATTGTTATAATAATAAAACATTCATCTCATCATTATTTAGCCGGATATATTTTGCAACCCACAATATTTCCCAGATATCTCCGTACATAACCACCATGCCTAAACCACAAAAAGGAGGTCGAGACAGAGGTGGAGGTGGAGGCCATCTCAGTCGTAAAGTGACAATTTCCAAAGCCTTGAGCCTGATTCTCCGCCATGCGGCTGAACGCGAGGGGTTGAAGATGAACAGCCAGGGCTATGCGAACGTGGCGGATGTTGTACGTCTTTCTCTCCCTTCGGAATGAAAACTTTGGGATTTTTAACAAAAATCTAATATAAAGTCAACGGATAATAGCTAGCCTGGAGAAAGCTCAAATCTCTCCAAGTAACCTTCCCCGAAATCCTCGATGCAGTCGAAAACTCCGACAAGAAGCGTTTCGCTCTTCTCCACATTCCCTCTGCTGAATCTAGCCCCCCCCAAAATGATGATGGCTCTACACCGAAACTACTCGATAGTGAGGAGTCCACACCAGCAGCGCCAACGCCGCTAGAAACTACTACCGCCATTGCCCTTGCAGCCGCCTCCTCCGACCTCAACCCAGACAACTATCTCATCCGCGCCACGCAGGGACATAGTATTAAAACGGTTGAGGCAGAGTCTCTCCTCGAGAAGATCACCTTGGGTGAAGCTAATACAACCACTCCGCTGCCGGAAACGGTTGTCCATGGGACATTCCACGGCGCCTGGCCTCAGATCCTTGACTCGGGCGGTCTACGGTGTATGGGGAGGAATCATGTACATTTCGCGACGGGACCATCATTAGAATCCGTCTTGGCGGGTACGGCACCGGTGACGTCGGGGAAAGATAAAACTGTGATTTCGGGGATGAGACACGATGCGCAGGTGCTCATTTACATTGATATTAGGAAGGCGCTAGAGGCTGGGTGTCCATTCTGGAGAAGTGAAAATGGTGTCATCCTTAGTGAGGGAATGGAAGTGGAGGGGCAGGAGGACAGGGGAAAGGTTGTTCCACTTGAGTTTTTTGACGTGGTTGTGGAGAGAAAACAGGGACTCGGGAAGATCTGGGAAAAGGGAGAGGTGCTGCAGACACTCCCTCTGGGGTTGACTAGCAAAGGGACCCCAAAGGGGAAGCGTGGCGGAGGAGGGGGAGCGGCTGGGGATTGGAAACTCAACAAGCAGCGGCCGAATCCTGAGCTGTCTACCTCGGGGGTTTGATGTGAAAATCTGTATGCTAACCTAGCTATAGACGTCTATATTATATGACCCTTATCGGGTGGTCACGTGGAAGTGTTCTAGATAATCCGTACCCCAAGTGGAGATCTCCAGATGGTCTTAGTGGGAATTTAGTTCACGTGATTCATAGGCGGGTGTGGTTAGAAGGGCTCATAAAACGGGAGCGAAAGCACCTATTTTGGGTTAGATATGTTAACATTATAACATAAGCAGAAGCACAACACCGCATAACAACCGGCGGATAAGAGACTCCATCAGAGCCAATCAGAGGGCGGGGAGATCCGACATCCGATGACTATCGGATCGTCGCTTCAACGACTTCACAGTCGTGACGTTTGACTCTTCCGAAGCAGCAATTCCACTGTTGGGTGAATCTTCTCGTCGTACGACCAAGGTGAAGACTTCCGATTATAGAGCCACAGTGCGGGGACTCTTACCAAATGAGTGCAGTCTGGGGACATGCCCCGACGGATCTCCGATTTCCAATCATGCCGTTCTCCCCGGTGTGATTGGTGGTGTGGCGTGTATATAAAAGGAATAGATCACCAGTGAGAGACAGAACTTTCAAAGCATTGAATTGTGTTTCCTTCTTTACCTTTTCTCTTTCTCTTCCTCTTTCCTCCTAATCTCCCTAAAGCGCGTGGTTGCTGCACAAAAATTGAACTTGACGTCACCTCTCCATCTGTACACATTTCAAGAAAGGAAGATACAAGAAACAATAAAATGGCCTCCCACCGTTTCGACCCCAACTTTACTGACAATGTCATCAACGCTATGGGTCCTAAGACGACCCCGCGTTTCCGTCAGCTCATGGCTGGTCTCATCCGTCATGTCCACGACTTTGCGCGCGAGAACGAGCTCACTGTTGATGAGTGGATGGCTGGTGTCCAATTGATGAACTGGGCTGGACAGATGAGTGACAACAAGCGCAACGAGGGACAACTCGTTTGCGATGTAATTGGACTTGAATCGTATGATTGAACCTCTTCCTTCTCTCCACCCCCTCTCATTTTACCCCTCATTTCAATTGCGCCCGCGCCAAGGGAAAAAACAAAACCAAAATTTTCTTTCTTTAAAAAAAAGAAACGAAAGCCACGCCCTCAAAGAAAAGGAATGTGTATACTGATTGTGCAATTTCACGAATATAGTCTCGTTGACGAAATTACCTTCAAGCTCGCCGAAGAAGCCAAAGACACCCCCACCGCAACCGCTATCCTGGGCCCCTTCTTCCGTGCCGACACTCCCTACCGTGACAATGGTGCCAATATTGTCCGCACTCCCGCCAAGGGTGGTGAGATGGCTTTCATGCACGGTCGTGTTGTCGACTTCACCACTAAGAAGCCCCTCGTTGGCGCTACCGTCGAGGTCTGGCAGGCCTCAACCAACGGTCTTTATGAGCAGCAGGATCCTGAGCAGGAGGAGTTTAACCTGCGCGGCAAGTTCAAGACCGATGAGAATGGCTGCTACTCTTTCTACTGTCTTCGCCCGACTCCCTACCCCGTACCTGATGATGGCCCCGCGGGTAAGCTTTTGAAGCTTATGGATAGACATCCCTTCCGCCCCGCTCATATCCATATCATTGTACGTTTTCTTCTCTCCCCCCAAAAAAACTTTTCTTGAAGAAACTCAAAAAAGACTAACGTAAGAAATAAAAACAGGCCACATACGATGGATACAAGCCCCTCACAACTCAAATCTTCGACCGCAAAGATCCCTACCTCACCAATGATTCCGTCTTCGCCGTCAAGGACTCCCTTATTGTCGACTTTGTCGAGCGCAAGGATGACACTCAAGCTGGACTTGAGTTGAACTATGATGTGAAATTGGTTCCTAACGGGATTTAAATGTGGCATTAATTTGCCTTTTCCCCAACCCTTTTTTCCTTTTCTTCTCTCAGCCTGTATATATCTCAATTGCTTTTTTCTCTTTCTTATTAAACACTCTTCAATAGCGATTTTTGAAACAATGGATGGATGATATGATTTATTTTATTTTATTTTTTTTTCTTCAAATAATTTAGTTTGCAACATGGAATGAATGAGTAAATAAATAAAATGAAAATAATGACTAAACAAATCACCATGCATATATAGGATACGCTAGATTGGGATAAGAGTTATCTAGTATTGAATACCCTGTCTAGTCCACGGCTGGTCCCTGTTGTAGCTTACTTAGAAAATAGAGGCGTTGGAAGTCGATCAGCTGACACTAAAATAATTAGTGAAGGTGAAAGATGTAGCTTTATTTTTAATTTTCTAATTTTTCGGTAAAGTAAATAGGTAGGTAAAAAAGCCAAACTATATTATAACCCTCACTCACTGACATATTTGTATATGCTCATGTAGTAATTTAAATATCATTGACAAACGCTTCAATTGCCTTTCCGACCCTCTCCGGTGCCTCAATACAGTGCCAATGTCCCACCTTGGCTAATACGTCCATCTTCTTATTTGCACTTGATATCCGGTCGAAGATATGCTGGCATCCTTCTAACGGGGCTGACTTATCTTCCTCTCCAGCAAGCAACAAGAATGGAGCTGTCACAGCAGAGTAATCGATCTGAGGCGCATTGGCAATAGCTTGACACAAGGCCGCATAACCTTTGGGGTTCTGTCCGAGGATGAGTTCGCGAATGAAAGATTGGGCTAGCGGTGAGGTGCCAGAAGCGGTGGCCTGGTAGGGGATGGTATTTGCCATTGGTTCCATTCCAGCTGTGGCGGTTAGCAGATGAAACGTAACCATTTTTGGTTTCTTCGGGTAAGAGAGAAAAAATGAATGAACCAAACATACCTTCTGTGACAGTTTCACTGCGCTTGGTCATTACGGTCGTTAGAGTCTGCGATGGGTGAGTTGGTCCGATCGCAACCACTCCCTTCACACGGTTTGCATATTGTGCTCCTAGAAGAGTTACCACAAGTCCGCCCATTGAATGGCCAACCACAATAGCCTGAGGGATGTGTAGTGCGTCGAGAATTCCCACTACGTCAGCAGCAATGGATGCGATTGATACTGGTTGGCCGGTGTAGGTAGAACGTGCGGAGCCATAGGTATCAACAGTGATACAGCGATGCTTGGGAATAAGGTAGGGAGTGACGGGGAAGTAGTAGTTTTGCGAGGAGCCTAGGCCGTGGACGAAAATGAAAGTGTGGCCATTAGCGGGGGCACCCTCGGAATGGGAGTCTGTGTAATGTAGTTGATGATCGTTGACAGAGATGAAAGGCATTTTGAGATGTGTTTTACTCTGCCCCTTTTCAATTTCTTTATTTAGGGGTAAAAGTCAATGTTAAAGAAGTGGAATTGCGAGAATGTGCGGGAGGGAGGGAGGAGGTCAAGGTGAACTTGTCGGCGCTCTGTGTTGAAAATGATAACGTCTATCCGAACTCCAAGCGCAAATATCATCTTGGAGAAAAATGCCCCCCACTTGGAGAAATGATGATACCGACGTCATCGCGCGGATAGTGCTCTTAGGCGGTCCTTTTTTTTTTTTTTGCTCCCGCGTTATTTCGTGCCCCTTCCATCGACATTCCGGACCCAACCGAACAAGTAATCATTATCAAATTTCCAGGGCCCATATCTGCTTTGCAGCAGGCTGACCGTATTCTCTTGCGCCGAATATCCAGGCCATTGTACCACATTGCTCTGTAATCTAGAGAATCCGTCGGATGATGGGGAAAGTTGTGGTTAGAGCGGGGAAATGGGTAGCTGTTCAGCATATCACCGCCCGACCCGAAGAAAGCCAGACCCGCCATCCGATGAACCTCAATTAACTCCGTCGGATCGGATAAGCCTATACAAATACACACTCCGCACCGTTAGATGCATCACAGCAGATGTATAGTATAGTAGTAATGGTAGTAGTAGTAGTAGTAGTGAAAGTAATAGGAATGGTAATAATAATAGCCCAGAAGAATAACCTAAGGCAGGCTTAGATCCCATCCAGTCGGGCCAATTCCATTTCGAACTCTTCGCCCGGATCGAATTCGTGCCCAAACTGATCCAAGAACACTGCCGTGTCATCCTGGAATGAATCCCCCCCAAGAAATCTTGGCGGAGCCCGGTGTTCAGTTTGATCTAGACGCTCCGGTCTCTTCCTCGGATATTGCACGGCCTCTTTGATAACCTCCTCATCGTTGAATATGGAGCAGTCAGAGAATTCATCCTCGTCATCGACATGATCCCCGCAATTACCGTGACTTGCAATATCCATGTCTGCGGAACATTGCTTTTTAGTAGAGGTATCAGCGGTGATGAGACCGCCACAGATGTCCGGTTCAATGATGGCCATCACACCCTCTAATTGATGATCATCTAGATCCAATTCTTCATCGACATCGGTAGCGATCTCTGTGCTTTCTGTCATGGGACTAACTAGCTCAGACTGCTTATCGCATGGCCCCTCTAGGCTCCGTTCATCCTCCTTGAGTGCATGCGGTTTCACGTCCGCGCCCTCGGGGGCTGTGGAAGCTTTCTTAATGAAGTTGAAAAGTGACGGCTGGCTCGCGGGCACAGTAGGCGCATTCGGATCGGGGAGACCTTGTCGAAGCCGTTCCTCACGTGCTTTGGCCTCCTTTTCCGCGCGTTTCTTTTTCTCTGCAATTCGTCGTTTCTCCTTCTCGCGGAGCTTCTGGGCGCGACGTTCTCGTTCCTCCTCTCGTTCGATACGTGCGATCTGAGACGCGGTGAACTGAAGGCGTTTATTGCTGCGTTGATATCGGCGACGGACGGTTCTGGATTTCTCGAGGATGATTCGTGGTCGGTCATCGGGCATGATTAAGCTCGGGGCGTAGCGGAGGGGATCGCGTCGGGAGGGAAATCGTGAGGCAAAGACATTAGTAGGGTTGGTGGTCCTAAAAGGAATATGGAAATTTTTCTTTTTGAAAACGCAAAGCCCAAATGAAAGATTAGACGTAGATACTAGAATTGAAGAATGAAAATGGCAGCTTGTGCTGTTTTTTTCTGGCGGCTCATGTTAGCTTTTATTGTTTGGAGATCCTAAAAAGGAAAAAAGCTCTTGGTGCCTCAGGTAACGTCACTACCGTTAGTTACCTAGTCAGGCCGTCAGCGGTGATACGTTTTGCCGACAGAGTGTCTGTACTGGTACAGAGAACGTATTATATCATTATCAGAGCATTTTCATTTTCACAACCCATTTCTTTGCATTGGGGGCTTGCAGAACTTAGATTTTCATATCTTCAACGAAATCCCAGAGAATAATGCTTCTTGATATCTTATCACCTAGCAGCCTTGCAGAGAAGGGAGGGGTAATATCGATGATATCATTGGATGTCGTCACCTCAGATAGGGCTTAGGGCTTAAAGTCCACTCCTTATCGATAAATAATAAGTCACCCACTAAACCTGTTTTGGAAGTGTCCCGCATCGTCACTCTGCCTGAGGCTGGCCCCTCATCCACCTAAGTTACAGAACAACTTTCACAGCCCAAATAAAACGGATGAAAGGGGGGAAAATAGAAAACTTGTCTTATCCATGAAAATAAATCTACACACCATTGAATTTCTTACTATAATCCCTCAGAACCCTCTCTAGCGTCAAAAATGCGCTTGGTCAAGAATAAGATTGAGCATAATGGTTCGGGTAGCGTTACGTTAATACCGGAGGAACCTGAGGACATGGTAAATCTACTCAAGCTTCTTATTTTGCTCTCTTTGAACGGAGTGGATTATTATTATTATTCTGGTTCTGCGCCAATCTTCAATGCTTTCATTCTGACGGCTCATAGTGGCATGCATATAACCTCATCGGTCCCGGTGACTTACTCCACGCAACTGCCATCCGCCGCGTAACAACCACCCAAGCGATTGGTTCGACAAGCTCATCTCGTGTGCGCCTGACCCTCTTAATCCGCGTAAAGAGTCTCGACTTTGACCCACTGAACTCGCAGCTGCACGTTAGCGGTCAGATTATGAACGAAACCCCGCATACGAAGATCGGACAACACCATACGCTGGATCTGGAGCTCAATCGGCAGTTCACATTAGAGAAGGGTTCCGGACCTGAGAGCGAAGGTGGGGGCTGGGATAGTGTTGCAGTAGAGGCGCTGAAAGATGCAGTCGACGAGGGCGGAAATCGTAGGGCGGAAGCGGTAGCGGTAGTGATGCAGGAGGGTCTGGCGCATATCTGTTTCATCGGTCAGTTCCGAACAATTTTGAAGCAGAAGGTGGAGATGTCTGTTCCAAGGAAACGACAGGGCGGGGGAGATCATGACAAAGTGAGTTCAACTGTTCTTTTATGGTTCCCGTGATTATATTCTGCCAAGGTATGACAGAAAAAGAGAAAGAGAAAGAGAGAACCTGACAATAGGCGGGGAAATTGTAGGGCATGTCGAAATTCTACCAGGTCACCCTGGACACCTTACTCCGACACATGGAATTCAATACCAGCTTAACCTCAATGACAAGCAATGATCCGGTTAGACCGGTACTTCTCGCCTCCCCAGGCTTTGTAGCAGCTGGGTTCCAAAAATTCATCGAGTCCGTGGCGACTACCAAAACGCCGGCACTAAAACGACTTCTTCCTAGTATTGTGGTCGTGCATTCTCCTTCAGGTTATCTACACTCGCTCACGGAGGTTCTACAATCCCCCACTGTGAAGGCGATGCTCTCAGATACCAAGCATGCCCGGGAGACGAGACTCATGGATGAGTTCCAAGAACAGCTTCGTAAGGAGACTAACAAGGCGACCTATGGACCACGTGAGGTCGAGTCTGCTGTGGAGCAAGGAGCCGTTGGCCGTGGCGGAGGAGTCCTAATTATTTCTAACCGGCTGTTTAGATCTCAAGATGTCACGGTACGCAAACGCTGGGTATCCCTAGTGGATCGCGTGCGAGATGTCGAAGGGGGCGAGGTACGTGTGCTGAGTTCGGAGCATGAGAGTGGGAAACGACTAGATAGTTTGGGGGGTATTGCTGCTCTACTAACATTTCCTATTGCTGATGATGATGGAGGTGATTCGGATGATGGACAATGATTTAATTTAAATTTATTTATTTATTATTTTTGGATTTGACATTGGATGGTATCCCATATCCCACAGCCCTTTCTTTTATTTTATTATTTTTGTTTTGTTTCCATTCCTTCTACGTATATTAATTTTAACCACTCATACTTGAGACTTGCCGTCTAAGCGGATTTACTAAATTAGGATCCCTATCTAGCATATACCCAAGAAGGTAAGTATACTCTCTACAAACTTATCTTTCTCTTTCCCAAAACGGCAGTAGGTTCTTCCTGTCCTGAATAGAGGTATTTGATATTAACTCTGATTTCCAATTCCTATGGATATTTCTCAGGCATGTGCTGTGCCATGCAAAGTAGTCAGACCACATGCTATTTATTTTTTTAGTGTCCAGTACTAGGTAGGTACCTCTACATAATACTACTTTAACTTTGAAGTGTCTTGAACATATGCTAAGTATATATATACCCTAGAACGCTTCGAGTAATCTATCTACCTTACATATGTCTCCCACCCACATAATAATAACAGTAAGAATAAATCGGAAAATTATTAAGATGAAAAGGTGGCATGAAATAACAAAACTACTGGGCTCAATCATGTGGAGTAAATTATCATTAGCGCAAGTACACATGTACCTTAGGTAGGGCCGGTAGGCAGTGATCCTGGTACCTAGGTTCATAGAATATACCAATAAGCCACTAACCCAGATAGATATGTGGATAGATAATACCTAATATATCGGGATCTTCAAAAATCCATGCTCTTTGCACTACACATAACACTCACTACCTACCTAATTAATAACGGCGTTGGCACCACACACACACACACACACACCTTCTTGATGCCTAAACATAGGTAATAATATATCTAGGTACACTCCTGAAGGAGGCGGGGAAGTTTCATGAAGTAATTCCAAATAAATATTTCAAATAAAAAAATTACCTATTTTACCCATTCCAAATAGTAATCCGCCGCCCCGGCCCCGGCTCCGGCCCCGACTCTGGCCCCAGGCCCCCCCCCCCCCCCCCTCTCCTCCCGGGGCAGTGCCGAGTAAATACCTTATATGTATTTATGTATACTGTAGGAGTACATCTATTCATATACTTATATTACCTACTATATACCTAGGTAGCTAGTTCAGTTCCTAGTTATAAGATGTTCTACTATAAAGTTAAAGTCTAAAGCATCTAGCTCTAAGTGCACATGAAATCTGGTAGTATACATACTTGACAGCACATCATGAGCTAATTGTAGCCCTTTTTTTTTTTAAACGTTTTGACAATAAGGTTGTAAATCCATCGGTGGGCCAGCTGCAGCCCTTAACGGAAAATTTTTTTTTTTTTAAATCCACTAACCTAGATCTGTACCGCTATATACCTCAGCTTCTGTCGGTCGGTACTCCGCGCGGAGATAAGGAGAAGAGGAGGAGGGAGAAATTAGGGGACGTCGAGTCATTGTTCATAGTGTATACCTCAAAAGTCAACGTTGCATTGACTGGAAAACCAACAAACTTTATTAACTAGGATTGGTCTCTTTTTTAAAATTTTACCTTTTTCCTGACAGAGGATTTAGATTAAATATATAATTAATGAACGTGTCTCTGCCGCTGTGCCAAGAACGAGGAGGAAGAAGGATCCAAGTCGGCGCGTACGGGGTTGGATTTCTTTAGGTAGCTTGGTGGCTTGATGTTTGGCGGTTACGGTTCTGATTGGCCTGTTCGCTTGTTTACCTCCTGGAAACCGGGAATTTTACATCTAGTGGAAATCTTAGTCGAGTTTTTATGATTTGGAATTACGGATGGGTCTTGACCGGCTGTTTTTCATAATTGTAATTGTGTCATCATCAAGTTAATCCAATCTACCTAAGGAAAAGGGTATAGAGGCAATGGTAATGAAGAAAATCACGACCCCACCATGCACACAGAGAGATAAAAAAAAAAAAAAGGAAAAAAAGGCAAAAACACCGTCATTGCAAGTTAGGAAGTTTGCAAAGAAAAATGAAAAGAAAGGAGAAAAAGAGAAAAAGGAAAAAAAAATGATGGAGAGGAATCTTATAAAAGCAAGAAAAGAACAATATATGTATATATGTATATAAACAAACAATATGCAACGCTGTTGTAATGCTAGTCTTCCTCTTTGGTTCGTTTCAATGTTGCCCGCCGTCGGGTATGTTGAATCTCAGGTGGTCGCGAGGCACTCCCTCGATCACGATTTTGTGAATCGAGGTGTTTTAACTGTGCCTCACATTGTTTAGGTGTATATGAGCGACTGGCCCCAAAGTCTTTCATCTAGATTAACGTAAGCAAAGCGGACAGAAGGCAGAGTGGCTACAACCTTGTGGAGGCTCTCTCTCTTACTTACTTTCTGTGCAATCAAATTATACTTCTCGAGTTCCCAGAAATGCCGCGCCCGTATTAAGATTCGGATCTGATACACTTGACTGTCAGTATTGTTAATAATTACCTAGGAATCATCCTGGATACACATACTCACATCATTCTCATCCCACCGTGCTAGTCGTTCTTTGCGTCTTCGCAATTGCCGCATTTGCAGACGTGCCTCTGTTGCATCCTTGTTGAATTTCTCGCGGAACATCTCGCGGATGACTTTCCATGCTAGGTTTTGCTCTCGGAGGCTTTCTACAAAGGCGTCTTCTTCTTCAGCCTGCGGGTCCCTTCGGCCTCTTCCGGGGGCTCGCGGCCGCTGATGTTGTTGAGGCTCAGTATGACCTTGACGTCGCTCCTGTTCTAATCGCTGCAGCCCTTCTGGGTGCGGGAGAATTGAAATGGGTGCCTCCCGAGGCACTGACTGCCTCGAACCTCGTCGAGCCTTTTTCACTCTCGGCTGCGGAGAGAGGGTATTTTCTCTTTGGCCATACTCTCTTGAAAGGCTATCAAGACCAATGGTGGTCGCACGTGAGTATTCACTGGGAAATGATGCGGTAATGCCGAGACCATGTTGAGGGATAGACTCGGTGACGTGATACTGATATTCTTGAGAATGGTGACTGAGAACCGGACTCGGTCTTGTATGAACATAGGTGCTATCTGGGAGGCTAATTGGTGTTAGGATAGCGGCAGATGGAAATGTCGCTGCTGGGTTGTATGGGTGTGTGACGGCTCCATATTGGGACTGTGGGCATTTGGGAGGGGTCAGCTTTGTCCATAAAACTAAATACTTATAGGTGTCGCAGGTAGAGAACATACGCTTTCTACTTCCGTCCATTGAGATGGCATGGGTTCGTAGAAACCTTCCAATCCCTCATTGGGATGGGTGCCACTTTGGCTGAAAGACATTGGTCTGGAATAGGCGCGTGAGGTCTGGGGATACATAGAATGAGTCGCTCAGAGTAACGCTGGACGCGCCCGATGTTCTGGTTGTTGGTGGATCAAATGGGAAATAAGACCCTTAGTGAAACAGGTAGCAGGGGAAGGTAGAATATGGGCGGCAAAGGACGAAAAACTGGCAAGTAGATTGGATAATGGGTGGAGGTAATCAAAGTCCCTTTAGACTGCTAAGGGATAAGTGCTGGGTCGTTCCCTTCTTTTCTTTTTCTTTTTTTTATTTATTAAAGAAAGCCTTCTCCAAAAAACAACAGTAACTAGTCACAGTAAGAAAGACAACTTTTATGGAAGGAGATTCGAGCTTCATGGATCGTTGAAAAAAGAAGATGAAGAGTGAAATAATCCAACAGCAGTACAATGCAGGTTCATATACTAGAAAAATGATAAATGAGGATTGGTAGAATGCCTTACAAGGCAGTACCAGAGATTTGAAGCTCTTCTTTCAACAGGCCCAGAGAGCATGAAAATGCGTGATGGGTGCCGCCGACCATCACTGTGCCGCACAAATCCTCTCTTAACTAGAGGTGTAGAATTAAAGATGAGTCTGCGTTTAAGCGCCCAGGTTTTTCCCTGAGGGGACGGGGCCCATTTTCAAGGAGGGAGGGAGAGTCATCTTTGCATCTCCATGACATGGGGAGATAAAAAAAATCTAGCCCCCAAACTCTTTGGGGCTCAGACTTGAATTTCTTTGAGGCCCACTCGTAGCCCATTGTGACATGGCAGTACTGATCGTAGTTCCAATGCTCTGGATCTCCAGGGGTGGGAACCGCGAGAGACATCAGTCGCAAAAAGGAATGGAGTCAGTAGTTAGCGGCCCGCCGGGTCCAGGATCAAATAATGGTCGGTTGATTAGCGCCTAAGAGGCAAAAGAGGGTAGCTAAGACGTCGAGGAGCTTCATGAGTGGATGGCGTTACGAAAAATTTGCCATATAAAAGTGGATGAACGCATTCTGATTTTCTAGCGGCTATGAGAGGTGGGGAGAGGAATCAAGGAGAGAAGCGTGGTTCAAGCTCTCCTCTCTTTGGAGGCTATAGACTATAGGTACCAGCAGCCCCCAAATACCGCAGCCAGCCCTTGTCGGGAAGTACCTAGTACGTAGGGAGGTAGCCATAGATACGTAGGTAGTCTCTAGGATCCCGAGAGAAGTGGCACAGGACCAAGAGTAGAAGATTCAAGGAAGTTCCACGGCCAGGCTTCAATCGTAAAGCCGGTCATTGCGAGATGCATCCTACTTGCGGCTACAAAAGCTGGGTGGATTATTATGGAGCCACTAAAGCAAACTGGGGTTAGCCTTTACTAACGGGGATAGTAGTAGCCAGACATCAAACCATAAAAATGATAATAATAATAATAACCGCCCAGGCTGACCACCATAGTTGGTCAGTCAACTAGTAACTACTATTCACTAGGCCTACTAAGAACTGGGGGGCAAGACTGGTCCGGTCAAGCAACGGACCTCCTTAGCAAAAGTAGTGCAATTAATTTTGTCTGGTCTTTCTGTACCCCACCCGAACTACTCCGGAGTTCTTCCAGGTTTCCATCCTCCTTACCACCCCCGGGAGACCCAAAAGCAGGGACAACAGAACGAAACATGCAGTCATGCTTCTTACCAGCTGTATTTATCCAAACCGGACCCACGTGTATTTGAAAGCTCTGGCTGGTACCAATGCACCTGACATGACGATGATCAGCCGTTTAAGACGATGAACATATTTCTAATCCGCAAGGTGATGGAAGGGGAATAATCCCGGCGCTTAAGAACGGGTAATAATTGAGAGAATAATTAAGAAAATAATAATGATAATAATAAAAATCCCCTCTCCTCTCTCCCACAACCAGGTACAGAGACCAGAGGGAGGAGGGGGGAATGGACCCCCAATGATTTTTCTCTGATCGATCATTAATTATTCCAGTAAGCGGGGCAGCATCGCTCCTCAGGAAACAAGGTTGACGAAACGGAGACCGAACGGATTTAAGACGATGATCCTGGGGGTCAAGAATTTGAGAAGGGAGATTACGTGAGTCTGTTGGGAAGATTTTTTTTTTCTTGTGTTGGACTTGTGATAGGCACGTGAATGGATCTTTCTCTATCAGTATCTACTCCTTACGTGACTGCAGCAGGTACTACCTGGTGCTGTTACTTCTTGATACAAATTAATTAGTCTGATATGATGCTTAGGTAGGTAGGCTGTGCTCTTCAACTTGGAAGATAATAGCTCTAATAAGTCCTTATACGCCTATAACCGGCCATCTACCTAGGTAGCTACTAGCTACCTACCACGATCAAGGTGCTCTCTGGTTATTACTTACTTTACTTAGTCATTGGTTCCCCAAGGCTGCATAGAGAATATACTGCCTCGATACAGAAATAGAAACCGTAACACTGGGTTGTTGAATGAAAAAACAAAAAAATAAAATAAAATAATAATAATAAGAGTAGCAATAATGATGAGGTTGCTTATGATGCTTCTACTGATGATGATACCCAGTGAAAAGAAATCAAATTTAATATAATCATATCCGCTAACTATAGTTCCGATAATTATCATAATCCCATGTATTAACCAATTCAGAAGAAGATGTACACTGTACAGCACATAAGCATCATAATAAAACTAAAGTTCAGGTGACTTGAACTAAAAGTGACTGGTGGGACGGCTTCTTTTCCGATCCCGACACCCGAGAGACTAAAATTGAACGAGGCTGATAAGTAGGCGGTTTTCTTTTAAAATGGCCCCCTTTTTTCCCTGTGCCGCTCACCCACTTTCCCTCCTAATTTCCATTAACATACTTCAGAATACTGTCTCTCTCCACTCCATATACTTCTGATTGTTATTTTCTCTCGCCCGACATCTTCTAGGTAACCGTGGCTATGCCCTGGCGCAGCAATGGTCTAAGGGCCTTTTATTTCTGAAACCACCGGACCAGCCCCCTTCTAAAATTTGCTCGTTGAATTATCAATCAACGACACAAGGTTTATGCACCGATGATCCTCAAAAGACTTCTTCTGCCCCAGTCCGCGCATGGTAACTCATCTCCAGATTGTATCGGCATTGCACTGCTGCCATAGCAGGGCTGAGTCGTTGTCCTATATATAACATGAATGGTTGATTGTCATTATGATTGCACATATAGCTAATTTTATCTGAGATCTAGTTGGAACCGAAAGGTACCGAAAATGAATTTGGACTGACAGGTCTCAGATCTACATTAGCATTCCTGTATATAGAACATGTCCAACAACAAACTAATAATCACGCCTGTTTAGCGGCGAATGCTCTTGGCGTCGCTGATCAGGCGTATGATCTTCAAAACCTTCATCATCCAAAAATTCCTCGGTATCATTGGAAGCGTGATGGTGCTCAAGGGTGTCGTCTGCCGAAATAGAAATCCCCCGAGCACCCCAGCGGTTATTTTCAGGCCGTTGCCCATGACCATCGTCCGAGTGTCCGTCCTGTAGCCTCTGCTCTTCATCATCTTGACTCTGCCGTTGTCTAAAGGTCAGCACCTTGTTGAGGAACCAACTATTACGAAAGTCTTCTGAGTCAACAACCCCTCCATTTCGGAGTTTGACTCGTTGACGAGTGTAGTACACCCAAGCAAAATCGAAATAGAAAAGCGTTTGAATGACGCCAAATATGATCGCGATAAGGTCCAGACGGCCGTAATCCACGTAAAATTCCGCCGCCACACCTTTCATGATCCAGTTGAGAATGTAAAATACCCGGTAAAGCCCCAATGCAAGGAGATAATAAGAATCGATGACAGTCGGGACGGTAGTCTGGCGCAAAAGCAATAGTTGTGGAAGAACACATACAGATTCGAGAATTCTCGAGAAAACATACATCAGCTGTGCGAGAGGGTACCTAGTTAGCGTATCATATAGTGAGAGAACCAATCTATCCCATGGGCTTGCTCACCATCTTAAACCAGTGCTTCCCGAATTTTTGGCTGTAGAATATAGGAATCACGATCGGAGCCAGAACTAGCGAGCCCCCAATGCAGGCCAAAGCCATCTTCCATGCCCGTTCTCTCTCCCTAGTTCGAGGATAGACTTTTGTCATCAAGAGTATCGTATAGATTGATGATAGAATGAAGTAGATTTTGAAGGGCGTGAGATATCTATTAGACCATGTGTCGAATATATCAAGGTAACGCGTGATAAAAACAAGCAGGTAAAGAGCTTGTGTTAGAAGAGAAACACCTACAGTGAAAAAGAGCCTTCGTGTGAGTTTGAGTGAAATCTCTCCAAAGTAGGTGGATCATATACATACCTTCAGCGCTCCTATTCCGATGAATTGCCCATATTAGGACAAGTGTTGAAAAAAGATGTGTTAGATCAGCCAATACTTGAAAGGGGGTCAAGGCCATGGCGTATGATAGAAGCTCTCAATAGCCCAAATAGAAACCACGACGGAAGTTAGATCGAGGCAATCACCATCAACATGGATGATCGAGTAGAATGTTAGAAAAGAGGTGTATCTGTTTGATAGACTTCACCGCTCTCGGTAGACAGAATTAGAGCGTTTGTATTGCGGCTGCTGTAAAAACGAGGGGGGAATAAATAGAAGTGTATGCGAAGAAGAAGCAGGGGGCACGAAAAGATGGGGACTTTGGCCTCAAGGGCGGGCCACGAGAAGTTGGCGTGACTAGAGCTAGAGCGGGAGTGGCTTGAAGCGTCAACCACCGTAAATTGGTGATCGAGTTGAGCGGGACAATGACCCAGATCGTGTTGCTAACTTATCAGTAGTGTTTGAACTTCTAGTACAGCAATCAAAGCTCTGTGGTTGGAGAAGAGGAGGCGTAGCTCCAACACTCCAGTCGGTCTGAGTTGGAACGTGGCCATCACGTGAAGAGGGTGACGTCAACCTAGGTCTAGCTACAAAATCAGTCGAAATCCAACATATACTATCAGATTAGTGATGTTTGCATCAAGTTCTCTTAGAATTTCTCCGAAGAAAGCAAAGGGGAATGACTTGGGAGATTGACAATTAGAGGCGCTGGATTCCAAGAAAAACATAAAGCGGCCTCCTTACAATCCACTCAGGCATTTAGCTTGGAGAATAGGTAGGTGCCGTGTACATTGTTTTACTAACTGCGTCATGTTGTCAATTCTAATACAGAATCTCACAAAAACACCGAATATAAAGTGGTCAATAGTTTTCTTAACTACTTGCTAAGAACAGCTAAATAATAATAGCTCAAGAGGGGACATTAATGATAAGAACATGCACCCCTTCGGTATTGGAAGACCCACATCTGCAAGTTGACTACTCATGTTTGAGCTGATGTGATGGTCTGGATTGCAGGAGTATTATTGCTTCTTGTTTCCTTCGCGTTTGATAACTAAAAATTTTTTAGGCGCCCGGCAACAGGAAACCTAAGCAGTTATTATTGCCTCTGTCTGCTCAGGACCAGATGTCTTAAGTAGGATATACATCGAGTGGGTATAAGACAATATGGTTCTTAAGCTGAAAAATTACTTAATTCAGGACCACGAATATAGATTTGATCACCATTAATCTGAAGAAAAGGGCAATCTTGCATCACCGATTCTACAAATAGGAAGTACCGGGGCTGGAGAAGCCAAGCCACGATTATCACCAAACACATTATAAGATGGTAAGACTACCTACCCCGCTTTCTATTGTTCCCGTCCTTGAGCATCTGACTCGGGGCCTGGAATCCATGACTGGCAAGTCCTTCTCGCGTTGCTTTTTTGTCTCCTTCTATTCGTAACCGTCAAACCCAAAGATCTCAGATAGCGCTGTTTCGTCGTTCGATTTCGTTATTTTTATCGTTTTTATTTTTCAGAACGGTCACCAGATTTCCTTTGCCCCTCACTGTCAGCTTACTTGACTTAACGTCATGCCAGCGAAGGACAGCTGTGGACTTCAACACCCAGATTCGCCACCGCTTGGATCCTATCTTATCCTCTGGCGCTGAAAGGTAGGTAGCTTGATACGCCGCGAAATACCAATAATGAGATAATGAGTGTAACCAAGTAGAGATATCAGATCTGAGTCCCAGAAAACTGCCTGGTGACAAGGTATAGTCACATAATACTACCAAGGTTGGTAAAACGGCCTGATGTAGAGCCCTCGCCTGGGCCCGCGATGGTTCTCAAAGCAATGAAAGAATGGAGGAGGTAATCAATATTGTCCGGTGAAGAAAATCGAGGTAGAGGTGAGGAAGGAAATGATGAGACCCAATCGATAATTTCTTAATTCTTTTAAATTAACGTTGACTTGCCTTTTCTTTCCTTCTTATTTCCCTATTTCTTTTTTTTTTCTTTGTCTCCCCCCCCCTCCTGGGTGTGCAGAAGCTAGGAAACATGTCGCTGAGGAGAAGAGGAGGAGCAGGAGGAAAAGTAGGAGGAGAAGGAAAAAGCAAGCGTCAGTCGGAGTAGTTGGGATTGGTGACTTGAATCTTTTGACTTGAGCTGCCGCAACTACTAGTTGACTTGAATGTCAGTGGCCAGTCCACACTCCCTCACCTGCCTCTTTTTTTTTTTTTCCCCTCCCTCCCTGTGTCTCTCTTCCTCTCGTCTTTTCCGGCTTTCCCCTTGGAAATTATAAGTCAAAAGTTATAGGGCTTCTATCTCTATTTCATCCCTAATAGTCTCTCGCTTGTGTACCAACCACCACCACATACAAACCTCCCGAGTCTCCATCTACAAGATCTATATATCTACCCTTATCCTCTTTACATAGATGTAAAAGTATCGCTTATTTTTTTCTCGTACAGCCTCCCATTTTATTTATTTTTTTGGTTTTATTAAAGAGAAAGAAGTATCTTAAAAGCAAGAAACAAAACAAAACACAAAAACAAACCAATCTTCCCTGGACTTGTCTCAAACCCATCATGAACTTTGATCAGTAAGCCTTTCTTCACACTCTGTCAGTGTCCATCTCCACCTGTCCTGACCAAAACCTCTTATCATCGCTACTCCAGTACTCCCTCGTACTATTTTCAGCCTCTGTATCCTAAGATGCTTGAAAGGTCTTCTTGTGATTGTGCCTAAACCTGTTTATACTTATTTCTCTTTCTTCCCCCTCCCCTCCCCTCCCCTCCCTTCCCCACTCCTCCCGATTACTCCCCTCCTCTACCTCAACCTCCTCTAGTTTATCGCTACCAACTATTTACATACATGCATGTAACACTTTCATCAAATTCTCCCTCCCCTCTGGTCGTTTTTCTCCCTCCTCCCCCTGCAGCGCCACTTCCACGCTGTGGGATGCGCCTGTGTCATCTTCATTCTTTTGGTGTAACAAAAGCTTGCCTCCCGAGACTTGACAGGCCAATCCACCCGGAGTCTTTTCGAATGACAGATTTGCTAATCGTTTAAGCATGTTTATTTACAGATGAGTCGACGCAGCGTGATTGGGAAAATTGCGCATCGTCCACCATGTCGTAAGTTTATCCTCTCCTCCCCTGCCCCGACCTAGGTAGATCATCTACCTATCTATTTAGAAGCTTTCTCTGTTCTCAAACTGCATACTTATTTCAGATGTATATCTAAAAACGCTCCTCCCCCCCTCTTGTCTTGGTCATTATCATTTTTTCCCTCTTTTTCTTTATCTGACTTTATTTTCCTTTAACTGTCCTTTACCAAGTGACCAAATACAGCTTCAAATATTCTGTATTATTATAACACTATTTTAATAACGAGTCTCTTTTTCGCTCCCTCGGTCTCTTCTTCTTTCATTTCTCTTTTCTCTCCTCTTTTCTTTTATTTTCTTTAATTTATATATATGTATATCGTGTTTGTTATTTTTTTTTTTTATTTTGTTGGGCTCACCACTAATACCAATATCACTTCCCTCGACCCGTCTGCTCTAGGTCTCCCCCAACATCCAAGAGAATCAAAACTTCCATATCAACCAGCGCGCCATCCCACCTCCTAAGTCAACAGCCAGTTCACCCCTTCCCAAGAGCTCAACCATTTGAGGGGATTCCTATGCCCCCAAATCAGGTCCCCCCATCAAACCCCCGTAAACGTCGCTCTTCTCCACATCAAGGCTCAACCACGGCTATGGCGGCGCCCCTCACAACCACCGTCCCAGGAGAGACTGCGCATGACCATGCAGCCCCAGTACCAGAAGTCACTCCTAGAAAGAAGGGCAGAACTAATACTCCCTGGACTGCAGAGGAGGAGCAGAGGTTGAAGACGATGCGTGATGCCGGCCGTAGCTGGAGTGAAATTGCAAAGGTTGGCCAATCTCGAATTATCTATTTGCTGTATATTTTCTATGATTTAGCTGATGCCATGGGAATATTGAAGACCTTCCCCACTCGAACCGAGGGAAGTGTTAAGAAACATTGGTATAAGGTAGGGCGCTATGTAATTAATCTGGTGGTGATAAAAGCCTTGCTAACATCGAGACCAGGATATGCACTATGCAGAATTTGCCGAGGATGAGGTGAGTTATCTAAGAATTTCTTTCATCATTAGGTCTAATATAGTCCCATCCAGTCTATAGCATTGCGGGAGGCTATCAAGGAGTACGAAGCGAGTAAGTGGAAAGTCATCGGTCAGAAAGTTGGAAAGCCGGCCAAGGTATCTATATACGATGAGCTCCAATCTACGAGCTCAATAACTAACTAAGACATTTTAGGCTTGTGAGCAATACGCAAAGGAGCATTTCAAGGATCTTTAGGTAGAGATTCGACGAATCTTGACGACGTAATGATGAATGATCAACACGCGGCTTACAACCAATCTACAACTTCCTGCTTCCCTTATAGCACATACATATACTTTTATCAACAATTTTGCAAAGTAATTGGCGAAGGGCCTTTGGAGTTTGTTTTGTGATTTTGTCTTCGATTTCTTTCCGTTCTTGAATTCTTGCCATGTCCTTTTGTCATTAGCACGTCTGGGTAATCTGGGCACATATTTTCCTGGAGCTCATTAAAGAAAATATTCAATTTTGAAAAGTATCGCCTTTATGCATTGTAGTATGGTGAATGCTAAACTTTCAAAGAGCTTTTTACAATGGTAATAATAATACCAATAATTTGCTTTGTTCGGAAAGTATTGTTATTTCATACGTGTTGGTTATTAATATGCCATTCTTGGTCTGAATTAAATTAGGGCGGAAAGAGAGTTTGAACCATTAAACGCGGGACATTGAGCCCTTTTCAGCCTTTTTATCCCCTCCCCCGCCACTTCCTCTGCTTTTCATCGCACAGATTGTGTGTTGTGATACTGTCAATCACCTTAAAAGCTTTATTTTGCGCACAGGTAAAATTTATATTGCTAAAAAACGCCCCCCTATCTCCCTAATTTTCATTTTCCCTTGACTAACCTTTGCGTATAATCTGGTATTCCTAGGCTAAGGCTCCCCTCTTAAACTGTACCGTGCCCCATCGACCAGTTCTCCACGCAAGAGATGGCCACCATGAATACAAGTAGCGGGGATTTGTCTATCGATCAAGGTATCTAGGTAATCTGTCCGCATGAAGACCGGTGTTCGACACTTGCTTGTCACCTACGCTGCTCTCCAGTTGATGTGCCAACATCTGTCGTTCTGAGATTATACGGTTGAACTTGATCTGGATAATTCCAGCGAAAGAACTCATGCGCGCTCTTCTAACCATCTTCCTTTCGTGTAACATCAGTGCTAATTGAATTCATCCAGTATGTCATCGGGTACTGCAGCTCCTGCCGTAGGAGCACTCTCAGAGAAAGAGAGCCCGTTTCGCACAGATGGTCTGATAACCGAAATGCCACACAATGAGGAGGGGAATAACAGTGGAATGCAACGCAGCCACAGTACCCCTACCCGAATTTCTGCTTATTTGAAAAAATTTGAGCAACAGCTTATCGAGTACAATCTCGAGGCTCGTGGAATCGAGCGAGTTCAAGATCATGAAAGAATTCCGAAGCTGTCCTGGGCTTCGTACTTGCAGGCTTTCTTGCTGTGGCTCTCCATAAATTTAGCAGCCAACAATATCACCCTAGGGATGCTGGGGCCTGCTGTCTATGGCCTGAGCTTTCTCGACTCAGCACTGTGTGCAGTTTTTGGAGCTGCCGTTGGGTCCATTGCCGCTTCCTGGATGGCCACCTGGGGCCCTGTCTCTGGGATCAGGACTATGGTACTTTGCCCTGTTCAATGGTATAAATTGTTTATTTTCTTCTAATCTTTTACTAGGCGTTTGGGCGCTATACCATGGGATGGTGGCCAAGTAAACTAATTGTGATTTTGAACCTGATTCAAATGCTTGGATACTGCCTAATCAATTGCGTTGTTTGTGGGCAAATTCTTTCTGCAGTGTCACCCAATGGAGACATGTCAGTCGCCGTTGGTAGGTCAACTATCTGCCTACACGTTGGTATAGCATTTTCACTCATCAATCATAGGAATTGTGATTATTGCGGTTATTAGCTGGGTTGTTGCTACTTTTGGTATACAGGGCTTTCACTATTACGAACGGTATGTACCCCAACTCGCCTTCATAGTGATGAAACACTCATCTGGTTGCAGATTTGCATTTCTCCCTCAATTCATTGTTGTATGTATTCTTTTTGGAGTGTCTGCCACCAAATATGATCTATCTACGCAATCAACTGGGGATCCTCGCACAGTAGCTGGAAATCGGTACGTGCATCGAATCAATCTCGGGACACTTTATTTTTCCTTCCTTCAATCTAACTAGCATGGTCCTTTAACTCAAGGCTGTCATTCTTCTCGCTCTGCGTTAGCGCGGCAATCACTTATGCGCCGCTATCAGCTGATTTCTTTGTTTATTACCCCGAACAGACCTCGAGGGTAACACTTTTCTCCCTATCTTTACTTGGTCTTCTAATATCATTCACAATGGCATTTCTCTGCGGCATTGGACTAGCATCTGGTATTACGTCGTACCCAGAGTATGCGAAAGCATACCAGAAAGGGCAAGGTGCACTTATTGTGGAAGGATTTGGACCACTTCATGGCTTTGGCAAATTCTGCTCCGTAGTCATTGCCCTCGGCCTCATCGCTAATGCAATTGCACCAACCTATTCGGCGGGTGTTGATTTCCAGATACTTGGTCGATATGCCGAAAGGGTCCCGCGAGCCATCTGGAACACCATTGGTGTCGTAATATACACGGTGTGTGCACTCGTTGGCCGAAGCCACCTCGCCGATATCTTTACCAACTTTCTCGCACTCATGGGCTACTGGGTTGTGATTTGGATTGGCATTATCCTCGAAGAACGGTTCATCTTCCGGCGGATAAGCGGATACAACTGGGTTGCCTGGGATGACCCTTCGAAGCATCCAATCGGTCTTTCCGCCTTGGTTTCTTTCTTGGTCGGGTGGGCCGGTGCCATTTTGTGCATGGCGCAGGTTTGGTATATTGGGCCCCTTGCACGACTCGTTGGAGATTATGGTGCGGATGTAAGTGTATACCTCAAAGTAATTGTCTTGTTTACTCCATATCCATCCTTCCTATTCCAGGAATAAAAGGAAATTAAAAGTATTTATATTAATATTTGATTAGTTGGGAATTTACGTTGGGTTCTCCTGGGCGGCTCTAGTATACCCTCCACTCCGGTATTTCGAGCTCAAACGTTTCGATCGATAATACATCATTTTCTCTGTGGCTTCGACTATGGTAGGATAAGTGTTTGGTCATCATTCGATTATTGGTGAAATCTCAATTGGTATATGGATGTATATTTATACTGTGGCAATAGATCATACAGTTTATTGTGGCGAACTCCATATATATATATGACTATCAGTTTAAATAAATATTTTACTGCAGATTTGGGTGGTAGGACTATTGTTTCTTTATTTCCCCTCCCCCCAAAAAGTATATAGAGCTTATACATGTAAAATTTTTTAGCACGCATTATACTTCAATTTTCGATTAGTAAGTGTGCTAAATTATTATTCCAAAAAGTTAAAAATTGGAAATACCCATTACATTTCCACTATTCTACAAGAGACAAACACAATGAATCACCAAAGTTACAACTGCATCAAGGACAGAAAGATAGATGCGAAGAGGAAGATAAGCAGGCAAGAGAAGTCACAAGGGGTACAATGAAAGCACATGAGAGGGGAAATCGGCAAAAGGAAAGTTACAATATACAATACATACACAACATATAATATACCCTTACCTCCCATTTGGAAATTGATCAAGGGCTTCCCCTCGGAGGGGGAGTTCTCTCTTGTCTTTCCCTCTTCTCTTATCTCTGCCTTTCTCCCCCATCTCTCTTTGTCCCATATTTGCCTACCTATCTTTTTTATTCTTGTCTAGACTTCTTCCTTTACAGCATAAACAGATAGACCCGCAACATTATCGTCGTACTTAAAAAAATTGTAATTTACCGGTACCAGTACTCAGGCTTGACGTAGTCGGCAAAGGTCTTGGGCTCCTCATGAGGGGGGTGGTGGTGACCGTGATCGTGGTCATCTATTGTCAAGGGATTGTTAGTAAGCAAAGAGAGTTTGTTACGAAAGGATTTATTTAGGGAACTGAAATAGAAGAAAACAGGAATAATGAAAGAAAGAAAGAAAGAAAGAAAGAAAGAAAGAAAGAAAGAAAGAAAAATGTGGGCTGGGGGTTGCCCGGGGTCAGACAGATGAACTTACGGGCATGGGGGTCGTCAAGGGGACCGACGTAGTTGAGCTTAACAACGTTGCCGCACTCGTTGCAGCGCTCAATGGGACGCTCACGAGAGACCTATAAGAAGGTTAAAGAGAAGAGAAAAGATCAGACTTATTTCAGGTTTATAATAACCATGATATCTTGAGAGGGACATGGGGAGAGTATGATAATGTTGACTTACGGTCAGCCAGTTAACCTGGTGAGAGTCTGCGGGGTAGCCAGTGCAACCAGCGTACTGCTCATCACCAGCACCGTTGACAATGATGGGGTTTTCGAGTGTTCCTATAAGTTGCTTAGCATTCTGATATCATACGCAATATCGGACGTCATATGATCTTTGCCCAGCGGCTGTATGACCCTTCTTTATTTTTTTTAAAAAAAGAGGGGGGAAACAACTTCAATTCCGAAGAAAAAGAGTAAAGAAGAGTAGAAACATACCCTTCCTAGAGGCATCAAGGGGGCGCATATCGAAAATGTCAATGCCCTGCATCTTTCCGATAAGTTCGAGACGCTCAAGACCGGTAGCCTGCTCAAGATCGCTGGGAACGGTGCCGGACTTGGCACCAGGAGCAACCAAGTCATCTTCGGTCTTGATTTCTGTTCAATTTTAGCGATTGTTTGGTTAGCAACTCAGATTATAAACATATAATATATATATGGGAAAAAAAGAGGCAATTGCTGGATGATGGAAGTATCGGAATATGAGACTCCGCGACTATGTGACTCTCTGATTACTCTCTCGAGTTTTGCCCATATCATGGTATGAAAAAATAGAAAAACACCGTAAAAGGTGCCAATGGGAGCGAGTATGAGGACATTTATGTATACATCAGAACGAATTGGGAGTTACCAACCTTCGAAAGGAAGGATCTTGCCCTCCTGCTTGGGTTCCCACTTGGCCTTGTTGGCTGGAGATGCGCAAAGATGAATGTTAGCAGATTCATTGAGGTGAGTTCCCTGCTGAATTCCCCACCCTATGGGTGTTATTTGGGCTTAATTGGGGCACAGGAGAAAGTCATGACCTTTTGGACTGAGGTCTGAGAGCAGAGGCGGGTTTAGGCTGGGGGGAAGGTTCACGTACAGCGGACGACGGAGGCGGAAAAAGGGCGAGCACTGACGGCCCGGATAGGGGCGCGCCTTGCGATGGCGAGGGCTGTGCGTTGGAAGAACATTGTCCTGGTGGATAGGGTACAATGAGGGAGGACGTTTGACAGAGAGGGAGTTTGGAGGTTGAGGTGAGTTTGAAGCCGCTTCGGCCCGTGGTTTCACTGGAACGGCCACCGCCTTAGTCATCGGAGTGGCCTGATTGGTTGCCAAGCTGTTACGGTATCCCGGAAAGACCCGTTTGGCATACTGCCCGATCCGGGGAATGGCTTAGGGTTCAGGGCTAGATGTGTCATGCCATACTTACCCAGATAGATAGGCTGTTATCCCTACTCTTTTTAGTAACTATGGCCGGACTGCAGGGTCTATGCATCCATGAATTATTGCCCAATGAGCACCAGCTCATGACATTCAGAGTTTGCCCCAGCCTAACAAATATCATACAATTACCTTACATCAGCCGTCCGGTCTAGAGCTATCACTAGTCAAGCACCCTTGTCCCCCAATTTCCCTTTGTACAACCTGCCAAGGAAAGTAGGTCAAAGGGTATTGTAAATAAATAAATAGGGATAAAATATAAGTAGATAAGGACGGTGAGAATGGAAGAAAAAGGGGAATCTTCATCATCAGAAGAAGAAAAGAAGAATGATAGAAAAAAAAAAAAGTGTTGAGGGGGGAGGGGAAATTGGGGGGAAGGAGCTATATAGCAGTATTAACCAAAAATCCATGTCCATCCATTTTAAAAAAGTCCAAAGAAAAAAAGTCCGTAAATCATCCACCATAGCCTCCTTAAAGCTGTGTTGCCTTCTCTCGACAAGCAGCTGGTGTAAAGCCATTGCCAACCTTTCCCGCGATAATACGCCAACGATCATTTTCGTATTCTTGCATGGCGCGTTGTAGCCGTTGCACCTATTTATTTTGTTAGCACGCAAAAATAGGGATAAAGCGCTGAGGTTCCTTTTTTGTAAATTTTCTCCATACCATTTCATCGCTCCAGGCCACATCCTTGGCCTTTAATTTGGTACAATAACGGACTTGCAATGTCCCGCTTGTTCGACCAGGAAAAAAGTCCGCAATCTGTTTCCAAGTCAAGTTTTTATTTTCCTTTAATTCAACTAGCAACGCATCTTCCTCCGGTGTAAACTTGAGTTTGGGGCCGCGAGGTCGAGGGGCTGGTTCGGGCATTCCTGGCTGACCGACAACGCTAGGCGGACCAGAGGGTAGAGGCGATGTTTCAACATTCATACCGTGGCGCTCGGAAGCGCGAAGCGAGGTGTGGGGTGGTAAATGGTGGTGGTGGTGATGCTGTGGTAATGCCATGGAATCTGATGGTCCATACCCATGACTTGACATTTGGTGGTGCTGAGAGGAATCTCCGTGAACCGAGAAGAGCATTTCTGGAGAATGGGTTGGTTCAGAAGATCCATCTGGTGGAAGAACTGGGAGCTGTCTGATCCCATGTTCTGTGTTACCACCTTCTGGTTCGGTCTCAGAATGGGGTCTTTTCTTGCCACGTTGGACCGACGGGATTTCGAAGTTGGCAGTTGCGTACTGCACGGGGATCTGGCGAGGGAGCATTTGCGTCTGATTAAGGACAACTGTTTGGGAGATATCATGGACTGTTTGCTGGGGTGTTGCGGTTGGAAGCACGGTCGCATTTGCATGATGCTGCTGCTCAAATGCCGTGCTGTGCGAATTCGCTTGAGAGAAAGTGTCTGTCTGTTTTGAATGCTGAATATGCGGCTGTTGTGAGTGATAGACGAGCGTGCCTTCATGTTCCTCAGGTTTGCAGCTGGCATGTTGAGAGTAGTCAATGGCATAGTCTCGATACGGATCCGCCAGCGTCGCGGACATACATCGGTGCTGCTAGAGCCTAGAAGCCCTGGCAGGCTACCGAGCGAACTATCGAGGTAGGTCAAGCGAAGCGTGGAGGATATACCAACACGAAGGATTTGGCTGGAGGATATGTATAATGAGGAGAAAATATCAATGAAATGGAGGGAAAAAAGGTCCCCCCCTCTCTTTTTTGTTTTCTTCCTATTTTCCTTTCCAAAGGAGCGCGTGTCGTAGAAAAACTCTTCCTAAGTGTAGGTAGATTACACTTGTTGTTCTTACTTTCAAATATGGCTGGAATGATAGGTTGCGATCGCCATATACCTCCACACCCAAAACGCCTAAGACGACACACTCTAGATTCTAGCGCTGGCTCAAATCGAGATGTCACCCCCAGAACTGCCCGCAAAAAGTTAGAATAATGAAATACCACAAATGATATATTAATGCGCCAAGTAAGTTAGACACAGCTTATCGCTAAGTTTTAGTCGAAAATGATGAAAGTGAGACTGCAATTACTTTGATTGTCTTTGAGTGGGGCGAGTGCTGTTGCTGCAGAGAGACAAGGGAAAGAGGGAATATAGATGGAGGAAGAGGGTGCGTGAGAGGGGGAGGAGAGAAGGGGGAGGAGGGGGAGAAGAAGAGGAAGAAGAAGAGGAAGAAGAAAGAAGAAGCAGGAGGAGGAGGAGGAGGAGGAGGAGAAGAAGAAGAAGAAGAAGAAGAAGAAGAAGAAGAGGAAGTAACAGGGCTGATAGTAATAAGGATGGATTACACTCACAGGATGCTTGTGATGGCGTTCGCTCTCGGGCTGCGAGCGTTCCAAAAATACGAACTACCACTCTTTAGCAGTATTATTTTTCTTCATCTGGTGCAAGACGCACTGAAATGGAGACCTGGATTAGCCAGATCTGGGCGGGAAGGGCTGGGGTTTGCTTCTGATCCGAGCAAATCAGCGGGTCAAATGCCCCAAACGGCTTTCTAGCCGTATTTCCCGTTGCTTAAAAAGCAGAATAGATAGTTCGCTGGGGAAAGGGGATAGGAGATGAATAGGTAGTAGTGGTAGGGAGATAATAAAAAAAAGGTTGAGACAGGGTCAGGATATATCCACCTGCATGGAGCAAAGTCGTATGCAGTGTTAGATATAAGCCACTTGACTACCCAAGATAGTAAGAGGAAGAGTTCTGGAAAGAGTAAAGTATTCGGGGTATGGGCGAGACACGGAGGAGGTACACATCCAGAACTAGTGGGTTGCAGGTGGGTAAAGAGAGAGAAATCCCCCATTTGACAGATCTGCGGTTCTGGTCAAGCTTAGCTTGCAAAAGAGGTCAGAGGGGACAACAACAGTCTTCGATGCCACCATTTTTACCCTCCATCGGGCCGTCTAAAATATGCCAAGGCATGGGAGTCGTGGAGAAAGGGTTATAATAATAATCGCTGACAATAATACCAGAGCAAATAAAAACAAATAAATAAAATTGAAAAAAGAAGAGATAAATTTGAGGGGAACCAAAAAAAAGGAAAAAAAAAAGAACCAAATCCAAAAGGTATAGCCAAGTAAAGAAAAAAAAATACCGAGTAGATAAAAGGGAAATAAAAAAGGCAGCGAGAGCAGCTGTATGAAACACTAAATTGGACAAAGAGTCTCACTGGGCATGGTACTTCACAGTCTTTGACACTATTTGTGATCAACAGGAAGCGGGGAGATCCAAGCCCAATTCATTCACAGGCCTAACATAATCTAAAGTTAACTTATTGGATACGAACGTGGGTGAGTAGGCAGGTTGGTGGATTTCGGAGTAAGGGAATCAAACCTGCGGCTGGCGTGCTTTAACTAGCTCAGGAATAACCCCCTGTCAGAACAAGGACTGTGGTACGTCGTCGCAGCAACTCCACCACAAAAGACATGATAGGACTGGCTAATCGGGAGTAGTTGTCGGCGAAACATCCACGAGGGAGGGGGATTAGAATTACTAGCGACACCTGCTAGTCACTGTATGGGAGGGGAGGGACTACCATCCATGCTGCGCAAGAGTTCCAGCCTCGCCCTCTGACTCGAGTGATGGAGAGCGACCCTAGTCTGTTCTGAACAGGCGCGGGAACTCAAAACAGAGGGTCGCAGGCACTCCCAAGACCTGAACTTATCGAGATGGAGTGTAGTGTGGTTCCCTCTCTTGCCTATATCGCGCATAGTAGTTAGTGGAAGAGTCTAACAGGACTCTGCCTATTTTCTTTTCTTTTCTTTCCTTTTTTTTTTTTTTTTTTCCCCTTCCCCTCGACAATAATACTCATTATTATTATTATTATGATTATTTCCCCTGACAACTAGCCAGGGAAACCATGTCCCCAGCCTCCTATTTACGGGGAGTTCCCATCTGAAAGTGCTGGTGCTTTGTGAGAGCCTCTGAGAACCTTATTTGCCCGTTATTTCCGGGGGAGGAGAGGCCTTTCTTCGAGCCCAGAAAACGGTCGGAGCACAAAGGACTAGCGTCCGAGCGTGTGAGAGATGCGCCGTGGGTGGTGGAGTGAACAGAGATGAGTTGCTCGAGCACCGCCCTATTCTTCTTTTTTTTGACTAGTCAGTACGGAGTACGGAGTACAGTAACCTAAAGCGTATCACCAGCAGGTTGGAGGAGGCTTATACGTAAGCCCAAGCCCAATCTAGCCAAGCAATATTGTCGGCTTGTAGAATTGATGCAAGTCTCATCGTGGTAGGTTGAAGGTTGTTTTTTCCTGTCCATGTTCTTTCTGTGAGGTGCACAACATTATCGCGGTCTCTAGTTCCGAAAGTAGCCTTTTTTTCCCTTCCAACGTTTAACAAATGGCTGCTTTACTTTGAAGGAAATCGCCCAACTCCATTTTGTTCCCTTATTTTATTTTATTTTTTATTTTTTAGGTTTCGTCCCGAGCTTAAGTTCAGTCCATGAAGCAATGGTGAAACAGATAATCCCACCCCCACGCAATTGCTGGTTGGCCAAAAGCAGGAAATGAACCTGGCTGGATTATCAGGGATTCAGACGTAAGCCCTGTAGGATTAGTTCCATCGGATACGACCGGAAACAAATGTCTTGTTGCTGGAAAGAGTAGTTGAAGAACAAGGGAAATAAAGGGGAGGAGGTGGCATGGTTGGAGAGGAGAGAGTCCGTACTCGGTAGTAGTAGCCATGAGAACTAACAACTACCTAAAAAAAACCCCACTAAACCAACACGGATGCCTTTTTCCACCACCGTCCTTGACGATTATTGCCTCCTCCATCTTAGCTCTCCGTTCTGCAAAGTTTAGTAGCTCACTGGCTGAGTTTGATCCGTCTTGACTTCGACCAATGAATAAAATTACTGATAACATTTCAAACACTAATACTGTACATACAAAAAACCCTGATTTCATCTCAATCTCCCATGGTACAGTTTAGCGGCTAAAGGTCCGTGATCATTCCTGACTTTTCTCATGCTCCCGAATAAATTAAAAAAGAAAAAAAAGGCATCATACTGAAACATATGCAAAGGGACTTTCTCAACAACATTGCTAACTAAGGGAAATTGAAGAGAGATAAAATAGTAGAAGTAAGAAAGAAAAAAAAAGAGGGAGTCAACGCCGGCATTTGTTTGCTTAAGCAAAGTTATCAGATCGATCAACCCAAATATCCTCCAATTCAGCAAAATTCTGAAAGTGCAATGGACGGTGCTGATCGTCGTAAAACCGCAGAGGGGTGTCAATCTTGACATACACTGGTCGTTTCTCAACACTTCCGAACGAACTTCCCATGAAGCTATAGTTCCATACATTGTCTTCAGGCACTAGGAAGTAACCACGGATCTTGTCACTCAATAACAATTGACACTTCTCACCCATGCTGGTCGAGAATCCCTGAGGCTGGTCAGACGTGATATCCCGGTTCTCAGCTCCCCACTTGTATCCCTGAGGCGTAAGACCCCATGCAGCAAGAGAGACGGAGCCTGGTGTAAAAGACACGGTCATCGTTACCGTCTTCTTATCCCAAGATGGATGAGAATTCATTAAACGAGCGTGTTGTGTCACGTCCATCGCAGTCATATATGGCGGCTCATTTCCGGAAATGGTATGAATAACTCCTAGTGGTTCGAGGTTGCTCAAATAGTCGTGCTGGGGTAGCTGATGCGGCAACTGAACCTCTCGGGTATTGCCAACCTGAGGGATCATCACAATAGTTCGAATCTCCTTCACCTGGTCATTGTCCGGGGGCGAGTTTCCATATAGATACCCTGCAACCTGAACCCGAAGGTCTGCGATCATGATGAATCGCTTAAGGATATTTTTGGGCATAATGTAGGTGAAACCCTCGTCCCGAACTTCGTCCGAGGATATGTAGATATTGTTTGCGCGGGTGCGAAGATTAGATGTCGCAATCGCGCGTGTACGCCATTCCGTCTTCGATGCAAACGATTGCTGCTCATACTGGGAAGTAGTAGTGACAATAATATCTTCACCACGGACGTTCTGGGTTTTTGTTGTTACAGCGGTGAGTTGTTTCTGCTCTTCCTGCTGCTTCTCGATCTCCGCCGCCTGCTGGCGCTGCAAAGAGGGTGCGCTAATTTCCATACCAAGAATAATATCTCGGACTTCACTACTTGTCAAGCTTTGAACGTTGACATTGTTCTTCTTGCCATAGTCATTCAAGATCAGATCACGCAGCTGTACTTCAACCTTCATCCAGTCCTCATTAGACAATGAAGGCCAGATGTGGTGCTCCTGGGTAATGACACTCTTGTCGGGACGAAGAATGATCTTTGCCTTATCAATGTTGACGTGAAGAGCTCGAAGGATAAGGATTAATCGGGAAAAGGCAATGTATGGAGAGATCGACTTCAGCCATTCATCGTAGAGATTAAAGAGAACCATTTGAGGTTCCGTAGCGCGTAGGATCATGTCTGCCAGTTTCTCCACTTTCATGGCCGCCTGGAAGGGTAGTTGGAGCTCCGAAGCGCGGATAGAAATGTTGGGGAAATCAAGGAGATGAACTTCGAGTGGATCGAGAAGACCCTTACGGGTAACAATTAGTTGCTTTGGCTGTTCTTCAACGGGCAGTGACCGAATGAGAGCCGCAACTTCTTCTGCCGTCTTCCATTTGGCAAGCTGACCCAAACGCTTCTGCCCAGCCCACACACTAGTGTGAATGATCTTCAAGAAGAGCTGCCCTGTCCTAGGGTTGAAGATGAAAATAGCACCATTAATAGGCTTGGTCGTAAGATTTCCTTCGAAGGTCTTGTGAATGGTGACACGGTAGACGTTGGTGTCATCGATGAAGAGCTGGATCTGGGGACTGAAAAGCTCCGAGTAGTTCTGCGAATTCAAGAACTCCTGGCTGCTTTCAGAAGCATACAGCTGAAGACCCTTCCGGATACGTTCCCTCAATACATACAAAGCAGGGTTGGCTTTCATAACCTTGGCCATTGCTGCTTGGATGAGAGTCTTTAGTCCAGGGAAGTACTGACCATATGCGGAGTAGAGGTTGTAGGCAAGGTCGATTCCGATCATCAAACCGGTAGCGGAGGGATAAATACTCATGCTATCAGTTGTATAATCTAGGTATTTGGCACGAACGTATCGTTCGATATCGTGAGAGTCGTAATCACCATATCTCAGTTGCACATCAAGCCAAAACTTATTCGTTGTGGTAGGCTCGTACACATCCTTGGTATCGAAGAGGAGTGAGGGCCGCGTCACATTCCACTTGTTTGTCGCGAAGAGTAGGATGTCCGCACAGGAGCTGTTCATCTTGTAGGACTTGCGTGGGTGAATGGTTTCCTTCTGGACAGCTTCAATTCCTAGCTGCTCTAGCTCTTGGTCGAAGACTTGACACAAATCCATGACAACAGACTCGTGAATTTTTTGCCACAAGTGAGCACGGAAAATCTGGATTAACGAAATCTTCAATGTTGGAATCTTGCCGTGTAAAAAGATACCAGTGAGATCCAGCTGCACTTGGAAACCAACGTACACGTTGGCACGATTGATCGTTGGGGACCACCATAGTGTGAACCGACGGTTGGGAATCTGGTTTAAACCGGACCTTTGAGCATTCGTAAGTTTCTTGAACTTCATCGATTCCTCGAAACCACTGTTATGTAAGACTAGGTAATCATGTCGTAGGTAAAGTTGATCCTTGTCGACTCTAAAACCTGCCCACTCCGTAACCTCGCTCTCAAGAGAAATATCTTTAACTGTGAAGCTACAAACCTGCGGAACAAGGGACTCAACACCCTTCTGCTGCGGCAAGGAGCTGAACACTCGATACCGGCTTCGTTCCTCCGGAGAAAGGGCGGCGAAATCTTCAGCAGTCATTTCCACAGTATCGTAGCGCTCCGCTGCTGAAACTTCAAGCCGTTCTTCATTCTGGTTTTCAGTGTCAAGCTGTGGGGCTTGGGCCTGGATGGATGATTCATTGTGCGCACTTTCATTCATCTTCTCTCGGTAGAAAACCATAATATGGTTTGGCGTAACGACAAGGTCCTCTTTGCCAGCACCGATTTTGATGCGATAAAGACGGTCCTTACCACTTACAATATTGAAAGCATGACGAGGGCCGCCATCGGGTCCAAGAAGTAGATCTCCTTCTCGGACATTCTGGACCTCAATCTCGTCGCCATTATAGAGCAGCAGCCGTGTCCCTTTGGCAAGACATGCCCTTTCCCAGAAGAGACCTTCCCAAGATGGGAAAGCTGTTGCTTTGAACAGGGTGTGTTCTAGGATGGTCTCGACACCTCCAAGCGCCTGGATGACATCCGTACGATAGGCATTCAAATTCCACAACTTTCCATCATGCCGCTGGCTGGTCCACCAAAACGGATTACTCTTCATGAGCTGGTACTGTTTGAACTCTGCACGAAGACGGAACCCCTTGTCAAAGCTCAGTGTACTGCGGTCTTTCTGGAAAAGGGTGTTGATACGGGGGAGACCGCGGTCCCAGGAATCTTCCAAGTCCTCAAGCGTGAGTCGTCGGTTCTGCTGTTGAGCTTCCTGTCGCTTCTGAGAATACTCCATCCATACCCGTTGAGAGTCAATGAATTCAGCTTCCCAAGGAATAATGTAACGGAAGATGTTTGGGATAAGAGTTTCCTCATCGTGCGACATACCCGATCGGAAGTGGGTAATGCCTGTGTCAGTTTGCTTGGACCACCGTTTATCACTAGCAGGAATGAGGATATGGGAACCAGAGATCATGCCCAAGCCACCCAATTCCTTCGGGGTATAGAAGACGGCGGGAGGGAAGCGAGAAGGCATTTTAGAGTTCAGACCAATTTTAACACGAGTCTGAATCTTAGTCTCGCACTTGACGATGGTGTCTAAAAGATTGACTGTAGACACAGCCGCCTCACGGTAGTAGGTGAAGAGAGCAATCAAAGCGGTGTTCCACTTGTTGGCGATCTTCGTGAAAGTGGTTGATCCAGACGACATGAGAATCTGACGGATACGGTTATTGAATTTCTGGATATCCTCCTCCGTGACCTGCAAGAAGGCATGGGCTGTTCGTTCCTTCGTTGAGTTGTCAACCAAAGACCAGACGCTGTCCTTCACGGAGAATTCTTCATTTTGGTTGCGGCTCTTTGGAAGAATTCTAACCTCGAAACCACTCATAGAGAACAGAAGGTTGGGGTTGTCCTTGCTGTAAACGCTCGCGAAGGTGTCATCCCATTCGATTGTGGTGATAGATCTAGGCAAGCGATTCTTCAGATCCCAGAAGACAGCTCGGCCTAGATTGACATCATGGCGCATCAACCGCATTCGACAATCACGAGGCCAGCACTTTTTATTTTTATAACCAATGACATTTTCGAAGTTAGGATCCGGATTTTCCGTCAGGAAACGTTGAATTAAGTCCCTAGAATCATCGGCAGAGAATCGGAAAAAGACCCAGATCTTATCAACATATCGCGTGTAAAGACGAATTGGGTGCCTTGTCTCGGTGGCGCGGTCTCTGAATTGGAGAAAATCATTGGGACTCTGTGGAGGACCAGCCATCTCGCTAGCTCGTTGCAAACCCAGAAGCAACAGGTCGATCATGAGACCATAGTATTGGAAAACAAAGCCAGAGAACTGTAGACCACGAATCAATCCATAGCTATTTGTATGGTTCATGTCCTTGTAGCTCAATTGCACATTGTTCTTGGATGTAATATAGTCAGCCAAGTTGTGATCCATGATCAGACGGAGCAACCGGTTCAGCAGAGTAAGATCAATCTTTTCATAGACCTTCGATAAGTCCGTTTCAATCATGACATTTGTCTCGCCATCAGCGGTCTCCCACACGTTAGAAAGGTTATTGATCCCCTGCGCCCACTTGTAGGTCAAGAGAGGGGGAACTTCGGAATCGGATGGTTTGATCCAAGCAGGGAAGAGGTGGCGCTGCTCAGCTTGATACCAGAGATACTGGTCTAGATATGCATCTGTGATCTTTTCAATGGGCTCGACGTCATATACAGGGTTGATATTGCTGTAATTGTCGTTCATGTCGATACCAACTTCCTTGAAGGCACGCTGAGTCAAGAGAAATCTTTTGATCCTCGCCAAAGTGGTTCCAGGTGAGTCGTACGCTTGTTCAATAAGGGCAAGTTCCTCACGTTGACTTTGGTTAAGTCTGCCCTTCACGGAGTAAGATTCACGCAGACGCTCCAAAGCGAGAATCAAAATTTTAGTATCGTGTTTGTAGGAAACACTTGGGAATGGAATCGGGGAGAACTTGCGCGACTCGAGCCAGTGCACCATTGTAGTGTAGATTGCCACAGCTTCTTCAGACGACACGTACGGGCCATCCTTTAGATAGTTGTGTTGTCGCTCTTGTTCAGCCTTAAGCCACAGACGAGTTAGACGACCAAGGTTCTTTTTGGCAACTGTCTTGTCGACGGTAGCGCCACGTCGAATACGCTCGCGGTTATAATGTGCAACAGATATCCACCAATCAGCCTTGCTCTTGACATAACGAAGAATGATATTCTCGATAGGCGCAGGAAGGCCCGGTACTTTCCAAGGAATGTTACTCTTCCAGCAACGCCATGCCTCCGAAAGGTGTTGGAGAACGGTATTGACTTTGTTTTGCTTAATACCCTCAGGCATCATATCCATCAAGTCAGCCATGACGGAAGCGCGAAGTTCAAGGTCAAAATGCGACTCCACACGCTGCTTAGTGACGGTCTTCGCGACCCCCTTGCTGTGGCGACCTTCAAATTGGCGAGAAAGCAGGTTTCCAAGCCATCTCTCCAATAGAGGGATGATGCCACGCATGAAGAACAGCCAGACACGCCAGGCTGGCGCCCAGAAACCACATCCAGGGCCTTTACCAACTGACCCAGAGTTAAACCTGTAGTAGATCAAATGCTTAAGATCTTTGCAAGACCGAATCTGGTGCATTAATTTGTACTTATAACGGTACATACCCGTCAGCTGTCCGACGTGGTTGAAGGCGTAGAGAATACCATCAGCGAGCTGGAAGGCATCGATGTTGCCTAGACGGTACTGAACTTGGGCATCAACAATCAGCTTGGTGAGCCTGAGAATTTCTCTCATGAGATGAAAAGCATTTCCGAAACGGGACTTCTTCCGCTCCTTGGTCGTCAGGGTTTTGACGGGCTTTAAGTTGAAGTTATAGTCCAGATGCAGGTAGGTCAAATTCTTTCGGTGGATCAATAGGTTCAACATGTTGAAACCCTGGCGACAAACCTGCAGACCAGCCTCGACCCAGTCGATTGTAGTCTGCTGGAAAAATTTAGTGGACTTCAGGGTTTTAAGTAGATCCTGCTTATTCTGGGCCTTTGGCTTTTTCTTGTGTAGTTCATTGAGCACATATGTCTTCAAAAGCTTCTGGTAAGACACGCGGACTTTAACGGGTTGCCCCTGCGGGCAGTGTTCCAAGTACCATTGCTTCACCAGTGGCACATCCTGTGCGCGGATCATCTTTCCGGATCGCTTGTTAAAAGGATGAGGAGCCCACCATAGGGCGATGGCGGACGCGGTCTCGGGGGTGTAAAGTTCTTCATCGGCAAAGAACGGTTCAGCATCGGCAGGTAACTCGAACTCATCATCCTCGTCGTTCCCGGGGCCGAAAATCTCGTCCTCGTGGCTGATAGTGATATTCTTGGGGGCAACAGAGCGGGATGAAATTGGGTTGATTACAGGGTCGAAGTAAAAGGCAGGGAGATTAAAATTTTCTGTTCGGACATATACAACTTGAGGGTGGGTGTACCAGGACACTTGAACGCTTCTCGGAAGGGTATTATACAAGAAAGGGTATGCGACTCGGTATTCTGTTCGAATCGGTGCACGAAAGATGATGCGGTCGATGGCGTTAAATTCGCTGAAATCTTCATCATTGGGGTCGATATCTTTGTACAAGGGCTCAAAGCGAGGACCACCGGGGATTGCAACATTCAACGCCTTTGCCGTGAAAAAGCTGTTTAAATCGAACATGTGGAAATAATTTTGATCTACCACATCGCTCAGTAACTGATGACTTAAGCGATAAAGGGTGGCCATCTGCGGTAGTGAGAGGTTCCACTTCTTGTAACTTGGGCCATTAACATGGGGGGTATCAAGGAGAGGTCGATGGTCGTAGAACCATTCATAGACGGGGGCATCCTCGGAGTCATCAAGCTCCATCTGAATCGGCTCCAACGGCTCGACATCTTCAATGTTCTCCGACCAAGAGAGGGGTGGTTCTTCATCGTCGAAGGGAGGGAAGCGCATCCGTTTGAAATGTCGTCGGTCGCTCTTTTCCCTCCTCATGCACACCCACATGGTAGCCCACTGGGCGTGGAAAACGGGCTCGATCACCCTTGGAGTCTCATTGACTAGCGTGAGACAGCCATTTACATGATATAAAACTTTCACCTCTCTAGAGGACTCCCAGGGCATTGGCATGTTCTCCAACAACTTCAAGACGGCATGCGGCATAAACTTGAGAGCACCGAGATAGCTACGCTTCTCGTTGCTAAACTTCTTCTGTGAGACATCACCAATATCTTTTACGATCTTTCGTAGATGCTCTGGCGGCATGTCCGCCTTTTGAGATTCGATAAAGCCACCCTTTCTTTTCTCCCCGAATCGGTTCCGTTGCGTCCGCAGCCATTCGGTCTTCTTCTGAGCAAACTTTGCGACGGTCGGGTCCGCTGGCGGCTGGTATCCAGGCGGCGGAGGAGCCAAAGGCATTGATGGCGGAGCCGATGCACCCCATCCGGGGGGTGGAGGAGGGGGCAACGATGCCATTATGATGGACGTTGATGAGGGAGATGGATGACTTTTTGCGGGTGGACGTGATGGCAAGTCGCGTCAAAAGGTCACACACGTCAGGAAAAGATCCGGGTTGATGGCGAGCTCATCAGCCTGAATGTCGGAAGCAAATAAGCAGAGGAAGTTGAACAAATTAGGTCGAAAGATTGAATTAAGATCCCCGAAGAAAAACAACCAACACCTGGACGATCCCCTGCTCGCGACGGATGATACAAAAGACACTCAATCTCTTCAATCCTGCTCCTTTCCTCCTCCAGACTTGCTCTAGCTCGAAAGAGGTGGCGGCTCTACCATATTGGCGCTAGTCCTAATTTGGACTAGTACACTCTCGCCAAATTTGCGCTAGCGCGGTCCAGGGCTCCGAGAGAAACCCACACAAATCGGGGACGACTTGCAAGAATTCTTCGAGGTCAACGAACGACAACCGACGACGCCGCCATCTTCTTGACCACCGCTACAGAGGTCTAAGGACAGTCAAAATGGCGAACAACAGATTGCAATACGTGAGTATTTGCCAGATATTATCGAGATTCTGAGTGATTTATACACGATAACTAATGTCTTTCCTCTTTTTTCTACCTACAGCGCCGCCGGAACCCGTACGTTTAAAATTTCCTCTTCCCTGCTCTGCGCGTCTCGTTTCCCAGTTTTCGCTCTATCTCCACGATTCAGTGATACTCTAGTCGGCTTCCTCATGGACGAGATGCGCGTTTTGAGCCTCTTAATTTATATGATCAATATATTGATGGATTCTTCGTGAACAGGTACAACACGCGGTCCAACAAAGTCCGTATCATCAAGACCCCCGGTGGTGAGCTCCGATACCTCCACATCAAGAAGCAGGGTACTGCTCCTAAGTGCGGTGACTGCGGAATCAAGCTCCCTGGTGTGAGTTTTCCCGAGTTGATTTTAAATTTTGCTTTTTTAATTTTTTTCCCTTGTTCGGTTGAGTCGAAATACGTGGGACTCGCACGGTCCTACGGCATTGTGAAAACAAAGGGGGCGAAGGAAGGGAAGAGGATGTTTATGCGTCGCAATAGATGCAGGGGAAACTTTTTTTCCTTTTTATCGTGGTTTTCTTGAGATGAGATACAATACTGATCAATTTTTTTCATTGGAATAGATCCCCGCTCTTCGTCCCCGCGAATACGCTCAGATCTCGCGCCCCAAGAAGAACGTCAGCCGTGCCTACGGTGGATCCCGCTGTGCTGGCTGCGTCAAGGACCGTATCGTTCGTGCTTTCCTGATTGAGGAGCAGAAGATTGTCAAGAAGGTTCTCAAGGAGTCCCAGGAGAAGGCTGCCAAGCGCTAAACAGATTGCATACTTAAAGCTCGGTGTTTTGTGTTTAGTGGGAGCAAATATGAAAAAATAAAATCGGCTTTGGTTCTCCTAAAATGTGAACAGAAATGGTTAGCAACGACCATGTCGTAGCTATCAATGAATTTATTTCATGACAGTCGGCGTTAACAACATCATTATTTCTTTTTTTTTTTCCGCCCCCGCTTTCTTTTCCATCCTTTGCACGCTGAGAGTCCAGGGATTGTTGTATTTGGGAATCGCCACACCAAGCCCCGCCCTAATCTGTAAACATGGAAACCACGAAGTCAACATCAATCTAGTCCACTCGTAGTGAAAACTGAAATTAACGAAGTAGATCGTCGTAGCCGCGGGGGAGGGGGGGAAGCAAGACCAGCTCCTGGCCTCCCCTAAGAAAGAGAACCCTTAAGCCATGTTCCATACTCTTCACTAGGTACACTCCACCCTCCCTGATTTTTCAACTTGTGTCTAACTCACTCTTTCCAGCGGTACCACGATCGCGCAAATCACATCCGAATACCAAAAAAAGAAAAAGGGAGGGCCTAGAGAGAGAGTAAAGCCCAATAATTCAGTTGCCGTTTTTTTGTACACCAACCTCAAAATTCACATTTATCTCACCAATAGTACCTCTCTCTCTCTCTCTCTCTCTCCAGGCACAGAGTAGACAGTCCTATAGAAAGAGCCTATACGTCGCCTACCATATACCACTATCTCGACCCCACTCCATTCCTCCCTCGCTCGACCGATGAGCATGCAATGCAAGACAAAAAAGGAAAAAAACAAAAAAAAGGGCACCAATTTAGTGACCCTCTAACATCCGGAGGACTTAACCTAATCTAGTAATAGGTATCGAGTACTAGTACTTGGCCATCATTCATCAGACTGATGAATTAGTCCTAGGTACTTAGTATTGAGGAACTAAGGACCACGGTTGGCATAGGCAGGTAGGTAGATAGGTAGTCTACCGCGAGCGAGGTCTGAAAAATGAACATGCCTGGGTACGACCGATAAACTAAGAATATGATATACAGATGTATATCTATTACCCTTTTTTATTTATTTATTTTATTTTAAAAAAAGGGAAGAAAGAGAGAGCAAAAGAAAGGTACGACGAACTGATTCAGGTTAGGTACTTTATTTCCCTACTTTCTTCATTTCTTTTTTTTTCTTTCTTTTTTCCGGTCGTTCTGTCAATATAACCTCCCCGAGACGAAGTGGCTACTAGAACCCAACCCACATGGGGAAAAGATCGTTCGCGAGAGAGAACAGACACAAACAGAGGATCAATGCCAAATGGATCGTTGCAGAAAGATAAGAAAAAAAGATGACAGGCAAGAAAGAAATGAAAAGAAAAAACCGAGGAACGATTCATGCCATGCAAGGAAGGGAGAAGATGGAGGCGAAAAAGCAATACCCTGGTATAGTGGACGGGAATGATCGGCCATGTGAGAGAGACAGGGAGAGAGAAAGAAAATAAAGAGACTAGGGACTATTCGGAGCTAAGGTTGACGGGTAGGTATGTATGTAAGGCTATTTGATATTAGGATAGAGTTTGTCTTTTTTTTTTTTTTTGTGTGTTCAATCTCATTTCCTTTCACTCAGCGTTTTTTAGAGTAATAGACAATGTGAAATTGAATAGAGTCGACCCCACCGTCACAGCCATAAAAGAAAGACCAAAATATCTATGCATGTGCATGGGGACCAAAATGACCAAAAAACCAAAAGCCAAACCGAGATTATGGAGATGACCAAGGGAGAAAAGGACGAATATCGCCTGTACCAATTACTTTTTGAAAACACCCCCATATATGTACCTAGATATGTAGTATTTCCTACTATTCTTCTACTCACACCCACCCAAGTCTGGTTCAATTCAAGATAGGCCCAAGACCACTCACTACCTAAGGTAGGAAGGATTCATCTCCCTCCCTATAAGTAAGGTAAGGTAGGTATATACACATGATGTATTATTCAGAAAAATTTTCTCTCATACGGGTACCTAAGAAGGCAAGGTAGTAGGTAGGCGTCACATTCGGCAATAAAAGCCGAACAAAGGAGGAAACAGTGAATTTGATCTGCATATCACGATTCCACTCTACAGTAAGAATACATAGAGCCATAAGGCTAGAGAAGAACTAATAAATGAAAAGGAAAATCGGGGATGGGGATGGGGTGTGATGAGAGGGAGAGAGAAACCCACCCCTTCTCAAGAAGTAGAAAAAGAAAAATCCAAAAGACAAGCCACTATCACTCATGCTTTGCTCTACTTCTCTGCATGTCCGTCTGCTTGTTGTACTCTCAGCCTCCCAGTCTCAGTCTCAGTGTCAGTCTACTCTATCTAGTCTAGTCTAGTCTAAGGATATTAAGAGCATGTGGGTTAGAGATAGAGAGTCCATAGTCTCGAAATAATGGGTTTATTACGTTGAGAATTTAATTTTCTTTTCTTTTCTTCACCTTTCACCTTTCACTTTCAGGAAGGGATGACCTTTTTTGAGCAGAATCCCCTGGACAACCTTGCTAAGTCCGAATTAGATTGCGAATCGCACCTACGAGGCATGCTATTAATTAGAGAAGTAGGTAAGTAGGTAGTAGGTAGAAAAAGCAACTCGTCTTGTCTCTCCATGCCAATGTATGACAGCATCACCTCTATGAATGACAAATGATTAATGTCGAAATCAATACTTGTACCTAATTTCAATACGTTAATCATTGGATGGATCATGGATTAGGATATTTTGTCCTGCGCCCAGTGTTTGAGTCCTCTTCACCCCCCCCTCTTTATTGCTTTTCTCCTGTCAGTATCCGTGCATAATATGGCGTGCAGCTTGAGAGGAAGGCAGTCTGGCAGATAGATAAAAAAGAAAAAGGAAAGATAGATTCGGGGGAAAGAAAACAGGCGAACTATGTGTTAGCTAATAATACAAATTTTGAACGAACATCATCCATATTAAGAATCTGGCTGCTGCTGCTGCTACTGTTGGCTCTAGTTCTCTTCCCGTGAGCATGAGCGTGAACCACTCTTTTATTTTTATTTTAATCTAGAGATAGAGGAGAGATGAGAAAAAGGGGGGGGGGAAGTCCAATTCAAGAGGTTGAAGTAGGAGGTCCGATCATCCGATTCCATACTACCCTACCTCAGGTAGGTAGGTAGGTAGGCAGGCTTGAACCACGAGGATCGGAATCAGACAGACACACACATAGAGTAGATGGTAGATGAGAGTTTCCCCCCTCCCCCCCCTGGTAATTCTACGGCAACGTAACCCAACATCAACAAGACATGAGCGTAAATATGAAGGGGAAATGTGAGGGCATGGCAATCTAAACTGAATCTCACTGTATCTTCATATCAGTGTATCCTATAGGTACCTCAAAGGACTTATAATTATGTCACTTACGAGGTGGCAATAGGATGACAGGTGGCAGGTTGTAGGTGGTAGTAGTAGAAGGTGCCGGCAGGTGGTACTACTCATAAGCAGAGGTAGTGCAGGGCAGTGTTGTGTTGTGTAGGTAGTGTCGAAGAGCAAGTCAGGCTGATCTAATGTTAGGTACTGTGTCTTCTAGCCTACCTGAAGATAACTCTGTCTGTCCGTCTGTACATTATCAATGCAAATGCTCATGAGAAACAGCTACTGATTGATACTATACCGATACTGTAGAAAAGTATATGCCTGTAATGGAGTCCAAGGACTAGTTGATACCTATCTATCTATCTTAATCACTCGATATATAACCACCTAGGTAACTCAATAGTTGCTTGGTTAGTTTCAATAGTACCACCAGAGACAGTAATAGTAGCTAGCTACCTACCTTACCTACTAGCCAGCCTAAGTTGGTAGGTAGTTTGCCCGTCCAGTATAAGGAGAAGTAAACTAAACAACATGATGCCAATCCTACCTAGGGAATACAGGGTCAGTTCTGTGTACAATTTTTCTGTAAGTAACCTATTCAGCGGTGAGAATATCTATGTTTTTATCTTAGCCCTAAACTACTCTTCCTCTCTGTCTCTCTCTCTCTCTCTTTCTTAGTCTTTCCCGTGAGATAGACATTGCTGACAGGCCAAATCTAAGTTGAAGAACTAAGTACTATTAAGTATTGATAACTACTAGGTAAGTAGGTCCGTATGGTAGACCAGCATTGGAATGACCAATTAACATTTATCAATGAATACTGTAGAAAAGAAGCTTGACTACCGAGGTAGTATTTACCTACCTATACTAACCATATAATACTCAACACTAACATCAACTCTACTCTGTTGCACGAGGACTGGAAGTACTAGAAAGTATAGAAAATACTAGGACTGAACCACCTACCTACCTACCTACCTACCTAAGATACTTTACATTAGAACTAAGTAACTGATTAATCAATCACCAACGTAGCCGAAGTAAACCATTCCATTCCATACTAAACAATTTCAATTTCTTTCTCTATTCTCATTTGACTATCTCCGAAATTGAAGGTGGCTGGGGGAACAAAACAAGAGAAAAAAAATAAAAATAAAAATAAAAATAAAAAAATCACTCAAAAATTGGGTTTTCTTGGGGGTTGGAGGAGGGAGGGGGCTGTAAAATGAGGTAGTACTAATCTACCTACCTAACCCTATAACAAATAATCTTTCAACTCCATCTTCACATCCAGTCGTTGAAAAGGATTCAGTTAAGGGTCTGGAGAGGTTGGGGTTGGGTGTATAGGTAGGTGAATGAAAGAGTGAGTCGCCTCGTTTAAGGTCCAAATTGGATTTTACATTCCATTGATTGAAATCAAGATCGACCTCACCGAACGGTCTAGTCTCCACAGAGAGAGAGAAAAGGAAAAAGAAAGAAAGGAACAACAAAAGTAAAATCAAAATGAAACGAAAGGAAACAAATAAAGAATAAAGAATATTCCATGACCTATTTACGACTTCTTTAGCAATCCGGATGAAACACGAAGGCTCTTCTTACCAGACCAGTCAGGGTCTGCCCCAGTCAGCTCAGCGCTTACCTTGACCTAATCTATGGATGATGGTTTTAGTTAGGTTAGTTAGGTAGGTAGGTAAGATAGTTAGTCAGTGAGGGGGTCTTCGCCTGGTCTTTCTCTTTTTCTTTTTCATTTTTTATTTTTCTTGGAGCTTGCGCGTTTTGTTTATTATTATCCATGATTACTATTATTATTACCGTTATTATTATTATTATCATTGTTGTTGTTGTTGTTGCCTTTTTGGCGTCTACCTCCGCATCATCAAATTAGCGATCCACGATATATGATGTATCAATTTGGGGAAAAGTGTATGTGGTGGGGGAAGAGAGTGGGGGTTGAAGAGATCCTATTATCTGACATGAGGAAGAAATCGAGTGGAACAAATTAGAAAACTTAAAATAAATGCCGTAAATTGGAAAAAAAAAATTGAAAAAATTAATTAATAAATAAAAAAAATTTAAATATGAATTATTATAAAATACCGAGTAAAATCGCACATAATTAGGTACGTAGTTCTAGATCCTTGTGGGATTTGGTTCTGGATCTCCTCTCTAAGGTACCTATCACTACCATTAGGTACTGCAAGGAAGGCAACCAACCTCCTCAGGCAACTGTTTTGGGAGACTAATTAGAATTGCGATATCGGCGCACTGTCGTGGCACTTTCCCACCACCTCCAAGGCAAAGTCAAGTATCTAGGTAAGAGGCTGGTAGGTAGGCGGTAGAGATTATTGGGAGATTGGTCGAGTCGGGATCTTGCTGCATCGAGGAATTGATCGGTTAGCAATGATTCGGGGTTGAAGAGTTGAGATCGATGAACTGTGGATTTCCACTCCACTCCCTCCCTCCCTAAGGCTAATAAGTAAATACTAGCTACAGTATCCTAACTTACTTACCGAGATGGTTGTATATATGTAAATACAGCTACGGATGGGATGGGTCATGAATAAGCAGTAACAGTTAACTAAGTCGTTGATAGAGCTATACTCCGTAGCTGGGAGATGGATAGGTAGTCGATAGACCGTAAATATAGATATCCTCGATCGAGCAATCCAGGACGTCGTTTTATGCATTCTCCCCGACCGTCCACGCAAAGCTTAATGAACAGACCCAAAATGTCCGTCTTTGAAAATACTCGGCACGGCACGGCTGGTACCTGATGCACGAGCAACATAAAAACTAAAAAAAAAAGTTATGTATTGTCATTGACAATAGTACGCTGTACTTCTGTCCCATCCCATCGCATCGCATTGACGGCTGACATGACAGTCGAGCTGCATCTTCAGGGTCAATTAAAGAAGAAAAAAAGGAAAAAGAGGAGGAGGGGGAAGAAGAAAGATTCGCCACTAGATCCGTACTCCCTCCCTACGTAAGTACCCTACATAGGATCCATGAGGGGTACAGGTACAGATACAGGTTGTCACTCCTATAATGGCACCTACCTAAGAGCCATTCGTCCAGTGAATGATGGGAAGTGACCAGTCGGGGGGGCTCTTGATGGAGTTGGGTTGGGAGGACCCTGAGCACCTCGCTGACCAGCCACGAAAACCTGATGCAAAAAAACGAGTGAAGACTAGGTGCTAATTGCCTTACATGAGGAACGAGTAACATTCATTTGTATTTTTCTTTTCTTTTCGTTTCGTTTCCTTTCCTTTCCCCCCTCCTTTTTTTTTGGCCTTTTACCTCTCCCCAGAGAAGACACAGGAAAAGTAAAAAAAAAAGACTTCATAGTAAAATTGAATTCACGGTTCATTGGGGACAAGTCATCTTCTCTTATTTTTTTTTATTTTTCTTTTCTTTTCTTTTTTTGCCTGAAGTTAGGAAACAAAGACAAAGTAGATAGGTCGCAGCAGCGAGACAGGTGGGCCATGGAAGCCTACGCTGCCCTGGCCCGGTACTCCGTAACTATAGAGCAAGCTACTGCACCAAGTTACTTCTCCCTGCTTCTGCTTCTGCTTCTTCTTCCTTCTCCCTGCATTGTTCGGAGCAGGTTGTAATTGTCATTGGAAGGGGGTGGAATACCCGGATAGGGCAGGGAGGTTATTGTATCTTGCAGCGGTAAACTCGCTGAATTGATAGTGATGACAGCGATCCGCATTCCGCAACCTTTCCTGCAGCCTGCCATTGCGATGTGCGAAACCTTGGCAGCATTAGGGTTCGGCGGGCCGTCATTGATGAGCCCAAAAAGAAAAAAGAAAGAGAAAAATAAATATACAAATAAAAAAAAATAAATATAATATTATTCGAGGCTAATACTCGCCATTCCAGCTAGTGTTTAGTTCCTTAGCACCCCAGATTACTCATTCCCTTGAGGCAGAACGCCGCCGCCGATTCCTTTTCTCCTCTTCCCGCCGTCCCCTTCTCGTGTTGGGGAATTTACTCCGGAGCAACCTGCCACTAGATGATTGACTTGACCTGTTTGGTCATTTTTGTTCTGGCCTTTGACATCGGATAGATGTAATCATGAAGGATCGAATAACTAGTTCATCCCTCTTTAATAAACCATACATCGACTCCTCCGTAGAGTCGTTTTTAGGTCCAGAAGAACAAATGCCTCGATAGACAAAGCCCCCCACCATTTCGGGTATCTCAAGGCATGCCCTATTTCCGGCAGAGTAATGACTATACCCAGACCCCTTTTTACTGGCGATGGTCAAAATGCTTTTTTGCATCCTTGATCGGAAAAGGAATTTAGCTGACGTCTTTCATGAGCCGGGTCTTCCTTGCTAACCCGAGAGCTGAAGTACTACCTCAAACCTCTTGACCTACCTATCCTTACCCCCCCCCAATGACAAGACGGCCCATTGGTTGCTCCTGGGTATTTCCCGTAATATTGAAAAGCGTAGTAGCCAAGGCCCTTCTAGCCATTGAAATGCTAGCTTTTGGTCCGGAAACAATAATCACGAGGATTATCGAAATATGGCCATCCCACACTATGCAAGAATGTATACCTATCGAATAAATGTATTCAATAAGCCTGAGGAGCTGTAGGATAAGTTTTCCATCCAACCGGAGACACAAACTCTTCCTCCCTGTTATCCCCGAAAAATACCCAGGGAGTAGTAAACTGGTATCTGCCGTGTAGTTGGAACGTGAGTGGCTGCCTCAAGCTTTGAGAGAAGAAAGGGAAAAGAATTGATAGAACAAAAGGAAAAAAGAAAGGAAGCAAAGATAATAAAAACAATATTAATAAATAGGAAAAACGGTCCTGAGAGACCGACTCGCGGACGAACCAAGACGTCGATGTAAATAAACGCAAATAATAGTCAGCCCCCCTCCCTCTTAAAAACACAAAAGGATGCTATAAAACAAAATCCTCTGCATGCATGGCATCTATGATGATGCGGAGTGTCTCCTGCAAAGGCTGTGCCTCCAGGGCCAGTAGTTCATTTCTTAAAGTCCCAACCTCAGGTCAAATTGGTGGCCTCAACATGAAGGGAAGCGATTGGTGCCGCGACAGCAACCCAAATGAGACCTGAGACATGAATGGGGCTACCTACCTAGTTACCTATGTGAGGGAGGAATAACCACCCTATCTTTCTCTGTCATAATCAAATTCTTCAGTAAACAATAAACAAGGGTCAGTTTTGCCGGATTTTTGTTGGGCCAGGTGGTCCGGGATGGACTCCGGTCAGAACATCAGATTCTCATCCACTCTTCTCACCAAGTCTTTTTTTTTTTTTTTTTTTTTTTTTTTCCTCCTTTCCCTCTCTTTGGGCGACGAGTTAACAAATACGGAGATACATATTGAAGCCCAATCACAATATCAGCGAGAATAGCGGGAAGGAGAGAAATTCATCAACGAAAGAGAGGAGGAGAGAGAGAAATATTTCAAGAGATAATAATAATAATAAAACAAAGCCCAAAAATAAAATTCCGAATCAAGTCAAATAGTACGGAATAGGAAAATAAAGAAGAAACCAATTCAAAGGTGCCACACCTTTTGTACTATTTTCTGTCTCGATCTCTCCACCCCTCCCCCTCTTTTTTTTTTTTCCCGCCTCTACCCCTTCTCAAAATCCGTGTGAAAAAAAAAAAGAAATTGAGAAAATAATAAAATAAGAGACTGAAATGTGACAACAATCAAAAGATGCATCAATAACAGGAACCCATCATATACGCTATTCGACAATCATTACAATTCAATGCAACATACAGCTTAGTATTATGTAATCCAGTCAGCACTGCCTAACTGCCCATGCATTTCGGGGATTATAGCCCGAGTTGGAGCTCCGTAGATATTTCGGGACCCGTCAACAAACCATGGGAGAAGGAATGAATCCCATCCCACCCCATAAACCCAGTATCCAGCGCCAGACAGTCTGACCCCGGTCCAGCCATGTCACAGAGCATAGGGGCGCATGGAGGGGGGTCAGCACAGCCAACTACATTGCTTAGATCAAATGGCTCGGTCAACGAGCGTGTCATTGGGATTGTTGGTCCTGGCACATGGAGAGAAGAAGGGACGGTGATCGTAGCTGCTTGGAGGTACTGTCCATAGATATTTTTTGGTATATGTCGCTGTGATGGGATTATTCGCTGACGGTATCGTTCCTTTCGTAATTCATCCTGACTCGTGCTGCCTCGAAATCTTGCCGTAACTTTGGTAGCCTTTCCACCCTTTGCCCCAGACCGCTGGCGCTGGGGGGCCGGTGGTTCCGAGGCTATTGATTTCTTGTAATTCGCTTGTTTTCTATACCGGGTAGTAGATTGAATGCCATTATTGACGGCTTCATCGGTCAATCGCCAAAAATTCACGGCCTTCTTTCCGGGCGTAGACTCCTCCCGAACAGCTTCAAATCCCTGCTAAATGATTTAGATTTGGGCTGGAAAATAATAAAATGAAATGAAGTAAAACATAATCAAAAGAAGATAATACATACGGCGTTCATTGATAGGTTGTGTCGAATGCTATTCTGCCAGCCTTTCGAATTCCGATCCTTGCCTTTAGCTGTATTTTTTTCGAACCACCCGTATATTCCCTGAAGAGGCAATTTCATCCCTGGCGCTGACCGGAGAGCCTGATATATGAGAAGAGAGTATGGAGGGTCGGCACTCGATTCCTCTGTCTCGTCCATATTCAACCGTAAATCCTCACGGTCAACGTCTAATTTCACTGGGGCGCTCAATTTTCTCACATGCAGAGACTGATATGGTGCATTTGTGGGGGGTGAGGATGATGACATCAAGTTTGCTATGGGATTAGTAGCTGTACCAGCAGCAGTAGTAGTAACAGAAGAAAGAGAAGAAGAAGAAGAAGACAAAGACGAAGAACGGGGAGAAGGAGAAGAATAAGAAGAACAAGATGATGGGGAAGAAGAAGAAGAAGAAGAAGAAGAAGAAGGAGAAGAAGTAGGAGTGGTAGTAGCAGTGATTGTAATAGAAGCAGGAGATGTAGAAGTAGTTGTCCTACAAAAGGAAGGTTCAAATGGCGGGGTGTGGGATCCAATGGTTTGGGAAGGTATGTAGAAGGATTCAGACTTGGAATCGGGTGCATGTGCCCAATCTGATGCGCCTTTACACTCGTTTAGGCGCCGTAGTTCAAAATTCGATTGTCTGTTAGGAGTGGAGTAGTTGGATGCCACCACGGACGACGGCCAGTCGGGTGGATCGTTCCCGAAGGAAGTCATCATACGGGGTAGTCCATCAGGTGTATGTTCCATCGTTGAAAGGGAGGGAATAAAAGTGTTGTAATTCAAGGAAGGTTCAATGACCCACGGGTGCTGGTACGGCATCATTGCCTCTGGGCTGCTAGAGCTGGAGTCTGACCAGTGGTCAGTGTTTGAGTAGGACTCATCGTGGGGGGTGTTCCCAAAGCGAGGACCGCTGGAGGTTGAGGATGGAGATGTGGTGGCCCGCCTTGAGTGATACTGATGGGATGGTTCATGACTGAGAGATATTGGATCCACGGGTAAGCCAGGAGTGGAGTTGAAACGATTCATATCGTCTGCTAAGGAGATCAACACAGACAACAGTCTATCTAGAGCTCAAGAGATGATTAGAGCAGTGACATCTAGAAGACTGGGTTCGGAATGAAGGAAAGTGATATAGTAGTAAGATCTTATGGGGGAAGGGATGGATCCATGTTCGGGAGTGAAAGAAAGAGACTCCTGTAGAGTAGTCTAGCAGGTAGATATTGAGGGGTGTGAGGAGAGAAAAAACAAAAAAAAAATACACAAGCAAAGGGTAGAACGAAGTACCTAACCTTCATCTAGGCTGTAGGTACCGACTTCTCCTTCAGGCTCTACCTACGTGTGACCACTCAATACCTTAGAAAATAGTTATAGCTCGAACCAGCGCCAACACAGACACCTTTTCTAACTGCAAACAACCAGAAACCGCCATGCATCTCTTTAGTCTCAACAAACAATCAGGGTCTGCGGCTATAGTATAATATTTATTTCTTTTCCCCCCACTTTGGGGAAATAAGGCAAAAAGGGAAGAAAAATAAAATAAAATAAAATTGAGAAAAGAAAGAAAGAAAGAAACACACACACACTCACACACAAAAAAAGAAGATAGCAATTTGTCCAGGGCCTGGATGTCCCCTAGTGGCTTCTGCTCTGTGGACATTGGCAGTCGCTTTTAAAAGCTGTGGAACGCGATCATGTACACATAGAGCCAATAACTTCAACTTCCTTTTTTTAAGGGTGCTACCAACTACCAAGGGCTGTAATAGGATTACTCTAGTCGCCTACGATGTCTGATGGACCGGGATTGTTACTAGTTTAAAAAAAAAAAAAATAGAATGGACGGACACCTGCAGCGGTACCTGCCTGTCTTTCATTGCACTGGCTACAACCCCAAAAAAAGGGTGTAAAGTCCTTCTAGAACTAGAATTTGACATCCTCTTGATCACCATCAAATACATTTTGAAACCATCCTGCAGATATTGAAGTCCTTTCCCGCTTCCCCGACCAGCCGGAACACCGGAAACAATATGCAAGTGGCATTGTAACACTAGGAAATAGCGCGCTCCTTCAATGCCTAAGAAACAATGAGAACAAAGCTGAAGCATATGAGATACAACATATTGAGGCATAATGGTGCATAGCGTTGGTGGTTGCACGTGATTTGTAATAAGGGAATCCAAAAGAAAAGGCTGAGAAAAATATAGAAGGGTTACATCCTCGGATGTTGCAATAAGGTGATTGAGGAGGTCCAAGAATATAAGATGTGAAGTAAGATTAAGCATCACATATCTTGTTCAATGCACATATCAACATCAGATAATAATAAGTACTGTATGTACCATTCATGGGATACAGTACCTATGTCCACAGCACTCAGGTAGCATGCCTGCCTACCTACAATCCTACAGACTCTGCTGAGCTAGTATCCAAACCTTTATAGGTAAAAAATGTTTGCAATCCAATCAGGTCTCAAACTGCCATTTCCCTGGTAGGCAAAGGACTCAATGGCCTAATTCCGGAACACAAACGTTTGTAGCTGCATGCGCACCTTAAATCATCCCTTATTATATGCTTGACGCACTGTTGAGGTGTAAAGAGTGTGGGGATGACCAACATAATGAGATTGATGGAAACTTTTTTTTTTTTTTTTTATTATTTTCGGTAATATATCTGAGACAATTAGTATGATTATTTTTTCCTAGAGTAGCGCCGGAAAGATTATTTAGAATCTGAAGACTTACCCTCTTGAACTGGAAATGCAATTGTAGAATCCCCTGAAGGAGTTAGTCGAAGACTGTAACTAAGATGTAGGATCACTCAAGCATACCTTATCAAATGTGCTCTTAAAACCCCTCTCCCTTTTTGCGCTGTAATCCCACTCCTTGTCGACAATCCTGAAGGCAATATCTTCATATGGTGGACCAGCCATGAATCGAATGAGACATGTGTCTTCCTCACCAGCTGCCACAAAGGACTGGCCGCGCCTCCGGCCATGCTCTCGTTCTATCCGATATGTCGGAGCCTTTGTTTTGTCGATGAGGTCAGGATAGAAAATGTTAAACTTGTAACCCTGGACGACTTTTGGCGGGGGATTGTCGTGGTCGTAATGAGTTTGATTATATTTATTCCATTCATAACCCATTTGTACACGGTTGAAGTACCTTGGCTTGCGGGGTCGGTACTTGTTTGCCCATTGCGGGCGTGAGGTTGTGCTAACTGCTTCTTCACCCGTAAATATCTCCTCGTTCTCACTGACCCCTCTAGCTAGCTCCCTCTCATACAGAGCCTTAGTGGCCTGTGAAAAATCTTCGTTTGGAATAGAAGAAAAGCGGGTCGATGCGCTAGGCACAGGGGCATTCGTGGCATTGCTCACTGAAGGAGCCGATAATTTTTCAGCCTGCCTTTGGCGGAGTGGAACAAATCCCATCTTTAAAATCTTTTTACGTTCACGAGCCTACACGTTACATTAGCGTGATCAAATCAAGGCGCAAATGTCGAGAAGCCTTACAACTTGATTAAGAAAAGTACTCTCGTCCAAAACCTCTAGTATCTTGTCTTCGGGGCGAATCTGGAGAAGTGGGTCTGGATCAAGTTCACGGAACTCGCTCTCTATTGCTGAGGCACCCTGAGGTGCCGTGGTGCAGATCACTGGCGCCAATGGGGCCAGCTTGGACCTTACAGACTCGGCTTCTTCACATTGCTGCTGGCGCAATCCTCGAACACGTTCATCTATAACAGCTTGGTAAACTTTTTTAAGTTTCGCACGAGCTTTCCAGACAGTTAGGCTACGTAAAAGCTCCTCCCAGTAATCCGTATCAATTGGTTCATTCGAATCAAGCTTCTTTTTGACCTGTAGTTCAAGTGTCTGAAGTTGCTCATAAGACTTAGGGCTCAATAACTTGTTAATATCCGCTGCGACAGAACTAAGGGCACGGCCTTCGGGGGCAGAAGTTTTTAGGCGATCCTTGCAGATAATTTTCATGGTCTGTCAAACAATTGACAATTAGCCTCCCAATGAAAGATAGATCAAGGCGGGATTCTCAATATTTACCTTCCAGAAGTCTCTATTTTGCGCGTTGTTTTCCAGACTCAAGAACGTGTCAATGTCTTTCTCCAAGTCGTGTAACTGGGACTGGGACAGGCTTTCAAACACGCCATCCGGGGCTATTAGATCAAGTTCCGAATCGGCAATCTCATCGTCGAGGGGATTCCTTGTAGGGTCGATGACTCGTAGTGTTACCGTTAGCCAATCAATTGGTTTGGCCCTGCCTTCTTTCACTCGAATTTCCGCTTTCTTTTTGGCTTGTTTAAGAACAAATATGTCCTCTTGCGCGACCCACTCACGCACTTGCTCGTCTTCTTGGAGCTGGTTGAGCCGCACTTGATCTCTCATATTTCTGACTTGAGATTGCGATACTTGCCCATTTCTATCTCTCCACCTACTACTATCCGATCCTTGGTCTCTCTCACCGGTTCGTCGGGGGAACTTCTGGGAATGACTTGAAGGTGGGGATCTAGAGCGAAATCGTTTGGGGCCCGTTCTGTCGGGGATTTTTGCAGACATATTCGCCCTTTCTCTCTCTCTCTCCATTCCTAGCTTGAACTATTGTCTAAGTAGCTTTGCTGTGTTGAGATGGGCGGCGTTTCGAAGGCAATGTGGTTGAAGATGCGCGATCTGGAGAAGCTGTTGGAGTTTCCACCTAAAAGTGGGAAGTCTGCCGCTCGGGAAACCTTCCGCTAACGCACGTGCGCTGCTGCCTCACTGTTGCCTTCGTTTGTAAGAGATATTTCCTACTTAGTCTCTCTGTTTGTATTGACCTGACTTTCTGCCCTTTCATTATCAATCAACGAGCAGAAGGGTCTATCTACAACGATGTCTATAAAATGGCAGAGACTCAGTCTGTCGAATCCGCGGCCCTTGCCCCCGATTCTCTTTAAATACGCCCCAACCCCAAGTGGGTATGAACTGTACCTCACAGACCTCACTTCTGTCTGGGTTGAACGCCTGAACCGCAAAGATATTTTACGAAGAGCAGAAGAAGATAATACTACAATTGACCCGAGTGAAGATTTAGAGCAGTTTAAAGTTTTGCTACAGAAGATAGGAGGCGCCTTGAACCATGAAAGGGGGACTAGCACAATGCTCCATGCTCGTCCGCAAGTAGATGCTCTAGAATTACTGGTGTCTTCCCAACTTCCTGCGCCTCTCGAGCCCTTGAAATGGAAGTTATATCTATTGAAAGAGTCGCAGTCATCCGCCACGAATCAGTTGCTCCTTCCACTGCTTAGGGCTGAGGCTGATCGGGTGTCGCATGAGCAGAACTTAATAGAACTGCTCCACCGAAAGGACTGGGTTCTTGGAAAACTCTTTGATAAAATTGAAACCATGGGTATCGACTTGAGCACTATCTTCCCCGGCATATCTGGTCTGCGCACTTGTCGTAAGGGCCCAACACTGTCGCAGGCCGCTCAACACATCAATGGCCTAGCCCCTTTTGATGAAACTGCGTGGCGGGACGAAATCAAAAAGACATCTCCTAATTCCAACCTTGCTACCAACATGGTCGCGGAGGTCTTGCAGAACTATAGCGATCTCCACCAATATGATGTTATTAACCCTGCTCCAGACAACTGGTGGAGTAGTCTTACAGTAAACAATGACATAGTATTTTCCCCTACGCGCGAGGACAATCAAAAGACTGCAAAAGTGAAACCATCGAAGGACCCCATGGAAACTGAAACTGATGCTGGCACAGAAACCGAGGATGACGAATTCGAGGTATGTACTACCCTTGAACATAAAATTTCAATCGTTAAATTTTTACCCCCTTCTCAGCGACAACAAACTCCCCCAAGGTTGAAGAAGTCAGAATTGTCTATGGAGGGGCCCCCTTTACAATCAAGCGACAAACACACAGAATCAGAAAAGGAAGCAAAGGAGAAAGATGTCTTACGAACAAACTCTCCCAAAGCCCTAACAGGAAAGCCGAAAGGACTTGGGATGATCGGAGGCAAAAAACAACCAAAGATATCAAAACATTCTCCGCCACCTCCTAATTCTCCTAAAAAAAAACATCTAGAAAATGCTTTACCACATCATACAGTTGCCGGTGGGGACGAAACAGATTCGGTAACGAGTGAAGAGCAAAGTAATCCCGCACCCAAGGTTGTAGGAAGAGAAAATGGGCCGGTGAAACCGTCTTCAAAGCCTTCCCGCGGATTAGGGGTAATTGGAGGAAAGAAAAAAGTGACACAAGTTTTCCACGCCCAACCTCCACCATTCCAGACGTCTGAGCCTCAAATAGACAGCTCTGGACCAGAGCTGGCTTCCCAAAAACCACAACCTGATGTGAAAAAAAGCAAGCCAGCTGCTAAGCTAGGAGTCATTGGAGGTAAGGGGGCCGGGCGTACCATAGAGCCCAGTCCTACCCTAGTGGAAAATTCGCCTGGGTTGTTGAAAGAAGAAGATCAAGATTCTGCGGGACAAGATCTCACCAAAAATTCTATGCTAAATCCATCTCCAACTGTCGAAGAACGAAAACCGAGGACACCTCCCACGAATACAAAGCAAGAAACCGAGCAGGAGAAGGCGGATAGGAAGCGGGAGGAGCTTAAGAGACAGCTTGAAGCCAAAAGCAAAGCACCGTTAAAGAAGAAGAGGAAATTTTAAGTTATGGCCTGAGGCGAAACTAGATACCAGCGGACTGAACTATATCTCTTCATATTTTTGTATATGTCATTTATCGCAGCATTTGCTAGCTTATCCTTCATTTACTCAAGTATCCTCTTCGACTATGTGATGAAACATATCATGGACATTGATACAACTTTATAATACACTATATTATTATTAATTAATAATAATATGAAGGCGACATAGTCGCTCTTGGATAATTTGGCAAAAATGAGATCGGGGAGAAAACAAGGGCTGGTATGACCTGACAAATTGATGAAGTGCTTTATCTTCCCATTTGGATGGCGAGAGTAGGAGACAAGAAACATGCAAAAGTCAAGCACTAATTCCACTCCCACCTCCAAAACTGGTACGAGAAGGTGCATGTTTGGGTGGCTTTCCCTGTTCACTAGGTGTAATCAGTCGCACTTTCTTAGGTGATGACATCATGTTTGCAGATGTCACACTGGGACCAGCACTAGTGACAGTGGTGGCAGTTGAAGAGCTCGTTCCTACTGAAGCACCGACTCCTAACATTCCCCTGACCTTTTCAACAGCTTTGCTTTCTCCCCTAGTCCACGTGTCTCGCTTTACAAAGCCCACACCAGCTTTCCGGCTTGCAGAATCACGTCTCTTCGATTCCTCAAACAGGATACTCCGGTTGTACTCCCGGCGCGGCCCCGGACCACAATCATGCATACAGCCCGGCGTTGCGCACCCGCCTTCACTTACGGAAATATCTTTCAACCATGTGCTAATACAGGCGAGATGTCCTCCGTGGCCGCAGCCTTGACACCAGGTCCACAAGGTGGAACCCTTTGGTCGCATAGGCACGAAGGTCTCTGGATTCACCTCATTTATATGCTGTGGTTCAGAAGGAGTAGGCTCATTCTTGAAGGACGAACGAGATGATGAAAGAGTTTGAGAGGTGGCATCAGAGTCTACTTCATGGGGTGAGTTCGCAGACAAGGTGCTTTGCTCTGCGACCCATTCAGGTGGTGGATCAATGCTCATGCAAACTGTACAAGGGTCTTGTGGAGTACCGCAATGATGGCAGCGACGGTTATCATGGTTGGGGTTTTCGTAAGGCTTTTTGCAGGTAAAACAGAAAACATGCATGTATGTGTCTCCTTGAGCATAGTCGTAGACGGATTTGTACGAGGGCACACATAGAAGCCGGAGCTCAGCTGCTTCAATATACAATGATTGGCGCACTAATTGTTCATTGTATGCTTTGAATATCATCTCACTCTCTGCATTAGGCAGAATTTTCTCGCAGTCTTCGAAAAGGACATGTAGTGTTTGAAGCAGGTGTGCTGCAGACTGGATATCAACAAGAGCGCCACTGTTATAGTGTCTAATAGCTTCAGTGAGTAAGACCTCAGCGCTCCAAGGTTTGCTGTTACTTTCGTCCGAAGTGATTGGAATAGATATACTGAACAGGTCACCGGAAGCTCCAATCATAGTGGATATAGATGAGTAATCTATCAATGGAGAGTGGGCAACGACTTCGTATGGCTCTTGAGTGAAAGGTTTTAGAGGTGTCGATTCTTTTAAAAGGGGAGGAGGGCTAGAGGGTCGGTCAAGATGATGGCGGTTGGAGGAAGACAAGTTATCCTCAAATACCTCATCACCTGGGAAATTATCCTCTAATATTGCTTCGGGGTCAGAGGTTGGGTCGTCCCTACCTGCCGATAATCCAGCACCAGCGTTTTCTGTATTAGAGTCGTTCTCAGCGCCTCTAGTGGTCTCTGGCGAATCATATAACCTCACCGCAGACGAGAATGATGTACCGGCTGACTTGGATGGCTGTGAGCTGACGGTTGATGCAGAAAACATCGGAAAACTTTCAGACGATTCGTGACGATGAAAGCCTGGCCTACCCGAATCCGCTTGTGAATCAAGGGACAGAATTTTCTTAGGAAAATATGTATAGTTCCCGATAGCCGCCCTTCTATCCTCTATCTTCTGGTCAAATTCATCTACCTCCGATACTTCTTTTGATAATCTAGGACGATTTCGGCCGTGCCAGTCTGCCCTGCCAGTGATCGCTAATGGGGCAGATCTCTGCTCTTCTTCGATTTCCGGAGGAATGGACCCGCGGGGATGGCCGGACCTTGGGCTATCGGGCAAATCACTAGTGCCTTCACTTCCGTTTGATTCCCGATGTTGAAACAGATGGGTAGGACGAGGCACACTATCTGACATAGATGACCAGCCATTGGAGGCCATAGTGCCATGGTTAGAACTTAGAACTGATGGTGGGAGGGGTAGTATATCCTCAGTGTCGTTAAAAGACGTCATTCGCGAATTTGAGCTATCATATGATTCAGTTGGAGAATCAGGTAGGGGCTGAGCAAGCGGCGTTGTCATATTAGACGCACTCTCAATATCAGCAAGAGTATGTTTGGGGGGCTCGCTATCCAGTACACCTTTAAAGAATCGACTTTTCATCTTATCGTGCCTTCCATCTTCCAATACCCGGGTTTTCTCGGTCACCAGGCCGTCTTTAGATATCCTCTTCTTGACGCTGCGAGAAACCTTTTCAGAAGCTTGAGACTGCTCCCTGGCTCTAAGTTGGAGCTCTTGAATGATAGCATACTCCACAACCCGCCATGTTTGAGCTAGTTTAAGCAATGAAATGTTCTCTGCAGACTTTGCATTGTTATTGAGCGACTCTAGCAGAGACCACAGAAGATCTGGCTGTGTGCTAGGATCCCCCTCAGGAAACAAGGGTGAATAATGACGAGCGAGATATCGGAAAGTGGCTTGGTCCATTGTAGCCCCAGTGATACTTCCCACCATTCCCATCTGATATAGGGCCAGGGGTTTGTTCTTTGATAGCACTTTCTCCAAAGGGAGGACAGCAATAAGATCTTGTGTTGTAGGAGGAGTGCTCCCTAATGATTTGGACGTTCTAACGCTATTAGATTTACTATGCCGATGACGAACAGCAGGGAACGAGGTCCCGTCCATTGTGTCATCAGTAGGGCTCTGAGTTAACACCTCACCACTACTATTTTCCTCGCCTGTACGACCAACAAATTCGGAAGAGCTTAGGCCCAGTGTACTTCTCCTGGGGCGTTTTTGAACAAACGCAAGAACTTCACCGCTGGGGCTCCAGGCCACCGAACATGTTGGTCGTTGATTTACCACTTGAGGAGCATATCGTATATCTGTCTGGGTAAAAGCACCGCCATCGCCTACAGTCCACAACAGATCTTTTGAATGCCATAGCAAATCCGTAGCATTGGTATCATATCGATCGAACTCTCGAAAGGGTATGTAAGGGCGCCGAAGATCCCAAAGGTGAATTCTTGGATCTTCCTTCTCATATGAGGTTACAACTTGTGATGACTGCCAGTCTTTGGGACCTTCAAGTTCTCGAGACCAGGATGGCGGTCGCCAGCGAACATTGAGAACTTCCTGGGGGGTTCGAAACTGGAACGTGGGCTTCTGTCTGCGCTCTGCAGAAGAAAAATCCCAGACTTTGACTTGCCTATCTTTCCCGCCACTAACAACATGCTTTCCATCAGGATGCCAATCAACAGAGGAACACGGCCTATCATGAGCTGTTATCCGTAATGTGGGTGCATTAGGTTTGCGGCAATCCCACAGCTGAATTGCACCGCTATCTGTGGCAGTAGCAAACACGACTCCATCGGCCGGACACCATCGGACATCACGGACGGCATCACTGTTGCCGTTGTATTGCTCTTTACTGCCACACACTGAAACCCCACGATCTGCCGGCGCGGTTCGCAGGTCCCACATACGGATCGACGAATCATGGCTTCCTGATAAAAGCCAAGCAGGCTGATGGGGGTTGAAGGCAAGCCGATGAACCTGACGGCTGTGCCCCTGAAATTTGCAAAACTCCAAGCCAGTTCGGTGTAGATCGTAAACCACAATACGACCACTCGCTACCGCAGTGGCAATGATCTGATCAAAATTTCCGTGTGACCATTTCACATCTTTCACTGTCAGCTGGTCTTTATGGCGTGCAGCAAGGCCGCTGCCAACATTATGGGTCGATGAGTAACTAATGATAGCATTGCGCAAGTTATACTCCTCGGATGAGTGGTCAGGTTGCACTCGAATTGTTTTCAAAATCTCTTTCCCTCCGATGACTGCATGTGTTCGCTGTGGAGAAATATCTAAAGCAGCGATAGAGATCCCGGTCTTATGAGTAACGGTTTGAGGTTCCCCGGGTCTACCGAACACTGTTAGAACAAGGTGTTCAACCTTTAGTCTGCGGGGAAGGTTTCACTAGGCTGAATATATATAGAAGGGAGGGATTGACAATTATTTATAACGCGCAACCCATTTTGAAAGGGTTTGGTGGAAGACTAAGATAGGAGGAGCGGGTAGGGGACTATACAAGGACCTAGACCTAGCAGAACGGACAGCAACAGACAAGTCCGTACGAGCCCCGGAGGCGTGTGGGCTGGGAGGGCGAGACCCTGAGAAAAAGGGCTGGGCAAATCTTGCTAAAGCACTGGCCGCACGGTTGGAATACTTGTGGCTCTGTTGCACGGGGGCAGGTGGAGGGGGGGGAGGCGGTGCTGGGGAAGAGCTGCCACGAGTGGGCACGTAGGAGGGATCAGACATGGCTCAATTATCAATATCGAGCTCTCAGAGGTTAGTCAGTTAAGACTTAACCCGATGAAGATCAAGGCTCCATGGTGAAGTGATCTCCCCGAATGGACGAACAAACAGAAAAATGGACTGCGAGGTGGGGAAAGCAAAGAAGGGGGGGGGGGAGAAGAGAACGATAGATAGGCAATTTGTGACTTGGCTGCAAATGCAAAAGCAGTAGGCAGGTAGGAAGATTTCTCGAAGAAGCGACGTGATTAGTCAGTCTGTAATGAGCAAGCCAGGAAATAATGCATGTAAGTCAGGATTGGAGACGTAGCAGTGGTGGGAATTATTTCGCAATAGCAATAGTAATGGAGATGTGAGGGAGAAATAAGTGACGATTCGACGATCAATGATGGTTAGTGATGAGAATAGGTAATCAGAGTGGCGAGCACGCGTGATGTGCGGTTCCAAGTAGGTTTAGCGCAGTTTTTAGCATAATCATATATTAGTATCATTATTATTATTATTTTTGGGGGAGCCCTCGTAATCAAGGGTGGGAAGTTCGTCACAAAAAGTAGCAACCCTGTAATTATCATACAATCAAGTCTCAAGCTCAAGCAACCGTGGACGTATTCAGAGTAAGGTAAATTTGATTTATTGCAAAGTTTGGTGTAATGAGTCTTTATTTTATTTTATTTATTTTTTTTTTTTGGTTTACCTTTCTTTCCCCCCCTCCTCTCCCCTCCCATTCTCTTTTTAGACCTGTCCAGCTGATAGATCAGACAAATCTCATTCTGATTCCCCCATGAGATAGATTATGATTAACACCAGTAAGTCTAGTGATGTGTACAAACAGACAGGCACCCAGGATTTACATACATGAAAGGAACTCTTATTGTTGGCTCTTGGATACAAATTGCTGGATAAATGCAGAACAAACACACCAAAAGAGAGGGATCTGGCATGCATGCATAAATTGACTATAAGGGCGGTGTAGAATTTGGTAATGTTTTGAATGTTCTTGTTCTTGTCATCTCATGTGAAGAAGGGCAGGATGAACAATAATAAGAGCAAAAGATGTAACTTGAATCAAGAGAAAAGACAAGGTTTTTAGAGACAAGTGGGAACCTCAGTTCTAGCCTTGATTATTTTTATTATATTCATATTATTAATATTACTATTTTTGAGGGAAAAAAAAAAGAGCTGTTGGATCAGACAATGTATTATTATTCCCAAGGCTCGAGGCTTAACCATATGCACATACACCAGATGAGATAGAGTAACTACCTAATCTGTATATACTTGCTATGGCTGTATGTACTCTGTAAGCTGCTAGTCCTTAACCATACATATGTACAACGTACGGAGTACAGCCTAACGGAGATGTTTTAGATCATCCGGACACTCGGGACCTCAGGTGGGACGGTCTAAAATAACTCGTCGGAATGGATAGGACACACACCTGGACTTGAAGAATCACCAGATTCATCCCAGGACTATTTTCTGTGGAATTTTGAAATTAATATATTCTTCACTATTATTTATTACCAGGGAGTGTCTATTATCATATCCCCTCCATTCTCCGCCATTTTATAGAAGTGAGACATACCCTTTTCTTTTCAATGATTTGATCTTCAAAATCAAAACTTTGAACTATGTATGATCATGCTCATTATAAGAGGCAGGAAAATTTCTGGCAGTCTGGTGATATGGCTCTTGATCAATGAGAATCGAGCAGGCCACTCTCGAAGCCTGTAGGTACCTAGTACTTATGTACTAGGGTACCTACTGAGGTGCTCCATTTTAAGGGTGAGCATCTTGGAGTGGGGATGGGGGGCTTTCAATCATGGTGAGGTACCCCTGGAAGTGAACTGTTATCAGCCACCGACGCAGGTGCTAAAGATAGCCAAAACTGAGGGTTCGATAGAATCCTGAGGGAAACACAAAGAAGAAGGTCAATGAACACCTGGGCAGTTTTCGGAGGGTGTAATTTTCCCCCCCCTTTGTGATTTAGAATACTATTTGGTAAAGCCTGTATTTTATTAATAAAGTATTTATTATGAGGTGATAATAAAAAGAAAAAAAAAGAAAGAAAAAAACCTGATTGGAAGCCTAGGTAGGTTTATGCATCTGTGTTCTGCAATTTCTTTAAGCTCTTGCTTGATCATTATTCCTAATTGCCATTATCGAGTCCCATCGATCGGCTCCATTGTATCCATCGAGATCTGTCACTAAGTACCACAACCCCTACCAACCACATCTTAAAGACCTCTATTATTGGTGCTCAAAAATTTCTTAAACCCTACACCCTACGAAGAACTTATCCTTTTGGCAGAGATAAGTAATCATTAAGTCTTGGATTCACGTAGTATTACCTCTCTTATTTCCGTTCCTTCGGATGGTTTGACTACTTACAGGTAGCCTGGTAACTATCTATTACCTAGTGAGCTCGGAGAGCCCCTTACTATGGAAATAAATAAATAGAAATTAGTTAAAAAAAAATTACAACACCTGACTATTGTTCACTGTACTCCATTCTACTAGTAAACTGTACTGGAACTTCGAATTGAGGCTACCCCACAGTATACCTAGTTTTGAACGTATCCATCATTACTTCTCATTACCGCTCTCTTCATCTTCTTCAGATTCAAACTTTGCCCTCGAATCCCTGTTCCCATTGGGCACTAATCTTTGCACTAATAATCCATTCAGCTCGGTGTAAGTAAGTTACCTGGACTGGCTGGGTCCAGATCCTGGAGAATGATTGAACAAAAGATACCATACCACATTCCATCCCGAGGTTTCTACGGAGGAGCCTGTTCTTTCTCGTAATTTATTCTTTTTATTACTCTTCTTTTTATTTTATGTTTCTCTCTCTTTCTCTTTGTTGATTTCTATTCCATCTATATCTTTCAAACTGGATAAACTAAGAATTATCAAGTAAAATCTGATAGAGTACAATGGAAAGTAGGGTAGGGACAAAAAAAAATCAAATCATGGTTATTATTATAATAATGATAATAATAATAATAATAATAATAATAATAATAATAATAATAATAATAATAATAATAATAATAATAATAATATGATGATGATAATAATAATAGTAATGATGATAATGATGATGATGATGATAATAATAATAATAAAATAATAATAATAATGATAATGCAAAATAACCCCAAGAATAAGTAATTCAAATAAGTAACAAACAGATATTTTTTAAAACCTCCGATTTGCATTTGAATCAGCCGGGAAAATTACAACCGTTGAAAGGGTGGAGAGAATCGGATAGTATGATTCTCTTCTTTCTCTTCTCCTAGGAAGGTAATTTTTCATCATTTTTTTTTGCCCTTTTCGCCTCTGGAGCCACACCAAGCTTAGCGTAGGACCGAGCTTTGCGTCGACTAGCCTAGAGTAGTTCTCGACCCTGCCGCTTCACACCGTCATTCTTCCCCGAATATGATTATTTGTATTTCTCTAATGACCATTTTTTCCCTCTCCCTATCTTCTTTATTCTCTTTTCCTCCTCGCCATTTTTCTCTTCATTGATTATTTTTTTTTGGGGTAGCCAATTCTTCATCTACCTATTGCTCCATTCCCTTCACTGCATAGCTTTTGCTTCACTTTGCGCGTGCTTCTCTTGTTGCAATTGTCGCTTTCTGCTTCTTTCATTTGCCTCTTGTTTTATTTAATTGATTTATTTACTTCTATTCTTCTTATTTATTTATTTATTTATTGGATTTTTTTCTTCTCCTGCCTTCTCCCCTTGCTAGATAATCAAATCCTAAGGAAACTAATTTTGAAAAGCAAAAGAAAAGCAAAGAGTGGCTGTCATTCATCCATAACAGAGTCCTGGCATTCATTTAGCTCACCAATATTCCTGGTCATTTCCCACGGCCCAGTCGTTTCCGTTTTAAGCGCTTCTCTGTACCCATCGCTATCTACTCCTTTGATTTCCTCGGGCCAGACGGAAGAACACGGTCGCTGTGTCATGGGAATACTTTGACGCTTTTCACGCCTAGGACCTCACGAGTACTGCCCATGATGGGTTCTCACCACCTACCTAACGAATTATTAAACTTTCTGCGCATCGGATACCCGATTCTTCTCCTCCTCATATTCGCATTGTCATTTATTGCTAGCTCTATCTCGGCCGCTAAAAATGTTAACAAGAATCCCTGTGCGCCGCGGACTGGCCCCGGTGGACGGCCACTTCCTAAGCGATCTAGGAGTACGATGACCGTGGTAAAATCACCGCAGACCTTTTCCCGAAATGCGAAGTTGTGGTTCAAGTGGTTGTCTTTTGGTATTCTGGTAACCATTGTTGTGGACGCCGCCATCAATGTTGCCCAAGTTATGGTTTACAGATCAGAGCACTGGTGGTGTGGTCAATCTGTAGTGGTACTGCTCTCCTATATTCTCTCTTCACAATGTGAAAGATCTTGTGAGTAATTTATGGTCTGGCTGACACTTGACAGGTCTATATTGTGGGATTATTTTTTGATTACGCCATTATCCTCATCTCATTGATAGACACGGACCCATCACCAACCTTTGCCCAATTTGTTCCATGGCTTCTAGCAATCCCCCTAGAGCTGGTAATTCTGGGACTTTCACTTTCAATCTACTCGCGCGCGCATCATGAGCCAGTGGTGGGAAACCCTACGGGGGGCCCTCTACGGTCAGGTATCACTCCCTGGGAGTCTATCGGGCTAGTCTGCACCTCTGTCCGAGCACTGGTGCTCCTTATTATGGTCTTTTTGTACATGTCTAGCTCCCTGAAAACGAAGTCTATGACCAAAAAACCGCCTCGTGGTCGTGCCAATGATCCGACCGAATCCACAACCTTGCTTAATTCCAATACAGAGAATGGAGACAACTATGGGTCTACTTATGGCGCTTCTGGGCACCAGCAATCCTCTAAGCCTACCGACGGATGGGTTCGTCCGACAACGATTCCTTCCACTAGTTGGTGGGAATACCTCAGTGGTTATTCGTTATTCTTTCCGTATCTTTGGCCTTCGAAATCCCGCCGGTTGCAACTGGTTGTGGTTGCATGTTTCCTCCTAATAATTCTACAGCGGGTCGTTAACGTTTTAGTCCCTCATCAAGTTGGTGTAATTACCAATGCTCTGTCCAAACCAGGCGATGAATTCGTTGTCCCTTGGTTTGAAATATGCTTGTATATCTTTTTTCGATGGTTGCAGGGCAACCAGGGGCTCATTGGATCATTGCGCGCTAGTTTATGGATTCCCGTGAGCCAATACTCGTACATGGAGCTTTCGACAGCGGCCTTCGAACATGTACATGGCCTCAGTCTTGATTTTCACCTCAGCAAGAAGACGGGTGAGGTACTCTCTGCCCTCAGTAAGGGAAGCTCGATAAATACCTTCCTCGAGCAAGTTACATTCCAAATGGTCCCGATGTTGATTGATCTGTGTGTTGCAATCGTCTATTTTCTTCTTGCTTTTGACGCCTACTACGCTCTTGTCGTCACCATAGTCACTTTCTGCTATCTCTACGTTACAGTACGAATGGCACAATGGAGAGTAGAAATCCGAAGAAAGATGGCAAATTCATCAAGGCAAGAGGACGCAGTTAAGTGAGTTTACTTAATCACTTTTTTTCTTTGTTCACACTTACTTATTACTTTGAATTAGGAACGATTCAATGGTCTCGTACGAAACAGTAAAATACTTCAATGCCGAGGACTACGAGTTCGACAGATATCGCAGTGCCGTGTCTGATTTCCAGGCGGCTGAACACCAGGTTCTTTTTTCCTTAAACCTGATGAATACGTCGCAGAACACTGTTTTCATGCTCGGGCTGCTAATCACCTGTTTCATTGCTGCTTATCAAGTATCACTGGGGCAACGTAATGTTGGTGATTTTGTCTTACTTCTCACATACATGGCGCAGCTGCAGGGGCCGCTTAACTTCTTTGGAACATTCTACCGTTCAATCCAATCAGCATTGATTAATTCAGAGCGGTTGCTAGAGCTATTCAGAGAACAACCGACAGTTATTGACCGACCTAGCGCCCGGCCGCTGCCTACATGCCAGGGTGACATTAAATTTGAGAATGTCGAGTTCTCCTATGACGCTCGCAAACCGGCACTGACGGGTTTAACCTTTCACTGCGAGCCCGGAACAACTACGGCCTTAGTTGGTGAATCTGGTGGAGGAAAGTCAACGGTTTTCCGCCTCCTTTTTCGATTCTACAATGCTGAACGAGGGCATATCAAGATTGATGGTCATGATGTAGAGAGCATTACCATCGATTCACTCAGGAGGCACATTGGTGTTGTGCCTCAAGACACCGTGCTTTTCAATGAAACTTTGATGTACAACTTAAAATATGCTAATCAGGATGCAACGGACGAAGAAGTTTACCAGGCCTGCCGAGCGGCCAGTATTCATGATAAGATCATGTCATTTCCAGATGGGTATAACACTAAAGTCGGCGAGCGTGGACTCCGGCTTAGTGGTGGAGAGAAACAACGGGTGGCAATTGCCCGTACCATTATCAAAAATCCGCGGATCATTATGCTGGATGAAGCTACCGCAGCTCTTGACACAGAGACGGAAGAGCATATCCAAGGAGCGCTTGCAACCCTTGGCCGTGGTCGTACGATGCTCATCATTGCACACCGACTAAGTACCATCACCACAGCAGATCGTATATTAGTCTTAAGTCAAGGACAAGTTGCCGAAAGTGGAACTCACGATCAGCTGCTAGCGATGAAGGGCCGGTACGCTAGCATGTGGCGCAAACAAATTCGTGCTCAGAGAGCGGCAGCAGAAGCTCAAGTGCTCCAAGACCGAGCCCAGCGACTACGCAGCGCATCCGCTGCTGGTGGCGGAGATGATAGCTCAAGTCAGTCTGACGAAGAACGGAACAGCAACAGCCACATTAATTCGGATAGACAACCACAGGGTCACCACCCCTAGCTCGATTACTGACCATTGCCGCATTTAAAGTGGCCTGTGAATTTTACAAATTTATACTTTGTGATGAAAGTCTCAAGCTACATTGCTAGCGGGATACTCGTAGATTTGTGCAGAGGCCAATGCTAAGACTTTTTGCATCCATGTTTCCCCTCCACCCCTTTTTTCTTTTCTTTTGCTTATTTCTCTTGACGGGTTAAAAAGGCGTTCGGAGTGAATTACGACGTGTATGACATTGTCCTATCTTGTTTGGGGTCCATACCTTTTCTGCAATCATAGGTAGCAGGATGGTTGAGAGTGGAAAAAAATTTTTAGACTAATTGGGGTTGGAAAGCAAAATTACGACATTCGTCAATCACATATAGCATTAAAATGAGACCTTTTTTTATGGGCGTGCGATAACATCTTTGAAATCTTATGACTTGAGTATAATTGGATTAAAGAACCTGTTACAATCTGCTTTCTACAGAATTTCATCAAGCTTTGAGGTATTTATTTCGGTCTCCAGGTACATACGGAGGTACCTACTGGTAAACTGACTCCCAGTATTTGCATGGCACCCTGCAGCACTGGATGAGGTAAGCATACAGTATTACATATTTTGTTATACATGCCGCTGTATTGGCTGGCTAGTATCCGCCTATTTATTGCCTAAATTTGCAGGCATTAATATCTTCCAATAGTTGTTTCCTGCTTAGAAATGTTCTTCCCTCTGAAAGTAATGAGAGACAACTCACCGGGCTACTTGCTTAGCCAGTTTTCAGACCGTTTCTATCTCCAAATAGAAGAACGAAGTGCCTTTGTATAAGTTAATTTCAAATTTTGAATATTCGAAATGCGTCCCCCATCTATCCAGCTTCTTCGCGCCCTTCGAACATCCATCTCGTCGTCCAGCGCAAACCAAACCACACCCAAGCTCTGCCCAACCTTGCATCGACCTGCGCCTTTTGTTCCACAGGTTATCTCGCTTACATCAGTGCAGCATAGTAGTAGTAGCAACAGCAGCAGCCATGACCGCCCTACCCGACTGATTCCCCGTTCACACTCCCCGAAACCACGCACCCATGATCGTGGTCCGGTCTCAAAGGAGGAGACACAGACAGATTTTGCTGCTCTCAATGTTCTCGGAAGTATCCCAGCTCCGACTACCGCGATTGATGCTTGCCTAGATACGGGCTTTCATTTGGACAACGGGCTTAAAATTACCGGGGGCGATGGGGTGATGTTAGTAGGTGGTGAGGCCTTTGTGTGGCGGCCCTGGAAAGCGGCAGACGGCAACAAGGCTACTCTGGTGAACCAAAAGGGGCAGTTTGAGGTAGATGAGCAGGTTTGGGGGCTTTTGGGATTGGTGTGGCCTCGTCCAGGTAGGTGGCGTTTTCTCTACTACCATTCTCATTTCCTTCTTCTACACTCGATTGTCTTGATACTAACTCACTGTCAAATGAACAGACTTATTGATAATTGGAATGGGGGCATCTGTATTCCCGCTCTCCCCCGAAACTAGAAGACATATCAATTCATTGGGCATTCGAGTTGAAGTGCTGGATACAAGAAATGCTGCGGCACAGTTCAATTTGCTCGCGACCGAACGAGGGGTTTCGGAAATCGCTGCTGCTATGATCCCTATTGGTTGGAAAGGGAGATAGGGACGTTTGGGTACGTACTGCTTATGGTTGGTGGCTGTGAGGCTTTTTTTTTGGGTCTCATGAGTTATAAAGTTACTCGCGACCGACGACCCAAAGACTCAAGCTTATTGTCTTGTAAACTTACGATTTTGATAAATATGTACAATGTCTAATAACACTCCCTTCTTGCATAACGCGAGGAATGTAAAACAAGTAGCACATACGTATCGCGCTTGGATATCACATCGAGCTGCAAAGGAGCGAAGCTGTAACCAGTAATTATTGACGTAAGATCCCATGCCAAGCCAATAGTCTCCGCCTTACTCTCTCCCTGTTCGATTCCAACCCTCCCCTCCCCCATCTCTTTCCCCCCAACTTTCCCTCTTCCATCAATAAATATCCTCATTATGGCGGGAGAAGAGCCTCTGTTGGCTCCACGCCCCTCATCCGATCGCTCTTCTGTTCGAAATGCAGAGGAGGAAGATGCCCTGCTAACCGGGGAGCGCACAAGCCGGAGCCGTCAACATCGAGGATGGCCTTTCTGGAAGGATGTCGGCCTTTTCGCTTGGGCCTTGGTAGCGACGGTCGCCGTTATAGTTCTCTCGGTAGTCTATCAGCATGAATCGAGTGGTAATGGGGACAGCTCTTGGGGGCCCTCGGGAAAGCCCACCGGAAAACGTAACCTCATCTTCATGGTGTCTGACGGAATGGGTCCAACAAGTCTTACAATGACACGGAGCTTTAAGCAGTTAACACAGGGACTCCCTGTCGATGAAACCTTGGTTTTAGATCAACATATAATCGGAACATCTAGGACGCGCTCCAGTTCCAGCCTAGTGACAGACTCGGCAGCCGGCGCAACAGCATTCTCATGTGGCCAGAAGAGCTACAACGGCGCTATTTCTGTGCTTCCGGACCACTCCCCTTGCGGCACAATTCTTGAGGCTGCTTCCCTGGCCGGCTATAAGACCGGTTTAGTTGTTACCACTCGTATCACCGATGCCACACCTGCTTGTTTTGCGTCGCATGTAAACCTTCGCCAATATGAAGATCGAATTGCCGAGCAGGAGATCGGTGAACACCCATTAGGACAGGTTGTGGACCTCATAATGGGTGGTGGAAGGTGTCATTTTTTGCCCAACACGACGAGCGGAAGTTGTCGAGCCGATGATCGTGACTTGATTGAAATTGCCAAGGACAGAGGCTTTAGCTATATCTCTGATCGGGCTGGTTTTGATTCCTTGAATGGAGGGTCCGAAGCGAAGCTGCCACTTCTAGGCCTTTTTGCTGAGAAAGACATCCCCTTTGAGATTGATCGTCGAACCCAGAACGACATCTACCCGTCCTTGGAGGAAATGGCACGTGCTGCCTTGAAGATTCTCAGCGAGGCCACTGCCGACAGTGAGCAGGGATTTTTCCTCATGATTGAGGGTTCTCGTATCGACCATGCTGGACATGGTAACGACCCTGCTGCACAGGTACACGAGGTCCTGAGTTACGACAAGGCTTTCACTGCCGTATTAGAGTTCCTCGATCAGGATTCTACCCCAGGTGTTCTTGTTGGTACCTCTGATCATGAAACCGGAGGCCTCGCAACGGCCCGTCAACTTCACTCTGCATATCCGGACTACTTATGGCTCCCTGGCGTCCTCGCCAATGCAAGCCACTCTGCCGAATTTGCGGGTGGCCAACTCAGAGAATTCCTCGCCCAGGAAACCGGGAAGGCATCTCAGCGAAAGTACGCTAAGGAGCTTTTAGAGAAGGCATTAGGAATCAAAGACGCGGCAAAAGAGGAAGTGGATGCTCTTCTTAGCCCAGATACTCCTGGGGGACCTGCGTATGTATTTGCGGACATGATCAGTCGGAGGGCTCAAATTGGGTGGTCTACCCATGGACATTCTGGTAAACTCTTATTTCTCTTCCCCCCTCCCCCCCCCCGAAAAGGCCTTTTTCCTTTTATACTATGAGCTAAGCTTACATGAATTTCACTAGGGGTTGACGTCAATATCTATGCTTCCTCCACTAAGGATGCCTGGCGGCTCCAAGGGAATCACGAAAATACCGAAGTTGGGAACTTCCTCGCCGACTATCTTGATCTCGACGTAAACGCGGTGACTAAGCGGTTGCAGTCTTCAGGGCTCTGGTCCTATCCCTCATCGCAAGAAGCAGGCATATCGAACACAGTAGAGCCATTTAGCTGGCTAGGTGACCCTCTCGGTCAAGATATCCGCACCGAAGGTTTCGATACCTACCATGGGGATTTTCGAAAACGGTCTATGATAAACGGAGAACTTGACTGTGGCTGTGGCATGATTCATTAATATATATCTCATAGTGCATGTGCGGCCGTATGTTTTGGTGTAGTACATTTCTGGATTTCATGCAACCTTTGCTTGTTTTTCGTCTTGCCCAGTTCTGCTCGGTTGGTCTAGCGCGTTTATTTACATGATATACTGCATATATTATTTTTTTTTTTCCTCCTTAATTGAATTGTCTTAGTGAATGGTCCACTTCCACACATGAGAAAATATATGATAACTATATCAGTATACATAGATACTTATTATTCTTTCAATTATAACTAATCCAAATAAATATCCATTCATCCCCTGCCCCAACACTCACATTTAACAGGGCCTTGAGATAAAAAATTCCTTGTTTTTTTTTGTAAAGGTAGTTATATACTTTACCTAGCTTACCTATATTAGGTCCTCGATTGAAAAGAGTATAGCCAATATTTATTCTCGAAGTCCTGGTTAGCTTACTTGAGCCACTTCTAGATGGTATTATTCTTATTTTATTATAGCATAATAAGACTAGCTCAAGATTGGATATGAGTACCTATGAATATATTTATTATTAATACAGTCAACCAATAGTCAACCAATAAAGTATCTATTTTACGCGATATTAACACTAAATTTATTGTTATATATGATGTATTTGATTGTGTAACATATAAAATCTTCAATTTAAAGAAGGGTAAATACTGTTCTAAATTACATAAACTCATCTTTTCCACAGAACATGCAGTTGCTTTGCTAGCTTCATTTACTTCCCACAAACATATGAGATATGGAAGATTGGTCGAACAAAAATGCTTAAATAATATGCACATATGCTTCTTTCTCAATACAGGGGGTGGGGTAAATAACATGAAAAATGAAAATGAATAAGATTGGAAGGAAAAAGAAAAAAAAGGAAGATTGGGTATTAGAGTGGTCGATTGGCTCTGGATTGTCAGAAGCCAAGCCATACGATTCCAGCGCATACCTCCCATGCGCAATCATAAAACAACATTAAGACATTCAAATAATATAACAAATAAGTTTCACTGGTACCAGATAAACCAAACACCAGGAGGCGAAATGCCAGGTATAGAACATAAAAGGTGTTAACAAATACGCCCAAGTAGGATATTTAATGAGGCATCGGGCGTCGGCTGCCCACAAGGGTCAACAAGGAGAGAAAGAGAAATAAATGAGATATCCAAGAAAGGGAGAATATATAGCTATTCAGAGTCTTCACATAGTAATCAAAACAACAATTGCAACCAATACCGCAAAGAACGAGCCCTTCATGACACGCTCATTCTGGGAGAGAGCAGCGTTGGTATCATTGGTGTCGTTGGTCGTTCCTTGGTTGAATACGCCAGGGCCATTAGTGCTGGAAGGGGATGGAGCAGTGGAATCCGTGTCGCTGTTGCTAGTGGTATTGGAAGTTGCGCTACCACCACCGGGTTTAGTGGGAGGGATCGTGCTGGAAGAGGAGGTGGGGGTGCTTGAGGATGAGGTGCTGCTGCTGGTGCTGCCTAGATCCATATCGAGACCAGTGGCACCCAGGGAGGCGAGCACAGTGCTGTTGTCGGTGATCTCGATAGAAGACTCCAATCCTGCGTCGTCGATGTAAACGTATGACACATCACCTAGAATTATAGCTCCCGATGGAGGATCATAGCATTCGACAGTAACATCGCCGATAGTGGCGTAATAGTAACCCGGATCCTGGATGTCCGCAGAGTCCCAGTCGATTTCACCGCCAGCCCATTCCAGAGTTCCCTCAGCGGCGCCAGCTTGGCCAGCAGGCCACAAAGACATTTGCAGTCTGGAGGGAGTTTGCGGATACTGATAACGGTTTGCGCTCTCATTGTATGTTGCTGCCTTTTCAAGGGTTCGGATGACTTCCCCATCAACTGACCATGTGGTGACATCTGGTTTCCAATCGATTTCATAAGTGTGCCATTCGGCGAAAGTATCGCCACCATTGACTGGTGACTTATCGCCATTCGTGTCTATAAAAGAGCAAAGGAGAGATACGTAAGCGCTCGCAATAAAAGACTGGTGTTATTTTTTGCACGGGAATAACTTACAGTTGAGAACACCCTGGAAATAGAAGTTGGTCTGAACATTCTCAAGATCGGCACCAACCCATTCATAATCGATTTCATCCTTGGTGTCACCAAGCAAGATGAATGCTGTGACAACACCAGCACCACGGCTGCTCTTGATCTTGGCGCTAATCTTTCCGTACCAAAGGTAGTGGTTGTTGGACATCAGGGTACCTGTGGTCTCTTTGGGCATGGTGAGAAGGAGATTGCCACCTTCAACCTTAGGATAACCGGTATAAACCCAGTCGGATGCGGAAGCATTTCCTAGGTATTCGTTACCAGAGACAGCATTATCCAAGTTGTCCCAGGTGTAAGTTTTGCTTTGACAGACGGGCTGTGGGGCACAGGCATCCAGAGAAAATGACTGAAGGGGGTCACATCCACCGAGACAGTAGGCACCGGTACCGCATTGACCATAAACTAGAATAGAGGGTTAATTCGATTCGGATCGAGAGATGAAGGGGAGTAGGGGCGTAGAAATTTGGGGGAATAGGTTGGACGCAACTCACCGGAGCAGCAAGGGTACTTCTCAGGACATTTCTTGGTCGCACTGCACGAGGGTGGAGTGAAGGCGAGGGTTGATTTGGCCACACAGAGGGCGATGAGGATGGAAGAGATGAAACGCATTATTGCGAGTAATGCGTTACTGAATTGGAGAGATCAAGTGAGATGCGACAATCATATACAGGGGGACTAGAGAAGAGAGGGATGTTGTGTTAGTCCAGGTCAAAAGAAAGACTTCGAGTGGGACGGCAGGAATTGCAATCTGTGATGCCCCAGCGATCGGCACAAGGCTAATGATATCCGATTTGATGCCAGGGCACAAGGTGAAATGACAGGTACCGATCAATAGGGGAGAAAAAAAGAAGGAAGAAGAAGATGCCCGAGGGTGGAACGTACCAAAGATTGAAGTTGAGAAGAATATTGAACAATAACAATTACTGGAAATGGATACGGCAAGAATCCAATCAAATGTCACACCAATCAACGAAGGACCGCGGGAAAGGGGGAAATCCTAATACCGCTGAGAGAGGGTTGAAAACGGGCAGGTGGCTTAACGAACGCCGAATCTGCTCCGATGGTTTCGAATGAATATTGAATAAAAAATGAGAGACTTCCACTGAGGGAGAATTATTATTTCAATATAAACGAATCCGAAAAGGAAAAGAGAGAGAGAAAAAAGGGAAGGGAGGGGAAATAAATAAAATCAAGAGGCATAAGACTGGAGAGAAAGTCGGGGATTTTAAATGCATGCACGGTTGGACGCTAGTGTTTGTTCCCGTATTATTTCTACCCTTACTGACAGTACGGGGGAGGGCACGAGACATCCATAACTAAATAAATATTTTACACTTTCCACAGCGATAGAGGTACCTCTTATTCTGACAAAGGCAACTGAACAGGTTATCTGAGACATCTCGGAGAAAGAATCCCTTTTTTACTTGAACATCTAGTTTAATTCTCCTTGCTCCATGATTCCCAACCTTGAAATAAAATCCCAGTGAGGAATCGAAAAGAAAAGAGGGAAGGGAACAATTCCCCTCCGACTGTACGTAACACTGCTACCGGGGTGAAACCAAATGGATAAGGCGAATTATATAGTAATTACAAAATTGATACGTGGAAGTGGTGTGTCGCGCCGAGGTAATCTAATGTTCTTTGTACGTACAATGCTGATTGGTACTAGGGCAAATACCAAGCACTTTTATAATTATAAAATAAATTAATAGTCAACTGACTGGATGGCCGTTCCTGATCCCGACAGGGTCAGTGTCTTTAGGGCCTTAGGAGTCGACCCGCATCTCAGGGTACCGAGAGGTCCTCTTATCAACCTGGAGTGTGCTCGCCTTACTAGTGTGGCAATGGTTTGGTTTGGTATTGGTATTACATGGGGTTCACGCTTAGCTGATGCTAATAAAATATTATGACAAAAGGAAATAAATCAATAGTTTATTCTTTCTTAAGTAATATATCGTCTGACTCTTGAATTGTTATATATATAAAAAAAAACCGGTGAATATATATATATATATATATATATCCATAGTATTTGTAAAGCCGTTTCTGGAGAGAAATTGTGCTGGAAAATGACTCGTTCAGGAGGGATGAATCGGTAATCGCCAGGTAAAAGGCTTTGAGAAGTAAAATATGTCTTACTCCACCGAGTCTCGTTGGCTGCTCCATCCACTGTCTTAGATTGATGAACCATTCTGGACCAATAATGGTGCGAGATTCACCTGCATTGTGCTTGTCAACCGTTGGACTGTCATTATTATCATCTGACATTTAAATTAATTAATCTCCAGCTGTCCAGGACTCCAGGCAGCAAAAAAAGACATCTTAAAAGCAAGGCAAGACAGATCTATCTCCTGCCAATATGAAAGATTTCCCCCCTAGTAAAATAAGAACTGTTGATGTCACTCCATAGTCCATGTAACTCCGGTTGATTATTGTTATGTATAATCATGATCATTATTATGTATTATTGTTCCACCCCAAGTAGTCGATCTGGCCATTCACCCGAGTTAGGTAGGTGTCCTCATGGCGGGAGATTAATTGTCATGAGGCTTTGCTTTTTTTTTCTCGTGGCTCCTGGGTAAAAGGTTCTCCTTCTCTTCCGCCTCCATCTTGATTTTATTTTAATTCTTATTTTTTACTTTTTTTTTTCAACAACACCCCCAAATACTGTTGACTTAGATATTTTTGGATCTCCTAGCTTGCCACCGCAACCTAATTTGACGCACAATGGAATGCTTCCTCTCCCAGTTTGGGGGTCGGAGTCGAACCCCCCCCCCCCCCAATAATTAAATAATAATAAAAAAAAATTCCTTTGGCCTCGTCAGGTAGTTAAATACTCACTACTCGCACTAGCTTCGAGAGCTAATCTACTACCCACTCGTGCATTTCTATTCGATTATTATTTTTTTTTTTTTTCCATCTCTTCTCTCTCCCCTCTTTTATTTATTTTGGGAGACCCCATCAAAACTATCAAGGAGTAACTCTTATCTAGTTCCTTGTTTAATTACCAACTAACCGAAACCAATCAATTGCCTTCACCTAGTGAACCTTATTAGGCAGTGCTTCAGCCGATAACAGCTCATTAGGTATTATTCTATTACTGATTACTAACTAAAGAATAATAATAATCGAATATCTGCTAGTATGGGAAGTTCTTGGCCGGCTAATTTCCCCTTTCTTCGCAGCCCCAAGCCTGCTTTTTCAGCGTTATTGAAGAGATATATACTAAGAAACCAACTACTACTCAGGATCTCTATCCAGCTCTCTTTTATATATACATACCTATTATATATACATACCTATATTATCTGCTTGCCCAAGTCCTCCCTCGGTAGTTTGTAGTTATATTATCGCAACAAAGAAAAAAGCTGTCCATACATCTTAATTATTATAATTGACAATTAATTAAGCCACCAAGCTCCAATCAGTCCCATTTCAGACAAATTTCTCATTCTTGATGACTCTGACTCTGACTTCCTCCCCTGACCTCCTAATGACGTCTTTACTCTCTAGGTAGGTAGGTAGGTACTCTCTTCAGTAATCACCTTACTTACCTGGTAGGTAAATTATCGCACTAAATCACTAACTAGCATAGCTAACTAACTATGACTCCTTGGTTTCGTCATCAAATACCATAACTCCTATTGACAATGCATTAAGTAATCATTATTAACTACCTACCTACTAATGGGAGAAGCGGATATCTCTCCATCCCCATGTATACTACCTAGGTAACTACTAGGCACATACCTAAGTATCTGTACCCTTAGCTGAGTGGGTGAGCTCGCTACGCTGTGGTATGAGGAAGAAGAGATTTAGTCTGTGTTCGTATTCATATTTACTATTTTTCATAAAAGAAAAAAAGAAAAAAGAAAGAAAAGTAAAGTAAATTAGATCTCTATCGTCTTAGTAGTTAGATGGTGGTTAGGTAGCTAACAAAAGTAGATACTATAACCTACCTAGTTATAACTCCATGTTAGTATTTAAATATCCTATTTTAGTCAGAATACTCGTGGCATTGAATCTACTACTTTAATTATGACTATTATATTAATTTTGTGTTATTTGATGATATAGTTAACTAGTCAATTGTGGATGTTGTTCGTTAATTAGCAGGAAGTTTTTAGGTATAACCTGCATTTCTTGGACCTTTTTTAAAGACACTTTTTTATATAAAAAATAAAAAAAAGCTGACTTGCATATTTTACGTCTCATTGCATGTATATACATTACCAGTAATAATTTATTACCTCCCCATACAAAACAGGAGGAGTACAAAGTAAAAAAGAAAAAACATTTAACAAAATGTTTGGTCCACGCCACGTCTGTATCTGCTGCAGGTCCACTGCACATAAGAAAAGGCTTGGCTTGAGTCGAACCAAGTATACGTTGAGACATGGGGACATGCAGCCGGGAGTCGGTCCAACCGGGGGAGTTTTTCATTCTTGCAATCGATATTTATAGAGGACATTTGGATTGAGCCATTTTTTCTTCCTTCATCGCAGCTAATTTGAACACTACATAAATAATTCTTGCGTTGTCCTGCGCTTGACCAAGTCCCAAGTTTGATCCACTCATCCCGTGGGTGTGTCAACGACGAATCCCTCCTTGCAAGGAGAGGAAGATCTTCATAGATCTTCATCTTTGCTGGCGTCATCATATTTCCTCCCTAAGGGACTAACGTGCCCCTCCCCATCCAGGCCCATCCCGGAAACACGACCAATTTAACAATAAGTACGAAAAAGAGAGTATCGCCGTTGATCCCTTGCTGCATTATGGCTGTATCCGTGAACTCGATATGTTACCGACTATGTAGACAAAAGAAACCTGCATCCTCGACATCACCCTAGAACAATGATGATAATATGTCTAACATGAATAATTCGTAGTTACTGCTGCCTTTGTTTTGTGAGAATCAATAACACGGAATAGGTCGTGGACAAAGCCACGTTCTTCCAACAATGCAGCGTGGTCCATCAATTCTTACTTTTCCAAGTGCAACCAGATGACCGTCTTCCTTTCTCTCTTCCCCCTCCTTTGCATCTTTCCAAATATCCCTTGTGTTTTTGCTTGTTTTTCTGAAATTTCTTTTTTTTTTTTTCTATTGTTTTATTTTTTTTGATTCACTCTGGCTCATAGGTCATTGCAGTCAACCCTGTAATTGCCGCAGTGGTGGCCTTCTAGAAAAGTTCTTAGCCATGTTCGGGCGATTAGATTCTTTAACCAAAACCAGCTCCTTCTCACAGGGATCGGAAGAGTAAGTCACTGAAACACCATTGTAGACGTTCCGAATCTCCTTCCATTTGTTAAACACATCCAAAACCTTGCGAGCCACGGTGGTGCTCGTGAAAACGGCCGTCGCTACACTCTAATTAGCATAATTCTCTCAAACAGAACGCTGCTAGAAAATGGAACCTACCATTGCCTGAATTAAATACCCAGACGAAATCAATATTTGCCGGACCAGCCAGGGCACGGATATCCTGTTTCCATTTTTCTGGCGACATATTGTCGGCAAAGAGTCTCTTCCTTGCAAAGGAAAGACGGCGGCGCTCACGGATTGGCTGATTCATACGACGATGATCGTCATTCCAGTCAACGATCTCAGCCAGTTCGACAGAATAGCTAGTCCCCAGACGACCATATCCCATGATATTTTCCATCTCACGGTTAGATTTGACAAAGGCAACAGCCTGTGACGCGTGTTGAAAGACAACACGAGTTCTATCGCTAGCCTCAACCCGAATATCCTGCAAAGGTCCTTCGTGGATACGGGTAGTGATAAAATGAATGATATCCCGGTTGACTTTCCCATGGATACGAATGATTCCTGCCTTTGCCTCAGGAATTTCTGGCAAGGGCACAGCAGTAAGAGCAGTACAGAGCTCTTCGTTGACTTCGGCCTCGTCCTCGCTGTTCTGGCTCTGCTTAGAGACAGAGCAAGAGTTGACAGACAACGGAGGCATGTACTGGCCAGCCTCCTGAGGGCGATTGGGAAGATTGCTGAAGGAGCTGGCCACCTGAGCCCAGCTCTCAGGTTGAACACTTGGTCCGTTGCCGGGAGAAATTCTCTGCAACGCAAAGTTTTCCTTGACAATGTCCTCCCTGCCTTCTTTTTTGACTTCATTCATAAGAGCCATGACCGCTTGTTTCTGGATACTATCACGGACATCGGCTTGATTGGTCACCATCCTGGGACCACTGTTGTGAGTCTATATAGGTTTAGTCCCACATATAAAAAAACAATAAGCCGGAGCTAGCAAAAGAACCGGATCAAACTTACAACAAAATCGTCCATAAGAGATTCACTGGGAGATATATTATCGATGGCCTCGGAGAAGACATTGACTATAACGATGCTCAACTTCCCAATCTCATTTGCAGCCTGGTGCTGGCCATGTTGGCGAAGCTACGTCTCTGTTAGTGATTTCTCTCCTTCTCCAATTTATACAATATCTTAAAGAGGCCTTACGTGGGACGTAATACGGTCGAGGTGCCCCAAGGCCTCAGCCATGGAACCTTCAACATACTGCGACATCGTGGGTGAGATCAGAGTTGATTTCAATATATCACGAGGACGAGCCTTGAGAAAGATCGTTATTTGCCTTTTAAGAGGCACGACCTTGCGGATGATCTATGCAAAGAGCACTTTCCTGATTTGCACTTACAATGTTAGATGAGGTTGCGACTAACTTATGACGGGGAGATAGAAAATCTTGATACCTGAGGAAGGCCTTGATGAAAAAGGCTTCTAATGCCCTTCCCAAATAGGACCACAACACGGTAGGTATGGCGTCGAGGTGAGTCGACTAATAAAAGAAAAGAAGAAGAAGAAGCAGAAGCAGAAGAAAAACTTGCAATCAACACGCGGCTAGAATGGGAAAGAGATGATAAATTGATTTTACTAAATGATGAAAAAGAAAGCTGGCTCAGTCTGAATAGTAAATAGGTAAGAGTTGTGGGGTGAATCAAAAGCCTTCTAGCAGCTTGAGTGCATAAAAGACCTTTGTTGTTGAGCCGTCTTATTTAAATAACTGAACAAAGAGAAAATGAGAGAAGACAGAGGACGTGTGAAAGAATAAGGTAAGCTTTGAGCAAAGCACGCTGGAGCTGAAGCTGACAGGGGCTCGGTCAAAGGGAGGATAAAGAAAGAGAGAAGAACAGAGAGAAGAATGAGGGAGAGGAAGGTGAGGGAGATGAGAGACCTGCCTCATCCGTTGCCTGGGAGGGGCAAGGAGCTGGGTGTTACTATCAGTGAAGGCAATTAGTTGCTCAAATTTCTTTTTCATTTTGATCTATTAACATGACCACTTTCTAAATTTCTCTTCACTACTTTGCAAATCTCTTCTAGACTATCTTAAGGATTTGCTCTCACAACTTTGCCCCAAGTACATAAATTTAATCAAATGAAATTATATTAGTGGTTATGGAAAATTGAATTCATTTTCTGCTTAACTATCTATATAAATGTCTTACCTTAGCTAATAAGCAGGTTCTCACTTATTTCCATGCCAGAGAGGTTTTTGTGCTTCAAAGAATCTTCAATGCACTTAAAACCTGTGGTTCCTAGCAATTGAAGGGAGGGAGATTTCCCAGTACAGACAATTCTTTTCAAAAGTTGGAAGTGGAAGTCACGATGGAAGTTTCTCCACTGCTTTATATCAACAAGCTAGATTCCGAAACGGATCCCATATCATTAAAGTTCATGTTCGAGTTGTGTGAATTGAGGTTGAGGGGTGGAATTTCTTGGATGAAATCCATTGCCAAAGCGAAATGCTACCTATCAGAGAGCGAGTCTTGGCTTGTTTTGGAGGAGGGAGTAAACAGCTATAGGAGTTCGGCAAGCTGAGATCAGAACTATACTTGAGGATACTGATAGGTCTACATCGAGTCAAGAAAATGAAACTCCGTTTGAGAGATCATACCGCCTGGAACTGAGATTGGAATAATTGACAAAATCATTTAGTCCGCTAATACATTCGATTTTAATAGACATCGTGACCTCTTTAGTTACGGGGCTCCTGTTCAAAGAGACTGAAAACAAAAAATAGGGGGGAACTAGGTAGACTCTGTATATCAACCTGTTCACTAATCCAAGATAAACACTGTGCTATAATATAAACCCACATCCTAGATCTTGGCTTCTAGTCAGGTGGAAAGGGGAGGGAAAGTTCGCACAAAGCTATAAAAATCGCAATATTAGCGGGGAAAATGATATCGGGGGTGAGTGGAGTGTCTGTTAACTTACTGGGCAGGACATTCATAACCGGATGGATTCTTCGTCAAATAGAGCTGGTGGTACTCCTCCGCATCCCACCACTGACCAGCAGGAACAATCTTCGTCGAGAGGGGTTGCTTGTACCACTCTTTACTCACCTTCGCCGTGACATCCTCGGCGATGGCTTGCTGCTCCTCACCATGTGTGAATATAGCGCTGCGATACTGTGTCCCGACATCGGGTCCCTGTCGATTCTCCGTTGTGGGGTCGTGCATGCGGTAGAAGAACTCCAGAAGCGAGCGGTAGCTCACGATTGACGGATCAAATGACATTTGGAGGGCTTCCGCATCTATCGTCCCCCTCACCCCATAAAATAGGTCATTAATGATGAAACAGTTTCCCACAGGTCCCGAAAGATGGGATATAAATATCTGTATGGACAGTTGAGCGAGCACTTACGACCAGTATCTCCCGTGCACACGGCGCGGTATGATGGAGATGCTGTGTTTCCACCACAGTAACCAACTTTCGCATCCAATAACCCCTTGCCGTTACCAAACTGCTTGCGAAACAGGTGCTCCACGCCCCAGAAGCAACCTGCAGCGACAGTAGCGATCTCCATGTTGCCTGACATATTTCTGGATACGGATTCTAATGTTGAAGGACGGGATGATGAGCTTGTCGAGAGACTACGGAAAAATCGTGCGAAGAGGTTTGATGCGAATGCCATAGACTAAAAGGGAGTTTACATACGGGGTTGTAATCTCGGTGAAAATGGAAATCCCACAATGTAGAGAATCTGTTGAAGAAAGAAGATGGAAAGAGGCAATTTATGTCAGACTTTGTCTCATGGAGGCTGAGTAGCTCCATCTAAAAGTGGCGTCATCCGATGATATGACATAATGAAATCCAAGCTCCCAACCACTAATATGCGCTTCCAAAAATTCTGCTTAATTAAGATACCTCCGACTCTTTATATCTCTATCAGGAAAAAAAAAGGGATATAAAATAAACAAATTCAATTTTCAATATAGTGAGAGAGAGTGTGTGAGGGAGAATGGTATGGTAAATTTCGCTAAGTGGATCAAATTTATGGACAGTCAAAAATAGTTGCATTCCGATAATGTGAAGATGCTTCAAGCCAAGTAAGTCTGATATTGTACAAGTCCCGAAAAACGAGGAGCAGAAGAGAAGACAAAAGAAAGGTCTCCTACAAAAGAAAATGGTGGAAAAATATGACAAGAAGGAGAGAAATCATGAACAATGAGAGAAAATAAGGACCTGTAGTGATATTCCAACCTATCTCTCGGACCAGATGCAAGATCTGTACATGAGAGATGTATATTTATGTCGATGAACTGGATACCGGACCCCGTGGTTTGACTGTGTGCATGAGAATAAAAAGCAAATTGGTATCTGTTCCGCAACACCGTCCCAATAGGTTATTTCACCAAAGACTGAACACTGAAAACAACATGAAAAAAGGATAAAAAAGGTTTAGTTATGTTGACGTTGTCCCTAGCCCTCGAGAAAAACTCTCAGAGCTCTCAAAATTGGGCGCCAAAGGCACTCAGTCGAATGGCATCTCTACTCGTGAGGCTGATGTCTCGTGGCCGAATATCTCCCCCGAATGTAGTGCGCCTTTGACTGGTATTTTTCATAACGTGCAGATTTCGAGGACCTAGGACTGCAGGCTTACTCTCAAAATCTTTTTCACTCTTGACCATCCTCCTTGCTTGGGATGCTGTGAACATAGTAGTTTCAGTTGGAGAACTGCTGTATGAAGCAGACGATGGACTTCGGCGACGGTGAGAGCGGAGGTTAGCAGCAGAGGTTGCCGACCCAAATGATCCCCCCGAGATTCGTCTCATTGCAGTGTTTATCTTTAATGCATCTTCTTTGCTTGCCTTCCAGCTATCCTTGTTCTCCGACGCGGGACTGCTTGAGTAACTTCCACTCGATGTTCTAATGGCAATTCTGGAAGGGCGCTCCAAGGAGGCTCGATTCAAGAAGCTGCTGTTCTCGATATCGCGAAGAGGCGAGCCCTCATGATTGGATGAAGTGATTGAGGCCGATAAAGGGGCCATCGGAGAGCTACTGGTCTTTTTAGACAAGAATCCGGTTTTGAATCTATTGCTGTTCTTCTGAACATTCAACGGCTGGTCAGATGGAGCCGGCACTGGAGATGAACCGCCCAAAGGGCTGAAGTTCCGACTAGGTCTTGGGATTCCCCGCGGAACTGGAGATGCCCTTGAGAGTGGGAGGTCATTAGGACTACCCTCGGGGGCGGGTGGTGGTGGTGCAGATTTTTGGGGTGTTTTTTGGATTTCAGTCAAAGCGCCGTCCTGTTCGTCATCCTTCCAGCGAACGCTCCGTTTTGTAGGCTTTGCGTGAACCTTCTTTGGCGAAAAGCTGACGCTCTTTCTACCAGTGCCCATCTTCCGACGGCGAGGGGAACCCCTAGTTGGAGATGTGGGTACTGTTGAGTTCAACATAACAGAGGGGTTTAATGTCTTATTGGGAGGAATAATGGCAAGACTTAGCCTTTTCTTTTGCTTAGAAGGGCTAGCTTTTGAAGGGCTGAACATCTGAATAGATGGTGCACTACCATCAGGTTTGACTACATTTGTAGTCACAGTGCAGCACGAATCGAGCATTTTTACAAGGATTCGTTTCCCGGCCTCGACTGCTTCCTCCTCGCTCAGATGCATGAGGTTTTCTATTGCCGAAGCAATTTCAAAATTCGCTTGGAGTAGAAGCTGAATTGTAGCCACATCTCCTGCTTTTTCTGCCTCTGCCACTGCTGAGAGAGCTTCACGCTCATTGTTAGACCTTAAAAGTTCTGCTTCGCGATTCAAGTTGGCCAAATCGCTCTTGTCATTGATTTCAAATTCCCGGAGCTCTCTAGCAGCGTTCTCGACTGCAGAATTCATAGTTCGATCCCAAGAACTTTTTGCAAGGCGTTGATGATAATGTTGTCTGCTTCCCTCTAGCTCAAGCATGATTCCTTGGGCTGTTTTACGAATTGCTTGGAGGTTTGACAGCGGCTGCTCGCTTTCTGAACTTGCACATACGTTGTCAAAGGCAGCGATCCACGAAGACAGCATCCCGATCCTGCGGCTGATCTGTCTAAGTTTGATCATGTTGTTGGTCCTCTCTTGTCGCTCCGGCAATGAATGGTCGTAAGCATTTCGAATTCGGGATAGCCCTTCCCGAAGAGCAGCATCTTTCTTCTCCGTTTGTTTTTTGAATTTAGCAAAGGCAACTTTTTCAGACTCTTTTTGTTGAGCTTTAAGCTCGTTGATCAATGCCATTTGCTCATCAATCTTCACCAGGAAATCCTTGACATGGCGGTTGACGTTGAACACGTTCCGTGTAACCTTGGTTTGAATATTCTTTGCCCTGTTAGCGTAGCGCAGAGTGTTTTGTGTCTCGTCAAAATGCTGGCTCGACGGGCTAACACAAACTATCATCACGGTCTTGCAGTTACCGCCAAGTGCAAACTTCAGGAGGCGCGTCAGTTTCGAATTTCTGTACGGGACATGGTTGCGCTTTCGGGGATCACAGAGCGCGTTTATACAGCTTCCCAAGGCAAGAAGGGACTTGTTGATATTTGCGCCTTCCAGTAGTCTCTCTCCCCTATTCTTCGTGGCACTGGCACGCTCACTTCCCGCTAGGTCAATGATGCTAAGTGTCGCCATTGTGTGTGGTTCGTTAACGTTCGCATTTCGATCCTTCTGAGCAATATTAATTTGGAGAACCGCGTGCGACCGCGAGGATGTTGCATTGGCTTCAGTTGGTGACATGGTGCGGCATTCGTTGCCTCTCATAATCATGTCCATCACTTGTTGTACTGTTTGTGGATGATGACTTGATAATCCCGACACAGATACCGATTTGTTCGAGTCTTCTCGAAGGCTCAGGCCGCCCTTCGGGGTTCCTGGGACAAGAAGATCGCGGATAGTTTCATTATAGATCTCTAAATACGAAAGGGATACTTCTGTTGACTTCTCCCCAGATCTCTCTTCGATACGTTCAAAAAGCTCCTGCATCGTGAGGAAGATTATACCTGGTTGCTGTGCCGTGCCGGTGATGGTGTGCGTTTTACCACACCCAGTCGCACCGTACGCAAAAACTGTGGCATTATATCCGTCGAGAACGCTGTCGAGTAGGTTTCGTGTAGTTGATTCATAAACCTCTCCCTGCGATGCATTTTGGTCGAAAATCTTGTCGAAAGCAAATGTCTGGTCTTTGACTCGTTTTCCGTTGGGGACGACGCTTCTCGAGAACTTTTGAACGGGGTTATCCTCTGGGGGGTCGAATACTCTTTTATTTCGAAGAAACCAACATCGTTAATTTCAATTTGATTCACCCAGAAGGTGCGGTATAATACTCACAAACATCTATCGTCGATCACTTTAATAATTGATCGAATACCCTTCTGGTTCAGCTTCGGAGTTGGTGCTCCTGCCAAAGAGCCGTCACCAAGAAACAATGGACCATCGTCACAACGTGTGAGCTGGGCTGCCTCTCGTATAGTGAATGGTCTCACCCTCACGGCGACGGTGATAGATGAGGAGTCGTCCGAGGCACCCATGGTTTATGTGGGTGTGGAAAATAGAGGTATGTCGTTGTCGTCGTTGTCGCTATCGATGTTGCTGTTGTCGTCGTTGTCAAGGTAGGGGGGCGGCAAACCGGGGTCCCTCTGACGCCCTGGAAGGGTTGGCGAGTCAATGTCGAATGGTGAGAGAATGGATCAAGAGATAAGAGGAAATATCCGGCTCTTTGGCGATGAAGAATGTTGATTGTGGACCTCCCCCTGCTGAGTGACGAGTGGAGGCTTCAAGCCACTTAGAAGCCTTGTTGACACTAGCTTCTGTTATCCACCTGGCGTTGCTGGAGCAACTGAATACACGTGCCGATAATATCAAAGGCCTGTGATCTTAGAACCTCCCTCACATCTCCTCTCGCCAATTAGATAGTGTCCCGAAATAGCCACGCTCTTCTATTTCTATTTACACGCACCATACTGCTCGACATCATTCTCTATGGTATTTAGCAAAATTGTCTCTCTCTATCTCATGAATGGTGCATAATTTATACATTGATATAGCCTACCAGAAAAAACAAGAAGTATAAGAAACACCTAGGGATTTAAGTAGTTTATTTATATCAACAAAAATTATTCTATTTGACATTCCACTTATTGCTAGCATAAAAGAGAAGTATGTGTTAAAAATTGTGCAGTCTGATGTTGTAAAGGGGAAACTACCTAGTAGTAGCTAGTGTGTTTACTTGGAATCCAACTTAGCCTATAGAATAATACTATTGTTATACTTTAATAAATGTTTGAATACAAATATCCACGCCACTAGAGTGAAGCATTATATTAAACCACATGCTAAAATTTTATACATATTACATGCCGCCTTCTAATTAGGTGTACCAAAGGTATATCAACTCAGGAATTACTATTATTAAGTAGGTAGCAAGCCCACCTTAAGTACCAGATATAAGAGCCGCTATAGCCCTTTTTTGTTAAATGATGTGAATGCATAGTCATACCTATTCTTTTCATATATATTACATCATTCAATAGAACTTCATACCTTCATTTTGCATCAATTTATTAACATGCCCTCATCCTAATTTTGACTGATATCCCACCAACTGTAAAATCCAGTAGAGACTACTAGTAGAAATTTAATAGCCTAGGACTCTTCTACATATCCTCCGCATTCAATGGAGTGGCTGGTGTATAACTGAGCAGACAGGAAGCCTATTTTCCATTTCCTACCTATAGTGGTATATATAATAACACCCTTATTCAACTAAAGCATTTATTCTATAGAACAACAAAACATACAACAGCTAGAATTCAGATGTTGCTTAAGTAGAGTGCAAGTCGAACCAAATTAGGTACTAAGAACCCTCTCTCCTTCTTTCCTTTTTTTTTTCTCTTTGAATCGTCCTGCAAGAGGAAAGTAGAGCTCCACCCAAAACCAAAATCTCCCATATTGCTCAAAACCAATGCCTTTCGAGAAGCTAAAGAAGTATATATGGTCACAATATCAGGTAGAGGGTAAGGCGACAGAATACATCCATGATATGCTAGGTGACTCTTTTTTTCTTTATTCTGTCTAAAACGAGACCAACTATGAACGCCTTCTACCACCTATTTCTGGTGTTGAAACTCACTTAAAACGAAGACTTTCGCTCTAATGAAGAGGTTTGAAAAGGAAAAAAAGAAAAATAAACAAGCACGCTCTAGAATAACATACAAAGGAAAGTTTAATATTCAATATTATGAAAAGATAGAGTGCTGCCTTCCCAACATCTTAGTATTCTTCTTCCTCATCATCAAGGCGAGGAATAATAACATCCCAGCCCGGATCCTCGAGTTCAAGATCGAGAGAATCGTCTTTCATATCATCTTCGGTCTTGCGAAACCTGAAGGCTATGGACTGGCCATTAACTATCTCCGCTGCTTGTAGACTTAGGCTGCCAGCCTTCTTCCCAGCACCTCGTTTGGGGGATTCATCATTATCGAGGTGTAGTACCTCAAGGCTTGTCCAGCCTTTATCTAGGTCATTTTTATCGATAGGGACGCCAAATTCGATTTCAAGTGGATCATCTGGGATGGTATCACCATTAATTTCTGTTAAACCACGCGATTGGAGGACGTTTAAGAGCTTTTGCTTTGCTTTTGGGATCGACTCGGAGGGTAGAAGCATCAAAAGCACAGTAGTTTTGTGCTTCTTGAAGAAAAGCGTCCAGCTCAGAGGATCTGCCTGAAATATTGAACCCAAAAATATTAGCAAGAATACTCTATATTAGGGAATAAATCTGGAATAAATCTGGAACAAATGGGTTGAACATACCATGGTGTTAATCTATTAGGTGGGCTGGTCAGGAAGCTTTGGCGGGTTCTCAGAGCTATTTTCAAGCAGCCGGAAGTCGGATAACCTTTCCTGCGCGAAACCATACAACTAACTGCTGGGGTCACCCTCAAGAATTTACCGTTTCGTTAAAACAACCTCTGTCAAAAAAGGCTTAGAATCTTTAACTGGCCCAATTGTGCCCTTTAAGTATATTTAATTCGGCCATTCAACCATTTCCTCAGAATTCGAGTCCTACCACCTCGTCACGCAAACTCAACCACACCAACCATGGACGTGGAACAGACATCGAGCGCGCGTACCCACGAGTCCACAGCGCTGCTGAAATTAATACACTGGGATAAATTTTTCGAATCTGAAGCGCCCCCTCGACTGGGAATGGAGGTAGGCAAAAGGCTGCCGTATACAACTTTGTCAGCGTTCACGGTCGGAATGGCCATCGGTTCCTCTCACGGAAGCAAGAAGGCAGCATACCGTTTTCGCGCCGAAAATGCCCATCGCTTCCCAACGACATCAACTGGGTGGTTCCACTACCACAAAACAAAGAACTACATCTCTATTGTTGGGGGTGTCAAAGAGGGTATGAAGATGGGGTTCAAGCTTGGTGCTGGTGCCTTGGCTTTCTGCCTCTTTGAAGAGACAGTGGACTACGCTCGACACGACCAAAGGGATTTTTTGTCAACGGTGACAGCGGGCTTGTCATTTTCTGGGATTTACAGCTTATTAGGTTGGTCCTTTTCGTCTCCTGAGTTTATGTGGCGATTGCAAAGAGAGAAAAATAGGAACGCTGATTAATGTCCTAGCTCGTCATGATGTTTATACCGCCGCACGCACAACGAAGCTCGGATTGAAGTTAAGCCTTGCATATGGACTCATGCAGGATGTTCTCGAATCGCTAAAAGGAAACCGACCAGCGTACATTGATATGATTCTAGGAAACCGCCGATCGAAGACAGAATGAATGGCTTGACAAAAATACAAATCGTCACTTTTTTCCCAATTTCCTAGGATCGACAGAATTGATCCTATTCGGTGGAATTGTGCAATCCCTAGAGGCTTTGTCGCATTAAGCGGCTCTAATGAATTAGCGATCGGCTGTAAGAAGAAAGTATCTTACCCAAGGCTAGAAGACGCAGTCAAGCGATGTCTTCCGCCCTAGGCCAAATTTACCTGCGTCCCCGATTAGCCTTGAAATTCCCCTCTTCGATCTACTGATTACCTCAGATCGTACTCATTGGGACCGTTCGTCTAGGATCACCACGATGGATTGGCCCTGGTTCTTGGGGGCCAGGAACGATTACTTCCTACATGAAGGCTGTTTAGCGGTCACTAGAGTGGATTGACCTATTTGAGGCGGACAAGATTACTTAGGAAAGCATATGCCAATGTACTCCTTAAATAGCTACGAGGCACTAGCTCATTTAGACAGAACCACCTTAATACTGTTTTAGCGAATATATAAATCTGGAATCTCTTCTCTCTTTCTATTTTTGTCTTTTCTTTATCCTCCCTAGAAACGAGAATAGATGTCAGGTGACTGCCTTGCGATAATAGGTCGGAGAGCTTTTTTAACATCCCCAGGTAAGGTAGGCAGTGTTGTTTCAGGCTTTTTCTGCGATAAAACTAACATCACCTTTAGAGTACTAAAGCCAGAACCCTCACACGATGATTGGAAGGGGATGGATAAATAGAATAAAGTGTGTGTGCACATGTGGTTGTCTTAGAGATAGAACTAAATAAATAAATCTAGGGCATGTTATATGCATGAGGCTCTAGGTGCACTCCAAAACTGCATTCCAAATTCTGTACCTGAGTAGTTGGATGACAGTGCATGCTCTTAGTGGCCCAATGGTGCAGGAAGAAATGCAAATAGTCCAGTCCTGGTAATCTTCCATGAGAGTGACTCTGTCATCCCCAGAGTCCAATAATATTATCCTTCAATAGATAGTCTAGTGTAATCTTCTTGAAGATCTCTCGCTCTCAGCCTGACAGGGTCTAACTTATTATATCTGCGGAGGATGCCGTATGAATGCAGCTCCTCCCCGTTTTCCAGCTCACTCTCTTTCAGCTTCTACTATCATTTTTCTCCACCCGACTCTACAAATCCTCTTATATATTTCGCCTCCACACCCTCCGCCCCTCCATCTCCACCAAACCTATCTCAAGAAGAGAAAATAGAATAAAGATCTCGGCAATCGCTGAGACATCAATTGAAAGAGTGGAGGAACCTAATCCCTTCCTCTGGATTACTTCTGGAAGGCTTCCAGAAGGATAATTTTCAGACCAAATCTATTTTCTATCCCCCACCTTCAGCCACCTCTTTGCCAGAGATTCAACTATCTAATAAATAATATCTACATGGCTATCACCTTTATTTATTCTGGGCGATGATACTTTAATTTATTTCCCTTCTTCCTTCTTCTTTCTCTTCTTCTAACCCCCGTTAAGCAGTATTAAGAAGTTCTGATTCCTTTTAGCGGCATTTGTTGTGTGTCCAAGCCACTCGAAATTTTGGGGTTACTTTTACACCTGTGCCATCGACACCACAAACTTTATTACAGGATTTGCGTACATTTGCCTTTTTTTTTTTTTTTTTTTTTTTTTTTAACTTCTTTCATTAGTCTATGTGTTCAAGAGATACTGAGCACGATTACTGACAACATGAATTTAAGTGAGATCACAGAAGCCGAAACAGATCTCGGATTGATAAGGCGGCGCTTAGAACGGAAACCCAGATTCCAGGCTAACTACCTTGTTGGACCTTCAGCGGTGGAGCTTGACGGCATTAAATTAATGCTTGCTATTTGACGTTGGTGATCCCCGCTTTCATAATTATTCTTCTGGCTGTACCAAAGATTCTCTGGTCACCACTCACTTACCTCCAAACTTACCTATTGGAACTAACATAATGTTCCTTCTCAGTGCTCTGCTTGAATCATCATCTTTCCCTTCTCCTTGTCATCCTATGATTTAGTTTTCGATCGCATCGCGCCCCCGCCCCCCTTCCGTCCCTTCTATTGCTCCAATGATTGTTCCTTCTTAAAACTCCCCCGCGTCGTGGAACTGGGGATGCACCTTTGAAGCTCCCGTGATCCCATTCTCGTCGACGTCATCGGCCCATTGCCCTTTTACCCACAACTATATGCTGCCGCTTGGAACTCTCAACTCAATTTTCAACTTATTTTATTACCACCTTCCCGAAGGGATCACCAACAGATCACCATGCGGCGTCATGGCAGGGCTGGTGGTGGCACCAAAGCTATGACCCCAATCTCCGACACGGTCTCGTTAATCCACTCATTTGACTCGTTAACGAATCCCAATCGCCCAGCACGCCCGTCGCCATTGACGTCGTCTAATATTCAAGCTTTGCCGCTAGACCTTGTCGACCGACTGCGCTCCTTCCCCTTGTTTCAATCTACCCCGGAATCCTTCCTGGTCGATGTCGGTCAACACCTTCGCCCGCAACTTTGTGCGCCGAATGATTATATATTGACTGAGGGCGATGAAGCTAAAGCTATATACTGGCTAGTCCGGGGTGCGGTGTCCGTCACTTCGCGAGACGGTGAGAGTATATATGCGGAACTTGAGCCTGGTGCATTTTTCGGCGAGATAGGTGTCTTGATGGACCGTCCGCGGACCGCGACCATCATCGCCCGTACAAGATGTCTTCTAGTAGTATTAACTAAAGAGGACTTCAGAAACATTCTACCTCGCTTTCCCGAGGTAGAGCAGGCTATCAGAGATGAGGCCCAGGAGCGACTTATGATCTTGGAAAGGAAGAAAAAAGAGACTTCAGCCCCGCCGGTCGATCTCACGAACTCATCTCGAAGAGGTTCGAAGAGATTGCGGGACACATTTTCTAAAGATCTGTCGCTTTCCGATCAGGATGGTGCAACCCTAAAGTTCGTCAGCAAGAAACGAAAATCCCCGAGTCCTGGATTGGCTGATGGATCCTCAAGTGCCCTAGCGAATGGCCTAGTAAATGTCCGGCTTCTCCTTAAGGAGTTGCCACTGTTTGCTGGCCTGCCGTCGGATATTCTTCATTTCTTAGGTCTCAACGCACAACCTCGGTCGTTTCCGCCTTTTACCGATATTATCAAGCAGGATTCCCAAGGACGAGAAATTTATTTTATCGTACGTGGTGAAGTGGAGGTTTTATCAGAAATGTCGAATGTAGAAGGAGCACACTCTCTGCCTAGCACCATTGAACATCCCGGGTTCGAAGTGAAAGCACGGCTGAAACAAGGTCAATACTTCGGTGAGGTTGTCAGCCTTTCTCTTGCACCACGCAGAACTGCGACTGTGCGCTCTGTCAGCGCAGTTGAATGCCTCATGATTAGCGGTGAGGTACTTGCCAAATTCTGGGATCAGTGCCCACCGAGCGTTCGAGAGCAGGTCGAACGAACAGCTAAAGAGCGACTCAAAACAGCCTCTGACGGTGATGTTGTGATGTCAGAAGCTGGAGATGCTGATGGGCTAGGTACCGACGAAAGCTTCAAGATCAGAGCTTCTCGGAGGCAATCTATGCCCCTCTTAACACTCACTGAAACAGAACTGGATGGCCCGCATAAACCCAATGGTATAGACGACCACACAGTCTTACGACCGTCAGACCCAGACCCTTTCTTAAATATTGGGTTGGATAACGTTCGGCTTCGCAGTCGGCGCGGATCTGTTGCCCCACCGACGCCAGAGGAAGTCTCCAGGGACCAACAACGACCGTCCGCCCCTTCTGAACCCCGTTCGACTAGTTCGTCGTTTCTCACTCTTCCAGATGCTCCGAGTATCTCTACGTCCCAGATATCACAGCGTGAACCTCTGGGCGATAACCATGGGATTCTTCCCGATAATATAATTTTGAATATTTTCCAGTTCTTGGAGCTCCATCATCTCCTCCGCCTTCGTGCTGTCTCTCTTCATTGGTCAGAAATCCTGAGCAAGTCTACAGACCTGCTGTATCACTTGGACTTAAGTGCCTACAATCGATGCATCACCGATGATGTGTTAGTGAAGATCGTCTGCCCATTCGTCGGGAACAGACCTCGCTATGTCAATATTAGCAACTGCTTCCATATCACCGATGAAGGGTTTAACAAGTTGGTAGCCACTTGTGGCACAAATGTTGTTGCCTGGAAAATGAAAAGCGTTTGGGACGTTACTGCTTCTGCAATCCTCGAAATGACGAGCAAAGCGACCGGCCTACAGGAAATCGATCTGAGCAACTGCCGAAAAGTGGGAGATACGCTCTTAGCTCGAATTATCGGCTGGGTTACTCCAGGACAATATAAACCGGATGAATCTGGTAAATCTGGTAAAGGAAATATAAAACCTACTATGCAAACCGCTGCCGGAACTGTCTTCGGATGTCCAGAACTTAAAAAGCTAACTTTATCGTATTGTAAACATGTTACTGACAGGTCAATGCATCATATCGCATCTCATGCAGCTTCTAGAATTGAACAAATGGATTTAACGCGCTGCACAACAATTACGGACCAAGGATTTCAGTATTGGGGGAACGCACAGTTCACCAAGCTACGGAAGCTTTGTCTAGCAGATTGCACCTATTTGACCGATAACGCAATTGTATATTTGACCAACGCTGCGAAACAGCTCCAGGAGTTGGATCTGGTACGAACCCCGAATCTATAAGCTACTTAATCTAACTCAAACTAATTTTTCTAAAAAAAAATAAATATTAATAGTCATTTTGTTGTGCTTTATCCGATACAGCGACGGAGGTTCTTGCCCTCCAATGTTCCCAGTTGACTTATCTTAATATGTCCTTTTGTGGTTCTGCCATCTCAGACCCATCCCTACGCAGTATTGGGCTCCACCTTTTACATCTTAAACGACTCTCTGTTCGTGGCTGCGTCCGGGTCACTGGTGGCGGTGTTGAAGCCGTTGCTGACGGCTGTAATCAACTTGAATCCTTTGATGTTAGTCAATGCAAAAACTTAACACCTTGGCTGGAAGCTGGCGGGAACTTTAAATACAAAAACAAAATCCTTTTCGACACTGTTGCAGTGGATGGAAAGCTCTATCGATGACCGATACCCTGCCTACTCGCCCCGGTCAATGTCCCCGAACCTCAGTCTACTTTCCTATACGTACATGTCTGATCTTGCCCCTGTTGGTGGTGACTGTATCTCAACTCGAATACTTAATTGTTTAATCTCCTCCCCACCACCTCTTTCTCTAAATAGCTTGGTTTCCTTTCTTTTCTTCCCAATTCCCTTTCTCTTTCATCAATATTCCCAATTCTTTGTTTCTACTCTCATTCGGTCTGCCTTGATGCTTTGTCTGTCGGAGTTGTGGCTCTTGTCTTAAAAGGACCCTATAATGCGTTTGATTGGTGACGTCTTACTGCATTTACGTTGACATCCGGAGCGCCCCGCCTCGAATATTCTCCTTTCTCCCATAATTTTTTTTTTTTTTTTTTCGATATTTTTTTCACGACTTTCCATCCAAGTACGCGGCAATTTGGGCATGGGAGGAGTTTGACTCTAAAACAAAAAAGAGCATATGGCAGCATAAATTGTTCAGGGGTTCGTTTGATTATACTTATCTATATTGCATGTTAGGGCCAATGATTGTCTCTGGATCTCCTGTATCTTAGATTTCACTTTTCTTACCTTTGTGTCCCCTGAAGATTGGAGACACTGGTTCATAGGTAAACTCCACCGCGTCCTCAATTGAAGTTTAGATTACTATGTGGTTTAAAACCCAGTATTTCTTTGGAGACTAGAGCTTTCTTTTGGTGTTTGTTTCTTTGTTGTTTACTTGATTACAAAGCTAACTTTCTAGGAGGGATAACAAAGCCTATATATTGACAAAGGTGTCGGAATGCATCATTCGGCTTCTCATTTTTCAGACCAGGGGGAATGGTAGTTGAATCTCTATCATAGACACTTTACTTTTCCAACAATGCCCATTCTCTTGGGCTCCTCACTTTACATGAAGCCAATCTTCCAGGATAACAATGGACATGTCAACTTCTAAAGGTTTTATTACAGAGCGCTTTAGCCCATGTACAATGGAGTGTTTGTCCTCTAAATCTTCAAAGGCTTTGTTGGTTTCGGATAGCCCCCTTTCGTCTCACAACATTGGAAGTGCAGCAACAATGAAAAGCTCGTGAAGAGGCGCAAAAATGACTTAGACTTGCAAGTCTATATAATTCTCGATGTTGTCTGGGTCGGCTTACCTTTCCAAAGGTGTTTCCCTATATACATAACTACTCCATAACTCTCCCGCAAACTGTAAGACGCTCTTTTTCGGGTTCTTGAATTGCTCCCGTACGCCATCTGGCCTCCGATATCAAGCATCACCACTACTTCGAGAATTGAAGCAAATAATTATCAGCTATACCTTCTAAGTTTTCATAATGGGTCCCAAGTTTCCGAAATTTCCGAAGAAGCGAACTTGGGCGCAATGCCAACCAGGTGCGACTGAGGAGACGACTGAGGAAGCAACAGAAGCTACAGAGGAGACACTGGTGATAGAAGGGGCTGAAGTGACCGAAGCGCCAACCACGGCCATGGAAACACTACCGGAGGGTGGAGACGATCCTGCTGGCACGACTACCCAGCCTACAGCTTCAAATTCTGATGGTGCTTCCTCTCCCTCCCAAACCCCAGTATTATCACAACCAGGTCCGAAGCGTCGCCGCACACGTCGAAAGAAAACCGAACCTGAGCCTGACTACTCACAGCTGATGCGAGAGCATGTTATGAAAAATAGGCAAACAGGTCAAGCATGCGATAGATGTAAGGTTAGCTCTGCCCCCATTCTCTCTAAAATCCTATTGATGTCCAGTTTTACTAACCTTACCTTGTTGGGATACTCTCTTTCTTCCCTTCTAGATGAAACGAATAACATGCGATAGTATTCCCAGTGGGTGTAGGAATTGTACTACAGCAGCCGTGCCTTGCAGGATGACTGATCGAGTAACTGCGCAGACTTTCACTCGCGGACTTCCGAGTCAGGATGAAATGCAGGCCGAGATCATTCAGCTGAAGGGAGAAATCATGCGCCTGAGATCTCAATTAGAAGGACAAGGAAGTCCACCCAGCCAGGCCCAGCAACTAGTAGGTCAAAGCCAGGCCACATCTCTAGCCTCAGCATCAACTCCTGTTTCAGTTTCAGCTTCGGCTGGGACTCCAAGTCCGGCTCTCACCCCTAATCTAGCACCGACGACCAAGGCGACCAGGGAGGCCAACCCAAATCGCCCCCGAACCACATTTGAAATTGAGATGGAAAGGTTGAGAAATGAAAATGAAAGACTGCTTAACCAAATCCAACAACACGAGCGCTACATGCAAGAAAATTCGGTGGAACAATCACTCGAAGATCTACGAAGATATCGGGCCACATTTGGTATCCTACCACCACCAGTAAGTCAAGCCCCCATGCAAGCACCCACAATAACAGCACCGCCTGCAACCCAAGACCCATCTTTCGTGACATCTGACCCGAGCCTATCCATATTCGGCCAAACCCAACCATATCCCCAATGGCAAACGACCGCAGACCTCGACCTGAATCGAATCCTCGGTATCACCAATCCAAACACCACCATGTCTACAGGCCCCAACATAAATGATCCTATGAGAATGAGCTTCGGTTCTGACACCGCTACAAGTCAGGTAGGTCAATTAGGCGGAGGGTCCTTCGACTACAACTCATTAGCATTCAATGACCCTGCCCCCTATATTAGCCAAAACACTTACATCCCCGGTCCCAATGATATTGGCGGTCCTGCATCGACTCAAGGTTACATGATGCCAACCCAGTCCTATCTTCCCCCCGGGTTTGTAGGTCAATCCAACAATACTAGAGATCCATTTGAAGAGTTCATCAATTTCGATAATGACATAGATGGCTTGAATAATTTGAATACATTTGGTAACCCCCTTCCAGAGGCTGAAGGCTCAGGTTATGTAAACCCTAGCGATTTGATGCCACAGCCATTTTCACCACCGCCACCACTTCCTGACGAAGAAGGTCAGAACCAGAATTATTAATGAGTTTTGTTATTGTTGGTTGTTCAGTCAAATTAGTGAGTACAGTTTAGTCATAGGTTGGGATAACTCTCACCTATCCTTCCTCGCCATCACCCTTTTTTTTTGCTTTCTTTTCTTTTTTTTTTCTCCCCCTTCCCTTCAGTTATCATTTATTTCTTTTCCATTCTTCTTCCGCCTTATATTGTCTATCCGTCTTAAGGAAATGAATATTAAAGTACCCTTCTGCCTTACCTGTTATGGGTACATATGGTAGAGAACTCCCCATTTCCCCTCTCCAGCCTATGAAGCACTTAATTATAAGTCTGAAATTATGGTAATCGTAAGGGCGTTGTCGGCTCGGGTATTTTTATTTAGTATTTTAGACAATACCTTTTTGGGGGGGAGTGGCGTTGACAGGAGTTTTAGCTCGCTTAATATCACTTTTCCCTTTTCTTTCTTATTTTTTTACTCTTGTTCGGTAGACCGGTGTAGGATAGACAATTCCACACCCATAAGTAAACCAAGATATAACAATCAAAAGGGTATTTGAAAATCTATACTCCATAAAACCCTCCCAAATGTATATCCAGAACTCCCAAGCCACACCCTTTCGGATGTATATATATACATATATAGAAATGTAGAAGTAGAAGAGGAACAAAAAATTTTTAGTAATGAGCGTCTGTTTTTCTGACCTTGTAGCAGCAGCATATACCTTTACTCTCGCACCATCGACGAACAAAACTGGCACTAACTTCTCTATCCTCATTGACTAGGCATAGGCCCTCTGTATTCAACCACGCAGTAAAGTCTTCTAGAATGATAGGGTCATACATGAGGATTTTCTCATGCCAGCTAAGTCGCCCATGGGCTCTAGAGGAGTTGAGCCGGGGCTCCTCGCGCACAGCTTTGGTAACCTGCTCTCCTAGAGTCGGAAGACTGTTAGCTTCTGTGGCTAAATTATCTACCCTGGTTGCTCTAGTGTTATTATAGGGAGATATAGCTGGGGCTAGGCTGGAATGTAGTGAGATGACAGGTAAAGGCTGTTTGTTGTTAGGTAAAGGAGGCTTGTATTGGCTCTGTGGTCTCTTTGGAGACGGTATAACTTCTTCTGCTTCTTCTTCAGAGTCCTGGATTTCCTCCACATCGAGAAAGGAACGTGTTGATATAAATTGTGCGTATTTATCCTGAATGAAGTTATAGTTCTGAACTTCGTTCTGTAGATTTAGTCTGCTAGAAGTAGTTTTTCGGTTATCACCGAATACCGGTGTAGATGCGACGTCATCATTTGCTGTATTAGGGGACCTTTGCTGGGGTTTCCTCTTTGACTGTGTTTTCCGGGGCTGTCGTGGCTTCCTCTCGGTTTGTTTTGGTTTAGCCGGGACGGACGAATCAGCAGGAAGGCTGGCTTGTTGATCTTCACCAACTTGTCGATTGCTTGGTCCATGTTTTGATTCCCAACATTTCTTAAGAATCTCAATCATTTTATTGCGATTCTTGATCGCCTTGAACCCATAAGCCTTGATTTCCTTGGCCAACTCCGCGTCTGTGAAGCCATCATAGTGCGGCATTCGGCGGTTGGCTTGAGTCTTCGCCTGACTACCAGCCAGCCGACCAGACTGTGTTGTAGATAAAGTTTTGTTAACGCTCTCACTCGTTGGGAGTTCATGAATCTCTAAACGAGAGACATTTTTTTGTTCATTGCTAACTTTTGTAGCATGATTCTCTTTCTCTTTCCCGTCACAGCTACCACTTCCAGTGGACATAATCTGAGAGGCTTTAGGTGGAGTATCTACTAGGTCCAGTACTTCTGCTTCAATCAGAGAGCCGTCGGTGTCCCTTGCAGCAATAGACCACATATTCTTTGGAGTAGTTAAACGCGAGATGGTGGTAGTGGATGAACCCCCAAGTCTCGTATCCCGGTTTAAGCGGGATTGGGATGCCATGAGAAGTTCTTTTTCAGACTCCCAAGCTGCAATTTGTGTCTCTCTTAGCAAGGAAGGGGAGTCGTCTCGCTCCAATTGACTGCAGGTCCCAAACATGAGATCTTGACTCTCAAGAGATTTTACAGCAGCCTCTGGAGAGAGAACAATAAATTCGGGCTCGATCGCTCCAAGTTTAGACTTTTCCTTCTTCTTTTTCTTGCGACTACGAGGTGCTGTGGCTTCCGAGTTTTCGCTTGTGGCAGCGGTCTCTTCCGCCAAAGAATCCGAACTCTCGACAGGACTATTAGCATAGGACGCGGTCACACGAGCCGTTATCGTAGTTAACTTTTTGGGGTTCTTTCTTGGTTTGTTGTCGGGTTTCGAGATATTAATCTCTTCAACATTTCGGTTGTCGTCAACATCAAGTGGGATTGGTTTAGGAGGGTAGACCCGGGGATCTACAAGCTGTCCGAGAATAAGTATCATCCAAACTAATGCTTTACACAAAGGGACAATCCATACTTCTATCCGCCTACGCTTAGTAGGACCAACATCTCCGAGCACCTGGGGCTCTTTCAAACAAGTAGAAACCTCACTATAGCCATATTCGGAAAACAATGTACCAAGACGACTAGGTCCATTTTCATTGATGGGTGCATCATCCAGCTCAAAAATCGTTGTGTCCTTCATTGGAGTCCAATCTAGTCTCCTCTTTGAGGCTGCTTCTAGTTGTAAATCATGCTCATTCCAATCATTTACGCTGTCATTGTTCGTATACGGGCCCGTAGCTTTAGATATTGATGGCTGATCGATCTCGGTGTTAAGTTCTTTTGATTTCGCATTTCTGGGTTTTGCGACCTTTCCTGTGATAGTTTTATTCGTATTTCTGGTGTCTCGAGTCCCGCCATCGGCCCGCTTCTTCCTTGTGCCTCCTGCTTTCGTTGACGCGTTGGCTTTGCTTCCCAAAACTGTCGGCTTGGAATCACCAGATATCATTTGTGTTTCGCTCTTAGGTTTTCTCCCCCTCTTTTTGGGCTTATCCTCTGGCTTATCCTCTAATACTTCCGGTCCTTGTTTTACTGGTACAGGGGCCGTACTCTTAGCGTTGCTGGATGGCTTTTCAGTTGGGGTATCAAAAAACCTTGAGCGCAAGGGTGGTGGGAATAGTTCAGATGGAGAAGGCACTGGCGAAAACTCGCACAGAGAGCGCCTTGATAACCCGACTGCTGCGTCTCGAGAAGACACGGGTGTGCGTTCTCGGTCGCGCTCAAGTGGTGAGGAAGAAAGAATAATGACATCCGTTGTCGAATCCATTGTGGCAGAATGAGGATGAGCATGAGCCTTGACATGCACGAGGCTGTGCTACCAATATAGGGGCATTAAGGTATAGGTCATCCTGTGAGGGTTAAATGCTGTGTTAACTTTGCGACTTGAAAACTAAGAAAGTGCTCTAGGACTGATAAAGAACATGAAGAAAGAGGGAAGGCGATAAGCAGGTGGTCTTGGCAAAGCTACAAAACAAAACATGTGGTCTGGGCAACGGATCACATTTTCAGTAGATCTTCACGCACACAGTTACATTTAGATTTCTTTCTTTTGTTTCTTTCCATTCAGTTATTTATATGTCTTGAAGCTAATTGATATCAATACAGAATTTGTCTTCTATATTTAAGTCGTTGATTCCCTTGTTATATTTCCTGATCCGTGTTGAAGATCAGCCCATCCATATCGGCAAGTTAGGCAGAGGGGAGAAGTCGAGGTCGATTGCATGGGCTTGTTTGTTCCCAAACGCGACATAAACTACAACATTACGGAATATGGGTCCTATGTCACGGGAAGATGACCTCCACGATAAACCCCAGCACTGGATTTTCATCTATCGCAGGTCGAACTTTTCAGCTCCCTCTATTAGACGGGCTCAGACTCATGTTCGGCAGAAATTTTAGGTCAGGGTGGGAAGTTAAAAAGTCGGTATGGCATTAAAGGTCAAAGAGCATTCATGTTGCGCCTCGTAGAGCAATAGAACCCAAAACAGACAGCTCAAGTCGCTTACTATCGTTGTCATGGGTGTCACTGGCCGGTTTTGAGGGTATAGAAGGTAAAGCTCCCATTTTATAGGCTTTCTTGATCTTAGCAATGTCTGCTGCCTTTGAGAGAAGTCCATCATCAAAGGGTACAGGTGTGCCTTCAATATATTGTTGTAAATGTGCGGCAACAGTCTCGTGGGTGATATTAGGAGTCACAGACACTTTGACTACCAAAAGATTCTTCGTCGTATCAGAAATACCGAATTTTCGAAAGGAATCGGCGATCTTGCTCTAGTTAGCTAGAGCTAAGCAGACAATGAGACTAATTTCAACCCACATTATTTGTAGGAGTTAACGAGAATACGATCTCTGAATGGACATTACGGGATTTGAGGCGTGCATTTAGGAAATCGTTCACCGCGCGGAAGACTGCAGACAGAGCATGGGCTCGAGACAAAATCTGGATTCTATAGTCAGGACAACGGTTTAAGTTGAGGGGTAAGAAAGGCATGGACTTCTACCATATTTGCATCTATAAATGCATACTCAAAGTCCTGGTTTGTCGATAGGAGCTGCTGCCGTAGAAATGGGGCATTCTTCACATCATGATAAAGGGCAACATGCACGGGGAGAGGTAGGTGGGGTATATTGATTGTTTCTAAAGCTGACATGGTGCAGGGGATGAAAAAGAAATGATTTATTGATAATGACGTAGAAGGTGTATAGTGGAGCGATAGCTAGCTGGAGTAGTCGTCTTTGCTCTAATTATCGCTCGCAGAGTCTTCTAGAGCACTGGCTGCTTTTTTTAATTTTAATTAAAATTGAAGCTTTCCAAACCCCACGATGGCTGGACGGAGTTAATGCGGTTATGCCCGGGAGTGTTAGTCATCTCCTCTAAATAGCACGTGACACCACTTCTCGAACGTTCGGGTCGTCGGAGTAAGCAGGTGATATCACTCTTTGTGCTTTAAATATCTGAGTTGAGTAGCTCTGTTCGTCCTCTGCCCATCGTTTATCTATCTTTCATCAGTCAGCGCCGTCGCCATGGCGTTCTTTTTACGACGCCCCTTTGCTGTGCCCACGGCACTCCGCCAGGTTCCAAAAGCTGCCAATACCGCCCGATTCATCCACAGCTCGCCACCATTCAAGCCTGTCCCTTCAAAACCTCTCAACCCCGCCTCAGTGTCCATCTTTGCAAAGTCCAGACAAACCTTCCAAAATGCTTTCCGTCGCACATATATGCAGCAGACATACAGTGCCGGTCAGTCCGGTGATCTAACCCAGAAGCTTCTCTATGGTGCAGCCATCGTTGGTGGAACTATTCTAGCCACAAATTTCGTCTTCAACCGGGAAACGAGAGAGGATGGCGGAATGCCACATTACGAGCGTAGCTATTTGAATGAAACATTTATGCACACTGGACTTGGTATCGGAATTATCGGCATTGCCGCTAAGGCTCTTCACTCGAATGGATGGTCGTACCGTCTCATGGCCGCGAACCCTTGGCTTGTTGCAGGTCTGGGCTTGGTTGCTAGTATCGGAACGATGTATGGAACGTTTTACACATCTCCTGACAAGTAAGTTTCCTGTATTCTATTTCTTTTTCCCTGGCCCCAAGAAAAAACAATGTTTTAACCCCTAATTTCTAGGTATGTGATGAAATATGGTCTCTGGGCAGGTTTCAACATCACCCAGGCTGCGCTTCTCTCTCCTCTAATGTTCATGCACCCTGCTCTGCTCGCCCGTGCCGGTCTTTACACTGTTGGAATGATGGGATCGATTGCGTTTGTTGGTGCCACCGCCAAGCAGGAGAAATATCTTTACCTGGGTGCCCCTCTCCTCGCTGGTGTCACCATTGTTGCTCTTTCTGGCTTTGCCCCACTGGTACTCCCATCCACCGCCACTCGTGCTTTGATGTGGTCTGAGAAGATCTGGCTCTATGGCGGTCTCGCTGTTTTTGGAGGCTTCACCCTCTACGACGTCCAGAAGATCCTCTATCGTGCCCGTATGGCTCAACGAGGTCTAGTCCGCAAGGATGTTGTCAATGAGAGCATCAGCCTTGAGCTAGATTTCATCAACATCTTCATCCGTATGGTACAGATCCTCGCCATGCGAAACAATAACCGGAAGTGAAGAATACACGTTTTAAGCTCCATATAGCAGCTTAAAACCAATGCCTTCGTGGCGTAATTCCCAACAGATGAAACATAACCTACATGAAAAGAAGGGGGAATACCTACTTTTCTCTCTTTTTATCATTACTTTATAGGTTGGATGTATTAGTATGGTGCTTTTTTTCCCCTTCATTTTTCTCAGAATCAAATCATGTACATAGCCAAAGATTCCCATGAGGTGTTCTCCCTCAGTGTGTGCTGATCAGATGCAACAGCCACAATTATGAACTATTAGAGACAGGACGTATTGAAAATCTCCACTCTCTAGTATTAATTTAGAAAAAGACCAAAAAAATTGAAAAATGTTATTGATAACTATATTCAGACCATTTTGTTATATACTTTTCTAGAATTTTAACCCGGCCCAAGAAAGGAAAATTCAGAGTCGAAAAATAAAAAAATAAAAGTAAGTAACAAGATAATATTATACATTATTAGTATTATAAAGGCAAACATTATATTAAGAACCAAGCCACAAACCAACTCAAGCAAAACCAAAATAAAACAGATGACAAATTATTCACCATATCTCCACGCTGAACAGCAACAAGTGAAGCTCCTGCAGATGAGGAAGATGAAGGAGAAGGTATGGAGTTTGATGATAGATTCACAAAATCCAAATAAGTGACATTATTGTCCGCTTTGTACCCACAAAGTCCACTGCCATACATTAAATTGCGGGGATAGAGGACCCTCGGCTCACCCTTATTCATATCCAAGTGCAGCTCCCCCATATCGTTGATTTTGTAGTCGCGGCAGGTCAAGACATCGATGACGACATAATCTGGTTGGTAGCCGTTCATCATGCGAATGGTGTATTCGCTACTGTTAGAGCCCTGGGTGGAGAGGACCATAACAACCTGGCGGCCCTCGCGGCCCTTACGGAAGCCCATCTCGCTGGATCCACGATATATGGGATAGGTCTCGGTGGTGATATATTGGGAGTCGATCTGGATGGCGTGTCGACGGAGCTGATTGAGGGTGGCGATGTGTTTGTAGAGGGGGGCAGTGGTGTCGTAGGAGGAGAGCCAGAGGGCTTCGCGATTCTCGGGGTCATGGCCTCCAGAGTAATGCTGTTCTTGACCTTGGTATATCATGGGTATTCCATCGAAGAGAAGGGTGAAGGTAATAATGTTCTTAGCGAGCTGTTTTTGGAGGAAGAGGGAGGGGATGACTTTAGTAAATTCGGTCTCCTGCCAACAAATTCGCTTGCGTGAAGGATGAGGGGGGGGAAGGGTTTGTTCGAACTCACGTTTAAATCATCTTTCATACTTGCAAATCGGGGGATATCATGATTCTCGGAGAAAGTCGTAAGGGTTGTCACATTCGAACAGGTATTCTTCATGACCTCCACTTGATTTGGGAGGTTGTCTGTGTTCCCAAGTGTGAAGGCATCCAGCAGGGCGTAGTAGATGGGATAGTTCGGGACGCTACTGAGGTCATCGAGGTAGCCGCAGATGGTCTGAACGGACTTGTCGAACACTTCGCCAGTAATGAATGTGTTGGCTGCAGCTTGGAACTTGGGAAGATAGCTGGGTGTGATGTGTTTAGCTGCGTCAAGACGAAGGCCATCTATCGAGTACGTCGAGATCATTTCCTGGATCCACTTGTTCAACATGTCCTGTACTTCCTCGTTCTCTGTGTTGAGGTCCGGAAGCGCAACAATGTCGTCTCCTGTCCAACAACTCTGTGCAAGAGGATAGTTGTTATAGTCGGTGATTTTACAGTAAGGATGGTAGTATTCGGAGTTGCTGAAAGGTTTCAAAATAGAATAGTCAACATCCGTCGCTGGGTTTTTTCCCATCGTGATTGAAGCCATATTATTAATGACGGTGTCAACCATGAGAAACATATTTCGGTCATGTAAAGCTTGACTCAGGTCCAGTAGGTCCTGGTGCGTGCCAAAATGCGGGTTTAAAGAGTACATGTCTTGAACCCAGTAGCCGTGGTAAGCCTCTCCATAGGACACTCGTCCTTTGACGTTTTCAACAATTGGAGATATCATGACTGCATCAAATCCCATCCCCTGGATATAATCCAGATGGTCAATCGTACCTCTCCAGGTCCCACCACAATATAGTCCCTCTGTCGTATTGCAGGCATAGTTGGTGGATCCATCTGTGCGAGCAAAGCGATCAGTCATGGTCTGATAGATCGACCTTGTTTTCCAGTCATCTATATGCCCCGCAAGCCCCGGTGTAAGCAAGGTGAGAGCTGAGCTAGCGAAGAGCCATTGTAGACATAGAAACCGAGGGAGCATTTTCTATTGTTACCTCTCCCTTATATCTCTAGAAGAAAGAGATACAAGTTATGCGAGTCAATCAAAGTCAAAGGTGAAGGTAGAAGAGAAGTGAAATGGCTTTGAATTCAGTCCATAAACAAAAAAGATAGGACAGAATCGCAACAAGTCTGGTCTACCTTCGAATACTGTGAAGATAAGGGCAGGGAGGCCGAATAAGAGGAATTAAGAAGCAAGATACAGATTCTCAAGTTGAGAAAGGAAATTAATACATGAGGTCCTAAGAAACAAAAGGTAGATTAGATATACTCCATGCACTCCCGCATGGGGGAACAAAAGGGAAGAACATCAACGATAATGAAGGTGGTGGGGAGCAAGTATATAGAGTTGGACACTCATTTAATATCCTAGTTTCATGGGGATATGACCATATGACGATCTTTGTTTCAAAGTTACAAGGGCTGGAATTGATCCGGACGCAAAGAAAGACTGCATTTTGATTTCTTCCAGTCGCTTGGACGACAAAACCCTGCCCAGTGGAAGATCATCGTTTCTTCTTTCATCGTCACTCCAAGTCATCATTCAACCAAGAAGGTTGAAAAAGAAAAGGGTATGGAGAATTACTGCTCCAGTATCACGATATCGGACAGTTGAGTTCGAGGATAGCTGGGATTGTCAACTCAAGTAAGTTGGTTGGTTGAGGTAAGGACGGGGATAAACTGTCCACTGGGTTGTAGAAACTCTCCTGGATAATCCCTAGCAAACGCAAGGCAGAAAATAACAAGCACTCAGCTCTCATATCGTTAAAGGGTGGGGCCATAATCAGCCAAGGCACTAGATAGACTTATGCAAGGGAGATGGACCTAAAAAACATGTTCGTCAAGAACACCATCGATAGATTGGTAGGAGAAAAGGTACACGAGGTATTGTGTTCAACGGCTCCTTTGTATTCAAACCTGAAAGTATGTAAGTTACCTAAAGATACAAACAGCATTGTCTTCATCCTTCATGGTCTTTAATTATCCGTCCATCCAGGCAGATTTAGAAAATCTCCGAAATGCGAGATGGAACCCTCTCATGTATGTAGGTATGTACATAGATGCATACAACCAAGCGCATAGTACCTGCAGCAATTCAATTTCCATCACCATTCAATTGGCTTGTATTCAAAGTACCGTGGCTCGGGGGGCTTAATCGCCTCCTTCACCATCTCCTTCTCTTCCTCCGTGCCATGTTCAAGGATCCATTGGTTCTTCTTCTTGTTCAGCATCACATCCTTTTCGAGCTCCATCCAGTCCAGTCCTGCAATATTAGATTCTCTCTCTAACAATACCATAAGGTACCAATTCTCCGGTGTAATTCGTTTAAAGGTCTTCACAATAAGCGCAATTGTTTTCCACCCTCTAATTCGATCTGCATGCATGAAAAGCTCCAGATGCTGTTCGTCCCAGTTGCAGCGGACAAGATTGTGGTACAGCCTGCTGTGCAAAACATTGGGCGAGAATCCGAACTGCGTTTGTTTTATCCTCATCCAGCTTTTATTTGCAGCACGAGAAGGGTTTCGAACCCGCATTGTGAGAAGGAGGGAGCTGTCGGGGAGTCCTTGCAAGTTATCAAAATACAGGTACTTGGCGTGGATCCTCATGGATAAAATGTATCCTGCATCTGGGAACTCAGGGTCCTTAATCACCTCCCGAAAAATGAGAGTATTCGCCACAAGGTCGAACACAATGTCAAGCTGCGCGTCTTCATGGTCGATTTGACAGACTTGGTCGGGTTTGGAGCCACGGAGCACCAGCTTCAACTGCTGCCAGGGTTTCTCTGGCCTAGGATGGCAGAGACATTCGGGATCGTCGCTATTTGCAGAATCTTTTATCAGTATTAAGGCTTGATATGTGTATATGTCGGTCTACATAATATCATTTCTTTGTTTTCTTTTTAGTATGTTGTATCCGACTCACCACAGCATCTTAAAGCTGATCGTTAGGAACGCCCTAGCCTGATTCAGTCTCTCATAATTTTGGCGATGGAAAGTGAGGAATTAATAGGATATAGATTTCTTTGAACTGATACTGTTGCTAGGTGATGCACCAGTATAAGTAGCAGTAACTGGTCTTTACTTATTCACTGCGTTAATTTTGAATGGAGCAGCTCAACACAATTAGCGCATGAACAAGTCTAATAAATTTCTTTTATGTTATGGCAAACCTCTATAAAATATTAATTATCATTTCTATCAATCACGACTTCTATTAGTATTTATATCCCGGATGAATTGGTGGCACACCCTCTGGAACAAACACCATTCAAATTCACGAAGAATACTCTTATTCTTTATAAACCTAATTAAGGAAGAAAAAAAGTATTTGATACTTGATATCCCTTACAATACCTACCTAAGGCTTTCTTTCATGCTTTATTCCTATCTAAATTTTATACCAAATCAAGATGGTACAATCTAAGAATGCATCCTAGGAAGCTATATACGTTGCGCTTGGGTATTTTTCTTCTTCCTTTCTATGAACATCTTTCTTGTGAGATAGATGTCCTGTAATGTATCCCTTCGATTCAGTGCTTTACTCAATATAAGTTAATACATCTAGTTAATACATCTAGGAACCTAGATGCTTCCAGCAATTTCATTTTCATCTATATAGTAATAGGAGCTCAACAGTTGTTGAAACAGCCAAGCTATGGCTTGTTTATATTTTGCCTGAACTAAATATTGATATTATTTTCTTAAGCTCAGCTTAATGTAAATTTTTTAATGTAAATTTGATTTTCGAGCCTGAGCGTAACTATGTTCTCTAAGAGGAGCCTCGTTTTTATACAGAGAAATATAGGTATTTTAGGGATAACTTCCAATTTACTAGTGTAAATTCAACATATATAAGCTCGGGGAAAACATTATATCCTGGCGAGAATTATATTATTGGTTAATAAGTAAGTAAGAAGGTAACTGGGTAGCAAAGTAGCTGGCGCCTCCATTCTAGGTATGTACTTACTTAGGTACCTACATAGGTAAGGTAGGTAGGTAGTAACTAAGGTACCTTAGGAATGCTGGTATCAAGTTGATTATATAATCACACCATTTCCACCGAGAGGAACCAGCAGGACTTATGCGCGACATTTGGGCATTGAACAAACCCCTCAAGCAGAACTTCTCCCATCACTTATTCCGATATATCGTCCATCTTCATAGTTCGATTCTCAACAAAAGAACAGCTCCCATCCGCCACAATGTCTGGAGAAATGGAAGTCGACCCACCTGTCTCTCAAGAGCAAACATCCGAAGCCCCCACAGGCAATGGTGCCTTCGAACCACGAACACAAACAGGAGCTGTTGCTGTGCGCAGTATCGAAGGCTGGATTGTGATCGCAACCAATATTCATGAAGAAGCTTCTGAAGAAGACGTGACAGACCTTTTTGCCGAATATGGCGAGATCAAAAACTTCAGTTTGAACCTTGATCGCCGAACGGGTTACGTGAAGGTAGGTTTGTGTCCTTTTGGTTCTCCCTCCCCTGTCAAGAATTTTTGACCATTGAAAATTTTCCTATGCCGTTTGCATCAATCAATATAAAACACCCGCTCAAGAGCCATCGTGACTATAGGGATACGCATTGATCGAATACTCCACGCTCCCCGAAGCCACGGAAGCGATTAAAGGTTTGAATGGAACCAAACTACTTGATCAAACGATCAGCGTCGACTATGCGTTTGTTCGACCACCCCCCTCCAACAAAGGAAAAGCTGGTGGACAAAGAGGCGGACGTGGGGGGCGAGCTCGTAGCAAGAGCCGCGACCGAAGTCGCAGTCCCGGGGCCGAGAATCAGAGAGAGTAGAAGAAAATACTCTACTTATACATTGAAACCGATGCGCCCTTCCACCTCCATCTTCTCCTCTGATTGCACTGCGATGAACTATGTCCCTTTATCCTCCCTACCTCTCACATCCCCACTATTCCCTCCCTCTTCTTTTTGGCCTCGCATAATCTTTCATTGGAGCTGAGGGTCTCTAAAACTCGATATTTCTCGGCTACTTCCATCGGGCCCCTTCGTGCTAAGAGTCGAAAGCGCTTGTTGCCGGCAGTTTTATCTGTTTACCATCTCACGTGGGCACCTTTGGGAGGGCACCCATGAGTATGATAATCCAGGAAAATCTTTGTCGGCATCCTAATCTACTAATGGTGTAGTATGGACCCTTCCCTTTGGCTCTGTCGATCTTCCCTCCTTTGCTAATGCGGAGTATAGAAGAGCACCGAACGGTTAATCCTTAGAGATAGCATAGTATCTCCCAAGCAAAAGAGGAAAAAAAAAAAAAGAGGATGTCTACTTTTTTGTGTCTTTAGTATGGTTATTACTATCAGTATTATTACTCTCACCCCCGCGTGATCCACGCAAGTATCTTGTGACTAGGAGCTATGGCTTTTATTCCTTCTTTTCCTTCTTCTTCTACTTCTTCTTTTTCCCTCTTGTGTCCCCTCATTTAGTTGCTAGCGTCGATATCGCCCTCACTTGGATATCTACCCAAGATTTGATTTGCGTAGAAGGGGACATTGGACCCAGTTCATCGATATCACACATACCCATCCCCACGAGATCTCGGGCCCGAAAAGTTTAAAAGCCCAACAATCTAAATGAATCCCCAAGTTGTGATACGTGGGAATATCGGGGCTAAATATTTGAGACTTAAGGCTAGACATAAACACCTCAACCCCCAGATTCTTACTTTCTTTTTTTTTCCTTTGACCCCGCGTGATGCCATTCCAGCATGACCAGAAACCGGGCGCGAATCGGTATTGAACAAAGGACTATTGCCTCCGGCCCCCTACTTACTTTGGGTCTAATAAACATATCATATAATAATCCCTAATCAGTGAGGGAGAGAGAGAAAAAAGAAAAAGACCTGTAACAACTTACTATAAAGTTTACATGCTTTTATTTGTGATCTCAGCAGCCACTACTTCTCCCTTGTTTTCTATTATTTTCATTAACTCCTTCCTTCCTAGCGCATTCCACAAATCGAATCAACAGGAAAGACAAGACAGGGAAAAAAAGAGGGAAAACAAACTCTATTTAAAACTAACGATTGTTCATGCATTTTCTATGGGAGTGGTTTGTTGCGTACATTCCCCTGATAACTGGTCAATAACTACTTAACCGACTGTAGTTGAATACTTCTCTCCTTGTTCTAAGTACCTACCTATTTCTTTTTCTTCCCTTTCTCTCATTCTTCTTTTCCTTCTTCTTCATCTTTGCCGACATTATTGTCTGTCCTGAACGCCCCAGGGGCGGCTATCGAGATTCGTTTCTCCGCACACACGGACCGTTTGGGACCATCCATTCCTTATCGCTTCTCTTATCCTTCCTTACTTGCATATTAATTATTATCATTAAGACGACAAATTCGTGCTCCCAGGAGGGAGAATTCATACATACACACATACATATTTATATATACTCACTCACTTTCGTTTCATTTGGGGCGTTTTTCTCAATCCAATGGCATCATTCACATTATCCACTCGGAGTTTACTTTCGTTGATTATCTTTTCTCCTGCGGCCTATGCGCGGGCGCTGACCCAGGATGTCCCGCCACCTTTTTCTCCGGACGCTCAAATCCACCATAGTAAGCAACAGATCCCTCTCTTCTCGGATCGTTTCCTCGGTTCGACGCTACGCGACCTTATAGATGCCTTGGATGTGATGCAAGATGACTATTTCGAGGTATGGCAGGGAACTTGGCCAACCTCCATTGACTGGACCGCCGCTGTCTTGGAAACTCATGTATCAGCTACTCTACTTTCGTTGACCGCGACCCTAGAGGGTGGACTGTTGTCAAATATTCTACAAGATAATCTCGGAAGTGTCCAGCAACCTATGACTGTGAGTCAGAACTCGGGAGCCTTCGAAAACTTCATCAATCACTACTTTGACCATACCACTGCCTTTTACTTTGGACAAGATGCCTTCTCTGTGAGGAATGAGGCCTTTGATGACATGCTTTGGGTCGTTTTAGGCTGGCTGGAGAACATCAAGTTCCAAACTTTGCATTCCGACTTACATTATGATAACCCTTCATGGCCTGAATACGCAAGGCGACCCTGGCATGGGACTCAATACCAATCACCGGCTGCTCATCGGGCACGGGTATTCTACGAACTTGCCTCCGATGGGTGGGATACAAGCCTTTGTAACGGAGGGATGATCTGGAATCCCCGCTTGACTCCATACAAAAATGCCATCACAAATGAGCTCTACATCTCGGCGAGCATCGCGATGTATCTTTATTTTCCCGGTGATTCTATTGAATCGCCCTTCATGGGTAGCAACGCGACTGAACAATCCTCATACGTCGGTCTCTTTAACCCTACCTATTTGAACAACGCAATTGAGGCGTATAGGTGGTTCAAGGACTCCAACATGACTGGAATTGGTGGTCTATATGCCGATGGATTCCACATTCGCGGCTGGCAAGGCACCGAACATCCGGGGACGCGCAAGTGTGATGTCCTCAACACCATGGTATACACCTATAACCAAGGAGTCATCCTGAGTGGCCTTAGGGGCCTCTGGCTAGCTACTGGCTCGGTCGAGTACCTCCAGGATGGGCACGAACTTGTCCGTAACGTCATGAGGGCGACTGGGTGGCCCCGAACTAACGACCAGCGATGGTCGGGCCTGGGTCGGGCCGGTATTCTCGAGGACACATGCGACTCCATTGGCACCTGCTCCCAGGATGGACAAACGTTCAAGGGTATCTTTTTCCATCACTTTACCGAGTTTTGTCGACCTATAGTTCCACAGGAAGAACGCTTCCTAAGCTCCCAGGCGAGAGCAGAAAGCAGTTGGAGACGGTCCTATGAATCCCATCGAAGCTTATGCAACACGTACCGTCCTTGGGTTGAACACAATGCCAACGCGGCTCTTGTGACGAGGAATGATGAGGGCAAGTTCGGCATGTGGTGGGGAAGGAAGTACCGCGTATTCGACAATACTCTCAACCACGACAGCCCTCAGCCTCGCGGGGCTATCGATTACCGGAACCACCCAAATCTGCTAGGGTCAGACGTGTGGGGGAACGTGACGGCACTGGTTGAGTCAGTCGAAGAGCTGACGAAGGATCTGGTCAAGAAAGGTGGCCAGCCTGAATACAATGACCGAGGTCGGGGTCGCACTGTAGAAACACAAGCTGGCGGTGTCGCTGTCCTGCGAGCTCTGTATCAGTGGAAAACCACTGAATCATTGTTGGGCAGTCTTTCCTAACGTTGGAAGCATCATTATGTTTCTATCTTAGCATTCTTGGGGTATCCATACATTCATGTGCGGCTTGGATAAGCCGTTGGGTAAAGTTTTGGAGGGTTGTGTATTATTCTTTATTTTTTAGACTTAGTTTTGAGCGTTCTGCGAATTCTTTTTGACCTTGTCTTGCATCATCATCGTCATGAACACATTGGTAGCAATACATATTGACTAGTTGGGATTGACATCGCGCCGCAATGACCCCTCGTAAAATATATAAGCTACAAAAAAAGGTTGTGAGAGGATTATCGTCGGCAAGTATCACTCAATTGGATACCTGCATCGACATGCCCTCGACCCTTGTCAGTGATGCTTCCTGTCACGGGTTCGGGTGTCTTTGCCTTGGTTTAGGTACCTAATGTAAGTAATATATATAGCCACGTCAAAGCGCGCGCGCACACACACACACACACACACAGACACGCAATCCCAGGAAAGGCAAAAATTCTGAATATTATCTTTCTCCATCCCTCCGCTCTCTCTTCTCTTTCTCTCGCCCACGCCTCCAAAATTAACATTAAGAATTATAGGTGGACTCCTACTCGTTTAAGTCAAGTGTATGTATGTATGAGCTGCCACCAAAGTATGACTAGGTTGGTAGGTAGGTATGAACCCTGTTCTCAGGGCGACCGCACAGACATACCACTAGCTAACTACCCGGGGACCTACTTATTATTACCTACTACCTATTTCCTCCTACAGCATCGCATTGATGGACCAACACAACAATGTCTATCATCATCGTCGCCGTTACCGCCACCCGATGATCATTTTCTTCGGTCGAAGATCGAAGGCGGGTATAGAGCTGATCGTCTGATTATTACCCATGTAAATTAACCAACAATACTCCGTAGTTAACCAACTACAGTATCAAGCTACCTCACCTACCTACCTACCTAGTACCTACTACACTCAGACAAGTATTTGGGGAGGTATGGCTCCTCAGGCAGACAGGCAGACAGGCAACCTTTCCCTCCTCCTCCTAGGTAACTACCTGCCAATTAAAGTGGATGGAACTGCCAGTTAGTAAGGTATCATCATTCAGGATTCATCTACTCTAGGTAGATAATAGAGGACTCCACCAACTAATTGATTCAATAGCTAACTAGTCAGCTGATTAGTTGGCTTAGCTGTATAGCTAAAGAAGAAGAAGAAAATTATCATCCTCTCAGTACTAGGTAGTGGTAATGGAACTTGAAACTGGAAGAATGCACGAACACCTACCCACCTTCGGCCGACTTGCCTTTTTTTTCTTTTTCAACTCGATTCTCTTGTTCTTATCATAGAAAGTAGTTAGTTACCCATGTTTTTAATATTGTATGTAAGAGAAAGGGAAAGTTAGAAAGGAACTCCACCTATCTATCTCAATGGAGGCTAAATAGCAGAATTAAAAAAAAAAAAAAAAAGAAAAAGAAAAAAAAGGAAAGAAAATAAGAAAATAAGAATTCAACGGTCAAAGTGACAGAATCTTCTTCTTCCTTCTCCTCTCTACTTGCCTTACCTCTCTCTCTCTCTCTCTTTTTCTCTCGCTTGCTTATGACCTATGAACGGGTATAACTAAACCTCCATTCATCCCCCCACTCTCTCTGTATCTTTATATGCGTATTGTGTGCTTCTCTCCCCAGTCGAGTCGGGTCAAGTCAGGTCAGAGAGCAAGAGGTCAAGGTCAGAGTCAAATGCCAAAAAAGCAAGGCCGGACCTCCACCCCTCCCTCCCTCCCTCCCTACCCAAGAGTCCCCTCCCCTTCCTTCCCCTCCCTCTGGCCCCCTCTCTTTTCTCTCTCTCTCTATTTTTTTTTTTTTTTTTTCTTCTTCCTTCTCACAGTAAATCCATCGGCTCAGAGAGAAAAGAGCAAAGGCAAGTACTCCCGAGTCATGGTTCTTTTCTTTTTCTTCTTTCATTCTTTTTTTTTCTTTTTCTTTCCGCACCCCCATAAGAGAAAAAAAAAAAAAAAATTCATCCTTATTCCCACGCATGATCTACACCAGGCTTGCATTGCGGAAGCGCTTGTTTCGGTTCCGGACGCGAGGATTAAACCTGATCTGGTAAGAGGTTTGGAGGGTGAACTTTATTATTATGGGGCCAACATAAATACCACACGATAGTAGTTAAAAGACGTTTTAAACATTATCATTATCATTACTAGTTAGTAGGTGTTACTGCGTACTGTGTGTAGGGTGAAGATGAAGGGGAAAAAAAAGAAAAAAAGAGGTGGCTGACCGAGGTATGTCCATGGCCATGGTCGTGGTATGCAGTTATGCAGAGTGATAACTAGTAGTCTACCTACTAGACTAAGGTATCTACTAGGTAGATACGGGATGTTTGGGAGCGCCAGGGGGGTGTTTGAGGAGGAGGAGGAGGCGGAGGAGAAAATGAAAAAAAAAATAGAGAGTATCGAGATAGAGTGGATAAAATCGAAATCAACAAATAGTATTATTCAGTATACCTGGTAGGAGGTAGGGGACTCGGGAATATAATCTATCTATCTATGTATGTGGTATGTCGGTAGGTATGTATGTATGTATGTATGTATGTAGTATGTACATAACTCCATTTGCCTGCCTCTGGAAAAGATATATATATTATCTATGTATTATCTATTCTTAATAACGATAGTAAATAATGTAATAGTTAACTTGTGGCTTAATCTTTTTTATTTTTTCCCACTTTTATGTTCATATTCATCCATACCATAGGTATTCTCTTATTATTATTTGCGTGGTCAATTTCATTTGGGAGGGGCAATGGCGATATAAAACCTCATTTATTAATTAATTAATATAGTACTTACATGGAAGATTAAGATCCCAGCTAGTTAACTGTTAACTATCTAGCTATTATCATCCTATCCAAGTTCAAAACAGGAGATAATAACCAGTATCATTTTCTGGTTGGTTAGAATTTATCTTTCTCATCCTTTTTTTTTTTTTTTTCCCTTCCCTTTCTTTTATTCCTTTAATTTCTGGATACTCTTCCTTTTTTCCTTTCCTTTTTTCTTGTTTTTTCCTTTTTTTTGTTTCCTTTTCCCCCCTCCCACCCCCCCCCTCCCCCCTCTCAAACAACGCAAAACTCATTCCATTTACCTAGGTGAGCTCTAATAGGTATTTGAGGTTAATTCTAATCGGTAACGCACCTGCATTACTATTACCTCCGCTGCGTTTAGAATGGTGGGTAGGTGGTGGCGACCGGGATTTCGATAATAGGTTAGGTGTTGGTCGAGTTACGTTGTTTTAAGCATGCGAAGTGGAATTATCATAATTTTTAAAGCGTTTCCAGGAATTCAAATAAAAATAAATAAATAAATAAATAAAAGAAAGGAAAAATAAATAAATAAAGTAATAATGAAAAGACGGCCTTCTTATGTCGGCATACAATCGGTCGGGTTCTCTTGCCTATAAAAATATACATAATAACCTATATTCCGCCGAAAAGTCATTTATTCCGGCAATTACCTACTACTAACTCGTATAGGTATACCTCTACCTAGGATACAGTACAACTATGGACACAGCACATACCCATCTAGGTCATGGGTGACAGGGAGGAAGATATATGCCGGGCATGGTATGGATTCGCGGGTGGTATCAAATATATATAAGGTATCTTTCTCTCTCTCTCTATGCACCCATTGTACCCTGTCCCTGGATGAAAATGGTTTTATTTCCCCCACCCTGCCTCCAATGACCAAATGTGACTCTGACTCGGGTTGGAATTTCCCCTAATTCATTCTTCCACTGTGATTAGACTTCGATTAAACCTGCCCCTGTTTGCGGTCTTTTAGTGCGTGGGATTGAATTCGAATTATGTTTGAGGGAGTGTGTGCGCCCCAGGGGGGAAGGTCTCCAATGGAGAAGAAGGGAGGGGGGGGGGTTAAAGGGGAGAGGAGTTTGATTTGTCCGTTACACGTAAGTTGAATGGACGAAAAAAAAAAAAAGAATAGAAAGGAAAGAAAAGAAAGGAAAAAAAAAAAAAAGGTAAGGGGAGAGGAAGGAAGGAAGGAAGAATTGATAGGATTATTAGCTAGTTGTTTACGATCCTCCTCATCGAAGTGCGAAGTGCGAGTGGTAACCGTCTTCATTGAATGGAGATAACTACCCAAGTAGGTAGATAAACACTCGTCGATAGTGGATGGATGGATTATTGAGTCGGCGGCTAGGTGCCGGAGCTCAATTTCAGAGTAAGCCGGGGTCTATCAAAGAGAGACAAGATCCATGGAGAAAGGCCAGTCAAGTGTTCAGCCGACTTGGTGGTGGTGGTGGTGGTGGTGATATGGTGGAAGGATTCCGACAGCTCTTGAATAGGTAAGTAGTTGCATGCAGCTTAGACTATACGGTGAAGAATTTATTATTTAGAATTGATCTGGAGGAGGGGGGCTGATAGGTAATAAGTAGTGATCGGGCCGCTATGTAACCACCTACAAGACAGTACTATACAATTAACGATCATATCAGGTTAAACACTATAAGTTATAATAAGATAACATACAATATTATACTTCTATTCACTATAGTTTTATTTACGCCATGCTTCCTCTGAGATGGTACTAAGAACCTAAATTTTCCAGAATAACCTCCTAGCTTGTGTCTAGGAGATCTGGAGATGAGCATAATATAGATGTAGTATAGATATTTAACCAACTACTACCAAGATAGGTATATAATCAATCACTCTTTAACGCCTGCAGAGTCTATTTTTGAGATATCAACCAAGTTCGGTAGTAGTAGTAGTGAAGGGTGCCCAGGGCCCCAGGGGGAAGGGGGGCGCCGGCCGAGCAACCCCAAAAAATATAATAAAAATAAAAAGTAAAATAAAATTAAACTGACGCGGACCCAGGTTAAGTTTTTCCATGAAAGTTTACTTTTCAATGATTGCTCAGCCTTGTGAATATCATTATCATTATTATTATTATTATTTTGCTAGCCTCATATTCCTCTGTGCCGCCCTCCTCCACACACACACATACCCCCTCATACCCTTATCTTCTTAGTGGTTTGCTTCCATGCATTAATTGTTACCGTTTCTACCTCAGTCAGCTTGTCGGGTCAGTCGCCCATTTACTAAAGATACCCAGGGTACATCACTTTGAATGACTGCGACCGACCCGAAATATTCTCGAGGCTACCTCCTCGCCTGCCTAGGTAGGTATATATGTCTAGGTATCTATCTATCTCTCTACCTTACAAATGGCCTTTTATTTATTTATCTATATTATTATTGAAATCAAAGGGTAAATCAAGTGACCATGTTAACCTTAGTGAGACTCAAATTTGATCGAGTTGGATCAAGAAGACCAATAAGGATATTACGGACGGATGATGAGGGACAAACCGACCAGTAGCAGATTTAAGATCAGCAGTTCTTTATCGTCATCCAAGCAGGGATCTTGCTGTATCTGTTGGGTTTGTGATTTCGTCATAGGTAGGTAGGCTAACTATTATTATTTATTATTTGTATTTTTAATTTGATTTTCTTTTTTTTTTTTCTTCCATTTTTTTTTTTTTTTTTTTTGAGAGAGAGAGAGAGAAGAGAGCCCTGAAGCAGATTATTTTATAGAAAAATACATTTTGTAACTGACAAATACATTATTATTGCATTTTTTGGTAAGTAAATAGGGATTTCTTTGAATGTAACATAGTATAGATGTATTTATAACTACTCTATACTTCATAATGAATTGTTTCGACCCTGCTGCCCTCTTTCCAGGGAAGGGACTGACTGAACCAAACAATTGCCCGAGGAAGAAAGTAGGGGAAAAAAAGAAAGAAAACCATTGCTCTGGTTGCTCACGCTGTTTCCGCTCACAAAAATTAGGGTAAAAAAAAAAAAAGCTCAACCTTGGTTCCATTACTGAGGAGGAATGGGACCGGTGGAGTAGAGCAAGTCACGCGGCGGAGCTGTGGTACCCTTACGTATGCAGTTTCTCAGGACGGAAGACCAGTAACTATTTAGTACACAATAGTTTGGTATGAAAATACTAATACACGGGGAATATCCTCAATTATTTGCAATTTAGAAGGTAGGCCTGAATTGAATGAGATTCAACAACATTTTTGGGATTCCTCTTCCTTGCCAGAATATCTGAACGGTAAAAATTGGGAAAGGGGAAGGGCCTTTAAATACAAGAGTAAGAAAACAACAATGTAACTGCTGTTGTTTATCAATGATCTATAAGAATGATCATCCCCCCTCAGAGGAGTGAATGTGGCAACTGCTTTCCCCTTATTATGTCACCGAGCATTTATTAGTGTTTTACTAGTCAGATGTTGACAACTGTCATGTTAGAAAATAAGAAGACAAAAAAAAGGGCAAAGGGTTCAAACCGTGGTTCTTTTCCCCATCGGGTCACAGGTTCATCCTCAAGGGTGTGCCACACTGCTAAACCTGCAACCTAGCGCTCATGCGGGGGTTAAGGAACACTTTCAAATGGCTCGTTGCATGGTTTAACGTTCGGATAAACGTTTCCTCCTCATTGGCTATGGGGTTCTTGTCATTTCAGGCCCTCTCTCTTCTTTGCTTTTTTCTTACATCGGTCGGGATTGGGAAGAACAAGGGTGGGGGATTGAGGAAGAAAGAGGAGGAAGGAGGAAGATTCTATCCGACAAGAGGATATTGTTCCGGGGAAAACTTATCGTTCGGATAGGTAAGTCGAGGTCTGTGGTAAGAAGCATATCTCTCCTCCTCGATTTCAGGCACTACTTAGGTTTCCTCTAGCTAGGAAACAACCGGGGGAAACGTTCCGGTCATCCATCAACAGCCAGATGGGGCTCATGTATGCAACTGCACCTTACTGCAAAATTAACCACAATTGTATGAGCTAGTTTGAAAGGAAGGAGGGTAGAAAGAATTTATTCTTTTTTTTTTTTTAGAGGGATATTATTTGACCAAGCCCGCAGAAAGTGACGTACTTTGAAGATCTATAATCCGCACCCCATACTGTACATGAATAAAGAAGAAGAATGGAATATTCTTTAATTCCACTAATCTCTTAATACAGGTTGAATATAGGCAGGCAAGGAGAAAGACAGATGAATAAGATTGGGGGCTTTTTTATTTTCCTTTTTTTATTTTTATTTTAATTAATTTTTCTTTCCCAAAAAAAGGTTGTAGTAAATTGAAAAAATAAAATAAAATAAAATAAAAAACAAAAAGGGAACACAAAAAACAAAAAATTTAAAAATTAAATAAAATGGATCTGTTCCTTGTATGGTAAAGCCTATGAAAAGTAAAGGCCAATGAGAGTCCTTAGACATGATGTGCTCTACCGTTAGGGTGTCAATACAGGTATCTACACCGTTCCGAGTATCGAGTTAGTCTTACTAACTCAATAATACCTTTGAATGGAGTGGTCCGCTGGAACCGCAAGGGACATTGATCCTAACTCTACCAAGAGAGGATTCTGTTCCTTCCCCGAGCCATTTACCCATGGCTGGGGAAAGGCGTTTTTATTGATCGAGATTTGATTCCCACTATTTTGGGTCGGCGTTTTTAATGACCACTGGGAGGCGTTCTCCGTAGGTTTTGAACTCACTAAAGAAGAAATCCTTCCAGGAGTTTCAATCCCACATACCCTATTCATGATCATCATACACACGCAGCATACATACACCTTACATTCAAGACAACTAAGAGGTAGGAGGAATAGAAAACCCCGGGTATTGATGATATGTGTGATTCGGTTTCGAGAATGAATAAGTCATAGAGGGCAATTCCTGCCGCTCTCAGTGATGATGGATCGGCGTCCTGCATCGCCTCTGCCGTTTTCGCCTGCCTACTGTGTCGATCGTCACTTGCTGTCATGATCAGTCAGAGAAAACCTATTTGGGAAATGCGTTTACTGCTGCAGTGGAGTTGGAAAGTGTCCCGAAATGCACTGGAAACCCTCACTGTGTTCATCTCCGATGTTTGATCGACTACCTCTGTTACAATGATGATGATTCTTTCAACATCACTATGGAAGTTTTTCTTGATGCTGCGCACTCTGGAATGTTCAGATCAGGGTGGCGACTATCAAACTCCTTCTAATGAGGGTTTTTTCGTAATACCGGTCTCTCAGGACAAAATCGGGCTATTAACTCAGGTAGTTATATCGTACCTTGATTGGTAGTCGCTTTTCCTTCCTTCCCGTCCCTCTTTCTTTATTTTCCTTTAAGGTTAAGGCGAAAAATGGAATATCTCAGGTGTCGTGTGTTTCATAGGATAAAAAGAGCATCCGTCACTTTTATGACTTTAGTGGTAGTGAACATTGCGTGACCTCATCACTTAAGCATGAGACCTTTATTTGAGCCACCCCGTTGCTGGATTGGCTATCATTCCATATTTTCCCGTTCATCACCTCGGCACTTCTGATTGGAGGTATACTTGCCTTGTACGAGTAATATGAAGCACAGATAGTAGGAAACGTGATAATAGGATGGATCATGGCAGCACGACCATAAGGAATGATCGCGGAGACCTTCGTCATAGTACCTACTGATGCGCGGATGGCCACCTGCCCCCTCCCCCCGGGACCCTCTCCCACCACAGCTTTTTGGATCATTCATATTTTGTACATTTTCATGGATGATGAGGATCATCACCTTTGCTCCTCCTTGTTGGTGGGTTTCGCCCCCCCTTTAGGGACTCTGGTTCTCTGTTAGGTTGAGCGCCGTCGAACCAAGGGGCTTACCATCCTGGAACGAAAATTATGGCTAAACGCACTAAAAGGAAACGAACCCCTAAACATCCCCGCCGCCCACCAACCACAGAGAGCCAATAATCCATGCTTCGCCGAAACATCTGAACATCATTGTACACTGCCAGGCCAGGAGTGTGGGCATGATTACGTTTATAATAGTCATTTCATTGTCTACCGAGCACTTGTCAGAGGCAAATCTCTGCCTGTGCTCGGTAGGAATGATTCTTTTTTTTTTTTTTTTTGACAAGAAAGAAAGGTGACTAAGAGAAATTAATACAAAAATAAATAAATAAAAAAGAAAGAAACTCTTTTTTTTTTAAAAAAAAAAAAAAAAAAAAGTCAAGCGTCTACATTCTCCCAATGTACCTACGTCACGTATTATTCTTTCACATCTGCGTAAGCAATACGGCGATAATCCGTATCAGTGGCGGCCACGAGTCTCTCAAACCACCAACTTTCTTTGGGACTAGCTCCTAAAGAGGTAATCAGAGGTTTATCCCGTCTTTTTCTCTTCAGCTTGTAGCTTTACGTATGTGTCATACCGAATTTTGTTATTATTATTATTATTACTGCTTCCTGCCCAAAGTACATACGACCTCCTCAGACGCCGCTCGGTACCAAGGAGGGAAGGCCCGCTAGCGTGGACTATCGGGAGTTCACACTACAAACTGGAGTAACTACTGCCTTCGGAGTATAACTACTACTGCCTGTGGTATGAGAAGAACAAGCCAGGACTAAAGCACACCGTAGCCGTGTATTACCCACCTTGTACTGTCCCTCTCCATAGTATGTATTATTGAGTATTGTTAATTACCGAGAAATGAGGGTGTTCTCTGAGCTTCTTATTATTATTTATTATTTATTATTTTTATTATTATTACTTTCCCAGTAGTACTACTATCATCAATCTGCTTTCTCATAAGATGATAATAATAATTATTATTACCACCACCACCTTTACTATTCCTACTCCCACCGCTACGGCTACCTCTGGCTCCCACCGTCGCTAGCATTATTATTGCAACAAACTATTCCTACCAGAGACCTTCCCTTCTCTCGACTTTTTCTTTCTTGTTGGATTAGATTTCCCTCTCTCCTCCCCTTTCCACGAGTTGTGATTGTTACGATTGTCCAACTTTTGCATACGCCCGTTTTCGGACTATCAAACTGCCTCCCTACCCAACATCACTCGAATAGCGCAGCGACTACAGAATACTGCGAAGAGGAAAACAAGAAAAGAGAGGAATCAAATCTCAAATTCGAATATCAAAGATAACGGGTTTAAGGGCAAAGCTAGTCATTTAGAAACGTTCCCGAATTGCTTTATCCTGAGTATCAGTTGTCTTTACCCAACTTCGCTTAACACCGACGCTCTTCTTTTGCCCCCCTCCTCCCCATTTCATTCTTTTCTTTCAAGCTTTCTTCTCCCTTCCCCTGGATCGCTCCAACCTTTTCTTGTCTATTTTTTCTTCTTTTTTTTATTTGTTTTATTTTATATTTCTTTATTCTTTCCATTTTGTGTTTCCAATTTCACTTTTCATTCCTTATTTTGATTTTTTTTATTATTTACTTTCGCCCTTCGCTTTGACTTTTTTTTACCTTGTCGTTTCATTTTTAGCATAGCATCAACATACCACCCTAGAGGCCAGTCTCTTGATTTCACAACCTTACCGAACCCCGACAGCTACCTCCAGCGAAAACGCAGATTCTTGATCTGAAGTAATCGCTAGAGGTAGTCTTCTTTCCAACGAAGTCTACTTGATTAGTTTTTGATCTTTCGACACAAATCAACATCTGTGTATTAGCCTTTTAAGCGACCACTTTGAACCACAGGACCTATCAAACCTAACCACCAAATCCTAAACCAAAAGAATATGGCGTCGACGTCAGAAATACACGGCTCATCTCCCGTCCCAACCTTACCTCAGCCAAATGATAACGGTCGCGCTCATATGCCCACACTTTCTTCCTCTTCCTCCATATCTGACGCAGAGAACGAACGAAGAGGGCGATCTGAACGCCCTCGTATGGCTAGTCGGAAACCTAGCGCCTCTATTTTAGTCCCTCGAGATCATCCTGAAATTGAAATCGAAGAAGAAGAATTTCCACCAGACGACGCCAGAGCCATGAGTCCTCGCCGGAATTCCGCAGACCTTGAGCGGCTGGGCAAGGAGGCTAGACAGACTCTTCAAGAGTGAGTTTTTCACCTCTTTTCTAATCCCCCACTATTGGGGTGAATTTTATTTAAATTAGAGATTCCTAATTGCTCAAAATCTTGTTAGACAAGCCAAGGCTCTCCAGTCCTCTCTCCAAGCCCTAGCAGAACGGATTGAAGCGGTAAAATCTGATCATGATAAGCTCGAAAGTGAGAATAAATTTCTTCAGGATTATATTGGAGGATTAACTCGAAACATGAAGACTGAAATGTCAAGAACAAGTACCAAAGTCAAGAAGTCACAGAAATAAGTTGACAAAGTCAACGCCCCGACTAATAATACGCCGACGGTCGGGGTTCTCTCCGCTTTCAGGGAAAGCGAAGAACCTAATCAGTACACCAAACATGAGACATTCCGGTTTCCTTGCCGCGGTGTTCTCAGAGTTTTAGTTGATTCCCTTATGTTCTCGATACTGCATAGACACCTATCTACCTTCCTTGAAAGGAGTGCATATTCAACAAGATACGTGATACAGAACGAAGAAGCTGGTATTGGGTCGCTACGTTATATTGGGAGTTGAAACGACATTCATGACGTCTATGAGGCCGGCAGGTTTACCTTTGCTTCCTTTAAGGAGCTAAACTCAAGATACGCGAACATACTCCTTAGCTTTATCATCTCGCCACACGAAACAAATCGAGATGAACCAAAAAAGGAAAGAAAAAAAAATTATAAGAATAAAATACACCCAAAAAATCCAGAGGGAAAGATGACGGAGAAAGGAGTCCTCTAGTGAAGCTTTTGCTAGATGCGCTTGAATCGTGCGATCACTCTGCGGCTGATGATCGAACATGATGATCCAAATTCCCAATTTCTTACCCGACCAATATTTTACGACCTTTACCGCTTTATGTCCATCGCCAATTCTGGTGACATCTGTCCCCACACAATCCAACAACTGTGACATCATTGTGTGATATGTGTTGGCCTATTAAGTCTACTTCAACTGTCTTGGCGCTAATGCGTGAGGCTGATGACCAATCCCAGATCAACTATGTTGATAATGTGACCTCTTCTTGCAGAGTCGCACTGGGGGGTCCGAATTTCAACTGTTCATATTGAGAAAATTTTCCTCCACCCACCCCCTACTTCACCTCATTTTATGTTTCATCATGCTTTTTCCTTTTTATTTATTTTTTTTTCTCTCTTCTACTGGCGGCCTGGTGTATTTTTGTGGCATAGCACGCTCGGCGTTAGGAACTTTCCTGGGACCATTACTTTATTAGACTTGGTTTGATATTGGAAACCGCAACTGGGCGCATCTGTTTCTCACGGTCTGCACGCAATGCAAGCGCGCAAAAAAGAAAAAAAAGGGCGGGAAAGCATTTCATGGAGCAACCAAATGATTTTTCTTCCATCCCTTTTACTTTTCTTTTTCTTTTTCTTTCATTTTTATTTTATCAAATTACTTTCTCGACATCCACCCTCTTTCAATTACTTATATCATTGTGTACATTGGAACCGTGAATCGTCCTGGTTTGACGACGCGGTCGACTCTATTTGGCTCTGAAGACATTTGCTTTGACATACCCAGAAGCGAGCGGTTGATTCATTCATCATTGAAAGGCATGGAATGAAATTGAATTTCAATTCAAACTATCTCCCATCTCTTTGTGTAATCCTAGTTAGTACATGTACGCATTCCGGTCCATTTTGGTGGGACTCGATTTGATGCTTGAATTCTCCAAGTGTCATCAATAAGTTAAGGTATGAGTCCCATGTCGCCAAGTTACTCGGCCGCATCAAGGCCACTTTTATCTAGAGCACTTCACAATCTTAATCTAGATACAGGATCGATATAACTATGACACGCCTACGTGGGTACTCATATTCTCCACATCTCATTGGGGGTAGATCCTGTTTTGTTTTGGTTATCTGGTCCGCTATTCATAACTTACATAGATCTAATTTAATTGGTAAATTTGTAGTCTCAGTAGATGTGGCGTAATTTATTTATGAGCACTTTGTGTGGAGTACTGTATCATTTTATTGAAGGCGTTGATCTATCCAAAAACAAAAAAAAAAAAAAAAAAAAAAAATCAATTCCGTGTTTGTTTTTTATGTGCTCCCGCGTCACCACTATTATTATTATTATTATTATATTTATAATAGTATAGGTCCTATTACTATGAATATAAGTCTACCTTTTATATGAACGATAAAATAAATAGAGATATATACATTAATGTGGTGCGGTGCATAGTTATATCGTTAATTTTAAGCCTCATGGGTAGTTAGGCGTATCTGCTATCTATCTATCTATAAGGCGTAGCTAAAGTATATTTATTCCCCGTACAGGGGGGTGGCTAAAGATACCGAGTAGCTTACCTGGGTAGCCTCCACTTCAAATCCTGAGTGGGAAGAAGGATGAACCAGGAAGACACGGGGGGAAAAAAAAAATAAAAAATAACCATAATAAATCAAAAGGTGTTAGTTACACAGTCAGTAAGGTGCTGAAGCTGAAAATCCCTGCAAGTGCAGGTGATGAAATTAAGGGAGGACGTTTGAGTGCAAGCCGCATACGTCATGTTTCATGTTGACAAAGGGCTGACTACTATTCCTTCCTTCCTACCTAGGTAGGTACCGAAGTAGGTCGTGGGTGTAGGCGCCGCTGAACCTGGTCCCGGAAAGATATTGAAATGAATCCTTTCAAACTGTTTTGGAGATAGAATAGAGCCTCTAAATTAGGTGTAGATAATAAGGCACTAAATATTGCATTCCAAAAAGAAGACTATTAACGATATGTCAATATTCTTTCCTTCACCTCCTAATGCCTCACTCTATAACCTGCTATCTTAAAAAGTACTGAACAATTACACTAGAAATCAAGAGTGAAGAGGCAAGCAGGAAAGGAAAAAAACAAAAAAAAAAAAAAAAGAAAAAAAAGAAAAAGAAAGGTATTTTTCTAGTTTATTTGCTTGTTTCATAGGACAGCACGGCTGTTATCAAAATTTCAACTTTCTTTGTGTGTTGTGTAAAGCCACCACTGGGCTTAAGATCTAAACTCGAGCTAAGGCGACAAATCAAACGCCGTATGTGGCACAAAAAAGAGGAACACCAAGACAAGACTCATGACATTAGTCAAGGCTTCGGGGGTGGGTTAGGGGGGAAATAATTTCACTGGGGGTTTGGGGGATAGATTTGATGGGAAGTATCAAGAGAAAGGTATGTTGAGCGGTGGAGACAGTAGACAAAAAAGTAAATTAAAAGAAACCAACGAATATTTGAATCGAGAAACCATAGACAAAGGAGGCCGGGATAACTAGCAGAAAGACGTCAAAACGGAATAAAACACCTGGGAGATCGCCAAGTGAGAAAACGAACGAAGGTGGTGTTGCGAATGATCTTCCTTGGCCCTTGGCGCATGTTTAGAACCTACGCGACTTCAGAGATCATACATCACCGGTTTAGTTTCTATTCCTCATAGCAACTCCTAATTTTGGTTTTTCTCTCACTGACAACTTCGCTTGTCTTCTAGGTTGGCTCTATTATCTAGGTTGGGGACGCGAGTCCATTCATCTCTTCCTTACTCGGTAGGCTTCTCATCCTCAGCGGGAGCATCCTTCTTCTCGGTGGCACCGGTCTCCGGAGCAGGCTCAGCCTCGGAAGAGGTCCAGAGTGTCTAAATCGCGTGAGTGAGGGTTCGTTAAACATATCTAGTATGTAGAAAAGAGTTCTTACCAGGTTATCCCTGAGAAGTTGCATGATGAGAGTGGAGTCCTTGTAGCTTTCCTCGCTCAGGGTATCGAGCTCTGTGAGGCAAAACGAAAGTGGGAGAAAAGGTTAGTCTTCGTGATTCGTTTTGAGGATTTAAAGTCTGACTGTGAAAGACATACCAGCAATAGCATCATCGAAAGCAAGCTTGGCAAGGTGGCAAGCCTGGTCGGGAGAGTTGAGGATCTCATAGTAGAAGACAGAGAAGTTAAGGGCCAGGCCAAGACGGATAGGATGAGTAGGGGCCAGGTCAGTTTGGGCGACTTCAGTCGCGGCCTTGTAAGCCTCAAGGGAAGAATCGGCAGCATCCTTGCGGCGATCGCCAACGGCGAATTCAGCGAGGTAGCGGTGGTAGTCACCCTTCCTGTTGAGATAAAAAAGACTTATATTAGTACGCTATCCAGCGGTCGCATTCTTTCGAAATCGTCAGCCAAACAACCTACATCTTGTGGTAGAAAACCTTGGATTCGCCGCTCTGAGCAGAGGGGATTAGGTGCTTGTCTAGAACCTCCAGAATATCATCGCAGATCTTGGCGAGTTCGGCTTCGATCTTCTGACGGTATTCCTTGATGAGCGCAACCTGAGACTCATTGCCCTTGGACTCTTCTTTTTGCTCAATCGAGGTAACAATTCTCCAGGACGCACGGCGGGCACCAATAACGTTCTTGTAGGCAACGGACAGAAGATTACGCTCTTCGACGGTAAGCTCTTCATCGGCAGAAGCGACCACCTTCATGTTCTCGACCATTTCTAAATAGATTTTCCGTCAATATGGAGGGCGCGGATTCCCAACCGTAGCTGGGGAGCACGGGAACTGACGAACCCTCGTAGCGCTCAGCCTGTTCGGCGAGCTTGGCCAAGTAAACAGCATCTTCGTGACCCATGTTGAAATATCTGATGGAGCCAAAGAGAGGTGGGGGAAAGCAGAGAGATTGTTAGTAAGATGCACTTTACACGGTGTATTTGAAGGGATGGGGGACAAGCAGCGTAGGCAGTAAAAGGGTGGTGGATGTGACCTCCACAAGAACGTGGGTGGTAAAAATGAAGCGAGCACAAGCAGGTAGATTAGGAGTGGGAGAGGGAGGGGAGGTGGGAAGTGAAGGCCTAGATTGCCAAATCAGGTGAGGGGCAAAGGTGAGGCTGTGAAGTCAAGCGGATCAACCTGCACCCAGGTCAAAAGCAGCCCTGTCTGCCCTACAAACCAGGGACCTTTAAGTCACATGGATGATGATGATGATGACCAGATAACCCCTCAAATGTATTCCAAATCGAAGCCCCCCTTCCCCCCGCCTGCGACCGGTGAAAAACGGGACCATGAGAGACACCACATGTTGTGACTTCGTTGATAGATTGCGTGTTGTACTGCTAATCCTTCACTCGGCTAGCCGTGGACAGTCTCGCAGTTGAGGGGAGGGGCGATTTTAGTCTAGACGGAGGTCTGTGGAGAGAGAGAGGATGGGGGAGGGGAGAGGGGAGGGTAAAGGTAAGACTCGACAGCAATTCGTTCATTACCAAACCTAAAGACTCCCAGGCGTCGAAATACGATTCGAAAAGTAGATGCGATGAGGGGAGAAAGTAGTACGATAGGGGTATTTGAGGGGATTTGAGGGAAGGGTGGGTGGAAGGAATAGGGGATGGGAAAGGGAGAAAGGAAGAGAGTAAAGAGAGGGACAGTGTACTCACCTGGCGCGTTGGCAATAACAACAACAATGAAGAGATAAAGTTGGATTGGAGAAAGATTAGGAGGAAGAAAGTGGAGGAGTGAGTGGGAGGAGAGGATGTAGAGAGGGTAAAAAAAAAAATCTAGGTAGGAGATTGGATTGGTTTGAAGGGGAAAATCAAATAAAGTGAAATTGAAATGGTAGTAGTAGGAGGAGTAATAGAAAGGAAGACTAGAGGGACACAATGAAGAGAGAGGGGGGGAAGAAGTGGGAGGGGAAAGTAGAAGGTGGAGGATTGGATTGGATTGGATTATTGGGAAGAGGGAGAGGGGGGGGGGAACCTAGGGAGATACACAAAACACTTTCCCTACTCAACAATCCCTCAACATACTTTTAACTCTCAAGAGATAGAGGTTTATATATTGTCTCTTCCTAGGTAGTAATGTGTAATGTGATTATTGATTTCTCTACAGGATTGGATCTTCAATTTCTATTTTTCTCTGGTATTCTCGAACTGGGAGAGGGTCACAGGGGGAGGGAAATAATAATAATAATAATAATAATAATGGCTTTCTACCTCTCCCTCTCTCTCTGTGTGCCTCTCTCTCACTGACACGCTCTCCCCTTCTCCCTAACATCCTGCTTTTTCTAGACAGTCCATTTTATTATTGTGTGTGGTTCAGTGGGCCACTCATCGTCATCCCTATTTGACTCCCGCCAATCGTCCCGCCCACACCAGAGATCCTCCTTTCTCCCCCCCTCCATCCCCATTTCTTATTGAATGAGCCTCGCGGCTAAGACAACTCTTTTTGCTGGTTATGGGGGTTGTGAGGAATAGTAGGTAATATTGGTTTTGTCCCGGAGGATTGATAGCTATTTTGGGTACGATGGAATCTCTTTTCAGGGTGATCCTTGGATGTGACGAGACCAGTTTTTTCTTTTTCTTTTTTTCTGTTTTCTTCTTTTCTTTTCTTTCTCTTTTTTTTTTTTTTTTTTTTTTTTTTTCATATATTTGTCCCCCTTCTTTTTCTTCTTCTCCCTTATTAAATCACCGCCATTATTAGGGATTCATTAGATCTCGAGATGACGGTCAAGAATGCCGGTTCCATGGGAAGACATACTAATGATTCTCCATTCTCAGTCAAAAGTACCTACGATTGATCAAGATGAGAATAATATAATCCTATGCTAGCATGTAACTAATGTCCAATATCAATTACACACTAATCGGATCACGTCAATACTCGATCACCATAAAATAATAATAGTAACTCGATATGCATACCGAGCTGCAATGCGTATTCTGCCTCATTCCAGAGCCGTCGACGGCATTCTCTCCTGTCACCGGCGGTATTTTTAGTACGCATACCGTTTCCCAGACACTGCCACGGTTCTCACATGACCAGTGCCGTTCTGGCCGGAATATCTGCTGCTGACTCATAGTGACATCACATGATCCGGTTCCCATCATCCTCTTGGTGTCGTCATTCGCGTTGGAAACTGCATCCAGACGTTTCTCGGTCTCTGAGATGTAGTTACCTAACTAGGTGGGTGATTGATGGGCCAATTTATCGAGAGCACTTGAAATGATAGCTAGTATTCCCTAGTTCTATTTAGTATACGATATTCAAGTAGAAAGACTCATATGCATGTTGTGTTGCGATTGGCCGCATAGTTGGTACGTAGTTTCCAGCTGGCTCAAGGAGGAAGCATATTAGCCTTCTTGCTAAGGTACCATCCATCCAGTCAGGCCATACCTAGGTAAGAATCCTGGTCAATAATAAGTACAGTCATCACCTCCCCCTCTCGCCTAGGTACTTTCCCTCTTTCTCTCTCTCTCTATCTTTCCTCTCTCCATCTTTCTTTTCACCTCCCTCATCATCTAACCTCTCCCTCTCTTCCCCTCCTAAAGCTCCTTGAGTGCTCCTACAACCAATCTTCACCATGCTCCGTCAATCCGTTACCCGCCCTCTCAACCGCCTCGCCCTTACACGGTCTTTCTCTGCCCTAGCCCCTAGAATGGGTGCTGGTGATACTGGTGCTCCTCGTTCTGGTGGTTCTCAGCAAGAGTATGCACATCCCCGTCGATCATCAAGATGATCTTTTCTCCCCTTGACCAATTTTCATCTATTAAAATTATAACTCCTTCAATGACATCACCATCACTCCACCATCGCAACCACCTCCCATTGTTAACATTGAAATCATCAGGGATCAATTCCGGCGTCGAGAAGCCGCCCAAGAAAACCTTTACATTCATCAAAAGGAAGCTGAAAAGTAAAACCTCCCCTTCTCCCCACCCAAAAATCTCATGACACTGGATCCGTAGATGTATATCCAAATAATTTTCGATAAAAACTAACCAATAAAAAAATATAGGCTCCTTCTTCTAAAGAAGAAGGTCCAAGAGCAGCGCAAACATCTCGATGAGCTCGACAAGCACATGTATGGCTTTCACTCCCCACATCCCTTCTCTCTCTCTCCTCGCTCCCACTATCTCTTCTATCTTCTGTTAGGGGAAGGGAAAACGGAGACAAGTAGAAAATGATTGTGAACTAATGCGAATCCCCTCCTGCTCTAGAGATGAAATGACCAAGAACCAGGGTGGCGAGCACAACTAAGGTTAATCGACAATGAGGTAATTACTGCTTCAGAAGCTGAAAGGATTTGTGGCTCTTTCTCGCTTCACGATTGAATGTTCAAGAATGGAAAAGACAAAAAGCAAATAAAAACACATTGAACATAATCGCCGGATGTCGCCTGTCCGATTGCATTTTTTCATACCTACCTACCATCGTATTATATCCACATCCATGATAGCTAGCCGTGGTGTATTTGCGCCAATGTATTCTATTCAATATACACTCTTGTCGAGCTGCGTATCGTATCGTTTCTCATCTACCTATACTATACGCCTTAATGACTATTTAGAAGAGGGAAAAGACCTTGGCTATCATATTACTTCGCGATTATTTTGCAATGGAGGACAACTCCGAATTTAACCCTACCTGCTCTAGAAAGGGAAAATATGATTATTAAAAAAAAAAAAAAGAAGAAAAGAAAAAGCAATACGAAGAGAAAGGGAGAAACAAGAACAAAAGGAAAACATGCGAACCCAATTCCCTGAGCCATCAAGTACGAACCCGTCAGTCAATCCAACCCTATTTGGCAGGTAATGCTCAATTAACTAACTGCTTGACTATCCAATTCCCGCTCTCCATTGGCTTCTTTTAAATCCTTTCTTCTCGTTATGTTTTTCTTTAAATAATTAGACAGACCAATCAATGAGACATTTCATAATTTACTTTGTTGATGAACCCTAGTCGGTCCATATCTATCGACGTCCCATGTAAGATCGATAAAAATCATCCGCAGCACTGCCGTTACCCATACCAGAGTTACTGAACCCGTGTCCAAAGCGCGATGACATGGCTTGTCCAGCCTTCTGTGCCGCGCTGACCTTGGCTTGCAGCTCGGTGGTGCCTTGGTCGATGGATTGTAGTTGGGAAAGGTGCGAGTTGAGGATACGGACGATTTGAGAAATCTAATATTGGCTCTCGTTAGTAAGTAGGCCATTAACTAACTAGGTAGGGAAGCGGCTCATGAAAAAGAAAGAAGGGTAGTGGGGAGAGGACGAACCGGTTCATCAGCCTTGTTTGTCTTGCTCAGGGTTGCGGAAGCACTGTTGACCTCGTCGATCATGCTGGAGAGATCCTTACCCATCTCATCTATGCGCTCAGAGAGTTTCTCGGCAAGTTTGTATCTGTTTTTTTTTAAAATTTCCTTTGGTTAAAACTTGACAATGGATCTATATCAAGAAAAGTAGGACATACGTTCGTTCGCGTTCCTGATCAGGTCCCTGTAGGCTCTCTCCGGGCCCCACCTGCTTGGACATCATCTCGTCAACCTCGCGTTCGTAGCGATCAAGCCATGAGCTCAATTCATCTTGCTGCCCCTCAACGGAAGCTAGCTGGCGCTCAACCTCCTGGGTAGCGCGCTCAGCATCCACAGTGTTACCATACAACTTTTGGACTTTGCTCGCATTTTCAACCAGCATTCGGTCCCAATCTGCCACTTTCTCTGCCTGTTCCCGGAAATCTTTTTGATATTTTGTCAAGTCTGTAGCCCACCGGGTAATAATTTCATCCATAGTCTTATTCTTTAGGCGGGACTGCGCAGGGGGGGTGGGCCCAGCGGTAGATGCACCAAGGTTAGGGATTCCAGGTGCTGTAGCAAGGGTTGGCCCTTTTGCCCCTGCGGTTGTAGTTGCGGTAGTGGCAGGAGTGGTGTTGGTGGGAGCTGGCCCCGATGTTGCTGTCAGTGGTGGTTTGGTGGCAGTAGTAGTTCCTGTAGTCGCAGCAGGGGTCGAAGTAGTGGGTTGCGTGGTGGAGGGGGTGCTCTCTGCAGGTTCGGCGAAAAGTCCGCCTGCGGCGGTGGGCTTGGTTGTGGAAGTCGCATCCGCAGGCTTTGCGACGTTGAGGCCGGCGAATAAGCCCCCAGAAGGAGCAGCCGCGGGTGTGGATGTCGGCGTAGCGGACGCGGCTGTATTTCCAAGAGATGGGAAAACGGATTTCTGGGGAGTGGCGGACGATGTAGCAGTAGTTGCGGAGGATGGAGCGGTTGAGGTGTTTGTGAGGGAAAATGTTGGTTTTGAAGTGGCGGGCGCAATTGATGCCGGGGTTGTCGATTCTGCAGGTTTTGCCTGACCAGAACTCGTGATTAGGCCAGCAGTGTTATTTGGGGCAGTGGGTGTTGTGCCAAACAGTGATTTTTGTTCAGCGGCTGGTTTGAAAAGGCTATTGCCGGTTGACGGCGTAGCTCCGAAGAGAGGTGCTGTGGTCGTAGAAGGCGCCGAAGGAGCAGACGAGGTCGAGCCGGTTGCAAACAGGCCACCAGGCTTCTGAGTTCCTTGTCCGAACATCGATGGACCCTGACTTGGGGCATTTCCCTGCGGAGGGGGCCCAGCAGGAGTTGTGGATGGTTGGTTACCGAAAAGTGAATTTTGGGTCGGCTGTGCAGGTGTCGCTGTGGTATTTCCAAAAAGTCCGCCAGTAGGTTTTGCACTGCTAAAGAGACTAGAAGTTGAAGTCGATGCAGGCGACTCCCCAGGCTTATTGGGGGTTTGCGATGCAGGACCACCGAAGAGAGACCCGGAGGTGGTGGAAGTGCCCTGAGCGGTACCGAAACTGAAGGTAGGGGTACTATTACCACTACCAGTGGCCGTACTAAACAAAGGGGCTTTTGATCCAGTGGCACCAGCCCCAAATAATGAAGGAGAAGAACTGCCAGCTGAACCTGCCGAGCCCGCTCCTACATTTCCGAATAAACCACCTCCGCTGCTGGTTGATGGTGCCCCAGCAGACCCAAAAAGACTTCCAGAGGTGGCACCCGAAGAAGACGGGGCCTTATCGAATGAAAAGGGATTGGACATCGGGACGAAGAGCTAAACGATCGTGATACGAGACAATCGACAGGGCAGCCCTGGGGAGTAAGAGAAGAAAAATAAGGTACCGTTGTCAGTCGCGAGTTTGAGAAAGAACCGGGAGAGATTTAAAAAAAAAAAAAAAAAAACTGAAAGAAGCAAATGGAACAATGAAAGCACAAACAAGGATAACTCACTGCGCCCAAAGATAGAAAGATAGCCCTTGGATTGGGACAAGCAATTGCGACGAGACTAATCAAGGTGAATAACAACAAAATAATCGAATGTCGCAGAGTCCGTTGGCAACCGCAGCCAAAAATGGAAGCTCGGCGCGCTTGCAGCGTTTCTAGCGCTAAGTCATTAGACACCTCAGGCAGAGTTACGAATATGGCCTCAGGCCCCCCACCCTTCACGGTGGTCTCGAATTCGTCACCAGACAACCAACCCATTCTCTGTCAGTCAGCGTGTTCTCATCTTATCTTTCTCCCAGCTGGGAGCCATCGCTGTTACGTCTACATATCCACTCGCATCCTGTAAAATCTGTCCCATTTCCTAATCAATGTCGGAACACCCCTCCCGCCCGTCCAGCCCGTACTTGGAGCCCCCAAAGAAGAGTGTGGAGCTTGAAGACTCCGGGGCTCCTGAATGTGGTAAGCCTTGTGGAAATGGCCATTTCTTTCGATATCCACGTTGGAGCTAATACCTGGATTTTTCTACAGTCTCCAATAGTGATGATGATCATTTTTCAGACGCTAGCGAAGGCCAACTGCGCTCCAACGTCCACTTGGCATCTGGCCGTAGCTCCCCTATCCCTAGGACTCGAGTAGAGAAAGTTGATGACACTCCTTCCTATGGTGAAGTCCCTGGAACCTCGGCGTATGGGACGCGAGAGCAGGATGCTGTGCCTGATGAGATCGAGGTGATCCCAGAAGGACTACGTAGCAGAAGCCATTCGACTGCGGGGGATCGCTCACTCACTCCAGGGGGATCGCCTATTCCCCGAACTGTAGTAGAAAAGGTCGACTTAGACCAGCCAAGCTATGGCGAGGTCCCCGGCACACCAGCATATGAGCAACGAAAAATGGACGCTGTCCCCGATGTTATCACAAAGCTTTCTGAAGCTGGAAGCAAGCCGCCGTCGCCTAGGGGAGCCACCGAACCGAATACCATGAATACTCCTATACCAGAGATGCTTCTGTCAGAAGTGGATTCCCCCGACGAAGAGGTACCATCCGGACTGCATGCTCACCTAAGACAGCCCAGCGATGCCTTGCCAGACGCAATCGAAACGATTCCCGATGTCCCAGGTGAGCGATTCTCGGTTTTCCTTTCTTTAAATGTGAGATTTCAGGGACGATTGACCAATTCAGATGTGGATCCTTCATTACCAAATAGCCCTACATATTCAAGCCACACCCGACGGAAATCGACATTGACTGGCGATGAACCTGTGCAGGATGATTTTGATGATTTCGCCGAGGGCCAGGATGATGATTTTGGAGACTTTGACGATGGCTTCCAGGAGCCAGATGTTGACCTCGCTGAGCCAGAACCTGTTGATATGCAGCCCTCCCAACCTATCTCACTACCTTCCGTTGTAAGCAGGCCTGTTCATTTTGTTTGAGATTTCTCAAATACTAATATCTTGTGTCCCCATCCCTTCAGCCGTCGTTAATTGATTTCGATAATGTTGAATCTCTTTCGGACCTCTTAATCAACTTGGATGAACCCCTTGACCGACTTTTCCCCTCATCCAAAGATGCATTGTCCCAACAACCGTCAATAGACCCAATTCCCAACTCCTCCGCCATTTTCAACACTGAACGCTCTCTCTCGCTATGGTCTCAGCTGGTAGCTCCTCCCCCACTCCAACCACAGAACTGGGTCAAGTCTCGAATTCGCCGTCTCTTCCTAGTATCTCTTGGAGTCCCCGTAGATCTAGATGAGATTCTACCAGCATCAAAACAAAAGAAACTTGTTCTACCCTCAATCAACCTCGGCCGCGCAGACCCCACCGCCCCAGGTTCACACTCGCGCTCCCAGAGTCAGGCCCCCAAAGATTCACAAAGCGGCCCCGATAGCCCACGCAATTCCGGTGTTACAACCCGTCAACGAACATCCCGGCGACGGGAACCATCACCGCCACCTGAGTTAGAGCTCACGGCGGTACGCCGACTCTGTGCCACCACAGACGCCGCGTTAGACGGTTTCACTGATAGCGAATTAACAGCCCACGTCAAAGAGCTCGAGAAGGTCACTCTACGCGCCAGTACCGTTCTAGAGTATTGGCTCAAACTACGAGACAGGCTGATCAGCGAAAAAGAGGCCTTTGAGGGCGTAATCGAAAATTTAGTCAACCATGCGCGACGTGTGCGAAAATAATCGGGGAAAAAAAAAACGACCATAGCCTAAACTAGGCACGAAAATGACAAATTAGCTGGAACGGTTATAGAAAAATGTTTCTTTCTTTCTTCTTCTTTTATATACCTTCTGCATTTGTTCACCTGTTTGTTTGGTGTAGGGGTTGTTGTTGTTCGGTGACCCCTACCCAAGTATCTACCTATTTTCTCATCTCCCTACTACCTCCATCTAATATCCTGTTTTATCTACTTACTTTAGATACTCTCTTCCTCCCTTCTCCCTCTTATGATGGCATTCATCTTACACACACTAATTAAAATTTATGGCTCTCTGCGGGTCTGGACTCGCTACTTGCATATTTTTTGGTTTCATTTGACCTCCCCCTTCCCTTTCAAAGCGCCTTCTTCTCTTCTTTTTTTTTTTTTTTTTTCAGCATTCTGGGCCCTGGAACCCTCTCATTTACAATGCAGTAATAAACCATGCAAGTCACTAGTTGTGTAATGTATACCGAAATTGGTTTTTTTTAATTTTATTTTCATTTTTGAGGGGTGGGAGGATATGAAAGTTTTATATTATATATTTTCAATCTAGGCACTGTAAAGCACGTCGACAATCGCTAAAAACCTCTCATCGAGGGTCTACTTTAAAATCTAGGAGTGACGCCTTGTGATCATAGGTAGAAATTAAAATCAATTTATCTGTATTTTCAAAAATCTCCCTTTTTATGGTGAATAGCCACCTCTCCACACTCACTCGGCACAAGAGAAAATGTTCTCGACAGAGTAAATAATCGTGTATTACCACCTAACTCCAGCATCATTTATCCTTGAGGTCCATACAAAAAAAAAAAAAAAGGAAAAAGCAATTTGCAATTGGATGGGGTATCTCGTACAGCAACCAAAGCGCCTGTGCAGTGCAAGAAAAACCAAAGGATAAAAGCAATGAAAAAAAGAAAGAAAATGGCAAATCCGTAGAACACCAAGGACACAAGACGCATGGGATGGGTGGTTCGGAAGAGTTGGAAGGGATATGAATATGCTCAATCTAGAATGATAACCGGCGGAGTTTGGCTTTCTTGGGGAGTTAAGATTGGCTCTGTTCTAGGCATTGAGGGTGTTTGCTCAATCTTGGGCCGCTGAGGTGTAGGAGACATGATAGGTTCCAGAACGCTTGACTTTCGTTTGGATAGTGATCCTGAAGGGTGAGGGGTCGCTTGCTCAGATGAGCGAAGGTCGGCGTCAGTTTTAACCTCCCAGGAACCATCTGCTTTGATCTGAAGGGCTCGCGCCCCGCTACACTGGTCTGTACGTTCCATTTCCGCACGCACGTCAGCCAGGAATCCATCCACAATGAGATTTTGGGGACGTGCATCCTGGCGGCAAATAGGACACCTCCAGTCTACCTCTAGAGAGTGGACCCCAGATTTTAAGACACGAGTTTGGAGAAAGGTCTCATGGTCAAAGCACTCGGAATGTCCACAATAACGGCTACGTACTGGCACCTTAAACAGGCTAGCAGTGAAGGGATCGACAAGCGTCACCACGAGATCATCGCTTACAATACTCAGCTCGTCGTCATCGGTTGATTTAGAAGTCAACCTTTGGCAGATCTGCCCCCGCGATTCCGAGGCCGGTAGAGGCCAAGCTAGGCTTTTAGCATATGCGACTGAGGAGAATGTGTGGGCCTCAACAGCCATAGCATAAGTAACATCACACGTTTCGGCAGCACTGCGGATAAAGTGGACAGAAATCCGATTTAATCCTTCCCGAAGATGGGATGAGATGTCTAATGGGAGATCCCGACCATTGTGAGCTTTTCTACGCACAAAGAGCTCCCCCTGGTTGACGAATACATAGATAACACTAGGCCAGATGGTTTTAGCGAGGCACCAAGATTGTTCACTGACCTCAGTGGTGGTTGTAGGTATTCTAGCGCACCTAAGCCGATAGATCTGGCTGCCTTCGGTCAAGACCCGCAAAATGCGCCGACCCGGGCCTTGGTGATGTGTAGCAGGGAGACGTTCCAAGTCTGCCTTAGAGAGCGAGAATTTCCAATGAAACGCACAGTTGACCTTGCCCAACGGGGTTGGGGGTAAGACAAGAGACTGTAGATATGGGAACAATTCAGTGTCTTTCTCTCCCGTGGCGTCGCGAATGACCATCCGATTAATCGGATCACGGAAATGTGCCTGATGAAGCGCGACACGATGAGGGTTTGGTCGTGTACTCAACACCGGAGGAGCTCCCGGATGTGGGAGCAATGGCACACAGGCTGGCCGAGACTCGGGAGATTGAATAGCATTTGAGTTAGCAAATGTGGAATTATTTACTGATGCTGCGACTAGAATGTGTGGGCTTTGGGCATTTCTGACGTGCGCAGGCCTTGGCTGCTGGGGAGGTTGGGTAGGTTGTTGGAATTGATATACCCGCCAATCGCGTCGTGACGCGTGGGATGAGGTTGAATGTGGACCTTGTAACGTCGGCATATGGGGAGAACCTCTTACATGTTGGGCAATTGACTGAGTCGAAACGGCCGGGCGGGGTTTTCTGGGAGCTGCACTGGACGTACTTCTGACCGGCGTTGGGGCCGTGCCGTTTGGGTATTGAGATTGTACCTGGGTATGTGTTTGTCCTACCGTGTGAGTTGTCCGTGCGGGTGCGAGTGCAGGTCTTGATGCAGGTGCGGTTGATATCATGGGCTGGGCCGTGGCCAATTGACTGGTCAGTGCTGGAGCCGCTGGCCGAGAAGGCGCAGCCGTCATGACTGGTGAATTGAGTGCACCTGTTGGCCCGGAGTTTGCTAGCGTTGCCGCGATGGCCAACGTATAAGCGCTGACAACCTCATCATTCTCGCGCTGCATTTGCTGTGGTGATGAAGGCTGCACGAGACGACGTTGAAAATTCTGCGAGTCTCGAGCAAAGATATCTTGTAGCCGACCCTCGACCTTAGCCCCGGGAATTCGCCGGCAAAGACACAACCACATGGTAAAGTGTAGTGTTGGCGAGAGAATGCCAAGATACCTTGCGAATTCATCTACCAAAGGTGGACAGCGACGGGTTCGCATATGCCGCTCTATGGAGAGCCATGACTCCCCAAACCTGGCTAATATACGGCACACCTCCTTGAGTGAGGCTTGATATCCAGGAGCTTCGAGCATTTGAGCGATAGGGCCAGGGAAACGGACACACCATCTCAGGAAATCTCCCGATACTCGGTGATTATCAACAAGGAGGTGGCGGACGGTTTCCAAGCCGTGTACTTGCTTCCCGGTGATCCCGGGCAACTTATTAAACTCGGACGGCGCGTATGTACTTAGACAGTAGACCTGATGAAGAATAAGATAAACGAGATCCTGCGAGCAACAGGCTTGTATGAGGAGCTGGACCCGTGGTGATTCCACACTTTCAGAGAGAAGCATGGATTTGCGACCAGCGGCGGCGTAGGTTGCTAATTTTGCCTTTGCTTGCGCAAAAAATGCATTGTTAAAAGTCGTGATCCTCTCATCTGGAGGTGTAATTTGGGCCGAGCTAAATGATGTTGGGCGTGCTAGAGGCGCTACGGCAGGGAAAGGACTGGGTTGACCGACACGTGAGGTCGGTGGGTTGGTGTGTGAGTGAGATAGAGTATCTTCATGTCTGGGGTTGCTTGCTGGGCGCCCTGCCACGGTCGTGGCTGCGACTGGAGGCGCATTTTGTCGTGTAGAAGGCGCTGGAGAAGGTTCTATATTTGGAGTGAACGGGAACGTGATTGTGGAAGGGCTCGCAATAGCGGATCTATTCCGTTCTGTGGAACCTGGCGGACTGGTTTGGGATAGAGGGACAATGGTAGGGTCCGGAGAAGGGAGGGAAGCAAGTGCAGCGGAGGTGACTGAAGGTAGTGGTAGTGGTAGTGGTAGTTGCTGTTGTAGTTGTAGTTGCGGTTTTGGTTGTTGATGAGATTGCACTACCTGGGTAGGTATGTTCGGAGTGACGAGAGGAATAGAAGTAGCGACTATCGCAGGAGTCGTATTCGGAGGGCCTGAGATTTGCGTTGAGCTTGGGGGAGGTTGTGAAGGGGGGCGTCGAAGGGCATTGTGGGTTGTGGATTGTGGAACGACTACAGCACATGAGGGGGAGCTATTGGAGTTATTGCCGCGAAACGAAGCGAGATTCTCTTGGAAGCGAGAAGGAGAATCGGGCATGCCTAAACGACGCGTAGGAGAGGGAGGAGCAGAGACCAATGGAGGAGAAGACGCAGAGGGAGCCGGAAGCGACGATAGAGCGACAACAGCTGTGGCTGGGGAAGGAGGTAGACGACTCTGATCGGTATGGATATCGTTGATATGATTAGTCGCAGTAGCAGTAGCAGTAGTAGATGGAGCAGCCGATTGCGGAGAGATTAGATTATTAGTATTATTATTGTTGTTGTTCCTCTCCACGTTCAGCATCCATGATTTTCGAGCGCCACCCAAAAAAATGCTGGCAGTGGAATTGGAGCTGTTTAGGATGCCGGCAACGGGATTGGGGGGATTAGGTAAGTGGGGAGTCATTCTGACATGACTTCAAAGCGGAGACCTTCATATAATGGTAAGAGCTAAGAGATGGTGAATATTAAGAGGATGTTCCAGAGGAAAGATAATAAATATGGTTCTATATGGGTGCGAAGGAGAATGTTTGAAGGATGGATGAAGGTTGCTTGTTGGTGGATGTAATTTTGAGAGGGTCTTTTAGTTTGACTCTTTCTTTCTTTCTTTTTCTTACCCCCTTCGTTCTCTTTGTGATGCTTTTCCTTCCTTACTCTTGTTTCTTTAGTTCTCCGTAAGTTATTTTTAGGCTTGTATTTCTTTCCAGGGTCTCATTGAGGATCAACATCACCATCATCATTATTATGGTTATTCTTTTGTTGGTGTGGTGAAAGACCCCCCGTGAAAGTGAAAAGAGGAAGAAGAATCAGAGATCAGCAGCTAGACTGGATGGAGATGGAATAAAAGGGATTCCAGATTCTTCCTCTCTTTGACTGCTCTGATTGACCAGATTCTAATTTTCAGGAACAAACAACAGGGGAATTGATTGTATACATCACCTCTCCTACTCCTACAAACTCCCTAACCTACCCAGTGAGTTACCTAGTTAATTCTTAGGACCAATTGATGTTGAACAGAGCTTGCTGCCTCACTGGGAAAGACTAACTCATATCTAGTTAAATTCCCTCCATCTCCCTCCAGATCCTTGTCGGATTCATAATAATCACTCATATTGATAATTATTAGAGAGCAGTAGGCGAGTAATGTTCGGAAGTTAAAAATAAACTACTTGTTCCTGGGTATTTTCAAGTTGAATTGGGCTGCATTCGACCAGTCTCTTTTATCGATGAGGAATGTCGATCGTATTGGATCAATCAAGGGATACTCTAGTCATGAGTTAGTTCTTTTTTTTTCTTTTATTTCGTATGTCTCGCCCACACTCTATTTGACTTTCGCCCTGTGGACGTTTTCGACCTCGATCATCCTCGGGAAATTAATTAGAATCAAAATAATAACAATAAATAACAAGTATGAAGTTGGCTGTAGAGATGAAACAAAGGTGATGAACAGTTGGCCAAGTGATGAACTATCCATCCTCTCTGTTGGCTCCAATCACTCCAACAGCTTCGCTCAAGACGGCCCAATATAACCTCATCCACAACACTCGAACAGAAAAAAGAAGACATCCGAATTAATGACAAGATTTGGCCTTGCATCATTCTGACTCTACCCATTCTGAGGTTTGTTTTGCTTTTTTCCTTTTTTTTGTCGTCATTATTATTGTTTTTATTTTTATTTTTTTTTTTATTTCCCTCCCTATCCCGCAACCAAATATCGATTCCTCAACTCGTATATGTTTTCCTTTTCAGCTTTTTCAGGTTCAGCAGTCGATTCTTTTTCTTCCTCTTCTTCTTCTTCCTCCGTTGAAATAAACTCAAGTAGTGACGCTTGTCTTCGCCACATATGAGTACGGAACTCCTCTCCTCTCCCCACTCACTCCATTTCCTCCAGATGTTCCTGTCATAAAACTCACACATTATTCCATCAGCTTAAGGTCCTAGAGATCATCGAAAAAAGACCTATCTACCCGTTCTAAACCCATCCAGCGAACGATACACCAAAGATTTTAATTACATCCCAATTGAATCCTTCCGTTCCTTCCACCCCCTCCCCTCCCCACCCACTAAATCGCCTCTTACTACGACAATACCCTGGGGGGAATTTTTTTTCCTTCCCCCCCCCCAAAAGTTTATAATCAATTTGGGGTCTTACCTTTCCGCTCATTAATCGATCCCTTCTATCATCGTCATCAATCCTCCGCTCCCATCGAGGTTCCTCATCTTCACGGAGGGCCGTGACGCCCCATGTGCTTATCCTGCGCAAAACCGTTTTCTCCTCTCGTCGATCTCCAACTCCCAACTCTAATCATAATTAATACTACCTACCTGTCGGCGTCTAGCCACTCACTACGAACTAGCAAACTAAAATCTTAACAACTAAATTGCTTAATATTAATAAATCTACGACAAATCCCCATTCCCCGTTCCTTTTCTTCCTTCTCATTCTCCCTTCCCCCCCCGCTTGGGCACCTGTTAATTATTCTTCCCCTCCTTTATTCGGGGTTATTGCGAGTCAGGATCATGGCTCTTTCATCCCCACCTCGTGGGTTTCACCAAGGAGATCTTCTCCTTGTCATTCGTAAGTGTTTTAACCCCCTGTTCACCCACACCCCGGCTTCGATCCATCCTTCCTCGGTCACGACCCGTGTGCAAATCCCCCTCATTCAAGTAACCCCCGCCTCGGCTCCTTCCCTATAACTTTAATATTGAGCTAGCTTCTCTGACACATGAAAATCGATCGGTAGATGATTTTACTGCGCGTGGTTCCGACGAGCTCACTTTGCGACGGGGAGATAAAATTGAGCTTGTCGAGTTGGATGATGGTTTTGGAGATGGGTGGTATCTAGGGAAAGATTTGGGAACAGGTGTAACCGGTCTTTTCCCAGGAGGTCAGTCTTGTGTCTCTTCTTGGATTTCTTCTTATATGACTGACTGAACATTTTGGCCTTGGCTTAGTTTACACAGCAAGAGCCCCGAATATCCCTTTGCGACACCGGACCGACGGTCTGGAAACGGGTGCCCCCCCGCTGAATGAGACGGAAGCAACCCAAACCGGTCTAGAAAGCGCTTCATCAGAATCAAGTGGCCCCGTCTCGTCTCCTAAAAGTGAAGATTCGACACCTCATGCTTCTCGACATGCGAGTTTGACAGATCTACGAGGCGATCAAAGTGGTGGTGAATTAGATGCTCCATTTACCTCTCCAAAAAAGCAGCAGCAACGATCTAGTTCCTCCCCATTGCCACCCTCTGAGGTGGCCATCGATATTCAGCAGACAATGCGACAATCACTTGATCCCCACTTGAATGGACAGGACAGCCCTGTCATGAATGAGACTTTGAGTGTGATTGACGAACACATCACAGACTTGAGTACACCAAGACACAGTGTGAATGCTCAGGAACCCAAAGTCATCAATGACTCCGCTAGTGAATATAGTAGCCACTTGGATCACCGTATGTCTTATATAAACGGCCATGAGACCGATGAAGAGGAGGGCAGCCAACAAACTGAGCAACAAGTCCGAAACTGGGGACCTGATGAAACCGCTCGACAGTTGCGCCAGCTGGGAATTGAGGAAAAGCATTGTGCGATTTTTGAAGAACAGGAGATCTCTGGCGATGTGCTCCTGGATATGAACCAGGATTTCATCTTCATGAAAGAATTCGAATTTGGAGTGATGGGGCGACGCTTGAAAACCTGGCATAAGATTAAAGCATTCCAGGAGGAGATCAAGGGGCACCAACAGCCAGTCACTGCTCGTGGCTCAACCGCCGGTTATTCAACAATGTCTGAGGAAAGACCGATGAGCCGGACCGGTCAAACGGGCCCTCTACGACCCCGGATTCCCAGTCAAAGAAGATCATTTAGCAGTGGTCCCGTACAGCACCCAAGGCTGATAAGTAGTACAATGCAGAGTAACTCGGGCTCCCCTATCACTTCACAAGGGGCCTCATTCATGGATCATTCGAGACGACCTTCCGCCGCCTCAATTCGGGACATCAACCACTCGAGGCGACACTCGTCCATAGACGCAACCAATCGATATTCCTCCAACGGTGACTCTCCTCGTATTCTTTCTCATCATCCTAACGAACGGGGCTCCTTCGATCGCGGTTGGACTATGTCTAGTGGGACACAGCAACGAATGGCGCCTCGCCCAGGTACTGCTCTCGGCGCTACAAACAATACATCCCCTTCTCAGCGTGCAAATGCATTAGATTCAGCAATGCCAGTAGCCGATGAACTCGACCGAGGTTATTTCTCGGGCCCAGAGGTAGATTCGCGAACGCAACGACGCCTGCTTCATAAGCGAGCACCGACTGGTGGCAGTACACATTCGGCACATTCCAATCTGACTGATGAACAACCCATGGCTAACCGGCGCCATTCGAGAATAGGCAGTGTGGAATCAATCTTAGATCCTCCCCGGAATGGGCTACATTCAGGCGTAACATATCCTCCCCCTCCAGCAAAAGGTCGATTCCGGAGTCTGAGTACCCGAGTCTCCGATCGTCACGGCCAGCAGCTATCCCGTACAACTATTGGTACCACAGAGAAGTCAAGTAGTGGTGGCGGTGGATTTTTCTCATCATTCACTCCATTCGGCGGAAAGGCTGAAACCGAGGGAGCACGTCCGCTTCAACAAATAAAAAATGCCGCACCTAAGTTTCGGCGTGCTGTTGGTCTCCGCGCCATGTCAGATGTGATGGGCAAAGGAGCCGACACACCTGTAGCCCCTGCTTCTCCTGTGCGTGATTTCGATCCATCCACCCGAACAGGTTCAACCACGCCATCGACATCTAAGAGTTCAGAACGCCATAGTACGGACGGTTCCGCAAAGGCCCTGGATGCAGGGATTCCGCTTCCTCGCGCGCGCCCGTCAGTCAAGAGCGGCCCAAAGTCGAAGAAGGACACTAGTGCATATACCCGGGGCCTTGAAAAGAAGTCCCCCCAGGAGCAGATGGAGGGTAGCGATTTTTCAGGATGGATGAAAAAGCGGTCCTCGAACATAATGACTACTTGGAAGCCTCGACTATTCGTGCTTCGTGGCCGCCGCCTCTCATACTATTATTCGGAGAAAGATACCGAAGAACGTGGATTGATCGATATCACTGCTCACCGAGTTCTACGTGCGGATAATGATCCCATTGTCGCCTTGCATGCCACGATCACGGGCGCCACAGCTTCACCAACCTCACCAGCAAGCGGTGATGGTTCGTTGTCAGAGAAAGGCTCAATCCCCGAATCCTCGCGCAAGCCCAGCACAGAAGGGGCATTCTTCTTCAAATTGGTCCCTCCCAAGACCGGCGTCTCACGCACGGTGCAATTTACCAAGCCTGCAATCCACTATTTTCAAGTTGACAATGTAGAGGAAGGCCGAAAATGGATGGCAGCATTGGTAAAGGCAACTATTGAGCGAGATATGAACTTGCCTGTTGAAACCACAAACAAACAGCGCACCATCAGTCTTAAGGAGGCCCGCTTAATGAACCAACGGCCTCCAGCTCTCATGGCTGATTCTGACTCTCCTGAAGAAGAGGCATCGGAAAAGGCAGTCGCTACGACAGATGAGAAGCTTGGGCTGATGATCCATGGCCTCAACATCGAGGCTGGCAATGATGGGGCGATAAAACATTCCTCCCAACCCACAGGCGGCTTTGAAGTTGATCTCGCGTCTTTACTTCCAGACTCGGTCCGAAAATCTGGGTGATTAAACTCAAACCTGACACTGGTCGCTCCCTTGTTAGATGTTTTCTATGTTCCACTGTTGGCTTTTTATTCTTTCTCTCTCTCCCCCCACGTACATTCTCTCCCTTATTTCTTTACTTTCATTGTCTTGACTTTTAAGCTCTATCATTTGGCGTTTTATGTGATATACCCCCGTGTTCGGACTTTGCCTCTTACCTCTTTTGCCCTCAACATCGTCACTTATGTCTTATCATTGTTCCATTACTTGTTGTTCGTACTGTTTTAATGTGATGTAGGATCGAAGACTAAGACTGCGATGGCAGTTGCGATGGATATGGTTTGTATGATCATGCTAGCCGTATGACATTATTATTATTATTATTGTGATTGTTATTATATATCATATCTATAATAATCATGCGCATATCATTTGAACGTATTCATCTTAAAAGTTGGCCCTCCGTAACTTGCATCGTCGATCATCCCGCGTGCCGAGAATAAGCAAGCCATCAAATCAACTCCATCCAGAAAACCTTTCTTTCCTTCTGTGGTTGTCATGCTATTCTTTTTGTTATTTTTATTTTTTTTCTTTTAAATCCACCACTCCTTCAGTTGAGACATCACCACTTATTTATGTTGTTGACTAATTGTTAATTATATAATAATAACAATAATAAGAATAATAAGGAAAATGCACGCCTAGGTTGACTCAATTTCTCATGTTTGTTCGGCAGCTCCTTTTCCGCCTCCTTCTTGGCCTTCTTCCGCTGGCAACTACCAGCAGCATCTATCTCTACCTGTACCCCGTCTTTAAGGGCTGCGCACATCCCCTCCCTCAAGATACTCTAGATGATTCGTTCCCTAGCCGTGCATTTTTGAATAACCTCCACCGCCATGTTGCCCCAGGGTTCGCCTCGGACGGAGAGCTCGCCGTGTTCCGACTTTTAGTCCTGGCCGACCCACAGCTTGAAGGCGACAGCTCGCTTCCTTCAGCCGAATACGAATTGAAGGCTCGACTTCGTAAGCATTGGGCCGACGTCCAAGAGTCCCTTTATGCGACGCCCTTCCCTCACAACCTTGGTGAAGTGCTCGATGCAACCACCTCGGCCCTCAGCGTCCTCGTCTCTAGCGATCTCCCACGAACGTTCAAGGCAGCTCAAAAACGACTCGATCTGCTAGGAAATGACTACTACCTTGCCCATATCTACCGCACACTTCACTGGTGGACAGATCCGACTCATGTCACTGTGCTCGGTGACCTCATCGGGAGCCAATGGGTGACGGACGAGGAGTTTGAACGTCGTGGCAATCGATACTGGCATCGGGTTTTCAGGGGTGGAGAACGAGTCAGCGATGAGATTACGGGCAGATGCTACGAGAATCATGATAATACCGGAAGCCAGATTGAGAAATTGGAAGAACTGGATGATCACACCTGGTCAAAGCGGATCATCAATATTGCAGGTAACCATGATATTGGGTATTCGGGCGATGCGAGTGAAAAACGCATACAACGGTTCGAATATGTATTCGGGCGTGCGAACTGGGATATTCGATTTCGGTATCCGCGGCAAGAAAATAACCATAATGCGACCAGTATGGGGATGAACACGGTATTAGAGGCGGATATCATTACCCCTACCCTCCATATCATCAATCTGAACTCCCTCACGTTGGACTCGCCGCCTTACTCGACCGAGGTCCAAGCCGATAGTTATACATATATTAATAATGTTATTACGAAGCGCTCACACCCAGTTAGCGACCGCGCAAGCTTCACGCTTTTACTCACTCATCTTCCGCTTCACAAACGGGAGGGTATCTGTACTGATGGTCCCTATTTTACCTTTTTTGACCAGGATGATGATCAAGCAGTCGAAAATGAGGCGGAAAAAGAAGAGGAAGCAGAGCAAGAAGATGGGGAGCTAGAAGAGCGGAGGCGCAAACGAGTCCGCTATTACGCGGGTGGACTTCGTGAACAGAACCATCTCAGCGAACACCTCAGCTCCAATGGCGTGCTCCAAGGGATCTTCGGTATGAGCGGGGAAGAATCAGCAACCGGAGCTGGGTGGGGACGCCATGGACTTATTCTCACAGGACATGATCATGCAGGATGTGACGTTGTCCATTTTGTGGATCGAGCATCTCCCCCGCCTAGTCTTAATGATTATGATGAAGGAGACCACGATCGGGAAAAAAAAGAGAAAGAGAACAGCAACGGCGACAACGAGGGAGGAGGAGTAAAAAGAGAAAGGAAGGACCCCGATACTACAACCTGGACCTGGAACGCGAAACGTTATCACGGTTCTCTACAACCACCCAAGGGCAACACCCCGTCTATCCGTGAGGTCACCTTACGCTCCATGATGGGCGAATATGGCGGGAACGCTGGTTTATTGTCCCTCTGGTTCGACTTTGAGGCCGGCGAATGGAAATATGCGATCTCGCTGTGTCCAGCTGGCGTGCAACATATTTGGTGGGCAGTACATATAATTGACATTCTGACATTGGTGGCTCTCTTGGCTTATATCGCTGCTGTGATGGTCCCAGCGAAGGCTGAAGAAGCCTCTAAGGTCGTGAAGACGATGGCTAAAGGGAGGGAGACTGAGGGGGAGACAAAGAAGACTCAATAATAACGGCCTCTTTCTTTTTTTCTTTTGTTGAGTATTGATTATCATTATACTGTACATCAATTTAACTTTTTCTTTTACCATTATTTTATGTTCATAGCCCGTTTCCTTTTTTACCCTGTCTGATATATAATTTACCGTTATATTCTTACTTTTGAATCTAGAATTATTTGGATAATTTAAATTACCTGTAATACTTAATCCCTTCCTCTTTTCCTTTCCTACATTGAAATTCCCTAGAGTCAAAATTACGAAGTATAATAATAATCTCATGAAGCCGTAAATGTGATTGTGGCGGGAGAAAAAAAAAAAACCAGTGAATGTTTAAATTTCGTTTTCATTTTTTGTCATAGTAATGCCATGCACCCAAAGGAAATTTCTTTTTTTCCCCGCTGGTATTTCCTTCTATATCCTTAACCTCAATCCCAAATCCAAGCTCAGTTGTTTACATAACGACACCGGAGTTGGAAGCGATACGCTAGCGATTGTTAGTTTGAGAATGTACAAATAGACAGGTGTAACTAGTTTTGGGCGTTGCGAGCAGCGAAGGGGGAAACTCACAGGCCAAAGCTCAGCAGCCTCCTTTCCGACAGGACCAGTGATGGCAGATCCCTTCATCTCACCCTTGGCGTTGACGATCTAATGATTCACTAGGTTAATATTATATTCATGGCGTCGCTGTCGAGGATAATCTCCCCGAAGAAAGCTCCACTCTGTGGAATAAAGTTGGGAAATGAAAAGATTGGACGTACAACACCAGCATTGTCCTCAAAGTAGAGGTAAATGCCATCGGGGCGTCTCCAGGGCTTGCTCTGGCGAACGACGACGGCGGGCATGACCTTCTTTCGCAGCTCGGGCTTTCCCTTCTTGACGGTGGCCATGACCATGTCACCGACACCAGCGGCGGGCAGACGGTTCAGGCGGGCACCGATACCCTTGACGGAGATGATGTAAAGGTTACGGGCACCGGAGTTATCGCAGCAGTTGACCACGGCGCCGCTATCATAACATATTAGTTCTTCCGTTTGTCTTGTTTTCTATGTTTCCTCATTTCTCCGCTCTAGTCAAGTTTTTCTAGATGACAAAACTGGGTTGAATCGAGAGCATCGGGATGGGATATTCATTTTGATGTAGGGATTTATCGGAATCGGAAGGGGAAATTTGACTGGAGATATAGTTGGATGGGTTGGAAGTTTGAAAACGTACCAAGGCAGACCGAGGGTCATCTTCAGCTTGTTGCCGGCATTACCACCACGTCTGTAAAGAGAATAATGATTAGCGCCTTTTCCTTTCTTTTTTTTTTTTCTGCCATTCCCCCGAGAATCCCTTTGCCCATCAACCGTTTCCCCAAAGAATGAGACCAAAAAGAACAATGTAGATCCATCTCTTTTCGCATAGCATATCTCTTCCCGGTAGTTTCCAACTCTGTCTCTCTGAACGGAAAGTCCAATCGTAGTCCTTCTCTTTTCTGAACATGGGCATTTTTCCATCAGAGTCAAATCGAATCATAGCGAATCGAGGCGAGTTGAGTCGAGTCAAGGAATCCGGTCTCGAGAAGTCACAGATCGCATTGTCCGTTGCATCGATATCACCAAAGCCACCATCTTCATCCACCACGTAGCCAAAACAATTGGCTAAAAAACATATAAAAAAAAGACTCACCCTCTCTTAGACATCTTGGCTGTGTATTATGGTTAAACGGCGGGGAGGGTGTCGGATAACTGGGCGTGGGCGACAAAAAACGGAGGCGACGACAAAAGAAGGACTTCAATAGGCAATAGCGGGATTGGGGTGTGCCCTCTTTCCTTCTCGCTTAGTGTTGTGGTGTAAAATCTTGGCGGGTGTCTTGTTATTGGTTGGTTGGGTATGCCCTAGCGCTTTGCCTGTTCTGGCTAAGTGTCATTTAAACCTTCTGGGGCTGGCCAGATTCATCCTGGGCATTATTATGTAAGATTGCATAGTAAGGTAAGGTAAGGTACCTAAGGTAGTTACCTATCTCAGAGATGTAGCTAACTATAGCTCTGACTGACACTAGTTTACAATTGAACTGATATTCCTAGTTATCATGCAATGTACAAAGCATTCTCACAGCCCATGTATCACGAGAAAAATTCGAGAAAATAAGGAAATATTGGAATAGAAAAAAAAATCGAGAAAACATAAAAAAAAGACCCCCCTTACTATAAACACCCATGCCAGTGCGCCAGGAACCTGAGAAATAAAACGCCAGCCTAGTCTTCACTCTTTGCAACTGTCTCAGGCTGTGGTTCTGTATTCGACTCTTTGCTGGTTTCTGGCTCAGCCTTCATCGCAGTCGATTCCTCTGTGGTGACTTCTGGAGCTTCATCTTTGGTCTCAGTGTTCTCTTTCTCCGGCTCGCTGGACTTCGTCTCTTCCACTTTTTCCTGCTGCGTCTCGCCTTCTTTGGGCAGTGTAGAGGTGGCCAGTGGGGATGCGACCTCCTTAACGGTGGTTTCGGGGGCAGGAGTAACCTCCTTTGTGGGGGTCTGCTTGTCTTGTTCCGGGGCCTCGCTCAGCGCGGATTTTTCTGCTACTGGTTCGGGCGCAGGTGTCGGCTCGCCAGCATCTTCCATGGTCGTGTCTTCATCTACAGGCTTTGGGGATGGCTGTCGTGAAATAGGAGCGGAGGTCGGCACTGGTTCCTTCTCGTCGATAGCCATCTCAGAGGGGTCTGCAGTAGATTGGTTGTCGGCTTTAGATGATGTCTCTCCAGGAGCTGGTGTTCCCTGAGCCTCAGGCTCCGGTTCAGGTGCCTCTGCCATCTTAGCATCACCGCTAGCATCCACATCTTCATCAGGGACCGAGGATGCCTCTTGTGGTGTGGCTAGGCCGCTTTCAATCCCAGAATCTCCTACATCCCGATAACTGGCTTCATTCCTTCGCTTGAGATGAGCAGGTTTCCTAAGGACGCCATTGGCTGCGTTCTCGTCCTCATCCTCACTGTCACTGAGTTCGCCTGATTTTTCCACATACTGGTCAAACCGTCGCTTCGTGAAACGCTTGTCTTTATTCTCGTCCTCGTCCATGTCGTCCAAAACCGCATCTGCTTCGTCGTCCATACCCTCCACTAGAGGATCACGTGGTACATCTGTCATTTGCACAGACGGCGCAAACGCTGTTCGCTTAAGATTTTCCACAACCTGCGCACGAATCTTATCTAGATAGTCTTTCGTGTTGGCGTTGTCCATATTTGACGGACGCACATCCAATTCGTAATCGGGAGCGAAGTACTAGATCTATGTTAGCTTAGCTTGAAATGCCCGCACAGAAAAGAGATATACCTCGTAGTAATCATTATAGGGAAGATCGGACCCCAAGGTTTCTCCAACAAGGATACCAGTCTCAAAGGCCCACGTGCGTGCGACATTACGCATAGTATATCCTCCACCTCCGAGGATTAAAGTGGGCAAATTGAAGCTCTTGATGAAATTGACGCAGTTGGCGTGACCTCTCATGCTGAGATTAAAGCATCCTAGACGGTCCCCAGAAAGACTGTCTCCACCACATTGAAGAACAACGGCCTCAGGGCGATACCACTCCATTACACTCTTGATGACTGGCTCAAAGATGCTCTTGTACGAGATATCATCGATACCGTCCCGTAGTGGAAAGTTGACGGCATAATATTTACCCTGTCCCACACCAATATCACGAAGCTCGCCTGTGCCAGGAAAATATTCGCCATATTTGTGGAAGGACACAGTCATCACACGATCAGTTGTGTAGAATGCCTCTTCAACGCCATCACCATGGTGGACATCGATATCGACGTAGAGAACTCGTTGCTTAAAGCGCAGCAACTCGAGGATACCCAAAACGATATCTAATAGTGTTTAGTTAATGTGGTCTGCACAGTGAGTTATTGATGTTGCTCCTACCATTTACGTAGCAAAAGCCACTAGCTTCACTTTTTTTCGCGTGGTGCAGGCCACCAGCCCAATTGACAGCGATATCGCATTTATTGCGATTGAGCCGGGCGGCGCCTTCCATGCTTCCTCCAGCACTGATACCGCAGAATTCAAAAAGACCATCGAAAACAGGGCAGTCGTCACCCACGTTGTACTTGCTCTGTTCTTTCGCAAAAGAATCCATATTGTCGGGGGTAACCTTAGAAAGGAAGTCGATGTACTCGTCGGTGTGGAATTGGGTCATCTCGTACTTGGAGGCCGGTTTCGCACGCTGTAAAGTTTAGCAATCAGTAATCTACTTTCCCAGACATGCCCTAAGACGATGGAATCAAACTATTACTAACATAAATTTCCATCTTCTTGTAAAGACTATAGTTCATCACCAAGCTGTGTGTCATCCTTATGCGATGAGGCTTCATTGGATGTCCTGAAACGTAGGCATAGTTGCCCACGTCCGAGTCGTAGAAGTACGCAACCTTTTTACCACGATCTCCAGAGCCATTCAAATTGATAGGGTCCAAAGGGGGACCGGAAGCCATTTTGAAAGGCTACGAGAAGAAAAATGCACAGTTATGCCTTCCTCAAAATAACTTGGACGAATATCTTTAGAGTGCGGTGTTTTCTCGGGGGAGTAGATCTTGGGGGAGTTCAGAGGAATATAATCGTGAGACGTGAGAAGTGGGGGGTATGAAGTGGTTAAGTATATGGGGTCACAGACTCTATCAAATGATAAGGCCGTTGAATAAGTATCAGAGAGATTGTGACATTCGAATGTGTTGCACCACCCCCATGACCTAGAGAAAATGAGATTGTAGAGGAGAAGCGAAGGGGAGGCCGAGTGAAAGGCGGCAACAGGATTAACTTCCCGACGCCAGAAACAGAGCTGTGGTTTCCACCGCCTTCGTCAGCCTGTGAGAAGCTCAACTCATCACCTTAACAACACCCCCCCAAATAACACAGATTCTTTACCCATCTTCATCCACTCTATCATTTATTCACTTACTCTCTAATTTAAATTCTTTTACGCCCAAATCGTTCTTTCGGCCATCTGTTTCCTCACTCTTTGGTATTCGAGCCTTCGCCACCGAACCCACTTGGAGCTTCCGCAGGAAGTTATCCCTCGTCTCTTTCTCTGCTTTCTTCTCCAGACCTTATTCTTCGCCATGGATCGACTTAACCGAATGCTACAGGCCGCCCAGGGTATGGGTATGGGGAGCGCGGCTCCAGGTGGTGTAAGTCAATTCACCTCCAGACGGGTCCCTGTCACCTCTATCTCGGCTGTTGGACAGCAAATGGGGGTTGGGACGAAGAGTAATAATCGTTAACAATATGCCCTTCAGGATACCCCAAACCTTCTAGATAACTCCGAAACTGTACACATCTCATCTCTCGCATTGCTAAAGATGTTAAGGCATGGTCGGGCGGGCGTGCCTATGGAGGTCATGGGCCTTATGTTGGGAGAATTTGTGGATGATTACACTGTGCGAGTGGTTGATGTATTCGCAATGCCCCAGAGTGGTACTGGTGTTAGTGTCGAGGCTGTGGATCCTGTTTTCCAAACAAAGATGATGGATATGCTTCGACAAACGGGACGGTAAGGTTTCAACTGACATTCTTTTGTCTACGCTTTAGCAATTTAACACAAAGCCATTTTTCTCATAGGCCGGAAACAGTTGTTGGCTGGTACCACTCTCATCCAGGCTTTGGTTGTTGGCTCTCGTCTGTCGATATTAACACCCAGCAATCCTTCGAACAGCTTACCCCTCGTGCTGTTGCCGTCGTCGTAGACCCAATACAGTCCGTGAAAGGCAAGGTCGTCATTGATGCGTTCCGTCTGATCCAACCGCAAACCGTTGTTATGGGTCAAGAACCTCGCCAAACCACCTCTAACTTGGGTCACCTCAACAAGCCATCAATCCAGGCCCTCATTCACGGCCTAAACAGACACTACTACAGTATCGCTATCAATTATCGCAAGACTGGGCTGGAGGAGAATATGCTAATGAATTTGCACAAGCACGTCTGGACGGAGGCGTTGCAGATGAAAGATTTCCATGAAGAAGGCCATCATAATGTCGACCGCATGAAGCAACTTGTCAGCCTAGCTGAAGGCTATGAAAAGCGCGTCAAGGAAGAGACACAGCTCACCAAGGAACAGCTCAAGACCCGATATGTCGGAAAGGTCGACCCTAAGAAGCGTGCGTTCTACTACTAATCCGAACCTTTTCAATTGCACATATAGCTAACCCTTCTCTACAGATATTGAAGATCTGAGCCAGCAGTTGATTGAAGACAATATTGTGGCTGTCTCGCGACAGATGATCGACAAGGAAGCCTCAGTAGCCCGTCAATCAAACAGCAAGGGTGCCCAGAATGGCGCGGGCATGGACGTGGATGAAGAGTTATAGTTGGCCTATGGATTTTCGTAGCCCTAGGATAGATAGCCATGAAATCCAGGATTGGTGAGGCGTGTAGCCCACCCTGTCCGAGAATTTGAATTACAAACATATATGAGCCACATCTTGATGCTAAAAATTGTAGCTGCCTAGATACTAACGGGAGCGCAGGTTATATAGCTGTAAATTAAAAGATAAAAGAATAGCTAACATCTTAATCATATAGACAGGTGGTATTTAGGGGATATTTGCAAAGCTCTTCTAAGTGTCGTCTAAAATGAGCTGTATCTATAACATTAATCGAAAAGTATAGAAAATCACTTAACTTTACCGGCAATGGAGGTGTTTGGCGTTGGAACCTTGAGTTTTGGTATATCGAGACCGCGGACGATAGTATTAGCTACAACTTCCTCACCGTCGTAGTCCGTCCATCCCCTTTGAGGACCCCATGCAAGCTTTTTCTTCGCTGCTCTTGCTTCGTAAAGCAGCCGCTTCATTAGCGCGCCACTTTTCAAGACAGACGGGTTTCCATCGAATTCCACGTGTTCCAGGCTTGGCAGCCTCTCGAGGATCTGTGCCAGCAATTTGCCCGCAAATTCTGAGTAGAAATTCTTCGAGATGCGGAAGCCCTCGAACACTGGGTGCGAGGGGTCGCATTCAATGAAGACTTTCAGTGTCCGAATACGGGTCATCTCTTCCAAGCCCAAGTGGCGATTGACCTTCCATGACGGAGGGGGCGATGTCCAGCTGGATCCCAATATCAATTCAATAGTGGCAATGGATGGCTTGTACCGGGACGGTATGGCCCTGACTGTGGGCAAGCGGGAGTAATCTTGGATGGGGAAAATGCGGAATACTTGGGAGGAGTAAAAGTAGTCTGATGCTTCGTCATGTATTCGTCTCGAAACGAGGAAAATATTTAAACGGTAGGCTAATGGTGAACGTGGTGGATTTTTTGCTGAAGCGCCCACACTGCCATTGCTTTGCAGCGCTCTTTTGCGACGAGCAGTGAAAAGGGCAATAGCGTAAATGCGTAGGCGGATTTCGGAAGGCAGGTCGAAGAAGCGGAACGGCATAAATGCGCGAATTTCTTCTTGCTCTGATTCCTCCTCTTCCTCTTTTCTCTTATCGGTGCCATAGCCTTGCGTTTTGGGCTTCTCATCTTCCAATATAGGAGTATCCTCCAGTTTGACCTTTGCCATATCATCTATGAGGGAAGCCATTTTGATGAGATGAATGAATTTTGTCAAATGTTAAGTTTATTATGACTGTGTGTATACGAAGCGAAGGATACAGGAAAAACAAATCCCTTTTGTTCTTTTTCTTGGGGGGAATCTTATATCATGTCATTATTGCAATATTTAACTGACATCCAAAAATTAATAAAACTGATACAATCCTGAGGGGGCAGGAAGCACCAGCCCACCACTAACATCTCAATGCGAGATAGAAAAGATGATATATCCCACCAACGGGGCTGCAACTGCACAGAATTTCTTCGCTGCGGCTCTTGGGTGTGGGATAGAAGACAAGCTTCCTTCGTCTCCCCAGCTAATACAACCCGGCATGCATTGAGGAATGAGGCCTGAAGGGTCAAATTTACCGACTGGGTGTTCAACTTTCAAAATTGGAGAAAAAAGAAGAGAAGAAAAGAGAAAAAGAAAATCGGCGGAAAGCGGAAGGTTTTAAAGGCAGAAGTGCACGTGAGTGGGTCTCTCGCCCGCCGTAGAAATACAAATGATGATGATTTGATGAACCTCAACTTTTTTCCCAGACAACCAGACTCAGCCAGGCTCTCTCGACTGCTCAATCTGGTGTGTTAGCTTGCTGCAGTAACCTCACCTCTCTCTTTCTGTATAGAGCATGAGGGTATTGGTTGCCTCCATCTACATATAAAATTTCCCAGATCCATCTCTTCGTCAGCTTGATTCCTAATAAATTATTTTTCCTTTCCTATCCGCTATATCCACATTATGCTTAGCCGTGCCGTGCTGCCTCTGGCAAGGCCGAATATTCTCGCCTCCGCCACGCGTTTATCGACCATTCCAGCATCACATTCGCGATGGTATGCGAAAAGTTCTAAGCCCAAACCCCCCTACAAGCTCCCCGATTCCGTCAAGCCCCCCAAACCCGACCAGTCGACGAGCGCCTCTAAACAGGAGTATGCCGCGGAGCAGGCGGAGTTTGAGTCGAAGTCGGAACCCGAAGTAAACACTACATCTCAATCCACAGAAGCGGTAAGCTAAAGATAATATTCCAATTGGTTAGAAGCCTTAAATCTGACGGTAGCATTTCAGCCGACTCCTGAACAAGATGCGCCCCAAAAGCCGCTCCCCGACCTCACCCAGGGTATTCCCTCCACCCTCGCCGCAGAGTTGGAGGGTCGCTCGAAGAACCGCGGTTCTACTACACTAAATCTAACCGAAGACCCTTCTAAATTCGAAGATTATAACGACGATGGCCGCGGTGATATCCCTAAGGACGGTTACGTTTCATCGCTCGACCGGAAAAGAGCCCGCATGGCGAATCTGATGTACGCTCTCTTCTTGCTTGCTGGTGCTGGTGGCGTGGCGTACCTAGGAAGGAACTGGGATACCGAGGAAGAGGCAATCCTTCATCCAGAGACTCCCAATGGATGGGGCCTAGGACTATGGTACAACCGTGTCAAGGCCCGTTTTGGCGATATCACTAGTTACTACAAGGACCCTGCCTTCCCCAAGCTGCTTCCGGACGAGGACCCCAACCTCCGACCACCTTACACCCTGGTGCTTAGTTTGGAAGACTTGCTAGTGCATAGTGAGTGGAGCCGTGAGCATGGATGGCGGGTTGCCAAACGACCTGGGGTCGACTACTTCCTCCGCTATTTGAGCCAGTACTATGAATTGGTCCTTTTCACCACTGTACCTAGCATGATGGCGGACCAGGTCCTCCGGAAACTTGACCCCTATCGCATCATCCGCTGGCCTCTGTTCCGTGAAGCTACACGTTACAAGGATGGAGAATACGTTAAGGTATGTTCTGTGTAGACATCGTTACCCCTTGAATTTCCGCTAACTTTGTGTTACCAGGACCTTTCATACCTGAACCGCGATTTATCCAAAGTAATCTTGGTCGATACTAAAGAGGAGCATGCCCGTCTACAGCCCGAAAATGCCATCATTCTTGATAAGTGGAACGGCGAGGCCAAGGACAAGACCCTGGTTGCCTTGATCCCCTTCCTCGAATACCTTGCTGGCATGGGCGTAGAGGATGTTCGACCCGTGCTGAAGTCCTTCGAGGGCACTTCTATCCCGATCGAATTCGCCAAGCGTGAGAAGGCCATGCGTGAGAAATTTGAGAATGAACTCGCCGAAGAGCAGAAGAAGCGACCCAAGCGGGGCCTAGGCAACTTTGCTACTGCTCTTGGACTGACCTCCGGACGCTCTCAAACCGGAGAGCAATCACCCTCCCAGGGCCTACAAGAAGGCAAGATGCTCTGGGATCAGATTCGTGAGCGTGGTCAAAAGAACTATGAGATGGTTGAGAAAGAGATTCGTGAAAATGGAGAGAAATGGCTTGCTGAGATGGCGGCTGAGGAAGAGAAACTTCGACAGGAACAGATGGAAAACATGAAGGGCTCCTTTACCAGCATGTTCGGAGCTGGCAAGAAGTAGTAACTTTTATATCTGTCTCCGTCTCAAACTATATATAACAAGAAGTCACGACGTTTCCTGGACCTCAGCTGGACAGCTACCGGCCCTATGTTCCTATTCTCGACTCTTCCTATTTCTTTTTATGTGTTTCTAAGGTGCGTTTCTTTTCATTGAGAGGTAGGGCTTATCTCATAGAGGGTTTTTGTTTGAGCATCACGGATGACTGTAAAATAGCATTTAATTGATTGTTGAGTTGTATAAAATTGAATAACATATCTTAATCGGAATGAACTAGAGTGTGGGCAATGACCAGGGCGAATATCGATGATTCTGTATCCGGTTACTCTGTGCCCCTCAACTAATCAATTCTTACAAGAATAATATATAATATACATGCGGTAGTCTGGGTAGGAATATCAGTCTAGGAAAGCCTATACTGTAATCAGTAAATTTAAAGGAAATAATAATGTACCCTTTGAATATATATACCAACTTATTTATTATTTACTAGATTGTTAATATTCTCCTAAGCACAGGTTAAAAGGTTTCATATATACATAGATGTATAAGGTGAGTAAGTATCTATTTTGCTTTTCCCACCCAGATGTCAGAAAATCGGGAATGGATCGGAAGCCGTAGGGAAAGGAAGTAGGCATTCCATGTCTCAGTTTAGAAACCCATTCCCTATTAGTGCTGCTTTTTATGCCGGGCCTTCAACAGAGATGCAGCCTCTATGATACCTACTAGGTACCTAGGTATGAACCCAATTCTCAACTCAACGGTGGACTCACTCGTGAACTAATCAAGGGACATTGTTCCTGGCATGATTTGAACCCAAGATACCTAGATACTTACCTTCTGAGGAACAACGATTTCCCCACCAAATCACTGGACGATACGCTTAGAGAGGGAGAGCTGCAATGCGCTTCTGTCGACTGGCGGCAAAACTCCCCTTCCCATGCCCCAGTGAAAGTAAGTACACTCTTCACCCTCGGTGCAGTCTGGGGCAAGTGTAAACAAGCTCATCTCTAGCTCTTTGTAATTGACTGTCTTTTCACCTGATAGGTAACCTCAGACTCATGGACATTGATTTGAAGAAGCGCATCGATTTGCTCCTCCAAAGACTGGACCCCTGATTCATTCACTGAATGTCAACAAAAAGCAATGAATTGTAAGTATATACATATACATATATATCTAAAGTCACTAAAGTCAACTAACTACTACGAGATAGAATAAATGTCCGGGTTCAGAGATGTTTCAGTAGGCAAGATCAAGATCGGTCAGGCGTATATTCATTAATTAGTCTTGGGGGTATATATAAAAATATATAGGTTAGATATATAGGCTTTCTAAACCAGATACATAACTAGCTGGACTCTGTTCTTTCTTCTTTTTTTGTTTTTTATCCCCCTGTTATGTTAGGGTCACGTCTTGAAATACAGATACGTCCCAAATTCCCGTCATATCGAACGGGAATCCATCCATCGTGCCAAATGTCCCAGATATGGACATCATATCGTCAACGATATCATTGTTCGTCTGCGTTTCGGGGAGTGAGATGGCTGCTGGGTTGACGAGCCGGTTGTTACCATCAAAGAACTGTTGCCCCGTGATAATCCCGCCTACGGTGAGATCCCCAGCGTTGTTGTCGCCGGTAGTACCGGGGAGTCGATTGAGAATGCGCTCGCAATGGTCAAGACACATGTCAGCGAGGTCCCAGTCTTCTTCTTCGCGAACGCGGCGTAGGATGGTGCGAAACGTTTCCACATTGGAGAGACAGGAGCGGGCGATATCAGCATCAGAAGTTTCGAGGGCACAGCGGACGAGGAGAGTAGCGGTCGAAGTTAGATGGAAGGCGCTATCTGTGATACTATGTGAGCCCCATTTTTTTTTTTTTTGCATATTTCTCTGCCCTCTGCCTTGTTCTGTTGAGAAAAAAACCTACATGGTAGCCAAAACTCTTTGAAGTTTTCCTTTCGCAAAGACGATATGAATTGAACAATGTCTTCGGCCGATTTGCGGCACTCTGTTTGGAAATATCGGCGGGCTTCTGGATTGTCGGTTTCGGAATTATTAACGTCCTGTAAAGAATGCAGTAGGTAAGAAATTTGATCTTGTAAAATATAAAAGGAGAGAGAGAGTATAGAGAGCTGCTATGTCGTGAGGTAGAAGGAGATAAGGGTCAATATCATACGTTTAGTTCAACTCTCCCAACAAGCATTTTCAAGGCTAAGAAAGCCAACTGGAGACTGCTTATTCCGGATATCCGTTCACCAGAAGTGCTTTCTGAATTAGATCGTAGCCAATCGGGGAGGGAATCTTCCCATTTATCCAAATCTGTCCGGATCTGTCGAGCCTTTTTCGAGGTTTCACGGGGGAACCGTTGCTGGAGGCCGTAGACAAGAGGGAGCAGCTCTCCTAGAATTTCAGACAAACGACACAAAGCAATGTGACAATGTGCGGCCCTGACTCGCTCGGGGGTACGAGAGGCAAGTGGGACTAGCCCTTCTACAGTAGGAAGTGGGACGTCATATTGATTTTTGGCAATCTGAGGAGGCACACCGTGTCCGATACTCCCCCTTCAATCGATAAGTAGATGGCCAGAGGAGGTTTTTTGGGTTCAGAGTAACTTACCAGCGATCATGTATCACAACAGCCCACCAAAGTCGGATCCGGTTGTTCTTCTCCTGGCGGGACAACTTCCAATTGCTAGGGTCACGGTTCAAACCGAGACAGTGGGCCAGGGAGACCATTCGGCCACAACTGATGGCATTACCAGTCATGGAAAATATCGGCCGACCGGTCAAATCGACAAGGGCCGCACTGATTGTTGATAGACCTGGAGCCGAAAACTCTTCATGTAGAGCGGCGACAGTCATATTGACCGCATACCGGACATCTGGTTTTGGATGACAGGCAAGCTTTGGGGTATGTTTCCAGTAGACTAGGGACATGGAATAGACTTGACAAAGAAGGGACGCCGGTGGTTCATTAGGAGAGTCTGATATGTATGCTTCCCAGAAGCTGTCTCCGTCGAAAATGGGAAAGGCAGTATTGAATCGATCAAGAAACCTGGGATTGTCCAAGTCAGCAACACACCGGGCCGGGCCGTATTGGAAGAAGAAATGCGTACAGCCTAACTAGATCGTCCTTAAAGGGTCCAAGTATTTGTTCCAGAATCTCCTTTTGGTTCTCGCCTGGCGGGATGCCTACACGCATTCCTTGTCTCCGCCTAGATACGGTAGTATAGAGGATAGGCTTCCTTGGATCACTCGAGTAAACGTTATATGGGTGGCTTTTAGTCGGCTCCACTGACTTGTTGGACCGCTCCGGCATGAATTTCTCAATCACCTGGGCATCGTCGGCGACGACAGGTCCAACGATAAAAACGGATTCATTGTGAGGGTCGTCAACCCCATGGCGTCTGGGCTCGCTTCCTCGACTATCTAGCCCCGATTCGGACCGGGGAAGGTCAGAAGTACCATCGTGACGGCGGGAGGGATGTTGTGAAGGGGATCTGTTCTCTGGGGTACGCTTGCGCTTCTGACCCGATGAAAAGCTTTCTGCGATAGTATGATCGCGGTGCCATCCTCCGGTTTCCGGAACGGGGAGCTCTTGACTAGATTCTTCCTGGTAATGGCAATCTGCGCCTTGTACACGACATAACAGACACGATTGGCCAGGGATATCGACAGTACATCTCGATTTGCGCTTTCGACAGAGATCACAGGCGCGAACCTTGTGCGACCGATAGGGTCTCGCCCCCGCATTCAGCGCCGGAGAGGCAGTTTTCTGGGTTGAGCTGGACTTGACAGCTGCGGGTGGCATGATGAGCCCCAATAGATGTTAGTGTGAGTCTGATACAGTATGCATGAGCATTGAGGCGATCCAATTGATGACCCTTGATGCGTCATAAACCCGAGGTGGGGATGGAAGGAAGCGGTGGAGTGAGAGAAACCGATCGCTGAGGTCTGATGGAGGAGTTTGTGGAGGTAACTATACACGACGATCTGCAACTGATAAGCAGAGAGATAGGACCTGAAGGATCAAGCTTAGGCTAAAGATTCCATCTAGACCGTCTTTTCTTTCTTTTCTGATGCAATCCTCTCTGAGAGCTGGAGGTTAGTTGGAATCACACTAAAGGCACATGCGACAAGCCAATTGAGGTGTCATACAGACTACCGCATCATCGGTTGCTGGACCCTGTTCTATGCTTTCCCTAGCTTGCTTATCGTCGGAATCCTACCACCTGGAGATTTTCTTTTCTTTTCTTTTTTCTTGTCCTTTTTTTTTTTTTCCTTGCAATAATTTTTCCCTCCTCTTATCGCAGGGAAAGCGTGTGGGGAAGGCTGACTCAGCCGCCTGACCAACCACGTGCTCGCAGCGAGTCTATTTTTATCCAGCACGTTTCCATCCATTCCATCAATGTTCGCTTTTGGGGGAGTGCAGTTACACCTCGATTCCCTCATTTTCTGTCCTTTTTGGATATTCTATTTCATTTAGCTCTGTTTTCCGTCACTCCTTTATGGGTTGTTTCCATCCTTATATTTATTTGATTCTTTCTAAGGACTACTCAGTGGGGTTGTAACCTAGTATCCTTAATTCCTTTTTAGTTTCATGCCATCTCCTCAGCCCCCCTTCTCCACCTAAACAATCAGCCTTAGCTCTGGAACCAATAACTTACCCCATCCATCTCACTCTTGGGCAAGATCATCGATACTACTGTAGGTTGGACACAGCCACCATCCCAAGTCGCTAGTGAAGCCTCTCCCTCTTTTGCCTACCAGAACGTCGCATCTTGCAATTTCTTGTCTTTCTCCTCCCCCTGAGGCTCACTAGGTTGGATGATGATTGTGTGCAATTGAATCTGGACATGTATCCTTTTAATCCAATGTAGACAGCTGCTGGGTGTTTGAATGTCAGAATATGGAGGAGGGCGTCCGGCTTTCTCAGGATGAGCGACTGGATGGTTCCCCTCGCGGGCGCTATGAGTCGCCTGTCCAGCCTGAATCTATCCTGCGGCCCCAGCAACGTCAACCGCCGGATCGTCATGGATCACAGAAGAAGCACCAAATAACCCCCAGCAAGCAGGGTCCACTGACCCCTTTTAGCCGTCTGCCTCGCACTGTAATTGAGCAGTAAGTTCCAACTCGATCTTCCTCTGCACACTTCTGAGCCGCGATGGTAGCGACGATCTTGCTATCAATTCGACCATGACCAGTGTTGTTCTTCCTTATGTTCAGGGGGCTCTTTTAACAGTACATACAGCATTCTCTATATTGCTGATGCAAGTTCTTTTGCGTCTCTGACCCTACTAAACCGAAAATGGCGACGCATTTCTGACTCGTGTCTGCTGTATGCCCACCACTTATCCCAATGTCCCTCCTTCTCCTTGTCACAGAAAGCTACCGCGAGCTCCACCCAACCCGATGACCTGTCTCTTCTTAAACGTCGGTTTTTCTCGGAGATTAGGCGCAATGGCTTCGACGTCTTTTTCCGGCCTCACAGGACTTTGATTAAGCTCATCTCAACGTCAATGAGTTCCTCGACCGCTTTCCCACATGGAGAGGCCTTCCAGTTCTCGTTTTCGCAGAATGCCCAGCTTATCCTTTGCATAAGTTCCTCCAGGATTGTTGTTCTTGATGTGGCCTCCACGCGTGCTGTAGTCAAGCATGAACTGAAAACATGGAGACGTCCGTTGCATGCTGCTATCCTCGACGATGGGTCTTTGCTTGCTGTCGCGTCGTCCAGTCACCGTGTCAATATATACAGTTTGTCCAGTACAGAGGTGAAACTCATCCAGAACCTTAAATTGAACGATATTCCACGGGCCCTGGCTCTCTCTCCAACTGGAGGTGTTCTGGCGATTGCTTATAGTGATATGATTGAAGTGTATGCCGTTGGTGAGGGAGTATTGGAGACGGAGCGCAGGGCCGTGCGTTGTTCAGGCGTTGATTCGATCTCGTTCTCTTCGGATGGCTTTGTCCTTCTTGGCTCCTCTACCGATTGCGAGACGGGCTGCCTTGTTACCATCACTGTCCCCTTTTTTAATGAACAGGATGCAGAATTATCTGCTCAAGATGTTCAAATACAGATGTGGACAACCCAGATCCTTTTTCCTGACATTGTTCAGGGCTACAGTAATGCCTGTTTACTGCCACTGCATGCAGAGGGCGAAGGTGGCTGGCTTTTGGGGTTTGATAATCAAATCGGCGCATTCAGAGCAATTGGTGTTAGCAATGCGAACTCAGGTACAGCCTATTTTGTAAGTCCAGTATCCGAAGATAGCGACAGAGAGCACCCACCTATGATGCAAGCTACCTCTGATTGCGAGGGCGAGCTCGTTGCCTTGGGATTTCAAGACTCAGGTATTTGGGTATATGGAGTACCTGACCGTCTTGATATTGCTCCTGTGACTACCAACACAAGCGAAGCGAACGTTGCATCAAGTTCTCGTCAAGGCCACCAAGCAGAAGTAATAGCTGGGCGGGGAAATTCGGATCGGTTACAGCGGGCTGTTACCCGTCCGAAAATCCTCATCAATGGCCATAAAATGACCGATATGCCTGGGATCACTGCAGCTCGATGGGTGCGGCACACTCATTGCATGGCAGATCACCGGAGGTTGGCAGCTGTAGCTCCCGGCGGAGTTGATTCCTCGATCATTGGAGATGAGGATATTCCCGTCGATGGTGGCAGGGTTCTTCTTTTAGATTTTGCTCGATCCCCAAGAGATGGAGGTTTTACCGAAATCGATATCGAAATTGGAGAAGCTGAGCCGAAGATGCTTTATGAACCAAATTCGAGTTTAGATACGGAGGTCGAACTTGAAAGAAGGAGAACACGCATACAACGTGGAAATACTACGGCACATTTGGGTAGAGGAGCTAGAGACTTACACCCCAGCGCAAACTCTACTACCATCCGGCCTCACAGGAATAGTTCTTATCGCTCTGTCTCTTCAGGAGAACCCGCAGATGCTGAAACGTCTCAACAACTCCCAGATACCCCTTACGATAACACCCAGCCGCGCTCGCAAGATACCCTACGTCGTGCAGCTACCGCTGCAGCTGCAAACCGGCGGCGAGAGATTCGAAGGTTTCAAGAGGAGACTCGTCGCGTGTTCGACGAACGACCGGTTCCTCGGATTTTCCAGGTTCCTCATGAGAGCGATGCCGATAATTGGGTCCCACCCCCGCCCCCTTATAGCCAGGAACCCGATGCACCTCTTCCAGAATATCTCCGAAGATCTCTACTTCCTAGGATGACGGAACCTGTTGGTAGAGTTGGTGATGCTCCTGTCCCAGTGCGAAGATCATTTACTACGCGTTTAGATAGTATGATGGAGGAAACCTCCTCCTGGGCATCCCTACACCGATTGAATACTGTCACTGGCACTCGAGTGGCCTCTCGCATGAGGCGACGAGTGGGAGAGCCCGAGACCCTTAATGGTTCTAGACGACAAGGCAACTCTCTCCGTAGGAGATTAAGCTCCGCTGGTAATACATCTCAATCTACTAACACCAACGATTCATCTGTGTCTCGGTCACAGCCCCAGGATATCGCCACACCGCCCCCAGAGATGTTGCAAAATATTACCGATTTGTCCGCAGACTCTAATCCCGCATTTCCAATATCACCTCCGACCGGCCCGTCCACATTAATCCAGCAAGAGCCATTGCCAGGTGCAATTTCAATTGAACCGGAGAACGAAGAACCACCAAATAATGAACCTTTGGGCGGTTGGCAGCTCCTTCTCCCTCCGATCCCCAGTACTACACCACTCTCGATGACTAACTATCAATTTTCCGTTTCCTCCCCCGATCTTCCAACTCTCACTCAACCCGTAGTCCCGGAGGGTATGCGTGGTGCTCAGCAAACCCAAAACAATGGTTTGCAGCCACTAGATCGTCGTTCGCAATCGCATGATATCAGATTACCAATCGCAAACGTTCCATCTCCCCAAAATCGTCGGGTTTCCACAGATCCGACTCATTCTGTTAGCTCCCCGTCGGTGGCCAATGAGCAGTGGCGAAGGCGCATTGAAGATTGGAATGAACGAACTATTTATGAGAGAAATAAGAAAACTAGAAGCAAGTGTATTATCATGTAGCCAGCCCTTCTTAATTCGCCTTCCCACCATGCTCGTCGTTTTCATCTCCGCTTCGCTTCAATTTTAACAGTTCGGACGAGATAGAAATGATTTTTTCCCTTTCGCCATCAACGTTTCATTTTCTTCTTGTTACATATACCCCAATGGATGCCTGGACATACCTATTGAAAAGAAATATAAGGACGTGGTTTTTAACTTCACTCGTCTCTTTCACAAATACCCACTATATATACTCTGTATTTGCTGTCCTAACTTATGACCTACAATTTCGAATGTAGAGTTCATTATTTTCACAAACAAATAAAAAAGACTGCTCTATTATTGTTATCAGCCCAGACATAGTTCATAATATAGTAAAACCGCTAAAATAAAACTCAAGTAGGGAATATGATGGCTTCGCAGGTAGCAGTTAATAGGTACCAATCATTTAACGCTAGGAAAAAAAAAACACCTAGTTTGGGCAAGATAGATTTCATCTTAAGCTTCACTATTTCCTACCAAATAACGGCACATTAATAGGCAACATTCATGATCCATCATCTCTCACCATCCTCCGCCCTCCCCCCTTCTTACCTTTCTTTTTCTCGGGACCAGCTATCGAGAATCAGAAGGAAGGTGGCAGGAAACCTCAGCAGACAATAAACTAGTCTCACATTGGAAATCTTCCCTGTTTGACTTCCCCCGTTTATTTAGGGTTGGAGAAACGACTAGATAAACCTCACGCGATGCTCTTAGCGATTTATCTTGCCACAGTTCTTCCTCCTGCAGACGCATAGTGTCAGGATTGTATATAAGTTTTATTGGTCTATGCGGCATTCCAATTCCATATGCGGTACATATCTGCTAACCTCTTGGCCCACGATTATTGCTATTTCTAGGATCTCGCGTATTTCCTTAAAGATGCGTTCTTGGTTACACTTATCAACATAGGGCTTTAGTGTGTCTAAGATGGAATTCGTTCCATCGATCTTTATTTTGTGCGCTAATCAATCTTGACTCTCCTTATCTATAGTATACCCCTGGAGAAGCAGACATCATGTTTTGTAGTGGCAAGCCACATATGGAAGTCACGGTATGTCTTTGGGCCGTCTACTAACGGGATTTGGGGCCTATCGTAGTCAATAGATATATGTATGTATATATACATTCATATGTGAGACTATAGGTAACAAGAGAAACAAATTTTGAATCATAACTCTTAAAGTTCAAAAAGCCACTCACAGGGCTTGAGTTGCTCGTAACATCCTGGTAAAACAGACTCTGGATGAACCCACCCACCAGAACTGATTATAGCAGCTGAACATTAAAGCAGCAAGGCTTGGTTATCATTAGGTGAGATATGGTCATGTGATGGCGATCTCGGCCAACTTCTCCTCGCGTTTTCCCCGCTGTTGTTCACCGAGAGGGACATTGCTGATGCATCACGGCTGTCATCCACGAGTCAGATCAATTTAAAGGCGGGCTAGGAAATAATAATAAAAGCACAAAATATTTAAGGGGAGTAAAAGATAAGCTTTGAGATTAACGACCCTGTCGAGTGTTTGATTCGTACGCCATTCGTTGAATTTGCGGACCTGCAAGATCGGCTCGGTAATATTTTTTTTTTTTTTTGGCTGCTCTTTGATATAATTTTACTATCCTTTGCCGAACAAAATTTTATATAAAAACAAGATTTCGGATATCTCCTGACCCCACGCTGAATTCGACCCTTGATCGGCTATACTATCTTATCACCAACCCGACCAGGCTGGCGTCTTTCGGAGGATCGTCCAGCGGAATCGGAGACGGGGGCGTGCAGGGGACTATTTTGAAGTTAAGTCCGCGGAATAATGCTTCTGCTGCCACGAGCCCCGTAATGGGAGGTATCGGTCGTCCAGGAATTTCACCGGCTATCGGGTCTGATGGCATCGGACCAGCCAGAAAACGGAATATGGGTGTTGCGGGGTTAGACAGCTCCCCTGGCAGCGTGGATGATATTGAAGACGTTGACAATCGGGAGGAGAAGAAGCGACAGCCTGTTAAGAGAGCTTGCAATGAATGCCGGCAGCAGAAGGTAGGTTTCAATCTGATTTATTCGTCTCTGTATGTGACGGTCTTGGGTCGAGGCTGATTATATTCTTTTCCCCCTCTTCGTGCTGTAGCTTCGATGCGACGTGGTTCAGGACCCATGGATGGATTGTTCTCGATGTCGCCGCTTAAAACTCGACTGCAAAATCGAATCGAATTTTAAACGTGTCGGAAAACGGAGCAGAAATGCAGAAATGGAACGAGAGATCATCGAATTGAGGAAACAGATCGCCAACGTGCAGGCTAACACTAGTACATCTGGAAGTCAACCACCGTCAACACTTCCTACCACCCAACAGACCCCGAAACAGGAGAGCTCATCGAGCCAGGTCAGTCCGGCTGGAGTATATCACACACCCTCCGCGATTTCTGCGGACCAGTATATGGGGTCTCATGAGGCGGTTGCTTCGCTACTTGACCTGCGTTCGGGATTTGATGGGACGAGTTACATGAGAAATGGAAGCCAACATTTCAAACGGATTGAAGATGTGGCGCTGGTTCCTGATAAAGCAACGGAGCTATTCGACTTGTACAGCCTCTTATTCCTTACAATACGTTTGGGTGCCTGCTAACTAAATTAAGGTTCTTTACATTCTACCATCCATTCTTGCCGTTTCTTGATCGAGATAAATCACCGGATGATTATTATAGCGCATCGCCGCTGCTGTTCTGGACCATCATCAGTGTTGGCGCTCGGCGATACCAAACCGATGCAAACCTTCTCAATTCACTCGCGGGTCCGGTTTCGCGACTGGTGTGGAGTACGCTGGCGGATATTCCACAAAGCTACCACGTTGTCAAGGCTCTCTGCCTACTTTGCAGTTGGCCGTTCCCTACAAGTAGCACATCCACAGACCCTACTTTTATGTTGTGCGGCATGATGATGCAGGTTGCCATGCAACTAGGTCTCCACCGTCCATCACATAGCCAAGATTTTAGCAAGTTTAGGGTGGAGCTCATTGAAGAAGAACTTAGAGATAAGGTTAGAACTTGGGCGATCTGTAACATTGTTGCACAAAGGTAAGATCATTTCTGCTTTGTTCTTCGAACTGCCGCTAAAAAAGAAGTAGAGTGGCAACGGGGTATGGGCAGCCGCCTTCTACAGTATACGACTGGACACTATCCAATGACTCCCTTGACCCGAATTTCAAACTACCCGAAAGCATCAAGCATAGGCTTGACGTAGAAAAGTTTTGTGATAAGGTCACTAGGGCTCTCTACAGCAACCGTAGAGACCCTGTAGGATTATGCAGTGATCAAGAGCGATCAACACTTATCTCAATCCTCTCACGAGACCTGGACGAACTTGAAATTCAGCTCAAGCCACATAACGATTGTATGCCTCCACCTCTCGTTTTAATCGAACAAGACTAATTTATCTAGGTATTACCAATTTATATCTCCGCGCATCAAACCTTCACCTTCACCTCTCTGCCTTCTTTGATGATCCCACCGCTAAGGACTATCGCGAGCGTCTTCTTGCTCTTTATCTTGCTACGACCTCATTCTTGGAAACTGCGATGAAGCTAGAGACGGGTGTGGGCCCGATTTTATCCTATACGCCATATTACGTGTATCAGATGATGGTTGCAGGAGGTTGCACATTGTTGAAGTTGTGCAAGAGTTTCTTTGCGGCCCACATCGATATGGAATATACTAAGGGCCTCTTTAATCGAACCATATGGGCTATTCGGGGCGTATCGGTGATCTCCAACGATCTCCCAGAGCGGCTAGCTGAGGTCCTGGCTCAAATGTGGAGGCTGGGGAGCACGCCATTGCCCAAACCGACTTCTGACGGGCTTGAAATGGATGATTCGCTGATGCTGAAGGTTCGATGCCGTATGAGCATGTCGCTGCTATTTGACTCGGTGTGGCGATGGCGAGAGGATGTTCGAACCAAGGGTCGCAACATTGAAGGTAAGCCTAGGTTGCCCGTGAGTTTGCAAGTTAGAGATCGATTGGGACTAATTGGGGGTGTAGCATATCTCAAGAACCCAACCAACCCCGACTCGAATGCAGAGTCATCCGCGTCGTCATCGGTTGGACCGGTGCGAACCTCCACACCTGGACTTTCTGGAGGAGACCCGAGTCTAGCGCCGGCGCCTATAATCACGCAGCCTAACTTGGGAGTTCCCCCAGGAAACGGAGTTGGGGCACTTCCCAGTGGATTTCTCGAGCCGAATTACGAGGTCTTTGATCCATTGAATTGGCTACTGGATGGGTTGGTTGACCTTCCATATTCCTACTCGATATCCGGAATGGAGGCACAAGGGATTGCATGATTTTTTTTCCCCCTTGTCTCTGTCATATAATAACGAACTTGGCGCATTGTGACTATTTTTTTTTCTCTTATTTTCTGTATCACTATACCAATGGGATGTCTCTCCGAACCACTTGGTCGAGGCGCGTGGCGTCGGTTTGTATTTTTTTTTTTTTTTTTGTCCTCTCTGGTTTGGAAATAATCGATTGTTCAATTGATCTGATAAACGTATAATTATTCCGACTTTGTAGGAGAAATCAAAGGGAAAAACTCACATAGTTTGGGATTGACCCAGCGTCTACCTTTCTTGTTCTCGTTCTGTGTCTCTCTAGGGCACAGATGTATGGCATTTGTTCTATGTCTGCAAGTACGGGGAGACGCATAGAATCCCACCGTAATCTGCTAGAGAGAGAGAGGAGCGGTATTTTGTCCCCCAAAAGAATCATTTATGTATTATTCTCATCTCGTCACCACTCACTCCAGGACATGAGAAAAGGAAAGAAAGCCTCATATCCAAAGAAATAAAATGAGATATGTGATGGTGCTAGAAATAACAAACTCCCAAAGAGCTGGAATCTCCTTTGGTTCCGGGAGGTAGATTATACCATTTACCCCCCAGGTACACGTCCCCTGGCCCACAGGTTTTCAACATCTCCTGGAGGATGTAAAATGCCGTGAGGAGACATAGTAAGAGTTGTTCCGATGGGTTTTAGGGTTTCTGTAAGGGTGGAGAGCATCGTAGTTTTTTTTTTTTTTTTTTTTTTTTTTTTAACAGAAGGTAGGAAAGTAAGAAAGTTTTATTTAATAATGAGAAGAAAAGTAATGTCAGGATATACCATACCATGTATAAACATAGATAAGGTATAGATATAGTTATATTAATTAATTAAATTAAAAAAAAAAAAAAAAAAAAAAAACCACCACCACCACCACCACCACCACCACTACCACCCTACAGACAGACATAGCTAGCTCTAGAGAGAGATCCGGGATTGTTCTTTCCTCCGATGACGCCGGACGCCGGCTGTCACCCGTACCCGTAGGTAGTAGTAGTACCTAAGTACTGTACTGTACGTAATGTTCCACACCCCAGTTCATCTCGTCTTCTTCCTCGTGTGTTCCTCTGTCCCCCGCATGCGCAATTATAATACATAGAATCCTCTATAGCCTACCTAGGTATACTAGGTACCTACCCACTAGGACTAGGTATTACTAGGTACCTATTCTGTTATCCTTCGTATCTGCCTACCTGGACCCCTGCCTACCTAGGTAGGGGTTATCATTATCCTTCATCTTTCCCTTTCAACAAGTCTAACCAAACAGTCTTAAACCAAACCATCTATCTCACTTCCACTACTACCAATATACCTAATAATAATTATTAAAAAAAAAAAAAAACAAACAATGCCAACAAAATTCCAATCCCAACGACCAAAATCCGATCTCCTCATCCCGAAAAAACGTCCCCTTATACCCATCACCACTACCGCTATAGCCCACCACCTCCCATCAAACTCGGATCCAATCCCGCCTCCTCTCCGTAGTAGTCGTAGCACGAGCACGAGTCAAGTCCATCATTCCGGACTGCAACAACAGATGGATACGACTACGGTTGGGGAAAACCATTACAGCAACTCGAGTCGAAAATTACCGCGACCGGTGGTGGAGGTGGATTTTGCGGCGGCGCCACAGCCGTTCTTGGATCCAGCGCTGTGGGAGAGGATCAAGGGGACAGGGACTGGGACTGGGACTGGGGCGGCTGGGATTGAGGCTGAGTATGGTGAGTTGGCTGTGAAGAGGAGGATTGGGGGGACGATTCGATAAAGTTGGATTAACTAAATTAAATAAATTAATTAATATAATTGTTGACTAGGTGCTTGGATAAACGGGCAAAGCAGAACATACATATATACGTTTTGCGGACTTAATGAATTCCAGTCATCTCTTTCTATTGATATATTGAAGAGGGAAAAAAAAAAAAAAAAAAAAAAAAGGATGCATCCAACGTACGATCAGATTGCTGTGCACATAAAAGTACTAATAATATATATGATACATAAAACTCATCCATCGTCCATCATAATTTCTTGATGCTTTCTTGTTTCCCTTCATTGCCATCATAAATCATTAAACGGAAATAGGAAACACCACATGATAAGCGCATAAAATGAACTAGAAAATAAATCATAAAATCGACAAACAAAGCATGCCTATCATCAGTCGTAAATTGAGTCATATCGTGTCAACAGGCGAGAAAATCTAGAAGCAAAAAAATATATAGCAATAGGAAGAGGGAAAAACAAGAAAAAAGAGTTGTTTCATATCTCATGACAGATCAGGTGCGGGCTTCCTAACTTGGACTTGGGTGCTCGAGTTTACCAAAACGGCCTCACCAATACTCTGTTTAAGTTTCTCCCGTCGTGCCTCGCGTTTTCCCTCGGCCCGTTGCTGCATCGAGCGTCGCAGTCGTCGGCGGAGAGTCCGGACTATGCCCGATCGCAGCCGAAATCTCCACCAGGAAACGGCGGGGAATTGGCGCTGATGTAAAGAGGTCTGCGAATATAATGCCTCCGGGGTAAAGATCCGGCTCTCCACCAACGTGCTCCTCGTAGCGTGGTGATAGGGACTCGACCCATCAAGCCGTCGCTTTGCGCCGGTCCGAGTTGTAGGAAGGGGAGGACCTTCAAAAACAATTCGTTTCTGAGGCATACCGAGTGAATTGCTTATATACTGATCGAGGTTCGCATCGGGGGTCGGGGGAGTATATTCGGTCTCCGGTGATTCGGCTGGAGTGCCGGCACCGGGAGAATCATCCCAAAATCGACGCGGTCTCCAGAAAGGTTGAGAGATGCCATCAACATTCTGCCCAGCTTTAGGGTTTCGCGCCCCAGTTAGAGAAAAAGACCGTGCGAGAGAGTTGAAAGACTCAGACCGAGGCCGGGAAACCCAAGCGCGTCGCATGGATTCGAAACGGCGACTTGGCCCGTTGCTAACCTCGGGATTGCTATCCAAGTTCTTAGGCAGTCGATCGGCCTCCGTGTCTGGTGCGGGTGGGGTAGCCTTGGTAACAGGAGGTGGGGGTGGTGGCCGAGGGTTCCTCAACGGAGAATCTATGCTGGACTCGGACTCCCGTGGGATATCAGGAGTATGTGGCTGGTCCGGGTTGACTAGGCGATCCGTCATAGGCATTTGACCCCGAAGCCCAGAATGCCCTTGCGGCTCAACAAGCAGCAGTGACTCATTGTTATGCGGGAAAAAAGTCACAGTTCTCGCCTCATCGATCTCAAATGGCCCTGGAGATGACGATGGAATGGAATGCTGGGGGTAGGTTATAGAAGGGGAACGTAGATGCGACATGTCTTCCACACCGATCAGAATCGACTGGGTTTTTCCCACCTCTGCCACATCATACTTTTCCCGTCCGCGAGCCTGCGGAGGCGCAGGAGGTGGCTGCTGAGGCTCGGGAGGATAGTCCAGCGATTGCTCCTGCATCTGGATTTTTTCGGTGGCTAGGGTATGGCTCCGTAGGCTCTCCGAGGTAAGAGAGGTAGTCCGCGAGTTATTTTGACTTGTAGGCGCAGATAATGATGAGCTCCGTGGAGGGATATAAGGTCTCCCAGAGCTCCGGCCACGAAAGTCTGTCCCTGAGATAGTCGTGTTGGCATGTGGGTCGGATAAAGTACGTTGCCTATGACGTGGAATATCCAGAGAGCCGGGTCGACTCCCTGGCAACGTTGGCGCACGTCGACTGGACGGGCGGGAGCGGGTCTGCGACGGATTTCTGCTGGTTGCACTTGAACAGGACTTCAGGGAAGAACGACGCTCGGGGATTACAACCACGGGGACCACGTCTACTGGCATGTGCGGGACACCAACTGTCGAGCTTCCAGAAATAGAGATCTCTGATGCGATACTCCTACGGTCGCTCTCAGTGATCCGAGCAGCTTTATGGCTTAGGCGATGTTGTGATTCTGCATGAGATGCAAGTGACATGCGCTCTGACTTGGTAATGGGTGAACTTGCTGATCGCAATGAAAACTTCTTCACAGTATGCCGAAGAGATCGTTTGGCAGGCCGAGGGGCATCAATAATCATAGCTTCAATCGTAGACGACGTGGAGACGGCGGAAAAACGGCGGGAATCATCAGATACTCCTGAGACTGGCCGTTCTTCTGAAGTTGGCCAACCGATTTGATTACGAAACTGCTCCATAGATAAACTGTCCTCGGGCCCAGCACGGTTTCGTAGACTTTTCACACGCGTAGGTGCATCGAGATCAGGTACCCCGACATCACTTATGTCGCGAGATCGCTTTGTCGCATCTCGAGCAGGCTTCTTGTGAATTTCAAAGTTATTCGAAGTTTCGCCTAGGCGAGGAGTCGTGGTCGATGACAGTTCCCTATCTTTCACGCCGGAAATTTTCATGCCGGACGGGTCCACAACCGATACGCGCGCCCCCGATCCTATCTGGGGAGACTCAAGTCCCCCATCTCGTCGGATCTTTCTCTGCGTCGAGGAGAGCAGCAAGGACTGGGACGAGCGGCGAGGAGTCTCAGTCTCCGCGTCGGACATCATCTCGCAGGCTGTCTGAAAGGACTCCGCCCGGGAAGAACATGAGGTATATCCCAAGTGATTCAAACCGGGTCGATAGCTCGAGGTAAGGCCCCGAGGAGGAGTCGTTTCGGGGGTTGGGGGGTGCGAGGGTTTAGAGGGCGTGAGAACCCCAACCACCGAGTGGGAAGAAGCAGCCGCCTTGGGGATATCTGTCCCGGTCGGGGATTCGTCCTGAGCGAGACCCGGAGGTGTCAACGGAAGGCCGGGAACTGTTGCATATGGCACGCCATCCACAGCGTGTCTATTCTGATCTAGAGCCGATCCATGGGCGACATGGCCATTTAGAAGGGTATTTGACCTCCTCGGTAATGATTTGTGGGACTTGAAGAGGAGTCGATCTAGATGTTCTGGCGAGGCGGGAGACGTGCCAGCGACCTCACTGTCAGGCATTTTCAGCGAGGAAGCCCAACCAAGCACAGCGTAGGCCTAAACGGATAATCTGTGAGGGAGTGCCAGCTGGGGTGATGTTGTCACAAATAATTGCGAGGGATATTTAGGGTGAGGATCATGACACCTAAATGGTTTCAAAGGAGATTGGCCACATCGCGAAACACCACTGGGGAAACTTTCCAGGTTCAACGATTCCTTTTATTTGGGAGTGGAGGGACAAACTCCCGGGGGATTTTGTTTATTATTATCTGATTGTCTCTTTCCTTTCTTTTATTTTTATTTTTTTAATTTTTCTTTTGCTTTTAGTTTTTTGAAAGCAAAGAATTTCTGATCACTTATCAAAGAATTTCAGAAATTGAAGCAAGGGAGTTCGGGGAGAGATAGAGGAGCAAGGGTGTTACAAACATCCTCCATCCGCAAGGCGCGCGCGTCTAGTCTCATGCACTAACTAGTCAGACTCATAAGATCCAGACCAGCAAACAATCAAATCAAGGTTTACGGCTCAAAATAAAAAATAGCAAAGGTAAATAAATTGAATTCCGACTACCACAGAAGGGATTAATAATAGCAGCGACGAGACAAAGACAGGGGGGCGACACGCAGGAAACACTCCTGTTGGTGTGGAAAAAGACCCGGGCAAAAAGGCAGCCGAAGGAGAAGATTCCACGTTGCAGTCTTTTTTTTTTTTTTTTCTTTTTTTTTTTTTAAAAATCGTGGTTTGTTTGACTTGCAGAACAAAGGAGAGTATGAGAAGGCGATGGTAGTCGATGGTTGGAGGGAGGTAGAACCATAATAATGAATAACAATTGAGGACGTGATGCCAGCACGGGATCTCCTCTCAACGCTTAAATTCATGCTGGCTCTACTTCTTCTTCTTACACTGATTCGGAAAACTATGCTACCTCTATCAATGATGATTTGGATATCTCACGTCTACTCCCTCTGAAATTATGAATAGAGCTGGAGTGTGATCCTTCTTCTCGAACGGTACCTGAGACAAACTATAATCCTAATTTAAATTCTTCATTCTTAATTTCGCCTGCAGATAACTAATAGAAGCCTCATCCACAATCTATTAGTAATTTCATTCTCCCATTCCCAACCAGCGAGATTCTTAAACTATCTAACTACCATGGATGGATTATTGATCCTTGATGACCGTGGGTGGGAAGATCGATGCAGATAGTGCCGCAGCACCTGGAGTGCAGTAGTGGCCCACCCTAGCTTGGAAATGACTGGTCGTATTTCCGACAACTTTTATGGTTTTCATTTAATTCTCCTATTATTCTCCTCCTCCTTCTGAGAGAGAGAAAGAGAGAGAGGAAGAGGAAAAGATGTGACTCTTCTTTCGGCTCCGAATCACGACCGGGGTAAATTTTAATCTCTTAGGAGAAGTCCATTGTCTTCTTCTTTCTTTCTTTCCTTCCCTTCTTTTCTTGTTCCTTTTTTTTTTTTTGGTGGTTAATTTTCAAGCGCCCTTCTTCAATAAAAGGAGAAGGGAATAAAGCAAATAATGCAAAAACCCCCAGATGAAAATGACGGAAAAAAAAAGAAAAAAGAAAAGAGAAGGAATGCTGAGTCAGCTCATGACATCGGCGGAGAACTGACGTCATCGTCGTTTCCACACGATGACGAGAATGGGATTCTTGATAGAAAATAATAGTGAAGGAGCAAAAAAAAAAAAAGAAAAAAAAAAGTATAATAACTCCCAAGATCCAGTAACCAAGATTCAACCCATAATCGTCATCACTTCACATTCATTTCATGGGAGAAACTGGGGTAGTTTCTGCCATTTACTCTGATATCATGGTTAATTCAATTCGGCGCTGCTGCTTGTAATCATAGGTAGGAATAGGAACAATATTATTGCTGGTAAGAGAAGATTATCCATGATGATGAAAATGATGATAGATTTCCCCACCACTACCTACCTAAGTGTCCTGGATTTAGTAAATATTATTATACCCTTCCCTCCAACCATTCTCTTTCATTGGGTTCCTATTCGCCCCATCGGTCCAATATTTTCTCATTTCTTTTTCCATTTCCCCTCTTATTTGATAGACACTCTCTCGGTTCACACTTCCACCAAACCCCCTGACACCTGATTAAATCATCGACCATTACGGTCTTGCTCGTCGCATATTAACTTTTTTTGGAGGGGGCCCTTCCTTTCCAAGTTAAAATACCCTCTCGTCAAAACTCGATCAGTGGCACTCGTGTGTGTCTCTTGGCGGGGTATATTGTAAACGAACCTAAAGGGGAACAAAACATCATCATCGTCATCATCCTCATATGTAATTATTACACTAAAAAAGAAAGAAAGAAAAAAAAGAAAAAGGACACTAAAATTCTTGACCTGCCCGCGTGAGAGTCACAACCTTCCTTCACGTCATTTCATCTCTCATCTTCTACTCGTCAGTTAGCTCCAGCTTCAGCTCCATCCTTTTTTCCCCGCCCGTCACTATTCTTTTTTTTTTCCCTCACTCTTCCCTCTTCCTCATCTCTATTATTCTACCCTCTTTTCTCCAAGTCTTCGTTGGGGAACAAATCAGCTCCCATCTATCATTTCATTCTCCATCTTCTCTTCCTCACCTTGCGAGAATTGTTTCACAACTCAAATTCCTTTCCGACCCTCCCCTTCAACCCCCCTTACTCCCACCATGAGTACAATTCAAAGTCTCAAAAACTTCATACGTCATGGCAAACAAGCGCGCCTAGTCACTCCCCATGCCGAACCCACCACCAACGTGTCCGCCATTCATGCTGAGCAACAACGTCAACCCCATGGCACTTATCCTCCAGCGACAAGAAATTTAGATGCCATTGATAGCAAAATGGGGAATGGTCACCAGGCTCAACCATCCCAGAAGGCTGCCGATGTTCCCGGTAAGCGAGCCCGAGAGGCCGAAATTGAGCAGATTATTGCCGAAGAGAAAAGCAGCCGTTCCAAGATGCCAAAGTATCCTGGCCTTGAGCGCTGGATCTTGCTGGACAAGATGGGCGACGGTGCCTTCAGCAATGTCTATCGGGCCAGGGATACGACGGGTGAATATGGCGAAGTGGCCATCAAGGTGGTTCGGAAATTTGAAATGAATAGTAATCAGGTAGGATCGCTCTCCTTTCCCTCTCTTCCCCTTCCCCTTCCCCTTTGTTCTGGTTGCTGTAGTCCATCACTCTCCTCTTTTCCTGCGACTCCCTCTCCCGCCTCCCCCACCCCTCCTCTTTCCCTCCGTTCCAATCAACCCCACGGGTCTCTTTCACCTGATGTCGATTCATTTCGCCAATATGCTGTCTAGTCTGTCGCCCACCTACATCCCGAGTTCAAAAAGAAACCGAAAGCTGCGGAGGTGCGCAAGTCTTATAGGTCCCTTAACCAACCCCTCGTGCCTATCCAGCCGTTTCCTTTTCGTCGCGCATACCCTACACCTAAAAATTTTCCCAGATCGTAAAACAAATTCGCAACTAGCTGACTCATGAGCTAACTGGTTGCGTAGCGAGCCAATATCCTTAAAGAAGTCCAAATCATGCGACAGCTCGATCACCCAAATATTGTCCGATTAATCAGTTTCTCCGAGTCTAATCAATATTACTATATCGTACTAGAACTGTGTCCGGGCGGCGAATTATTTCACCAAATCGTACGATTAACATACTTCAGTGAAGATTTGAGTCGTCATGTTATTGTTCAAGTCGCCAAAGCAATTGAGTATCTACACGAAACATCTGGCGTCGTACATCGGTAAGTTCTTTTCCGTTCCACATTTATTGTTCTGAAACGTATAAAAAGAAATAAGTAAAGAAAAAAGAGCATTACCCTTTCATGCTTGTATTTAACGAACTTGATTATTATCAATAGTGACATCAAGCCGGAAAACCTCCTCTTTTACCCTTGCGATTTCGTTCCAACCAAACACCCCAAACCTCGCCAACCAGGAGATGAAGATAAAGTGGATGAAGGCGAATTCATTCCCGGGAAAGGTGCAGGTGGGATAGGCACCATCAAAATTGCCGATTTTGGTCTTTCCAAGGTTATCTGGGATAGCCAGACGATGACTCCATGTGGCACCGTCGGTTATACTGCCCCAGAAATTGTGAAGGATGAGAGATACTCCAAAAGTGTAGACATGTGGGCCCTTGGCTGTGTTCTCTATACCCTTTTATGCGGCTTCCCTCCGTTCTACGACGAAAGTATCCAGGTTCTTACAGAAAAAGTCGCCCGTGGACAGTATACATTCCTATCACCTTGGTGGGATGATATCTCCAAGTCAGCTCAGGATCTAATATCCCATCTACTCACCGTGGATCCTGAGAAACGATACACTATCAAGCAATTCTTAGCGCATCCTTGGATTCGACAAACCAATGAGGAAACCGAGCCCGCAGCAGACGCTCCTCCGTTGGCAACTCCCTTGGCCACTCGTCATCTTAATCAACAGCCACTAGATGCCGTTGCCGCAGATCTTGCGCCCTACGCCCCGGCCAGTGCTCGTTTTGCGGACCAGCCTTCTGCCGGCTTAGATCGTCCCATGGATTTCCGATCGCCCGGTGCAATCAACCTAAGAGAAGTATTCGATGTCGGATACGCCGTTCATCGTCAGGAAGAAGAAGGCAAACGGATCAAGAGTGGTCGCGCATTCCCTGGGACCAACCCAACGTCCGCATTCCAGTCTGCGCTCAATCCACTCAACGAAGACTACGACGAGGAGGAAATCACATATCAGCCAATTAGTAAGGATGAATATCCTCCCGCAAAAATTCAGAAATCTCAGAATACTGGAGAAATCGCGGCTATGGAGGCGAAGCTGCGTTCTACCAACCTGGGTGCTACAAGTCACGCAGTTCAGATGCGAAAGGCACACCAGCCCCGTCAACAGGGCTACGGACAACATAGCGCCTCTGTTGCTGCCGCTGCCAAACAGAGTATCGGTCGCGGGTCGCGACAGGCTTTTGAACTCAGCCTAGATAACGCAACCCTCTTAGAAAGGCGAGGCAGAAGGCACCAAGAGCAACATGCTGTCTAACCGATTCATCTCTCGGCAGTGAATGATACCCTTGAAGGCTCTCATTTTATTTTATTTTCCATCCATTATTTATTTATTTTTATTTTTATTTTTTTTTTTCTCAAAAAAAAAAAAAAAAAGAGCGAAAAGGGGGAGGAAACATTGTTGACGAGCTGAGGATGGGGACATTGATACCTGGATTTATTTGTTATTTCCCTTTAGTCGACGACTTTCCTCCCAACAATCTTCTACTATGACGACTAACGGATGATTATATTATTGACAGCTAGCTCTCCTAAATATCTTTTTGGTGCTATTCTTTTGGTATTCGGGTTTACGAAAGCATGTTTTATGCATCTGTTATGTCATTCGATGCCTGGTGGTCACCTTGCGCATTATTTGTGGGTTGTTGCTAGTCTTTTTTTTTTATTCAACCCATTTATCTGCATATATCGCTTTGCATAGGAGAAATATACGGACGGTACACGAACTGGGTGTTTTTTTTTTAATGGTGATGTCATAAATATTTATTTTCTTCATTTGATTATTATTACCATTACCATTGCCCTTACTATTTTTATTTTTCATTTCTGTCTGTTTGTTTATATGCTTGTCTTGTTCTTCTGAAAGACTCGCTTGCGTGCTCTACCATGATTGTTGCCTACCGGCCTTATCAAGCGGACGTATTTGACTCGGTGTATTTGTAGTGTGTGAAGGTCACCCTAGTAGGGAGATAGATATAGGATTATTACTTTTATGATATGAACTTCTTGTCACTTTTATAAGATTAACCTGGTAGGTCGTTTATTAAGTACCTTTTGCAAGTGTTTCTATTTCCTTTTTTATATAAATAAATAAATAAATACATGTTTGCTCTTTTATCCCTTTATTTTCTTACCTAGTATATCATGTAATCTTGATTAATATTGAGATTAACCATTGCAAGCAAGAAAGGGAAATATAGCCCTTAATTCAACATGAAAGAGCAGATAAATGGTGAGTATTGAAATGAAAGGAAGAAAAAGATCTTGAGGGAAGGGAGTAAATCAAAACCATCTACAAGGTTTGTTTACCCCTTGTTTCGATAGGGAGGAAACACATAGCCGCAAAAGCAGCTAAAATCAAACCACCGGAGGCATAAATAGGGGCATCGGGGTTAGAACTACCTCCATAGATAGCGACAAGAGGGGCACATAGACCGGCGATACGATTTAGACAACTCGCGATACCCGTGCCGGTGCCACGGTTCGGGGCGGGAAAGACCTCGGGCGTGTAGGCGTACAGGACTCCGTACATGATGTTTTGGAAGAAGGCTTCGAGACAGGTACATAGGAGTTGGATGTCCGGGTCGGTGGAGGCAGTGAAGCAGAACAGGAGGACACCGGTAATTAAGGTGGAAACGATCATCGTTCCCTTGCGTCCAACGTACTTGATGTCCACAGTGAAGCAGGCGAGGATAGAACCGGGGACCCCCACAATGGCTGTTATGGCATAGTTGCGGTAGACGACGGAGGTAGATTGTTCGGTGGACCCTCCTGCACGTTGTATGTACTGGGGTAGAAATGCGTTGAAAAGTGGATAGCCCATTCCGATGGTGGCCCAGCAGAACCAGAGGATTACAGCTGTAGGCAAATCTCTGTTAGAAGGAAGCGCTCATCCACATCTCGTTTTCCGGGAAAACCTACTAGTGATTCCGAGTCGCTTCGTGGCAAACAGAGGCGAAATCCGTTCCAGAGAGAATTTGGAGAGATACCTCTCAATGATTTCCTTAAAGCCAAGGGCCTGGTCGTTAGATTCCTCAGGATAACCACCAATTTCGTTCAGAATCTCTTCGGTGAGCCAAGTCTTTGCGCCATTTTTATACGCAATCCCGTGGACAGAGGCAACGGCATCACTTTGACGCCCGCGAGAAAGTAGAAATTTGGGAGATTCGTAAAGATGGAAAAGAAAGAAGCGGCAAATAAACATGACAAATGTTAGAGCACCCAGAGTTAAAACTAAATATCTCCAGCCCATATTTTGCTCCTTGGTGCAAGGTCCGTCTTCAGGACAAGTGTAGTTCGGGATAAAGGCCCATGCAAGAAGACTCGAGACGATATTAGCCAATACATAGATTAGTAATTCGTGGAATTAAAACTTACCTTGCAATCAGGTTACCAACTGGCCACCACACGCTCAGCATAGTCAAGAGGTTTCCAGATGCAAATGGAAGGAACTCTAGGAACAGAGCTCCATCAACAGGCAGATTTCCGCCAACCCCGAGACCGAGGCAGGAAAACAATGCGCAAGTGCTAAGAATCAGGTTAAGATATTGTTAGTAAATAATGGTCCCGGTGTTCCTCAATTGCATGCAAATAATAGAACATACCCTATCCAATTAGGGCCCCCACCAGAAGCCAAGCCAAACACACCACATATAAAGAGGGTCAAATTGAACGCTGGGCGACGTCCAATAACATCTGATGCTATACCCCAAAACGATGCACCTATACAGAGGCCTAAGAATAGGGCGCAAGTTGTGAAGCGAACGCGGGAACTGTCAACACCAAACTCAAGGGATAATTGAGGCAGAGTCAGAGCAACGCCCTATGTAAGTTAGAATGTGTATCTAAGCCCTCATGAGTTTTTATTCGACTGTACCTGAAGCCAAAGGCTGACATTATCCCATCACGTCAGCTAGTTTTCATCAATCACTTGTACATAAAGAACCGCCAAACTCACTTATCCGCTAGCCAACCAAATCCGCAAAGAGCAAATAGTTCCCATTGATAACGACCCATTCCGATATCTTGTATAGCTCTATTGATCACTTTTGCCTTGCCTATATTTCCAAATCAGACTTTCTCTTAGCTGTTGGCCCAGGTCAAGGATATATGCTTCCTAAACTTGAGGTTGGAGCGGGAATCATTGGAATGGTTACACCATAGATGCATGGACATACGGTCATACGCAGAATCATGGCCGGAAGCAGAAACATCAGACTCAACTTCGGCGCGAAGGGCATCAATAGTCAGATGTGAACGAAGGCGGTGACTATGAACTGAGCTGATGCCAGTTTCGGACGAAGGCGCCGCGCCTAAACTCCCTGCATCGGTCTTTTCTTCGGGTTCTAGCTTGTTTTCTTGTTCTGGATTTAGGTTTGGTAAATGCGCTGGGGCGCTAGAGAGGGGCACGACAACCCCGGGGAAACTCTTCTGGTCATGTTTCTGGAAAGGGTTGAGTCCGAACGGCATGATGGAAATTCTTTGCTGTTTTGCTGCTATGGACTAGACTTTAGGTGCCCTGTGGGTGGCATAAATTTCGTCGCTTTCGAGGAATGGACGGGAGTATCTACTATGTATCGCTGTGGCGGCAAAGACTATCTAGATATGGGATCGTGGAAGTGATGCTGGAGATCTAACAATTGTGGGAGAATGTCGAATTGAAGGCGCAATGGCTATGGGGGACAGAATCGTGTGATCGTTTGGGTGATAGCGCGATAAACGTACAGCACATTCGTATAGAAAGGGTTCGGGGACTTTGGTGTTATAAAAGTCGTTACAAACTCAAGGCAAATCACACAACTGCAAATCAGAGGTGGCGCATATTCTGTCACCACGTTAGACAAAAGCTAGTAGTATATATAAATAGGTGAAGCTGTGAGTCGACTGAGATAATTTGACAACGTCAAGATGAGTAAATTGAGAATGATGGAACCTCTTCCTTATAAAACCAAGTATAGACAAGAATTCTTCGACTGAAAGGAGCCTCGAATTTTTTCTTTCTCCCTATTTTTGTCCAAGTATGGAGATTGAAGTCAAAGGATGCTAGGTAGATATGGTGAATGCGTGGAAGAGGAGATGGAAAATCCAAAAGAGTCCTGAGCAATCCCAATTCGAGGAAATCAAACCTCTATAAATTTGTTGGCATTGGAAAAAAAAAAAAAGAAAGAAAGAAAGGAATTATGCTTTTAAAAAATTCTTGTGATCCGCATGACAGGATAGTAATGTGTATTGAGCAGTATTTAAATGTAAGTTACACAGCATTTGAGTATCGACTTCATCAGTGGCAATGAGGAGGTCAACTTGCTATGTATACCTTGGGTAGATAGAACCTCTGTCCAAGGGAGCTACCTAGGTAGGTTCCTATCTATAGATACCTTACATATGATCTATGCAGGGGCCTCTTTTGGCTTCCCTCTTTGACGTAGAAGTTCGCAGGATATACAAGTACCCCTATTAAGTATCTCGCTGGAAAAATGAATACAAAAGTTTTCAGTACCACTGGGGAATTTTCAGCCCGGAAATGGATAGTAGAAGAGAACCTGAGACGTGGGTAATCCAGGAAATGCCGTTCCAGATCCAATACAGGTGGGTCGCTGATAGGCTGAAATAATGCAAGCACGGGTCTTGGCGCGCCACGAGTGGGAAAAGGAAGTTTTAATGTCATGAACTGCAGCAGTGCTGGCTGCCTTAGGTAACTTTGTTGGTTTGTCGTTCATTTTCTTTCGTGTGCTACAACCGTATTACTTTTTGTTCTTGTTTGTCATTCCTTTGTTCTTTACATGTTGTACCCCATATCCCTGAAAAATCCCGCCTATGTTTGCCCTGGTGGTTTCCAGGGGACGCTAAGAAATAAGAAACAAGCCACACCATCATCCCGGTCACCAGAGATCCAAGCTCAACTCTCCATGGTTTACTAAACTCACAAGCCCCATTTGACGGCACATTCCGAATGCCTTTAAGTTGACCCAACAACCACTCCGACAGACCATACTTCATCTCTCAGTATTATAATGTTGCACAATTGAATTTACATTATATCTAAAGGAAACGGAATATATATCCAGAAGACCCTTAAAGAGCTTATCAATCCCTCAACGCTTTCCTGATGGGGCAGTCTACCCAGTATACAGTAGTGATATGCAACATGTTCTTCGAAAGACCCTTTAGAAATATGACGTCACAATCTACTTGAACTGAGTCTAAACTCGATTGGGATTTTTTTTTTCCCTCTTATCCTTTTACTTAATGAAACAATACAATACCTACCTAGGACCTTTAGGGAGTCTACTTAGACACAATCGGGAAGTGCTAGGTAGTTCGGTTCTTAAATACGCTGTCACGTCTTACAAAGAGGAAAGAATATTAAGGGAAGGCACCCACCCATTCTTGCCCCCCTTCCGCATCCGGTCCACTTCAAATTTAAAGAGTGATTGATACCATGGAAGATTTGAACACCTCAGCTGATAATGAAATTATTACATAGGATTGGCTGAGACCCCGGCCTCTGAACGTGGTCCGCCTTTCCAAAAGTTGGAAATTCATGGTATAGGCACCTAAAGTACTAATAACATATTTGTGCGCATCCACAGCTCGGCAATAACAAGATACTCGCCCAATAATGACTAAATCAGAAATTACCTAGGTGAGCGGACAACATCTTATTAGTCAATTGATTCACATTTCCGACTAGGGAGTGGGGGGTGGGGGGGGTTGCTTTCATCACCATTCATGGGGTTTTCGTATGCTTCGGCTATAGTAATTCGTCGTCCTTGCCGAACTTTTCAAGGCAGTATGGCATCTTGTTTCCTGGCGATGCTACAATTCTACATGGGAAATGCACCTACACCTAACTTTCTTAGAGCTGTATTCATTGATGCTTTGAATGACAACTTCACACGTGGTACCTCCCGAGGAGATAGAGGATATTCTAGAAGGTTATAAGCGCGGGGGCGGAAAACGGATATGATCTTATTATTTACATTCATATATTGCCCGCCTCTTGGATTCAACTTTCATCTTCTCACATATAGTAGAATGATGTGGGATCCCCGAAAGGGGGATGGGCTGATCCTCACCATCCCTAGAATGCATTCATCCGGGAAGAATACGGAAATGATTATATCCACAACCAAGGTAGGTATTTCACATCCCAATCATGAAGGGGTTTGAACCCACTGGCTTACAACTCCACTGAAACTCCTAGATATATTCGCTGCCGATGCCTCCTGACGAAATACATTTATCTGCTATACAGGGCCAATTTATTGGTAATAGGTTACTAACAGCAATCAAGCGATGGATACTATTGGCCCACTCCCAGTTAGGTCCAAATCCAGTCTTTGAATAATTATATGGTAAATCTTTTCTATCCGATCTATATTCTTTATTTTATATTACTTTACTCTATTCTTCTTCTCTTGACTGTATCCACCACAATCATCTTAATCACTACATGGTCTACTCTATCAAAATAAGCAACAACTACGCTATGTGGTGGCTACAAAAGACTTTAGGAAGAAGAGCTGGCTGACCGGGGCAAAAACAATTGCACCATTTTACAACCAGCTGTACTACTTTACCAGGATATTGCCCCAGATTTTTTTGTTGAACATGGGGTAACACTAGATGTCATTCTGTTGGCAACAATTATAAAAGGGTTGGAGCAGATTGAATATGTTATAAATCAAATTCCTCTCCACAAGCACCCATCCCAAGACTACCTAGTAGATCTCAAATCGTGTTCAGTTCCTCCACCTGCGAGACATCTTCAACAAACGTAGCGCCATACTCTTTCATAATCTGTATCTTCTCCTCCATGTTCATCGCGAAATCTATTCTCCCAAAATCTTCTGGCAGCTGCTCGGTACTTTGAAATCTTAACACCCACACACCCACTCCATCCGTCGGCCAACCGTACACCATTATCTTTTCTTGTTCCTCTGTTCTCTCGCTAGGATCCAAGAGCGCGTAGAGATAATCCTGCTTACTCGGCCACCATGTCGCACCCGTCCGTCGCATAAGATTACAAAACCTGTCTTCTTCGTCGGCACTGGATGAGCGCTGCGATTCATGAGAGCGCGGGAGCGACAGGTAAAGCATGTCGACCAGGTTAGCCTCTTTGACAAGAACCCCTCCAGTGGAGGGATAACCGTAGACCATACATCCTATGGTACCGAAGACGGTCCGTTCAGTCGTCGATGGAGGAGGGAGTGTAGGGCATGAGAAGGTCCGTGCCTCTGGATCGTCTATTACTGTTTGTTGATGAAAAATACGGAAACGGTCAATGTTGATGGGAAGTAAGCGGCCCACGGTTTGTTGGCAGAGAGTTGATAAGAAGCTGAGGGCGATGGCAACGAGCATACTGCTAAACTTCATATTTCAATAATAAGGCCACATACAAACAGAAGACCGATGCTTGATATCACTCGATTTGGCCTCAGTGTTGGATATTGTGTAATTCCTCGGGCAGCTCAGCCGTGGTTCGACTATCTTTGTGTTGTCGTCTATCTTTTCTCCTGACTGGTCGGGACAGGTTACATGAAAGTCTGCAGTGGCGTAGATTACATAGTACCTACCTTACCTACCTACCCAAGTTTTACTAATTAGGTATCCAACACCCCGCCTTAGGTGCAGGCACTACCTCATTACCTGGATCCTTCTTATACATCTCCTCACTTGTCATCTAAATATATCTTATTCATGATATTTAGGACTTTCTTAATCTATGGCCTCTTATAAGTCTTTTTAGATATCCTCTCTAATCCTAACCACTTTATCAATACCTTAAATCTCTACATTAGAAGAACCTTGATAAGTCTGGGTTTACTCGCCACATTCGCTACAGACCTTTCATTTGAATACTACCGACGATCTAACGGCTTGGGATTCTTCCGTTGGTGAACACTATTCAGGTTGCAGTGAAATCTAAACGAGAGCGAAAACAGCTCTCCCTTAACCATTAACGGATTTACTCCAGATTCCAAGGACCCCGGTAACTAGAGCAGCCAAGTGTTGACGTGGACAAGAGGTCCTGGACTCGTCAGATTGGGGTTCGAATTCAGGTTCGGAAGGGGACGCCGGCCAGCAGATAGCCATTGCGTCATATCAACCCCCTCGAAGCCAAGTCTTCGAGGGAACGGCTCCTCGCATAAAGAAGGTCAGCGCATTGGTTGCTAAAGTTCTGAACGGCCCAGATTATATGGTCGATAATTCCTGGAAATCGGTGATTGAGCAAGCTGCGAGTCAAGGGTTACACGTATATGTGGAACGTGCCATTTGCTGGCACCAACGCTGTAGCCAGCGAATATGCAATACAAGGCCAAGGGCATGTCCCGATTAAGAATGTCTTTACGGGAACCCTTCGTCGGTTGATCCTATCTGGCCGATGGCTGGGAGACAGAGTGGAATGTTGGACGAGCCAACACAACGCTCAATTTTGTACACAGCGATACCTGTTTGGCCTGTGGCGTGGAGACTACCGCCCGTATGTCTCTCTCCATTGACAGGGTGGTATCATTAATATGGAGATAGAGATGCCAAAGTGGATGAAGGAATTGATGGCTGGGTAGAGGAGCTGGCCACGGAAGTCATATGGACATAATTATATAGAAAAAGCAACCTAGTTTGATACTCCTTTCAAGATATTTGGCTGTTAATCGGTATTGGGTTAGTTATCTTACTAGAAACCGTTGCTTAAAACATAACAGGCTGATTATCTTCGAGGGTATCTCCAGACCAGCTAATTACTCATCTTGCTTCAGAGTTATTTAATCCTATAGGAGCAAGTATTTCACAAACAATCTGACAATTTTAGGCTATCTTAATTGCCTTTTACCATTCTTCACTTCTAGTATATCCTACCAAAGAATACTTATAACACCGCATAACATGAGCACGTTACCTAGGATCCTAGCTACCCCGGAAGTAGCCTATATGAAGATTATGTGAGAGAAAAGGATTGATATCCCACTTATTATCATTATCAGATTAGATATAGCCAAGATAACCTTATTTTTGCAAAGTTGATTGACTTAGTTTTACAACCCTATCCCAGTCGATTCTCAACAAGCGGTAGTTGGAAATCCTTAACTGTTGGCTCTCCCAATCTCCCAATTTTCCCTATCTGAAAAAGAGGCCAGTAATAAAAAGCAAAGAAAAGTACGCACAAGGTGATACAAGTCACAACATGCAGGAGATTTAAGTCCAACCTTGCTGTTTAACATGCGGGGTTGCCTTTTTTTTTTTTTCCCGATCAGATGCACGTAAATTTGGTACATCCCTCTATCAATTCCAATCAATAACTTCTTGATGGTTAAATGAATATAGAAATCCACTGGCTAGCTGCTAGAATCTTTTAACGCGGTTTTTGATTCCAGGGTCCACTGGCCTATTATTATCATTTTACTCTAAATTATGGTAGTAGAATAATGTTCTTTCCCTCCTTCGCATACCCCCACTTTTACTCCCGCTTGGAAACCCAATTTGACCTTGATGCCTGTCTTTCAATCTTCCTTGTATCAAAGCCTCAACTGAGTCCCCTTTGCCTTATCTAGTATCTAATTATCAATGACTGACAAGTCTCTCATACATATTCCCTGTCGCGTATTGTCTTGTCCAGTCTCCAAGTCCAACTTTCATGCATTTCAACAAGAATCCCGTCCCTCAATTGACCTTCCAAATCCCGTCTAGTGCTGTTTATCGGGCCCCATCTTTCACACCGCACAATAATCTAGACCATGTGGGAAGAAAATGGAAATGTCCGAGACTTCAGTCAAATGTCGCTGAATTACCAATCAGAAACTCCCTGCTTGGACGAAGACCCCGAAGAAGACCTCCACCCGGTGTTCAAAACCAATAAGGAGATTCCATCACTTCTCGCAGTCGTTTTTTCGTCTCCAAGGCCAAAAAGAAAAATGATGATCTAGCGCTGCACTTCTCTCGTAAAGATTTAATCAGAGAAAGGTTTGGCTCTTTTCTTTCGATCCCTTTTTTCACTTACTGAAGTCAATAATTCCCTCGTACAAAATTTTTATTCGTTGTCCTACTCCAGAGTTAGAAGGTAGTCAGGTACAAGCGGTTATATAAACCAGGGGTCAAGGGAGCGCGATAGTTCTAAGTGTGGTGGAGAGGAACAAGGTCAAACGCGGTCCACTTCGGCCCAACCTTTGTGCTAACATGTCACCAATAACCAGACTCAATAGTGACCTCCCTTTTGAAGGGATCGAACAACATGGCCTAAAGAACGAGCCTGTTACCCCACCTACTTCAGCCCCTCTTCCACCATCAGAGGAACAGTCTCAAAGCACCTACCATGATGGTCTCCGGAAGGCCGACATACATGACACAGAGACAGTATATACAGAAAAGCCCAGCCTACCACAAGCACCACAAGACCACAGTCTGCCATGTGAGACACTAGAAAACAGTGTCTACATATCCTCTACCGAGGATCTTCCTTCGGGCGACTCTGTTCTTCAACCTACAGTAAGCCGGGTAACGACTGATGCCGATGGAAATACCTATCCTGAGGGTGGTCTAGAGGCATGGCTAGTGGTTCTAGGTAGTTTTATGGGCCTGTTTGCTTCGCTTGGCCTGGTCAACACTATCGGGTCCTTCCAAGCATACCTTCAACTAAACCAACTCAAGGACTATAGCTCCGGGACCATATCATGGATATTCGGTATCTATGCTTTTCTAACCTTTTTTGGCGGCGTTCAAATCGGGCCTGTCTTCGATGCGAAAGGCCCCCGTTTTCTTGTGTTTGCCGGGTCCGTACTTATCATGGTAATGATGGTGGCCCTGGGCTTCTGTACCAAATATTGGCATTTTGTCCTCACGATCGGATTGGCTGGAGGAATAGGAACGTCCTTGATTTTCACTCCTGCAATATCTTCAATTGGTCATTTTTTCAATACGAAACGTGGAGTCGCAACCGGAATTGCAGCCACCGGTGGCTCCGTCGGGGGTGTGGCATTCCCACTCATTATGGAAGCTCTGATTCCTAAGATTGGGTGGGCATGGACCACTCGAGTGCTTGCCCTCATTTGTCTGGTTTTAGTAGTCCTTTCATGCTTACTGGTCAAGTCGCGTCTCCCAAAGAAACCAGCTTCAAAAGAGAATGTTCTCCCCGATTTTCGCATATTCCGAGATCCGAGATTCGCTCTGACCACCGCCGGGATTTTTTTTATTGAATGGGGCCTCTTCATCCCTGTCAGCTACATTTCCTCTTATGCCTTGGCACACGGAGCTTCCCAGGACCTATCCTATCAGATCCTTGCTTTTCTCAATGTGGGTTCGATCCTCGGAAGAGCAGTTCCCGGTTTCTTTGCAGACTATGTCGGGCGATTTAACGCTCTCATCGTCACGGTGGCGCTATGTCTTGTCTGTAATGCCTGCCTTTGGCTTCCAGCGGGGGATAGTATTCCTGTAATCATTGCATACAGTGTGATCTTTGGCTTTTCAAGTGGGAGCAACATTAGCCTTACCCCAGTCTGCGTTTCACAGCTATGCAAAATTGAAAATTATGGAAGATACTATGCCACGGCATACACAATCGTGAGCTTTGGGTACGTGCTTGTTTTTGTTTTTCTTTTCTATAGATAATATCCCTTCTTCTTCTTCCTCCTTAGATTATTTTTAATAACTACAGCTCAGCTAACGCTTCCAAGTACTTTGACTGGCATGCCCATTGCAGGCGAGATCCTTTCTCGCTGCAATGGGAACTACTGGGGGCTTATCACATTTACTGTCTGTTGCTATGCTGTCGGTCTTGCTTGTGTTATAGCAGCAAAAATGACCCATGTCGGATGGCGTCAACCATGGGCAATTTACTGAATTCGTGAAATAGATATTATGCTTCTGTACCCAACAGAAGGAAATCTCGAAAAGGAGTATTGCAGCAAAAGACAAAAGAAAAAGAAAAAAAAAATATATTCCGTCCACTATTATGCGACTGCAGGTAAATCGCTTGGAGATCAGCGTCATACTTCAGACAGTCAGGATATTTTAGTGCAAATTTGATTAGATCTCTAATACCTTATTTATATTGTCCCATTTCTTGTACGGTATTAAGCCGGTTATCGTCAAATAGGTAGGGGTTGTGCTTTAGTTTCACCCCAATGCCATTCCCACTTCACGGCAAAATTTAGTTCTTTGGACTTGACCACGGCGACGTGTGGCATTAACCTGGACTTATTTGCTACTTAATCTTGATCATACGGCCAGAATCATCTTCATGAACCTAACTTGAAATCTCACCACCTACTCTGCACTTATACGTAAGAAGAAAAACAGGCAACGTTCTTCCCTGGATTTTCTGTTCCAGCCATCCACTAACGTACATAAAATATCCCCAGTCAAATCACCAACCCACTTTAGCCCAACCATTCAGCGAAGCTATATCCTCCTCCTATATTACCAAAGATGATCGAGTCTCGATACAACCTTCCTTTCACGACTCTCAACTTGATCCAACGTGCTACATCCACGCAAGAGTTGATACTTAACACCTCCAGCGACACCCACTTATGAGACAAAGAAGACGTATTCCCCATCCTCGGGCCATCAATTCCGGCTGCAGACCTTCTTCGGAACTATTTCACAACCATTGAACCTAAGGCCATCGTCGTCATCATGATGGTCTTCGAAGTTACAGTAACCCATTTACGAGTAAGTCTAGGTCCCCAACCGAAAAAACTTGGAGACTTTTAACTCATAAGCTCGAATCCACCAATAGTAGGTACGTACAGTCACCACTATCCCTGAAGGTACATATACCTATTGTTCACCTGCCCCCTCTTCCTCTACCTCTCTTTCTCTATAGAAGAGTGTTACGTTCGATCGCGTCTAAACCCCCTGGTCCCACGCAAACTAGAACAAGGAGGGACAAAGAAGATCCACGTCCAAAATTTTCAATATGGCCCTCTCGAGTGAAAAAAGTTTTCTTGCCCTTGCTTTTGCCCTGGGCACGTTTCTCAATCAGACAAGAGCTATTCCCGGAAATCTAGGGCATCATACACCACAGTCTACCATGACAACCAGTGCAGAGGTCCCTCAATTGAGTGGAGGGATTCCTGGTTCAAGTGCAGTGACTCCTGGTACGACTGGAGGGGCAACCAGTCCTAGTGCAGAGGTTCCTATCGCCAGTACTATGCCTTCGTCGGAAAGTCAAATCCCTACTATCAGTATCTCCCCGTCCCCAGGATTTAACACAAGTCGGCCACCCGGAGTTATTCCAACTTCCCCTGGCCAAGTTATACCTCCTATATCTCCACCAACATCAGGAATGATTCCTCAAGCTCCTATTCCAAGTGGGATAACACCCATTCCAGGAGGCACTATGACGGTCACGGTCCCTATGGGAAGTGCTTCTTGTCCTCCTTGTCCTCCAGCTTCGTGTCCTCCAGCTTCTTGTCCACCTGCGGCTTGCCCACCTTGTCCTGCTCCCCAGACCATTACACAAAGCCCGACTTGTCCAACTTGCCCTCCTGCTCGAACCGTCACAAGCACCGTCACAATCAATGTTTGCACCTCAGGGCCTTCCATTAGTGGGATCCCTCCATTTGGACCTCCAAGCCCAGGTCTTCCAAGCCCAGGTCTTCCCACTGGACCGCCCACTCCTCCAGTAAGTCCTGGCGGAGCTGGAGGTCCAGGAGGCCCCGGGGGTGTAGGTGGGCCAGGTCACCCCGGAGCACCAGGGCCACCTGGACAATCTGGTGTGCCGGGACAGCCTGGAGAACCTGGAGGGCAAACCACAAGCACTGAGTGTCTGCCAGCACCGACTCCTGGAGCTCCTGGGCAATCAGGTCAACCTGGAGCTCCTGGAGGCCCTGGCGGAGGCGCTGGGGGTGCAGGAGGCGCAGGCGGAGCAGGAGGCGCGGGAGGTCCTGGAGGACCTGGCAGGCCTAGTCCATGTATCGGAGGTAGACCCGGAGGCCCTGGCGGTCCTGGGGGCGCAGCAGCAGGAGGAGGAGGAGGAGGAGGAGGAGGAGGAGGAGCAATTACTGAGACCACAAGGCCAGTAGGCCCGCCCCCGCCATTGATAACAAATACTTCTACTTTTATAACTAGCCCCATATCCACAACCCCAAGTGGCTCAGAGACAGTTACCCAGACCTTCAGCTCAAGTACAAGTCGAACCCCTCTCCGTCCTCCGTCAGTATCACACACCACTAGGGTTTCAACCACGAGGTTTGCGACGACTACTCCAGTCATACCACCAACCAGAACTACTACTCCGCATATTCCACCGTCAGTAATTACTCCTATCACAACGCCTATTATCCCGACAACCAGGACCACTACTCCTAGAGTCCCGCCAACTGGGACAATTCCTACTACAACGCCTCGTGTCCCGCCCATTCACACCACAACTCCTCGGGTTCCACCAAGTGAGATAGTTCCTACCACCACGCCTATTATCCCAACAACCAGGACCACTACTCCTAGAGTCCCGCCAACTGGAATCATCCCTACCACGGCTCCCGGAGCCCCGCCACCTACGACAACTTCGTCTCCCAGAGTTCCGTCGACTGAGATTGTCCCTACTACAACTCCTGGAGTACCACCAACTACGATACCTCCTACTACAACCCCCGGAGTCCCTCCAACTACAACAGTTCCTACAATGACTCCTGGAGTTCCACCTACTGAGACCGTTCCCACCACAACCCCCGGGGTTCCGCCAACTACAACTCCTGGAGCTCCCCATACTGAGACTGCGCCTGCGACTCCTGGAGTGCCAACTACAACAATTCCTACAACAACTCCTAGCATTCCGCATACTGAGACTGTGCCCGCGACTCCTGGAGTTCCACCTACTGAGACTGTTCCCGCCACAACCCCCAGGGTTCCGCCAACTACAAGTCCTGGAGCGCCACCTACTGAGACTGTTCCTGTCACAACTCCTGGAGTCCCACCAACCGAAACAGTTCCTACAACGACTCCTGGCGTTCCCCATACTGAAACTGTCCCTACTACAACCCCTGGAGTTCCCCATACTGAGACTGCGCCTGCGACTCCTGGAGTGCCAACTACAACAATTCCTACAACAACTCCTAGCGTTCCGCATACTGAAACTGTGCCTGCGACTCCTGGAGTACCAACTACAACAATTCCCACAACAACCCCTGGAATCCCACCTACCGAGACTGTTCCTGCTACAACCCCTGGAATTCCCCATACTGAGACTGTCCCTGCTACGACTCCTGGATTACCACCAACTACAACAGTTCCTGCTACAACACCTGGAGTCCCTCCTACTACAGCTTTTGAAGTCCCACCGACTGAAACAGTTCCTACAGCGATTCCTGGAGTCCCGCCAACTACAACTCCTGGCGTTCCCCATACTGAGACTGTTCCTACTACGACCCCCGGAGTTCCACCAACTGCAACAGTTCCTGCTACAACACCTGGAGTCCCTCCAACTACATCTCCTGGAGTCCCACCGACAGAAACAATTCCTACTGCAACCCCCGGAGTCCCTCCTACTACAGCTCCTGAAGTCCCACCGACAGCAACAATTCCTACTACGACCCCCGGAGTTCCGCCAACTACAACAGTTCCTACTACAGTCCCCGTAGTTCCACCTACTGAAAGTACTGAGGCTGTTACTACTACGACTCATAGTATACCAACAACTGCAACAGTTCCTACAGCAACTCCTGGAGTTCCACCGACTGAGACTGTTCCTACTACAGCCCCCGGAGTTTCACCTACTGAAAGTACTGATACTACTACTACTACTAAACCCCCTGGAATCCCGCCAACTACAACTCCTGGAGTGCCACCAACTACAACAGTTCCTACTACAGCCCCCGTAGTTCCACCTACTGAAAGTACTGAGACTGTTACTACTACGGCTCATAGTATACCAACAACTGCAACAGTTCCTACAGCAACTCCTGGAGTTCCACCTACTGAGACTGTTCCTGCTACAACTCCTGGAGTCCCGACAGCAACAATTCCTACTATGACCCCCGGAGTTCCACCAACTGCAACAGTTCCTGCTACAACCCCCGGAGTCCCACCGACAGAAACAATCCCTACTATGACCCCCGGAGTTCCACCTACTGAAACCACTATGACGACAAAGACCAAGACCAAGACAAAACCACCCCATATATCGTCACCAACAGAATCTACACCTCCGGCGACAACCGAACCGATCGCCCCTCCACCAGAACCAACCGAAACCATCACCCCAGTCACCAAAACAAAGCCAGATCACCACACAAGTCCTACAACTCCCCTTCAACAGACCGGGCACGTACCGGAACCCCCCAAGGAGCAAAAGAGGAACAAAAGAGGCAATCTTCACAACAGAGGAATGAATGTCGGCGGTAGAAACAATACTGGTCCTTTCCCTTTCTTTTCCTCTCCCAGTTCCTCTCTTCCCTCCTCCTCTTCGACTGGGGAATGGAGTAACTCGTGGAGTAGTGAGCGCAGAAACAGCGACAGCAGCATGGGTAGTACGATGAAGAAAGCAAGATTAATGTCCAATTCTTCTTTTCCTTCTTCTTCTTTTACCACCTCTACTACTACTACTGAAATTGCTACTATTAGCAGTAGTACTACTTCCTCCCATCCCACATCACCTTCAGCCTGGACTCCGCTCTCTAGGCCATATCCGATCCCCTTTCGGCCTTGGTTTGGGGATTGAATTCTTTAATTGAAATTATCCATTTTTTGAGTAATGTATAATGTTTTTTGAAGGAAGAATTGACGGAGATGAAAGTTGCGCAGAGATAATATGTTAAAATCTATACTATGTTATAGTGTGTTGTGTTGTGCTATATTTATTATTATCACTTATTATCGTTTTGGTTTAAATGAAGAATGAATATATTTTCCTGATATTCATAAATGAGAAGCGAAAAATTTGCAAAAAGTACGTGCGTGCCTTACTCGGAAGGAATATATACATAGCTTGTTGACATTTATTGCTGCTTGATAACGATCGAAAAGCTTTAGATTTGTTGCAAGAAAGTATTGATTTATGTAACTTTTTCTGCCAATACCATGTAGGTATAAAATTCTCAGTCCTAGAGAGAGTTCATTCATATACGTCAATTCGACCTTTAACAGAACGACGGGAACAAATCTAGGAGCGTAAATGGAGTCGAGCAAATTTCGGTGGGGAAAAGAAAACCATGCCGACAAGAAGCTTCTTAACTCCAAACCACCGGGTCCCTGTCTGCTAGCTGATATGGGATAAACAAAATTAAATACAGTACAAATAGAATAGAAGGAAGGAGGGCGTGAGAACAAATCGAAGTACTCGAAAATTGAGGATAGAAAATTATAAACTAGAGAAAGGAAGTTTAGGCTGTAAAATGACAGTTAAAGAATCAACTCGATAGAATTAGAACATATGCAAGGGAGTCAGTTAATTCTGCAACAATATTCACGCCAAAGGCTGCTTTGAGCTTTTCTCCCTTATTTCTCTTGATTCACCATGCTTGCAAGTTTATTTGAATAAAACCCCGCCGGTCGTTTCATGCGCCAAACACCTTACACCAGAAAACTGGCTGAGCACGTAAGAGCCGAGTTCACAGCCGAATAGCTAATTGAGCAGCTCAAAGAGAGAGAAAATAGAAGGAAAACATGGGGCCGTTGCCTGACCGTCAATAATGACACTAGTAAAAAGTAGATGGATGGGAGGGGAATGAATAAAAATAAAAACAAAACATGGTCAGACCGAGAATCGTAATAGTCGAAAGTAAAAGGAATTCACTTTCCGAGGGGGGTCATAATGTAAAGATGCAATTAAAGGCACAAGACTGACAAAAAGGTCAAGATACCCAAAGCATTTCTTACAGGAGCGAAAAGGGTATAAAGTATTTGTAACGAGGCCACTCGGGAAGCTTATGGAAGACGCGTAAAAAGAAATGGAACGAAATTGAAAGTGACGACATTTCATCAGACCCAGTTCACGAGCTGTTAGATCGCATCAGTGCCTATCCACGAGTTAGATTTGGTTGAATGATTCTCTTGGTAAATGGAATTATTTACCCTCTCCATCGCAAGATTTTCGCCTTTCTCAATACTTGGGCTTCCGAGGGTACCCCGGTTGACGGCACTAGAAGAAGTGATTGATCGGGGTTCTAAGCCTGGCCGTTGGGATTTTTCTGTACTTGTGTGCACTGGATGCATTTCGCCGCTGCTAGAGATTCGCGATTCTTTACTCTTCTCCAAAAGTGAGCCGCCAAGAGTCGCGCATTTGAGGATGGTCTGCATCATTTGGTTTTGTTTCAAGGGTTTAGACAAATACTCGTCCATTTGCGCCTGGATACACTTCTCACGGTCGCCCAACATCGCGTGAGCAGTGAGCGCAATGATGGGCGTTCGACTTAGGCCAGTCTCCTTTTCATATTCTCGGATCTTGCCTGTTGCTTCGAAGCCGCCCATAACCGGCATTTGAACATCCATCAGAATGACGTCGTAGCGACGCGCTTTCACTGCTTCCACTGCTTCCAAACCATTGCTAACAACAGAAACGTTATGGTTATGCTTCTCTAGAATCTTCACAGCAAGCTTCTGATTGACGTCATTATCCTCCGCTAGAAGGATATCAAACGATCGGGAATGATCGGTCGTGATAGGTGTTGAACGACCCTCCAGGGCAGGGAGCATGCCATTGCCCAGATCAATTGGCTGACAGGGTGTAGTCATATAAGAACTTATTCCCAGATCCAGAGCAGACTTCAGACTGACACAAACCAGTGGGCACACAAGAACGATAGGAACATATTTGAAATCATCGAAAGTTCGAAGCAATCTTGCTGTGGAGACGGAGTCGACAATGATTACATCGTAGGCGTGACCCGATTCCTTGCCAGAGGGGTCTTGTATCTCGGGCGGAGGGACATGGTCCTCATTCCGGACAACCAGTGGCTCGAGATCAAGTTCTTTGAGCATTTTCAACACATTCTCGGCTTGGCCGCCATTCTCACCCTTGTCGATGAATAGAACCCGGTGGTTCTTGTACGGCAATAGCTGGGATGCGATAACATTCAAAGATTGGTCGGCTAGTTTGACGACGCATGTGAAATGGAACGTACTTCCATGGCCATACTCAGATGTGACCCACACATCGCCACCCATCAGGTTCACCAAGCGTTTTGAAATAGAAAGTCCGAGACCGGTACCGCCAAATCTCCTCGTTGTAGAGCCATCCGCCTGCTGGAAGGTATCAAAAATCAAATCCAGTTTGTCCTCCTCGATACCGATACCTGTGTCAGAGACAGAAAATTCAAACGCATACTCGTTTGCGGCACATTGCTCTCGGTCCGACTTGCATATCGTAAGTTTGACCTCTCCATGCTCAGTAAACTTGATAGCATTGCCGACCAAGTTGAGGATAATCTGTCGCAGGCGGAAGGGATCTCCAATAACATAATCGGGCACAGTGTTGTCCACCTGGTAGGTCAGGCTGAGAAACTTCTCGTTAGCTTTCACAGCTAGTGTCTTGAGAGCATTGAAGACAGTTCCCCTGACAGTGAATGGGATACTTTCAATCACCATCCGGTTTGCCTCGATTTTCGAGATATCGAGTATGTCGTCGATAATTGTCAAGAGACTGTTGGCCAGGTTATGCACAACATTCAACATCTCTCGAGTATAGGGCTTAAGGTCGTCTGTGTCCAAGGTCAATTGCGTCATACCAATAATACCATTCATGGGTGTTCGGATTTCGTGACTCATGTTCGCAAGAAATTCGGATTTGGTACGATTTGCAAGTTCGGCTGCCTCTCTGGCCGCTGTGTTTCGTTGAATACTGTCTCGAAGGTTTGACACCATCTTATTGATCTTCCGCTTCAGTTCGTCCATCTCTCCGGAGGCGTTAACAGTGATCAGTTTGGTAAAATCACCGTCCGTTGCAGCATCTGTAATTTCACCAAACGCACGCACTTGAGATGTCAGATTCTCTGCCATGGTGTTGACATCCTCCGTGATTTCCTTCCACGTTCCAGCAATTCCCTCCACATTAGCTTGACCACCCATCTTGCCATCCACTCCGACATCGCGAGCGACTTTCTTCAGCTCTGTGGCGAACTTAGCCAGACGATCCACCATGTGGTTGATAGTAACCTTGAGGGTTAATATCTCTCCCTGGGCATGAACTTCAATCTTTTTGCTCAGATCACCCTTGGCGATAGCCTGAGTGACATCCGAAATACTTCGGACCTGAGATGTCAAATTTTGGGCCATGGTGTTTACATTATCCGTCAGGTCCTTCCACTTTCCTTCCACGTTGTCGACTTTGGCCTGACCACCAAGAGTTCCATCAGTTCCGACCTCTCTAGCGACCTTGCTAACCTCGAACGCGAATGTGTTGAGTCGGTCCACCATGCCGTTGATCGTGCTCTTAAGATCTAGAATCTCACCCTGGACATTAGCGGTGACTTTCTTGCTCAGATCACCCTTCGCAACAGCAGTTGTAACATCGGCAATTTCTCTGACTTGAGTAGTCAAATTGTTAGCCATTCGATTGACATTCTCAGTAAGGTCCTTCCATGTGCCCTCCACATCATTAACGGTGGCCTGGCCACCCAAGACACCGTCGGTACCGACCTCCTTAGCGATCTTTGTGACTTCCTGAGCAAACTGACGGAGCTGGTCAACCATAGAGTTGATAATGTTCTTGAGTTCCGCAATCTCTCCCTTGCAGTTGGCCTGAACCTTTTGCGTCAAGTCACCCTTGGCTACTGCTTTAGTGACTGTCGCAATATCTCGCACTTGTGTTGTTAAATTATTTGCCATGGCGTTCACATTCACCGTGAGTTCGTTCCACATTCCTTGTACCCCTTCGATCTGAGCTTGTCCGCCAAGCACACCCTCTGTGCCGACATCGCGTGCAACACGGGTGACCTCAGTTGCAAACGTCCGAAGTTGGTCCACCATGGTATTAATGGTCTGCTGAAGTTCAAGAATTTCACCTTGTGCCCGGCTCTCAATTTTTTGACTCAGGTCACCGTGAGCTACAGCCGTTGTAACCACCGCAATTTCACGCACTTGATCAGTGAGATTTTTAGCCATAATATTGACATTCTCCGTCAACTCTTTCCAGATACCATGAACACCGGTGATTTGAGCCTGACCACCGAGGATACCCTCCGTTCCGACTTCACGTGCAACTCGGGACACCTCGCTACCGAAAACCTGAAGCTGATCCATCATCGTATTAATTGTGCGCTTGAAGGTAGCGATCTCAGGGTCCATCTCCAAAGGATGGATTTGCACTTTCATGGACAAGTCTCCGTTAGCGACCTGGGTGATGATACCGCCAATTTCCCGCAGTGCTTTCTGGAAAGCCTCGTTGGCTTGCTGGTGTTTGCGTAGCTCCCGTTCGAGTAGAACCACGTCCTCATTTTCAACTTTTGTCAGAGCTCGTCGCGTCTGTTCCTCCTGTAATAGTAATTCTTCGCGGACCTGACTGATAATTTCTTTCTGATAGCTGATTTCCTCCGCTTGCTTCTGAACATGGTTTCGTAGGTAGCTAATATCCTCTTCACGGACCAATCGAGTTCTTGAACCCGAGTCTTCGTCCTCCTCGCTATCCTCATCATTGATATCTTCCTCGATTTCGAGGTCTCTAGGTTTGTAAACTGGTTTTTGCTTGTCGGAATTTTGTTGCTGCAAGGTACAAGAAGAGTCAGAACCGTCAGACGAGTATAAGCGAGAAAGACCAAAAGACCACAAGAAGTCAGATTCTCTACCGCTGGGGGTGAGAGAAGACTGAGACACTTTGAAGGGAGTTCCGAGGGATTTTTGGTTACTGACAGATTGAAATTCCAGATGATGAATCCGACGGATCAAAGCTTCCAACTCATTTTCGAAGGCTACTTTTGATAAACTTGGTTCTCCGGGCAACTTTGGAAGTTTGGTATCGTGTCCATTAGTAGATTGAGAGGAGAAATTGAAGTCGAAGGAGGAGGATCCGGATGAAGGGGCTTCTCTGGCGAGAGTTTGAAGGATGGCAGCAGCGGCCGCGAGGGTATCGTCCGCGCAAGCCATTTTGCCCTAGATCAGCTCAGTCAAAACCGGACATAAGTGTAAATGCCGCGAAATTTCTTGTGTTTTTGGTAGGGACTTTGGCTTCGTCTCGACTCGTCTAAAGGTGACACACAGTTGATGAGATTGTATTCATGCAAAAGAATGGATTCGAGAAAAAAAAAATGAATAAAAAAAATATATATCAATGAAAATAAATAATAAATAGAAAAAAAAAGAAAAAAAGAAAAGAAATAAATAAAATGGAAATGGAGCACAACAGAAAAGGTGAAAAGGAGTGGATCGAGGAGGAAAGGGAGAACGCTAAGATATATCAAAGAATTTTGTCGAGTGGATGGAAGAAGAGAGTAGGTGATAGTGAATGAAGATTAAAAAGGGGTGGAGGGAGAAGGAGGAAAGAAACCGAGGGTATCAATAATCTAGTAGGCAAAATGCAGAGGTAAAGGGAGAGAGGGGGAAGAAACGAAGGCGGTTAATTAGACATCAGAGGTTCAAGGAGGAAAGTTGAGAGCTAGCTTGAGAAAGTTTAAAAAGGCGGGATTTTGAGGGAGGAGCGAGGGGAGGGAGAACAAAGGAAAGTCAAATAACGATGGGAGACGAGATTCGATCCGAAGGCTTAATTATTAGCAGAACGTACCTGACGGGAACCCGCGATGCTAACAGGAATGAACGATTGAAATCGCTAGGACAACATGGAGCGTGTATTTGAAGTAGAGGTGGGAAAGAAGAGGGGGAAAGGGTTAAGGAAAATAGTAGACAACGACAGGGAGAAAGGATGAGGGAGGAGACCCAAGAAGAAGAAGAATAAGAAGATGGATAAGATTGGCAGGCAATCAAGTCAAGTTTGGGGCGGGGAGAGAAGTGTGGGTGGAAGAAGAATAATAATAGTATTAATAAAATAAAAATTATAGAGAAAAAAAAAATAAAAAAGAATCGCCCACTGAAAGGGGGTGGGAGAGCGGATCGATCAGTCAGCGAGAGATGGAGTGGGAGTGAAGGAGAATTGGTAGAGAGGAGAGGAGGTTTGGGGTGAAGAGAAATGAAGGCAAAGCAAGAAAATTGGGATAATTATGCAAATAACACCATCAGCGAACTACCACTACTACTACTAACTAAAAAGGTGAAGCGGGACAAGAACCAAGCAGAACCAGCAGCATAAAAAAAAAAAAGAAAAGTTGGACGGGGGAGAGGGGTCGGATGAATTGATTATTGGCTTTTAATTATGCTGTTGGTTCAGTGGACACTGGACAATGACGGTCCTTGTCTTTACCTTTTGTGGTTGGGAGGAAACATCCATCCCTCACTTTCCTGTCAAGTCGAGAGGGGGTCTGAGGGAATAAGCAAATCATTAAATAAACTTGGACAAGAAGAAGTAAACTATTCAAGTTTCAATAGTTAATATTACCTACCTGGTTCTACTTCTTGGTTTCTACCTTTCTACAACCCTTAAAGCACCTTGGACTTCGCTGTACTTAATAAAGTACCTAGGCGACGACCTATTCCACCAACCTATGGAATGGGGAGAGGTGGTTCATTTGGCTCTTTCGGCTCCCCTCGGGCTAGCTATTACCAAACTACCTTACTTTATCTACCGTACAGAAAAAAAGATCCTTCTCGATTCTGGCAGGCAAAAAAAAAAAAAATACACCTACATTTAAAGATTGTGGTTCTGCATCAGATCAGATTTCTCGATCTATGGTTGATACACGTACTTGTAACACACATACAGTATTTTTGTTTAATATTTCTTTTCTCATTCCTTTTTCCCTCCTCTCCTTCTTCTTCTGCTGCTATTACTACTACTAATACTTCTTTTTTATCCTTTCTATAAATAAATAAATAAATGACATTACATTGAGAGTCATGGATATATACCCGAACAGTATCTTGGGGGTGAGGAAAGAGGCAAGAGGCAAAAAAGAATAACAAATAACAGATATTAAATAAATAATGAATGGGTAAAAAAAAGAAAAGAAGCAGAAAACAGGATTCATACCTGATGAATCATTTTTGTTTCAAAACAATGCTCCGACAGGCAAGGTGCGTGGCGATAACCTCCAACTCAGTCAAGCACAATATCTCTTTTGCTTAGCCAACAACTTGAAGACAATCACCACAGCCCTTAAGTGTAAAGACTTGTACCTTGAAAAAGACTCCGAGGAGCCGATCCTTGGTTTAGCTACCTAAACTACACCGCAACCTCGTGAGGCTAACCGCGTTCCTTGGTCCGTCCCTCCAAGGAAGGCAGACATTTTTTTTTTTTTTAAAAAAAAAAAAAAAACGTAAAAATATATAGATTATGATGGTTATAATGAGAACATAAATTAAAATCGCCAGCATTTCCACTATTAAACCCCAGCCGCTTGACCAGTGTGCGCGTGCATGTTGATCTTATGTTTCATCTTCAATGTGAAATGATTGGAGGACTAGTGATCACCTCCCAGGCTAGTGGCGATCGTTGGACATCTTATGCCTCCGGTTGATACCTATCACACTATTACTTCCTAACCGTTTAAGGGAAAGAAGGAAGGATGTCTGGGGGGCAGGTGGGAAAATGAAGGGAGTGAAGACGAAGGGGGGTGATTCTTGCAGTGCAGGATGATATTATAGTCTAACCGAAAAGGGAAAAAAAAAAAAAAAAGGCAGAATAAACAAAGAGAATGACAACGGCTCTCAGAGAATAATGATAATATGAACTAGGCAATTTGTAGCTAATGAATAGTTGATGCATGAAAATTAGGGACTTAATTACCCAATTGTGGGTAACTGTAACTCTATCGGATGTTGGCAACTTGTTAGAAGTCAGCCTGATCTATTGAAACCATGTGTATTACTGGTTGTTATCTTATTATTATCATGTCGTTTACCACGAGTTCTTCGGATAAGTTAGCCTCCGTGAAGACCTTTAGTCAATAATACCTACCAATAGTCCCCGTGTCTCGGAGGGTCCAAAGGAAAAGGTTGGCTAACGACCGATTTAGTTCATCTTACCAAATTTCTATTCGATTTTGCGGATTTTATTCATAATCGAACATGAACATCGGCTCTGATGCGGAAAGCAAAGACCACCTCGTGAGTTCCAAAAATGAGGGGGGAAAAAATATGGACCCTAGACTAAACTTAGTTATTTTGTGTCTCTATCTGAGTTTGAAGGCTTTCCAGACCTTTTTAAACTTCTTATTCACTAGGTATTATCAATATATGTTCGACATAGGTAAAGTGTATGTTGAAAACCCCCCTCCACCTTGCAAGCAACCCCAAGCTCTCAGTGCAAGGACCCCCCTATGGCACACAACACCCCAAAATATGCCTACCACGAGCAAAACTTAACGGTCCCATGGCCCCACTGCTTTATTGGACAATCCAATAGAACGACCCTTGATACTCAAAAGCGTCCTACCTAGGTAAGTTTCTGCCTCTTTGTGTAAACTTTCCAACCTATGGATGGCGTCGAACGGCACTTGGGGTTAGTAGAAACGCTGTCCTCTGAAGCGCAAGACTCGGCTCGAAAGGTGGTCGCTTAAGTTGTATCTGAAAAGCCAGGAGCTCGGACTGGTCATGACTATGATTTGACTACCGGAGGGGAGAGGCCGAGGAGGAACTATTGTACAGTACTACTATAGGTGCCTCTGGACTCCAAAGGGTAAAAGGAAAAAAAAATAAAAAATGAAGCAGGAGCAGCTATCATGACAACATCCCAATCCCGATGATATGGATGGCCATTGTGTTTTAACACTAGATCCCCTTTAGGCTAAGTGCACGGGTGGGAATGACTTCGTCCAACCCCGTCAGAAAGTTAAAGGGTGTTCTAAACTGACCAGGATGCTGTGCCTCCAACTACTAGGTACGAGGTAGGTTGTAACTTCTTGACCGTTGATAGGAAAGAGAAAAAAAATCCTCCGAACTTATCAAGATGAGGATGGTTTAATTTAGATTTCTTTTTTTTGTTGTCCTCTATCTTTCTTCCTTCCAAATTCCTTCGTCTCTTTTTCTTCTTTGATTTCTTCTCATTTCTACTTTAGGGAGGCATTAGAAGGTACCCGTATGACCGACGCAGTTAATCTGTGAGGTACCTAGCAGACCAGGTAGACAGGACTGTTTTTCTATCACGGGATCACGGCGTTATGTTATGTTATTTAAAATATCATCGTTGGTTTCTGTTGCCGAGAGAGAGAGCGAGAGAGATGCCGGCCTTTGGCGCATATTCTCCTGCAGAAGATCCCTTACGCTAACTGGTGAGGATACATCCTCCGTACCCTAAAGACACCAGGTGACTTCATTTACCATGACAGCTGACGGCGATTCGAGAAATCCATGTCATGTACGTTCTAAAATCAATTCTTATGATGTATGACTCCATGAGGCTACTAGTGTGAGGTTTCTTTCTTTCTTTTTTTTTTTTTTTCTCTTTCTTGTTGGGGAAATCCCCGCTTTACAAGATGTACAGAGTACATAGCTCCCAAGCACACCCAAAAGACCTGGTCAGATATATATATATTTCTTAAGACGCTAGAAAGCAGCCATGTTGCTTGATGTAATACGGCCGATGACCATGCCTGCTCTATACCCTAAACCCGAACAGACTGCCCCATTACCCACCAGTGGCGATTTATAGAATACGCTATGTTTAGTTATACTCCGACCACCACCAATAATTCTTGTGTGTGTTGTTTTTTTGTTTTTCCTTTAAACCATGGGATCAAGATCATAAGAACATAAGAAGGCAGACGATGATCTAATTCCTCGCCCGATTCGGAGGGCGGCTGCCTTTATTTTTGCTCCAGGAAAAAGGAAATGACAACCAGTATCGCTAAATTGGAGTGCAGCCTACGAGGAATTAGAAAGATAGACAGGTAGAGGGACAGGATGAAAGGAGTATAATAACATCAAGATTGATGCCAAGAGATGGCGGGGTAGCCCGGTCACGGGACAGCGGACTTGGTACCAACTGAATGCCGTAACCCGAAGAGGGACGCCCAAAAAGAGTCACAAATTGGAAAGTGGGTGGAATTTGGTCAATATCACCATATCGATTTTGTCGCCGCCCTACCCTTTTACTCCCTCCCCACCTTCCACCGGTCTACGATCTGTGGCTTCACAATTGCTGCCATGGCGTCCGATATGACGAACCCCATCCTGGGCGCTCTGTCCGCGTCCGATGGCCCGATCTTCTCTAACGAAGCCTTCCCCTCCACCCCCTCATTAAATATCAAGAGTGCGCTGGACCGTCTAGCCTCGCGAAAGATGGTTGTCTATGAGACAATGGAGAAGGAGGTGGCTGCTCTGACAAAGGAAGGAGAGGAAATTGCGACCAATGGCAGCCACGAAGCCAAGGTCTTCCAAGCCGTTGTTGCTGCCATGGATGGCTTGAAGATTGGAGACCTGCCGGGAATTGTGGGAAAGGATAATGCCAAAGTTGGCCAGGGAAACGCCTTCAAGCGAGGCTGGATCAAGAAGGATAAGGATATTCTGCGAGCAACCACCGACACCATCGTCGATGAAACTAAGGAGCTGCTGGTGACCGTTAGGAACACTCAGACTCTATCAGACCAGAAGGCTCTCTCTGACCTGAAGCGACGGAAACTGATTAGCTTCCAGAAGGTCATCACCTTCAAGATCTCCAGAGGACCTAAATTTGCCAGCGAATTCGTCAAAGAGGAGACGGACCTTACCGCGGAGATGCTCCAGAGCGGATCATGGAAGAATGCCCACTTCAAGCCCTATAACTTCAAGGCAAAAGGTGCCCCTACTCCCGCTGGAGCATTGCACCCTCTCAACAAGGTCCGACAGGAATTCCGCAACATCTTCTTCGAGATGGGTTTTGAGGAAATGCCTACCAACCGCTTCGTAGAGACTGGTTTCTGGAACTTTGATGCCCTCTACGTTCCTCAACAACACCCCGCCCGTGACCTCCAAGATACTTTCTATATCTCCGACCCTGCGACAGCTGATCCTCCACGTGAGGACCCAGTGGATGATCCTCACCGTCCCAAGAAGGTGCAAACCTCGTCCACAACGACCACAGAGAAACCCCTGGACTTCAAGCAATATTGGGAAAATGTCCGCCAGGTCCATGAGAATGGCAAATACGGATCTATTGGTTACCGCTACCCTTGGAGTGCCGACGAATCCCTGCGCCTCGTCCTTCGTACACACACTACCTCGGTTTCCACGTACATTCTGCACAAGCTTGCGGCCAACCCCCGACCGGCCAGATATTTCAGTATTGACCGAGTTTTCCGTAACGAGGCCGTCGACGCTACGCACTTGGCCGAGTTCCACCAGATTGAGGGTGTTATTGCCGACTTCGGCCTTACCTTGGGTGGCTTGATTGGTTTTATGGAAGTCTTCTTTGCCAAGATGGGCATCCATCAACTCCGCTTCAAGCCTGCCTATAACCCCTACACCGAGCCCAGTATGGAGATCTTCGGTTACCACGAAGGACTTGGTAAGTGGGTTGAAATCGGAAACAGTGGCATGTTCCGACCAGAAATGTTGGAACCAATGGGTCTTCCAAAGGACATGCGGGTTTACGGATGGGGACTAAGTCTTGAGAGACCAACTATGATTAAGTATGCTTCATCCTTTCATCCCCATCTTCAATCAATGAAATTATTTGTCTGACTCTTACACCCCTCTTAGGTACGGAGTGAGCAATATTCGAGAACTACTGGGGCACAAGGTTGATCTCAATTTCATCGAGACCAACCCTGCCGTGAGATTAGAAAAGGAATAAGCTATTATTTCAAACCACCACCTTTCCCCCCTTTTATATTATCTTTATTTTTTATTTTTTTATCATGGTTGAACATAGAACCGTCTGATAGTGAGATCATGATATACCCAAAATTACCCACCATTATGAGATTACGTGGAGACGGGATATACTAGGTAGTATATTAGAATTTTTATTAAAAAAAAAAAAGTTCCAAGACGTTTGCTTTGTTTTGTTCTCTTTCTTTTGAACAATATATATATTTCTTAATTTTATCTGATTATATTCGAGGAGAATACCTCATACCTGCTCATCTAACATGACAAACCATCTTATCACATAAATGAATACTCAGGTAACCCAAGTCAAATACAAATGATAAAAGTAAAAAAAATTACCCTAGTAAATAAAAAAAAAAAAGGAAATGGAACTTGTCCCACCCGTATCTGTGCCCCAGCGCATCTCTCTGCAACAGTGGCTCTTCAGTAGGCGGGTTATATATATATATGGTAATCTTCGGCAATCATAGGTCAGGTAGCTACCTACTTACCTACCTACCTACCTACCCACTAACACTAGGGTAGAGGGTAGAGTAGGGGTAAGCAGGCAGGTATCCCCTCCCAAACAGAAATAAAAAGAGATCCACATCACTCATTGAAGATACCATATGTACTCAATTCACCAACACACCCGACACCAAACCCATCCGGTCCTTCTTACCGACCTATCTACCTATCTACCCACCTGCCCACGTGTCAAGCCGATGAATACTCTCTGTCTATCCATTTAAAGAAGGACAAGCATTCAATCTGGTTTGAGCGGGCGGGTGGATGGATGGTGGGATGGTTGGTTGGTTGGTTGGTGGGAGGGTGGGAAGGTGGGTGGTGAGTGAGGTATATGGTAGGAGGATGGGGATGTTTTTGATGTGCCGGTTGAGAATTTTTTTTTTATATAAGTATAGTGTGTATAGTGTGTATGTGTACTATCATTTTGAGAAGGGGGAATGGTTCAAAGAAATTATTCTTTCCTTTTTTTTTTTTTTTTATAAGGGAGTAGGTAGGCAACTACAATGAGGGTGTGACTCGGAGATAAGAGGTAGGTGGGGGGATAAGGGAATATTGATATAAAGGGGGAAAAAAAAGGTGTGAGATGTATTGAGAAGATGGAAATGTATTCATTGATTCATTTCATTTAAAATCTTTTTGTTATTTATCGTTTTTTTTCTTGGTGTGATAAAAACAATTCATATCCATGATGATGAACCGTTAAAATCTCATTTCCTGTATAAATTGAAAAGTCCTTGATTAGCTTATATTCATAAAATTCAGGCTCAAACTTTCCCTCATATCGAAAACCGAAGAACAAGGTATAAGTAAAGATGAGGGGGGAAATAATCAGCTCACCATCCTCCCCAGACCAAACCCGTCATTAACCCACACTCCCATTTTTTTTATTGGATAATAATAAAAAAAAAGCCTCTATCGCTGGCTGGAAGCAGCCCAGACGTTACGGATGTATCCATCACGCTGGGTGAGACGGTTCAGGGAGTCATCGCTCTCGCCACGGGCACGGATGAAACCGCAGAGGGCGTAGGACTGGTTCTCGCCGGTGTAGCGACCGTTCTCGTCAACCTTGCCGATGGAGATCTGGACGGAGGCGTGGTCGTTGGCCTTGATGATGCGGTTGGTGGCGCTGCACTTGCGGGGGACGTAACTGTTTAAAAAAAAAAAGATATGTTAGCACTTATGTTGCTTTATTTTTTCCTTTTCATTCTTTTTTAGGCCCTTTTCCTCCTCTTCGGGTCCATTATTACATGCGTGGAGTGCCCTCAATAGTTCTGGTAGTTCGTTCGTTTATGGTGGTGGTGGTGGTGGTATATTTCCGAGAAAAGAAGAAACAGACTTTTGCTCTTTGATTATTGAAATGCGAGTTTGGATAGATGGGGGGAAAAAATAGAAAATATTTCTTCCGAATTGATTGACCCAAGTACGTATTTCTTCACTCCATCCACCGTCGTTTTCTCTTTTCATTTTGCGAAAGGGTGAAAATTTCGATATTCCCCCCATTCCAATCCATAACCACCGTAAAAGAACTCCAGAACGCATGAGGGAGACCCGAGACATGACCAAAAAGAGCAAGTAAAAGAACAGGATAGACATACAGATCGACGATTTCTCCCTTCTCGTTCTCCATTTTGGCGGTTGTTGATTGTCTGAGGTTGACGACGGTGAGGGTTAAAAAAAAGGTCGGAAGTGCGCTGGCGGGTTTGAACTGAACGATGCGGTTGATTGCGATACAGCGAATTCGGTTGGGGGGAGTCCGGTTGTGTGGGTCATGTGATATTTTGTCGAGGGCTTGTGGAACTTTGTCCGTGGCGGTGCAGGGCGTGTTAAATTTTGTGGCCGTGCAACTACGGTGGCGGTGGCTGCGGCAAGATAGATTATTTGGTACCTGAGGGTTTCGGTGTCATGACCACTGATATGAGATAGATAAGATAGATAAAAGTTAATGAGTTAATAGAAAAGCACTGTCTTAGGTACCGTAAGTCGCAGGAATGGGGCCATTCTAACATATTATTTCCGGAGAAATACAGCTAAATATGAAAATCTCTCTAATATAGACATCTAGTGGCTATGTACATATCAAGAAGTTTAACGTTTAAGAGAGTTGTAAACTTCCTAAAGACTGCTCTTGTTCCCAGGAAAGACATCCTTCTTCCACGCGAGGGTAAGTTCACGAGCACTTCCATCCTTGAATCGCACCAGAACCACTCGCTCAGACTCTCCCTGGCGATCAGTTCCCTTCAGCTCCGGTCCGGGATGATCTAACTTGAGCACCGAGCGCCCATCAGCTGCCATCTTCCCGACCTTTGGGGAGATGCACTTGTCCGTCCATGGTGGGCTTCCGGAGTACACAAATTCTCTGAGCTGAGTACGCCGCTTCTCTAGCTCATCCAGAGAATTTGCTAGTCGAGGCTCCTTATCTAGGAACTGGGACACTAGGTGTAGCAGGAGAAACTGGGGTGGGAAGAGGATGATCTCGCCGCGCCCGGCAAGGCGGATCCATTCAGATGCAGGAAGGAACCGCGCCTCTGAGATTTCAACTCCACCATCGCTAGTAGGGATTTGGATTTCCTCGCGCTCACCCTCGGCGGGAATCTCATTCAAGAGAGATTTCTCCGACTCCAGAGGCAATGGGAGGAAATATATATACATCTGCGTGGTATATCTTCTTGGAACATTTGTAGGAGTGATCCAACGCGTAAATGGGATTAGATTGTCTTTGTTTAGCGAACTCCGCAAACACCGGTTAGCTGAGTGATATGGCAACTCGGAAGAAGACAAGTAATACTAAAAAGGAGGAAGAAAGGTGAAGGAAAGAGAGGAGGGGGTGGGGCATCTTACCTGTATCTGGTACAGCTGCAGAATTCTGCTTCTTTAGCCATTCTGGAAATGTCGTTTTCTTCTGGTGAATTTCATGTCGACCCTTTTCGCGCTCCTCTTCCCGGACAGCAATCATCTTTCCCGAGTTCTGGTCCTTAGCGAGGAGGATGCCACTCTCTTCGAATAATTCCCGGATAGCGGCATTTCTGTACCACGACGCATCTTCATGTCGTTTGGGGTCTCCAGGGGGTGGACATGTTCCGTCCTGTAGGGAGAGATTTCCTCCCGGGAAAACGTGGGCGGATGCGAACGAGGTAGATGTCTTGACGCGATGGAGGAGAAGAATCTCATTCTTGGGGGACACCAGAATCACGCTGAATAGCCAGAAATGTTAGTTTCTTTTGCTATCCAGTTGTGTACCCATGGCTTTATTTATCCCGGCGAAGATGCGCATATTGGCTTACCTAGAACTAGGCCTGGGCTCGGCCGGTGCCGACTTCGTCTTGGGAGGCATATTCCGGGATAAAGGCGCAGAATGGGGTTGTGAAATGGACCAGTTCGACCTAATAGCACAAGGTATATTACGGCCGATCCAATTGCAAGAAGTCAATTGCGATTGCGATTGCAGAACAAACTTATTTCTCGAAGAGAGTAAAGCGGTGGTGCAGCCTCGGGCAAGCTCTAAACGGCGAAGAAGCCAGGGGTGGAAGGTGACTGGGGGCACATGGGGGATTGAAATCATGTCCTCCTCAGCAGATGCTGCCGAGGCGCATCAGGAATTGTGTCTCCTTAAGGACTGGTGTTTAATTAACTAGATGGGCAGTTAATTGGTTCTACCTATCGACCATTCACAGGGAGGTAGTAACAAGTAATCTTGGTGGATGGATAACCTTGGCTACCACCGCGGAACCTAGGCTCGGTCGGCTTTACCCCGCGTTCCAGCGGAACTCCACCATGTGGAATGTAGGAAAGAAGAAGAGGAGAGACAGGGTTAGTATATCTTAACTATATGAACTAGAGGTTATGCGGAGCTTCTTGTTATCTCATATCTAGTACTCAGTAAATTATCCTGCTCTAGATCTATAAGTCTTACCTATAGGGCGTAGGGTCCTTCTTCTGCTTATCATTATTACCAGCTATCTTAGTATGAACTGTAGATATAGGCTTTATCTAAGGTTTGTTTGTGGATCTGTATAGCCTTTGTCGCTTACTACGTACTAGCACCAGTTTAAAAAAGCATATTATAATTTATAAGTGGTACTCATAAATAGTCGAGGGTCCATTAGTGGTATAGTTGGTTGATTCTTGGGTTCCAGCGAGCAAGCCACAAAATATCGTCTTGATCATTAGTGTACGACTTCCATACACACGAAGAGATTCATGGCTCATGAGCAGTACTACAGTTGAAATGAGACTTTTGAAGAAAGGGGTTTATTTTTTGGATTTTATGGGACAGACCAGGATCCTACTATTCGAATTAAGTGTGATATTTTTTAGTAACTGTTGTCAGTAATATGTAAGATACATTCCGGTTGCAGCTGAAGGTGTGCCTGCCAATTTGGTAGAGTAATGAGAACAATTCATGGTGGACTTTCAGAGAAGAGCATCCGTAGGTAGGTAGGTTCCCAGAAACTACAAAAATATTAGGTACTTTTGGACATTGCGATGACTCAAAATTGTTACCTCCCAGGTTTTACCTATCAGAATAATCTCATCGTCATCTACTAGTCATCCTAACTCTTTTGACTATACATCCCTCCTAGTATAGAGTACACTCGGCTAATTGATGGAACAGCGATGATTCTCTTATTAGAGCTATATTTTTTATGCTCTTGTTCTTCTTCGCTATCTAAGTTGTTAGAGTGACAGCACCATTAGAAAACTGCTGCAGTCAAGTGAATGTATTCCAGTAGCTTGAGATTTGGAGTGAATGAGCTCATTCACTACCTAGGTAGACAAAAACACAGTGAATAAATTCTATCACCACTATAGTGACACCTGTTCTTGCCACCCTCCATCATGGATATATAAGGACATCTAGTCGCCTGTCTTTTCTTCTTTTCTCCTTCTCTCCAACTCTTTTTAAAACACCCAGAACTGGATCTCCTCCAAGTACAAGCCAATCATAACATCCCAGTGCAGCTGCGTAGCAGTTATTTTTGCCCACTTATCTATCTTGTATGGATAACCACGGCTTAGGATTTGAATGGTGGCTTCCTTCCTCTCTCTACCCCCATCCGCTGTTGAGTAACGTCGCTCCATATCGCCTCATGACAGGACTTGCTGCTAAAGCATGGTGGTCTGCGTGAGAGATGAACATGGAGAAAGGTGAGTACCCTTGTATTGTTCTTCTTTCTAACTCCTCTCGAAATAAAAATATTTGTGGTAACACTCGAGATCAGAATGATCTTTTACTAGACTGTTTTCGCAGCGTTCCCTTCTACTACCTCCGTACAGGAGTAACGGTCCGACTACACTAGTAGTAGTTTGACTGGGTGTGGGAAAAAGACAGAGTTCCTTATACTGACGGGCTTGCTGGGGTCCGAGCCTTTGGTATCACCTGAAAACTCCTGGCCTTGGTAGGGTGGTTGGGTTGGGCCAGGGATAATGTCGCTTCCTCCAAATTCATAGGTGAGTCGAAGTCTTCTTGAATTGTTGTCGAATTTACACTAATGGTTTTATTTTTCTGGAACCCACGTTCATATTGAGACACGGCACGACACACAACATGGGATTGGGAGCTACTTCGAGGTCTAGAAGGGCGGCCGAATGGATAATGTAAAAAAAATAACAAGGAATGAATGTCAGTTCCAACATATCATGTTTGTACATGTACAGCACGTAAGAAGTAGAGATTAATATCAATTATTATATACTTGCGAGTAAACCATCCTTCATCCACTGTCCGACGAGCGGAAGTCTGTTATCATTGCTGGATGGCCTTTCCAGCTTTTACCAATGCCAGTATAGGAATTGACACACTCCACGCCCATAATCCTGTTCTCACATAACTTGTAGCCTCGGACCTTGCTCCCATGTACACTGCCATATACAGTAAACGAGCACCAATGTACTCCAAGGAGAGTGTATTGAGTTCACTCGAGGGAAGTTTTGCCATATTCCCGGCTAGCTGTACACAGTATTAATTGTTAATCTAGCACTTTTCCTTCCTCCTCTTCTTTTCACAAAGAAGCGGCTCCTGGGTAGGATAAGGTATATGTGCCGTACATACCATAGCAACCGCAAACAAAGGTAAACCCTCCATAGCATTTAGATGAGCGCCTCGAGACTTTGCGAGCTGGTTCCAGATCTGACCTGGGATTTTTGTTTTCAAGGTGGACAGGTTTTCTCGGGGTCTGAGGTGGATCGGGGGATGCTGATTAGCTGCTTCTTCTTCTTCTTCTTCTTCTTCTTCTTCTTCTTCTTCTTCTTCTTCTTCTTCTTCTTCTTCTTCTTCTTCTTCTTCTTATTCTTTTCTTTCAAATTTATTTCAGAGAGCAAAGAGAGGGAGGTTAGAGAGACTGACAGCAGATTGCTAGCTAGACCGTTTGCATTGGCCATCATTTTCACAAAGTAGTAGCCATGGGGGATGAGGCCGATTCCATAGGCGGCGGGGATCGAGTAGATGGAATAGTTTGTTGCAGACATTATTCGACGTAGGTTTTCGGTTTTTCCTTTTCAGAAGAGATGAGTAAATAAAGAGACTGAGGCGTATTTATTTGTTCCTGTGTATGAAGTCTGTATGAGTATCTAAGAGTTGATGGATGTTAGATGACCTGTTTGTGGATGTATTTGATGTTATTTATATGAGCTACAATGTCTCTTCGACGTAACGTTACTTATTGTAACTTCATCTATAACAAGTAACAAGTCATGATCCATTTTTCCCGTATTCAATCAATTTCAAGGATGTTGTTATAGGTGCCAGGCTTTATCCCTCCATGCATTAAACCCTATTTTCCTTCCTTCTCGTATTCGCGTTATCCCACCATAACGTTATGCTGGCTGGCCACTCTTCAACTTTCTCCCTCATCCTCATTTTCTCTCATCCCTCTCTCTCGGTGTTTTCTCCCTCTCGAGTAAATCTCGCTGAGCCAGTTTCTTTCATTATCATCGCATTATTATATTAAATAATCTCTCATCGCGACTCGAGAGCGTAACTTAGCCATCCAATAATCACCGAGTCCAACATGCCGAGTAAGCGGAAAGGAGGGGACTTGGCCATCCCAGCCATAACGGAGGATCCGGAGGAAAGGAAGAGGGTGTTAAACATTTTGGCTCAAAGACGATACCGTATGTTGTTATCTCTCTCTATCTCTCTCTCTCTCTCTCCCTGTGCTGCTTCCCTAACTCACACGGAAAATAATTCCTACGCTAACAAAATCTCGACAGGTAAAAGGAAGAAAGACCATCTGCATAATTTGCAAAAACAGGTCCTTGAAAAAAGTCGAGATCAAGAGCAGTTGCATCAATCTTCTTCTGCTACTTCTTCAGGCTCCTGCAACGACCTTATTGTGGGAGATATACTGCCGTCCCAGGACGAAATAAATGCAGCTCAATGCTCAGATACCATGTTTGACTTAGGACTGACCACTTCAACGCTTGTCAACATGGGTAGCACTACCCTTGTCTCTTCTTCCTCTTCCTCCTCTTCCTTCTCCTCCACTGATATTGTGAACCTGCCCGACCTCATTTTATCGCCCTCCCCACCAGATTCTTCTTCTCTGATTCCTCCTTCGTCATTTCCTTTTCCTCCAGACGCTGTATCATTTGTCTCGCCCTCTCAGACTCTCCTCCAAACACAAGTAATACCTGAGAACGACAGCTATGACGAAACATTCGTCTGGCTCAACCACCAGCACCAGCACCAGCGCCAGCAACAGCTACAGCATCCCGAAACCGTACTCTCTGACCGACTTCAAATGTACCAATCCTCGACATTCACCTTCCCAGACGACCACATCATTGAAGTACCCTCCCTCACTCTTCTCAAAGCCGCAATGAAAGTTGCCCTTCGACTCAACATTGGCGGCGCTCTCTGGGACCTAACAGCCATCAGTCCATTCTACACAGGCACAGCAACACAAACAACTATATCGACCCCCTCACTAGACAGGGCCTCATCACCATCATCACCCCCATCTACATCCACATTCCCCTCCCCATCCCTGTCCCCATCAAAAGACAACCATGATCTACTTCCTCTGCTCCCAACACACCTCCGTCCAACCACAACCCAACGCCTAATCCCTCACCACCCAGTCTTGGATATCCTTCCCTGGCCTACAGTCCGCGATAAACTAATCCAAGTCTTCAACTTACCGCCCGCACTTCGTCCCAAGGCTGCTCAGGACCCGGCCGCCTTGATTCGTCTCACATACGACATGGAAGATCCCGGTGGTGAAGGCATTGTTATCCGCGGGTCGGATCCATTCGTGCCTGATGTGTGGGAGATTGGTCAGGTGGTGTTTGAGCGGTGGTGGTGGGCCTTCGAGACAGAGATTGTTGACAAGTCGAATAGGGCGAGGAAAGTGAGAGGGAAGAAAGACTTGATGGTGTCTTCGCTGTAAAGGCTTTATCTATACTTATACAATATACATATACATGAATCATGAATTACTCGTTTAGTTTCGCCTTCCTGGGCCGCCCTTGTTCGCGCTGAGAGGCACAGTACACCTGCGTATTCATAGTAGAGTATACGTATGTATAGGACATATTTAAAGCAAAGGTCCAAGGAAAAAAGATAAAAAGAAAATAAAAACTTTGGGAATATGGATAAGGCGATGAGATTTCCTTAACTTGTGACGATTGAGTAAGTCTGTTATGTATTGGACTCTATCAAAACTCGTAAATATTTCATTTCACATCGAACAGCAAACATAAACATTAAGTCTGCGCATTCCTCATTTCAAACTCCTAACCCTCATGCCCGTACTTTTATTTTCACTGTCATAGAAACACACGTATTATCGTGTGACCAACCCTTATTAAATAGACTGAGAAGAAAGAAAAAGAAAAAAGGATAGAAAAAGAGAAGCACGTAAACCAAAAAAAAGCATTATACTGGTTTTCACACCTAAGCATAAAGCTTCTTGTCGTAGCTGTGCAGGCCGTGGACGTTACCCTCAGCCATAGCGCTAGCACTCCTCATTTCGAAGCGGACAACACCCTTGTTCACACCCTCATGAAGCGCATCGAGACTTTGCACACCAATGTCCTGCAGGGAGTGCTGAATTCCAGCCACAAGGTAAGGTACGAACTTAGTGACGGAGCCGCGGTCAAGCACGGATCCTGCAACTCCCTGGGCGACGAGGACGCTAGACTTCTCAGAGAAGTAGCGGGCGGTTCCAGCATTGCTAGCTTTGCTGTCCTTGCTGCTTCCACCAGCCTTCTTGTCCTCCATGGCGGCAATACTGCCCATACCACGGTAGGCCTTGACAAGCTGTCCTTCGTTGCTAACGAAGTACTCACCAGGGGATTCAGTGGTTCCAGCCAAAAGACCGCCCATCATAACGCTCGAGGCACCCATAGCAAGACCCTTGACAATGTGTCCAATGTTCTGGATACCACCGTCGGCAATACAAGGGACGCCGAAGCGAGCAGCGAAGTGAGAAACACTGCGCACAGCAACGGCCTGGGGACGGCCAACAGCCATGACTTCCTGGGTGATACAAGCACTGCCACTGCCCATGCCAATTCTCAGGCCATCGACACCGGCAGCAATCAAAGCTGCGGCTTGCTCGCGTGTCACGACGTTACCGCCAATGACATCGATTTGGGGATATGTCTGCTTGATATACTTGATCATTTGAATCTGGTACATGCTGTTACCCTGGCTGCTATCCAAAACAACGATATCAAGACCAGCCTCTACGAGAAGTTTGAGACGGTTCTTATCCTCCTCGCGGGTACCGATAGAAGCAGCACAGATTAACTGCTTGGAGGATGGAAGCTTAGAGGCCAAGGGATAGTGGAGATTCTTCATCAAATCACTTCGAGATAACAGAGAGATAAGGTTTCCATTCTCATCCACAATGGGAAGTTTTCCCTTCTTCGATTGACGGAGAACGTCATTGGCCTCTGCGAGGGTGGTGCCAGCAGGCGCAGTAACCAGATCAGTGGCCATGACAGCAGTCACTGGGTCGTCCAGTTTAGGATGGAATTGGATATCGCGTGTGGTAATGATACCAATAAGCTTGGAGCGGAGGGTGCCATTTTCTATGCAGAATGCATGTTAGAATTTTGTTTTTCCTTAGAAACGTAGCAAAGTTGATTCAAAGATTTATGTTGGATCAGATAGAAATCGTTTCTCAACAAGGCAACTCTCGTCGCTTCAGTGGAACGAAAGTTATTTAAGAAAAGATTGATATTCATCACAAAGGAAGGGGACAAACCAGCCTCCCCCAACAAAAAAGCTAAAAACAAAGAAAAAGTTTTTTAGGAACTTACCAGTGACAGGGAAACCACCAAATCCCCACTTAGCCTTCAGTTCCTTGGCCTCACCAACGGTAGCCTGAGGAGATAGAACGACGGGATCCGAAATGAAGCCGTTTTCATAGCGCTTAACCTTCCTCACCATCTCGGCCTGCTGCTCGGGAGAGCAATTGTGGTGGATAACACCCAGACCACCCAGCAGGGCCATGTGGATAGCCATGTTGTGTTCCGTGACTGTGTCCATGGGAGAGGAAAGAAGAGGAACCTTCAGGGAGATACGCTTGGTGACAGGAGTATCCAGAGTGACAGCCGATGCAGGAAAGCCTTGCCACTGGGATCAGCCGCTGGACATCGTTGCAAAGCCAAGAAAAATGAGCTTACCAATATATCCAGGGAGGATAAGGAAATCGTTATAAGTCAAAGCACCGTGCTTGTCCGAGTCAAGCAGAGTATCAACATCAAGACCGTCGGCTGAGTATTGGGCCAGGATCTCAAGAGCCTTTGTGTGGTCCTGGAACTCAGCCTTCATGGCTCGACCAAGGGCATCTCCGTTGGAAAGCGGCATCGTGATAAAAAAAAAGGGGGTGCTATACGGGTTCTATCGTAACTCGTAGATAGCAATGAATTTCAAACGAAGATAATCAACAGACGACGATAGAAACGTTCTGTTGATGGAGAAAGTCTTCCTTTCCCAAAGAAAAGAAAGAAGAAAAAAAAGGAAGAAAAATTGGAGCAGAAAAAAATTGGCCTTTGAACCTCCGGCACACAAGCTACCCTAAAGCAACCATACCGGAAATGGAGTAGCGGGTGGATGCGATTCTTCGCAACCCGATGCTTTTATTGGCTAGTAAACGAAAATTTCCAAGGCGGTGAGACAGGAGGGGGATTTGATGACCAATCATGATGGATACGCTCTCGAATGAAAAAGTTTGTTCGATTACGACGTTTTCCCTCAGGCACTTTTGTTTTTCTCATCTATATCTCTGTATTAATAATGTCAAGTAAGCGGTTATTAATGAATTGCATTCATCCTGCATCAACTTTGGGGACTCTGTCTCTACCTCTTGAAAGTTCTAGATGGAAGACCGTCCTCCATACTACTTAGTTCAAATGTCTATAGTAAGGACAAGTTGATGTTTCACAACGGTCTTGAACATGCGGGTATGTAAGCTTCATTTATACGACGCCCGCATGTTCGAGTCGGGAGTTTTTCTTAGATCAAGTCTCCCAGAAGACAAGACTACAAATCCATTCCGTTATTCATCAGCTTACTTTGACCAGGAGCAATATCATCCATTTTCGGTTGGATGACTGTACATTATATTTTGCCACTCCACATAGTTAGCATCTCTTTGGCCATAGCATTGTTCTTCTGGAATACAGATTTTTGTTTAAAAGTGCAGGAAACGGGGCGCAGTGTAGGAGGTGCTATACTTAGTTTACCCCCACCATCCATGAAGAAAATTCCCTTCATTTATTGACCCGAGAAGCTGTCTACACTTCCTTTCACCAGTTCCTAGTCAGCGTTGCAACATATCACTCTCAAACGAAGTCCAAAATCCGCTGCCGCAGAGAGACAGTTTGGTGTGGCTACGGTGGACAGAATCTAGCAAAACGGACCAAATTACCTAGATAATCATTTAGTCTACTCCCTTTCTTTGGCATTCTTATCCTGATAAAAGATTTAGCCGACTATAGTATCTTTATGAGGATAAAAATGGGAATTCGTTGAGTGCCAGTAGTTCAAAGATGTGTGAATCTCTGTTCTTGCTGGCCTACAAGAGGCAGTAACATGGCGGCACAAACAAATGTGCAGATATACTCCGACATCTTATAGTTTCAAACAACATGGGAGTTGAGTTCAAGGTCTTCATTAGTGAGACGCTTGGCTACTCCCCCGTCATAACGGCAAATTGTCGAAAAATGAAAAAGCGAATGAACTCGCTTTCTTGCGGAGAACTACCTACCTAGTAAGCGCCTGGTACGCCTGTCACCCGGAGAAAAATTTTAAAACTTTTACCATTGAGAATGCCACTAGGTCTGGCGAGAACCGCTGCACTTAGGTCTTACCTGATATTTCGCAATGGCAAAAGACCGACTGGGCCATTCTATCTTCCCTAGTGTTGACGACATATTCTACGGTGAAAATGGCCAAAGAGTGGCTGGTAGAAATTATTCTGGCTTACTTTTACAATTGTCCGGGGTGATTTTGCTGGTGCCCGACTTGGGGTCGACGGGAAGCTACTCCTACGCGTATCACTAGCAGAATTAAAGCATATTGAAGACACTTTTGCAAATGCCCAACTTGCCATGGTTTCATTGCATACGGGAGAACAACTACGCTGGGTGATGTCTTCTATGATGTTGAATATTATACCGAAGCTTTGGAAAGTTAATGCATAACAATCACACGGATCTCCAGGCTGCAAAAATTCCACTGAAAGCGGATGACGGTTATATAGAAATGGACATTAGATATCTGCAAAATGTTCTACCTATCAACACAGCCACGACAGAGTCATGAGCTTGGTTGGTCGATTTGAAATTGAATGGGGTGGCTGGTTGGACTCGGGAAAATGTTAATACATTATTGTTTCCACTGCAGAACCTGTTGCTTTCCACACACGGACCCTCATACTATCGTTGCAACACCGTCGTGGCAGGGTAGTAAAGAATTCTGTAACCATAAACACTTACTCTGTACCTCGTACTAGGTGCGTTATGTATAAGAGCGTCTTGGAGGGCCTTTTATGTAGTAAGTAATACCGTACGCTTGATTCTTAACCATGTCATCATATATAGCAAAGGATATGCCTTGAAGACCGCATTTAGTAAGGGCAATGGTGAACCAATCATCAAAACTAGTCTCCAAAATAGTAAATAATAAAACTTCCACCAAATCGATCCGTGACTCAGAACTACCCACATCAGGCAAAATGATCGATGTATTAAGCAGGATCCCATGGGCTATGTGGGCAATGGCGCATTGAAAGACAAAAAAGTAATTATCACGTTAGGAGCATACGTTGTCCATTCTATCAATACCTAGCACTTGACTGACTTCATACTGCAATCAGAAAACCTAATATAACAGCCATGGTTTTGCCTGGGTAAGAGCATTGTCCCATCCCTGGTCATTGGTCCATACGCCGATGCTCTCTACCTCATCCTTACCGAGCTTGAGTCCATTGTACAAGTGCTGCCTCCTATTAGTCATACATTAAGGAGTATCATGGGCAAGAACAGTCATAGACACATCTACCTGAGCGCGAGGACTTACCGGAAATAAACCTTCCTTAGGCCTCGGTCCACATACGGTGCCGTCAGGGGATTCCCATCTTATATTCTCTGCAATTCGTTGATACGGGATCCTTAGCACATAGACAAGGGGTTCATCTTTAAAAAAGAATTTCAAAGTGTTCGGGACTTGAAAGGCTGTGGAAAGATGCACAAATTCTGATTTTTGGTCAAGCTCGCTAACTGGTAGGCGCTCTGGCAGTGGTTCTCGAACTGGCATACTGGACGGGACCAGTTTATAAACATATAAGGGCTCAGCGTCGGCCATTTATTTGTTTATTTTTTTCCCCCTTTAATAGATTTGTTTTTCTCCGTTGCTTTTGTTGAGTGAATATGACGCAATCTAACAGACTGACAGAGACAAAGGTTCTAATCAAAGACAATATGATAGTTAGCAGGTAAAAAGCTTAAGGGGTTCATAAAGTCATCAATAATTAAATTATGTGGACAAGGAGGCGATTTTGAGTATATGGCGTCATAGTATCTGGGGCATGAGCGCTTTACCTTCCGGCAAATATTGACACGAAGATGTTACACTGACAGCTGATTTTATACGGTTAACTAAGCCTATTCAACAGTTAGTCTGATGGAGACAATGATAACTCTTTCCCCATGTCTTGCATCAAAGATGCACCTTGATTTCCTTATTTGCTTTGCTGTTCGATCCAGGATTTGATTTCAGACCGAGAGATTAAATCGGTGGCTGGAGATCGATGATCGACACCCAAAGATAATGAATCTGTGGCGCAGTCACCTGATAGCAACGCACCATACCCGATTGGGAGATTTGTTTTCCCCTCCCGCTGATGGTTCTTTCCTGCCTCCGATTTACTTCCTGCCCCCCGCTTAAATTCCCCCTTGACGATTTACTTCACTTTCCCGGTCACATTGCCATCCCACAGGAAAAATTCTTCATCTCCTTTTTTTTTATTGCCATCTGCCTTTTGTTATCTTGCAATTTGCCTTCATTTTTCATTCCGCTTCCCTCTTCCTCAGGTAGGCTGGCTGTTTCTCTGCCGGACGGAGAGATCCCGTTTCTATATCAACCGATTTTTGCCGCCCTAGTTCCTCCCCCCCCCCCCCCCCCCGTTACCATTCCTACGGCCATGCAGCTGGACCGTCTCCCTTGATTGCGCATTCCACCTTTGTAAATCCCATCTCATCCTAAACTGATTTGTCCGCACAATCCTCCTATTTACTGCTTCGGTTCAGAAGCAGGTATGCGGCCCATTGAAGCAAAACATTTTCTCTCTTTATTTTTGCTTTCTACATTCTTGCCCACCGGATCCTACTAGTGATGTCGACCCATCCAGCCTCGATCCGCCGTGCGCAGACCGACTTCCCGTCCCAAACATCGAGCCCCCTCCGCCATGGATCAACCGCCTCCACAAACTCATCAATTTACTCCTTCTCGTCAAACTCTTGTGCTCCGAGCCGCACCAGTACTGTTTCCTCGAATGCATCTGCTGGGTCTGTACCTAGTGTCAGCCACAAGCGAGGCAAGAGCGAAGTAAACAGGACCACAATACACGAAACAATGGCAAGAGGTAACTCGGAGTGGGCCACCAATGCAGGCAACACATATGAAAATATCCGCCGCTCTTTGCGACCGCTTCCTCAAGCACCAAACTCATCACCCTTGGTAGCAAAGCAGGTCGCATTTCGCCATACTAGAAGCCAAACTCTTGATAACCCGCAATATTGGAAGGAGAACCGGCCGCGAACCCCCGAATCCCGCTATGGGCACGCTCAAGAAGTTGACGCGCTTAGAGAAAGGGAATCGCCAAACATTCAAACCCCAACAAAGACAAGTTCGCCGCATCATAGCTCCCCACATGGAACATCAACTTCCCCTAAACCTCACACAAGAACACACCATTCTCATAGCCTGTCCAACCCACACCCACCAGCTCTAACAACCGCCCTTTCAGCTCCAGACCTTGAGACTTTTCAGAAGTCCTCAACAGGCCACCTGCGCACACTATCGAGATTTGCAAAATCGGGGGAAACCGAGGATTTTGCCCTTGACACCTATACCCCTTCTGTGGTGGGCCTGCAAGGGCGCCGCCGCTTGAAACGATCCGACTCAGTAGCCGTCAAAAATTCTCCGGTCAACGTACAGAAGAAAACTGTATCGGCGTGGTCTGCCGGAAATTGGATGGATAAGCAACGGCAATTTCTGCAAGCCTATGAGTATCTCTGTCACATTGGAGAAGCCAAAGAATGGATAGAAGAAGTTATTCAAAAGCAAATCCCACCTATTGTCCAGCTTGAAGAAGCCCTACGGGACGGTGTCACTCTCGCAGAAGTTGTGCAAGCGATGTACCCGGGCCGGACGTTGCGAATCTTTCGACACCAGAGACTTCAGTATCGGCATTCAGATAATATCGCCCTATTTTTTCGTTTTCTAGATGAGGTTGAATTGCCTGAACTCTTCAGGTTTGAGCTAATCGACCTTTATGAGAAGAAAAATATCCCCAAAGTAATCCACTGTATTCATGCCTTGTCATGGTTATTGTTCAAGAAGGGAATGGTTGATTTTCGGATGGGTAACCTTGTTGGTCAGTTGGAGTTCGAACACCACGAGCTTGAAAAGACCCAAAAAGGGTTGGATAAGGCGGGCGTCAGCATGCCTAGTTTCTCGGGGATGGCGGCCAATTTCGGTGCGGAGCCAGAGCCGGAACCAGAGCCAGAGTCGGAGGAGGATCGAATCCAAAGAGAGCTGCACGATAACGAGTCTTCAATTGTCGATTTTCAGTCCCAGATTAAAGGTGCAATGCTACGACTGAAATTGGGCAACTTGATGAACGACCTCTGGGATTTCGAGCCTTTATTGGTAGAGCTTCAATCCCGACTACGAGGAGATTGGACACGCCAAATTGTTCAATATCGTCTTGACATGCAAAGCTTTGCAGTCAACCTTCAAGCAATCTGCCGAGGTTTCCTTGTACGATCTCGACAACGGGGCGCCAAACAAAAGTATCATGCCTTCGAACAAGATGTGCTCGAGCTACAAGCCATGATTAGGGGTGCAAACGTGAGAACAGAAGTGACCTACCTTCGTAACCAGATTCGAAAGCAGGAATCAGGGATCAAAAAGTTCCAAGCTGCTCTTAGAGGCGCTCTTCAGCGCAAAGCTGTTTTTGATATTTACGACGAGACAAGAGAGGCAGAGGATCAGGTCTTGATGTTCCAGGCTGTCATCAGAGGTGCCCTCCAGCGGGCAAAAATATCCAATCAGTACGAAGCGACAAGATGCGCCGAGGACCACGTAAAAGGACTTCAGTCACTTATCCGTGGCGCCTTTGTGCGTCAACGTATGAATGCCCAGTATGAAGATATCACCGAAGCTGGAAGCGGTGCAGATCTCATTCAAGCAGCCATACGGGGGATGTTAACCCGAAAAGCTATCGCGGATACCCATGCACTACTAGACACGGCCACGCCGTCGATTGTCTCATTTCAGGCTTGCTCCCGGGCCCTTCTTGCCAGGAAGAATCAATCTGACCTGATGCAATTGTTAGCCCAGGAAGAGAATGTGCATATCTCCCTCCAGTCTATCGTTCGTGGTGGTGCCCTTAGGAAGCGCCTCAAGTGTCTCCGGGAAGCATTAATGCAGCATGTGCCTTGCTTCATTGTCCTCCAAAGTGTGGCTCGGGCGAACGCCGTTAGAAGCTCATTGGAGTCTCAGCGGACTTCATTGGTAAAAGAAAATGACACAATATTGGAGTTGCAGTCTATGGCCCGGGGTATCATTCTAAGAAGACGGCTGTCTACCGACGCAACCACCTTAAAACAACAAGAAGCACAGATCATAGACCTCCAGGCTCTCACTAGAGCGGCTATCCTCAGGATTCATATTGGTGGAATACTTGAACAGCTTGACGACTGCGACGACGAAATCAGCCAACTACAAGCTCATATTAGGGCGATGACCGTTCGGGTAGAAGTCGGCCAGATATTAGCCGACCTCGCATACCAGGAAGATGAGATCGCTGACCTGCAGTCTCGTATCCGCGGGCATATTGTCCGAGCACGGTTTGAGGAAAAGCGTCGGTATTACCGGGAAAATATGGAAAAAGTAATCAAGGCACAGAGCTTTATACGCGGAAGAATCCAAGGCCAAGCATACAAAAGTCTTACCACTGGCAAGAATCCTCCAGTCGGAACAGTAAAGGGGTTTGTGCATCTTCTTAACGACAGCGAATTTGACTTTGATGAAGAAATCGAATCCGAGAGGACTAGGAAGCTAGTAGTTCAACAAGTTCGGCAGAACGAATTGGCTGAGCAATATATTAGCCAACTTGATATCAAGATTGCGCTCCTTGTCAAAAACAAGATTACTTTGGATGAGGTTGTCAAACACCAAAAGCATTTCGGTGGTCATGTGGGAAGCCTTTTACCGAACACTGAGATATCGTCCAAAGACCCTTTCGATCTCAAGGCCCTGAATAAAACTTCAAGGAGGAAGTTAGAGCACTACCAGGTACTCTTTTTCCTCCTTCAGACACAGTCTCAATATCTCGCTAGACTTTTCCGAAGATTACGTGAGATCAATACACCTGAAAAAGAATACGAGAGAATGCGACACCTAATGATGGGGCTCTTCGGGTATTCTCAGAAGAGACGCGAAGAATACTACCTTATCAAACTGTTGGCCCGTTCTGCTCGAGAAGAAATTGAAAGCTTCAATTCGCTTCAGGAGTATATCAGATGCAATTCTTTCTGGAACAAGCTCTTCGCCTCGTACATCAAATCTCCCCGGGACCGGAAATTCATGCGTGATGTGCTCAATACCGTTGTGAAAGAGAACATTGTCGAAAATCCAGAGTTAGATCTCGAAAGTGACCCAATTCAAATATATCGCTCGGCGATTAACAACGAAGAGCTTCGTACCGGCAAACGCAGCAGACGTCGACCTGATATCCCGAGGGAAGATGCAATACGCGACCCCGAGACTAGGGCAACTTTCATTCAGCACCTCCAGGATCTCCGCGACATTGCCGATCAGTTCTTCTCTGCTCTTGAGGAACTCATGTACCGAATGCCATTTGGGATCAGATATATTGCACAGCAAATGTATGAGAGTATTCTCTCTAAATTTCCCAAGGAAGACCCTGGGTTCATTCTTCAAACTGCTGGCCACTGGGTGTGGAAAAACTACTTCTACCCCGCTATCGTGGAACCCGAGAAGTATGGCGTGGTAGACCGAGGATTGACCCAGGAGCAGAAACGAAACCTGTCTGAGATTGCAAAGGTGATAGCTCAGGTAGCCTCAGGGCGGCTTTTTGGAGCGGAAAACGTGTACCTTCAGCCATTGAATAATTATATTGGAGAATCAATCCAACGACTAGGGCAAATTTGGGGCAACTGTAAGTAACATCTCACACGCAGAATCCCCTCTTACTTTTTTTTTTACCCTTCACTAACTTTTCCGTAGTGATATCTGTGCAGGATGCCGAATCTTATTTTGATATCGACGAGTTCAATGACCTTTACGCTAAAACAAAGCCAACTTTGTATATAAAGATGTCTGATATTTTCTCCATCCATCAGCTCATTGCCTCCAACATTCAGTACATCTGCCCAAATCCAGACGACATTTTAAAGGAGGTGATTCGAGATCTTGGTAACGTCAAATCCAATGAGAATGAGTTGATGAGTGTTAATTCTTCGGAAATTAATCTCACTCTGAACCCTAAACTCGCTCAAGTTGAAGGTAAGGGAACAATCCTTCGTCCTTCATGAAGGTGTGGTAGCTGATAGATTATCCCAGACCCGGAGGCAGACGTTAAGGCCCTGTTCATGGAAACAAAGAGATGTGTCCTTTATATTATCAGGGTTCAATCAGGAGCTAACTTGATGGAAATAATGGTTAAGCCACCGACCGAGGAAGATGAAGAAAAATGGATGACACTTGTACGGGAGGAGTTGAACGCAAATAACACCAGGCGAAGCGCCTACTCGGAGGCCAACACTCTGGTCGACATCGCATCAATGAGTTACATGGAACTCAAGCGCACAGCACTAGAAAATATCCTGCACCTTGAGCAGACAGGAAAAATCCGCCGTGACAATCATTACCAAGATCTTCTAAATGCCATCGCCATCGATATTCGAACGAAGCACCGCCGCAGAATCCAACGTGAACGGGAATTGGACAGTGCTCGCTTAACACTAGCTCGCCTCAATGACCAAGCCGCATGGTTGGACCAGCAGCTCAAAACATACAATGACTACATTGAACAAGCTATGATAACCTTGCAAAATAAGAAGGGAAAGAAACGATTCCTTATGCCCTTCACAAAGCAATGGGATCACCAGCGCGAGCTTCAAAAGTCTGGAAAAGTCTTCAAGTTTGGCTCTTACAAGTATTCAGCACGTAATCTTGCGGACAAGGGCGTGTTGGTCCATTGGAAAGGCTATACTGAGCGCCAGTGGGACCGAGTCGACCTAACAATTTCAAGCAACGAAGTCGGCGTGTTCACTCTTGATGGAAGTAGCGGTCCGATGATGGTCCCTGGGGCCAACGCTCAGGTTCCGTTGGATGACTTGCTGCAAGCCCAATTCAATAACATGCAGTTCCTGGACTTTTTTGAAGGGCAATTGCGAGTCAACGTCAACCTCTTCCTGCATCTGATTATGAGGAAGTTCTATAATGAATGATCACCCTATATTTTCGGCTTCCCCACCTCTTTTTTCTAACTTTTTCTTTTTTATTTTGGCTTCCTTTCTTGCTCCCCCCTTTTATTCTATGGATATTACCTTCGTCTTCCCTTCTTTGATTATGATAACCCTCTTCCCTGCTATGGCTTCTCACCGTTGAAAAAAAAGCAAAATCTACTGTGGGGGAAGCACCACATTTACTCTTTATGGTTATTTTATTTGATAATGTTTGTTATTACATTGTTGTTTTGCTGAGTCTGTTAGCGATTTCCCCCCTTCATGTGCATTCGGTCTTTGGTGGTTGCGATGATTCCCCTCGTGGCTCTTTTGCTGTTTTTATTAGTTTTTTCTTTTCTTTTTTTCTTTTATGTAATGATTTAGACGAATTGATGTATTTATTCATGCGTGTATACGAAGTAGAAAATCAAAAATATAATGCAAGCATCCAAAGCGCCCTACATAATCTGTAGATGTTGGAGGCTCAGGGGCTGCCACGTGACGTCGTTGGGCCCAACTTGGCGATGCCAGGTGGAAAGACATCATAAACCTCCCACCGATTAAACTTTCACCCCTTCCTTATTCACCGTGCTTCAGGCCCCTGTTTCTGGTTCAATTGATAGCGCGATAGTCTTTTGGGTCTATACTTCGTGCGTCATGGATTTCGACAACCTCAAAAACCAGGTCAGCAACCTGACCCTGTATGACCTCAAGGCGGGAGTGCGCAAGGTCCAGAATGGTAAGCTTAAGTGACTTGGATGAAGACCACCCTCCACCCTTGATTATAAAATTCCTCTAGCATGTATCTGTGGATCGAGCCTTAACTAACCTAACTGGTATAGCCGTCATGAACTATACTGAGATGGAGGCAAAGGTTCGTCTTTCCCTCCCGCCTAATTCCGTTCATTACGATTCCTCGAACGTCTTCGACCCGGGGTGGATGGGTTGTGTCCAGATTTCTCATATATATTAGGTCCGAGAAGCTACCAACAATGAACCTTGGGGTGCTTCGTCCACATTGATGCAGGAAATTGCCACCGGAACCCATAGCTAGTCAGTTGCTCCTCCCTCTCCCTCCTTCCCGCCAAGTCCGATACTGTCGCAACAAATTCACGAAATTGATACTGATCGGTCATCCTTAATCGACGACAGCCAATTGTTGAATGAGATCATGCCGATGATTTACAAGCGTTTTACAGACAAAACTGCGGAGGAGTGGAGGCAGATCTACAAGGTGGGTAATGAGCAAGGACTAGATAACCAGTTCATACCTTCACTAACCAGGTTACAATAAATTGCTATCATCTAGTCCCTTCAACTTCTCGAGTTTCTCGTCAAGAATGGGTCCGAACGCGTTGTCGACGATGCGAGATCTCACATGTCCCTTCTCCGAATGCTCCGGCAGTTCCACTTCATTGACTCGAACGGCAAGGACCAAGGTATCAATGTGCGTAATCGGGCCGCGGAACTGGTTAAATTATTAGGAGACGTCGACTTGATCCGTGCTGAGCGAAAGAAGGCAAAGACCAATCGTAACAAGTTCCGCGGGTTTGAAGGCGGAGCTGGTGGCGCGGGTATTGGTAGCATGGGAGGTTCAAGTGGTCGTTATGGAGGATTTGGGAGTGATAGTGCTGGTTTTGGTGGCTACAGCGGAGGCGTTTTCGGTGATGGTGGTGGTTTTGGAGGCGATACGGGTGATTTCCACGATTCCGGACGGCGGTCCAACCGGTTCGAGGAGTATGATGAATACGATGAGGCAGATGCTACTCCAGCCCAACGACGCGGGCCCAGCCCTCCCCGTGCCCAACGAGAGACCCAAAAGCCCTCCCCCCCGAAAGCCCCTGAACAGGATCTGTTTGATTTTGGCGACGATGAACCCACACCCGCGCCGGCTCCTGTTTCTGCATCCGCCGGCAAGCAGCCTATCGGTAGCAGCAATGGCCTGAATATGATTGATCCCACACCAGTCGACGATGACGATTTTGATGATTTCCAGTCAGCGCCCCAGCCAGTGCCTTCGGCGAGCCAATTCGTCATGCCTCCACCAGCATCTACCGTCAGCACAACGTCTAGTACCCAGTTTGCTGCCCCTAGGCCAGTGTCGGCAACCCAAGGCTCTAACCTGGACGGGATCGTTGGATTCACTTCCATGACTCCCACCCCAACATCGAGTGGCCTTGCCTCCCCAACCCTTTCATCTCAGGGCTCAAAGCCAAATGTCCAACAGCAGCCCAAGCCCACTAACTACCAAGCGGCAACACCGAACTACTTCACCTCTGTTTCCACTCTTCCCACTCAGCAAGCGCCTTCCAACACCTCAACCATTCGACCCGGCATGCCTTCTACATCATCTTTCAGCTCGGTGGCTGCCACCAATACCAATTCCTCGTTGGGAAGTAAACCCGCGGCAGCCAAGGCATCTGGCGATGCCTTTGGCTCACTGTGGTCTTCAGCAAGTGCCAGCGCGGGAATACAAAAGACATCTACTACGAACAAGGGACCTAACTTGGCTAGCATGGCCAAGGAAAAGGCCAATGCGGGGATCTGGGGGGCACCAGCAACCTCCAGTCTTGCTTCTCAACCTTCTTCGCAGGCATTCCAGCCACAACAAGGTACAAAGCCAGGTAGTTCCGCATTTGATGATTTGCTAGGCTAAATCAATCTTACCTTGAAATCTTTTTCTTTAAACTTCCAATTTGTGTGTTTCTGGTTTCTTTTTTCTTTTTTTTCTCTTTTTTTTTGAGATGCATTTTCGCCTGCTATCCTTCGATTTATTGGGTAATGATTTTCCTCTTTCTTTCCCTACCTTATATTCTTTTTTTTTTCTCTGACTGCATTGACTTTCAAAAAAAAAAAAAGGAAAGTCCTCTTGACTCTTTCTCTCTCTTTTTTAATTTCTTTTTCTAAATAAACGATCTACATCAAATGAGCACAGCACAGCAAAGTCTATTTTCTCTCAATTTAAAAATTTTTTCCCTTCTTAAAATCCCCTTTGTCAGATTCCATTCCACGTGTATAATTATATCTCTGAATTCTCCATATTAAAAGTAGCTATGCTAGGTTCCCCAGTTGCTTTTGCAAAAGCACAAAGAGAAAATATAAATATCCATATATATTATTATATTATCATGATATTATTAATTTATCCCAGGAAGAATCGATAGTTCGCTCTTCTAGATTAGTTAGCTCTCTCTAATTAACTAATAACCAGTTACTAGGGACTCACCTACCTATACAAATAAAGTATCAAAAAAAAGTACCAAGTTGGGTTATTTAGGCAGCAAAACGGTAGGGAAGCTAGTTACCGTTCTCATTAGGATCTATTATCACCTATGTAGTAGAACAGTATAGACTATGGCCGTAGTTAGACGGGGGTAATCATTTCATTCTACACCATCCCCTTTCTTTCTTTTCCTACCTAATTCTAATACTTTTACTTAGGTAGATAAAGGAGTTTATTATAATTATTCTCATTCTCTCTCTCTCCTTTTTTTTTTTTTTTGGTGGTTGGAGGGAGGGGTTAGGTACCGAGGTACCTACCTAATTTGAGAAGAAAGGTGAGAGGGGGAGAGTGATTGGGGGTTGGTTAGAGGAGGAGAGGAGAGATAGAACGTGAGGGAAGGGTAATTTGGGAGGGACCTAATTATTAAAATGAGGATGAAGGGGGGGGGGAAATAAAGAAAAAGGCATATATACAAGAACTATTCCCGAAGATATCTCTTTTGCCTGATTCATAGCGAGGTATGTGGAGATTGAATATCAAGAAAATGGGAGAGGATGTACAATAGGGAAAGAGAGAGAGAAGGGGAGAGAGTGGCAGACACAGAGTCTAAGGAGCATGCATTATGACGCCGACGCTGACGCTGAACAGTACTCGAAATAATCAGAAGAGAAGAAAAAAATTATGTACATAACTCACATCATTCTCAGACAATGAAAGAAGAAGAAAAAAAGAAAGAAAAATAATAAACCTTGGGCTTGCTACCATTGCAAGCACATATGCTAATTTAATCACAATCCCTCCTGTTAGATCCAAGATGAAACAGAAAACAAAAATCTATTACACCATGCATGATGATATAGGACCAGTCAATATGACCCCGCGCCCCTGTCATGATCATGTATATGTCAACAATCACGAGTTCCAGCCTGGGAACTTATAAGGGGAGGGAAAAAGTAGAAACACACACCAAAAAAAAAAAAAAAAAAAAAAGAAAGAAGAAAGAAAGAAGTAATAAAATCAAAACAAGGATATCAAAATGAAGCATGTATACTCATGCAACCCCAACCCACACCATGTTCGGTTCATCGTCCTCATTACCCAAGTCGATCCTATCCACTTATTGCTTTGTCACAACGACATATTGATTTCCATCATCTGTACCCTTCCCCGGGACTGCCTGCTCCCCGTCTATCGATATCCTAGTACTGGCTCGTTTCGTATTCCCGTTGGTCGTCAGGGGAAGCTGTTCATCCTGGGTTGGTGTACTCGCCTGCTGGGAGTCATCTGGGGATTCCGGACTGACATATGTATTCCCATCGAAATCGACATCGGGTTCGCCATGCAACGAAGTAAGGCCTCCTTCAATATCCCGAACGAGTCGGACAAACTCCTCCGGCACCAGCCCACTTTCCCCCGTTCGAGGGTCCTCCGCAACCAGCCATCCCTGACCATGTCGATATGATACAAAAATAACCTGCCCTTCAGTCAAGGGGAGTTCATTCTCATGCTCCCGTGTAAAGTCGAAGAGCGCAACTGCTCTACCATGCATTTCCTCGTCAGGACACCCTACTGCAAACTGGAAGTCACCGGAATAGCGGTGGGCGCCAGTATAATCGTCTTCTGATTCAAAACCCGCATCGGCATCATAATCTTGGTGGTTTTCATATGATCCAACATGCGAGTATCGGCTATTATTCGCGGGATATGTGACCAGCTCGCCTCCCGGCCCATCGTCCGCGGCATCTTCATCGTTCACATAATATGTCTCACTACCATCCGCATTCACTTCGAACAACTCTCCACGCTCATTGTGAAGGCTCATATGACCAGCATAAGGATTTCCACCGGAGCCGCGTCCCCTTCTACCATTTAGGTCAGTCCCCGTGGATTTAATTTTGCGGTGACGAGGGGCGGAAAACACCGGGCTGTGCAGGTCTTCATCTTCACTATATGGCGGCCCATCACCAAAGGACATGGCAGGGAGTTGTTGGTGCCCATAGCTGTGATCGGTGCTCCAAGGACCGGTTGACCATTGGCCACGGGAGCTGTCCCACGGCGCAGGTGGATCGGATAACCGTCGCTGTTCACTGACAGGAGTCGAAACCCCAGATGCAGGCGGGGGGAGCGGGCCGTAATGGAAAGGATGAATAGGAGGATATGCGAAATCCCGAACTAGAGCGTAAGGTAAGCTAGAGTGGAATATTGGGAAGACATGTGATCCCGGACGCGATCGGTGTTGAGAGGCTAGGGAAACATTGGAGAGTGTGGAGAGGCGCTCCTTCGCATACGAGGAGGATCGTTGGCGGCCTTGCCGCTTAACGGGTGTATCGGTGACGAGAGGCGGCAGGACTGTAACACTGGGGGACGAAGCGCTTTGGTGTGATAATGGTGACGGAGTTGTCGTAGCCATGATGACCGTCATTAGAGTTTAAGAAGGGAGAAGTGGGGGGAAGAAAAAGAAAGCAAGAGAGCAAAAAAAAAAAAAAATAGAGAATATCGATTGCGTGTCAATTCGGATAATTTGTCGCTGAGAGGAGGAGAAGGAGGGGGACACTCTGGAGAACGTTTGTACCCTAGATTCGCATCGCGATAGCCACACCCACTAAAACTTGCAACCTGGGGTCTGGGGAGAAACCCTAAGGGTCAGCTAGTTGCATCTAGTAGTATGATTGATCTCCAGGCAAAAAGTCAGGGGTGATGGAATGGGGATAATGCTCGGGTGGGCATGCGACTGGAGGGGTAACTGACGAGCTCCTTGCGTGAAGCGTACAATCCAACTTTTAGGATCTTCGGGGGTGGAGTTTTTTATTTTTTTGGTTGTTGTTTCTTTCCGCTCCTTTCCTTTCCTTATTCCAGTTGTAAAAAGGCCAAAAAAAAAATAAAATAAAAAGGTATATATATAGATCACAGAAGGGAGAGAAAGGAATCGGTAATTAGGCCCCCCCAAAAAAAAAATACAAAAGCAAGTCCGACAACGAAGAACGAAAGGGGAGCACTCAATGGGTTCAGCAATGGGATGGAAATTGAAGATGAAGAAGAAACAGGTGATAATTCTCGAAGTAGTTCAGGATAAGAGCTGCGAGAGTCGAAGCGACGACAACAATGAGGGAATTGCTCCGGGCGGGTAAAGTGAGCTCGGAGAGATCTTCAAGTGGCGATAGCCAATTAGTATTAACGAGTGGGTTTGCTGCAACGAGGTGTTTCGAAATCCTTTTTCTCCGCGCTTCACGATTTGGGTTGTGAAGGACAAACTCAAGATGCTAAATTTAGAGTAAGAGAAGCGCTACCGTCTGAGATGATGATTACTAAATCACGGATACGCGCGAGAGAGGAAGGGCGGGGGAACGAAGGGGAGAGAGTGTGAGTGGGAGAGTGGGAGGGAGGGAGACAGAGAGTGTGAGGGCGGGTGGAAGAGAGAGGAGAGGGGAAGACGAAGCGAGGAGGAGAGAATGAGGGGGATGGGCGTCTAAACAGCAAACCATCAAAGAGGACTACCAGTGATTTACCGACAGAGAGCATTATATTATTCTTGTTTATTATTTGTCTTTATTTTAGATTGTTTTATTTATCAGGACAGGCCGGTAAGGTGGCGAGGTTACTTCAAGATCAAGCTCTAGCGCTAAAGGAATAATAATATTATTCCTTACTCGGCTACGGGAGATTAACCTCTGAGAGTAGTTATTCCATACCAGTACATATTCAACTCTGTTTCTCTTCTTTTCAAGTTGACCTGATGGAGGAGAAAGAAGAATGATTCGAGGCGTCTAAAGGATCAACAGGGCGCAGTCGGATGTGTTGTGGAGTTCGGCCGCCACTGAGGAACTGAGGCTCGCTTGCCCGTCAATCTGTTATTAGGAGGAAGAGAAGGAGGGAGGTAGTTAATAGAATAGTAATAACAATACAAAATAGTTTCACCACCATTCTTTCCTTCCTTATACACTGACATTATGTCAAGTGTACTCCTTGCTAACCTCTATCACTTAACCTATGCCCTCTCTCTTCTTTCTTTGATTAGCACTTTATGGTCATTCTGCCGTGACAATATCCAAGGAGAGAGGGGGAGAGAGAGGAGATAAAGGCGAAAAGCACTGCTATCAACTCTAATACCTCACTCAATCTGTTTTGGAACAAGCCTAAATAAGTTGTATGTTCAATAAGGCTTATTGATAGATAGCCTTGTGGCTTGTTCTGGCAGTGTGTAGAATCTTTTAACTTTTTCTATTATAAAAAAAGGCGAAGCATTTTCTCCACACAGAAGCCGATTTGAGTTTAAAATACTACAGAATAATCCTCTTTAAACCGCAAGCTATCAAACACCAATTATCAAACTAGGTGTAAGGCAAAAACAGCAGGAGCACCTTGTGTAAGAAAAAAAAATAAAATAGAAACTTTCACTTGGAAGCGGCGGATGAGGCCTTATGCCAGGGGTTTGTCCACTGCCGGTATATAGGTAGGTATAGAAGAGATAGAATTGTTTGATATTAGGTATCAGTACTAGGTATGTTTAAGCTGAGAGCATGCGCCTCTGCGCTACCTAGGATAGGATAGATGTTAGCCTCCACCCTGATCATGCTTCCTCCTTTGCTGATCATCTATCTATTAGCTCCTTCTCCATAACAGAGAATCGAATGTCCGGAACCAGGGTCAACACAATAGCTTTGCCAGACAAACCATGGCATGTCGGACATTGGCTCCATAAAACCAGAGCATGAAACGACTATCTCAATTTTGTGAGCGGTTTTTCTTCATTACGCTATCATGAGGATAAGGGGATCCTTTTCGTGTTGGGGAACGGAAAGGATTCAAGAATACGCTTTCTCCTCAGGCCAATTTCATATATCAGAGGCGAAAAAACTGCTAGATAGCTATCTAGGCAGAAATCATGGGCACCTAAAAGCCTATACTCGATATCTTTTTGTGGATCGATTGGGAAGAATAATATTACCTAGGTATTTGCTTCTATCATGAAACAAGGCATGTGGACCGTTTCTCTGATAGGCAGCCAGGCTACCTACCCAGGATACCTATCAGGTATTATTAATAGATAATTAGTATTAGTGCTCTATTTTATCATCACCATGTCCTGCAGGGACCTTTCATGCAGAGTGCTTATATTAAGGACAAGGACAGATCGTAATATTACATGGATGGAGAGAAAAAAAGGCATAATCAGTATAGACCTACCTAAGTATTTCTTCTCTAGTCGAGCAACTTATCCTATGTACATACATATACCTCACTATCTATTCTTTTAATTGACTTTTCTTACTTGTCTTTTTTTACTTCTCTTCAACTTCTTTTTTTTTTTTTTTTTTTTTTTTTTGGAAAGGGGGCCCTATTCCTGCTTTGGCCCACCCAATACTCCTCCATATTCAGGCTAGCGTGTTTCAGGATGAGAATAGGTATCTTATGGGTGCCTGAAGCTCTGGGGCTTATATAGATTTTTGCCTTACAAACCAGGCAACAGACATCTCTCTATGTGATCCTCTCTCTCACTCGTAGTCCGCTACTACCTTATTGCCCTTGCATAGATATCATGCACGCATACTTTTAAAGGGTATTCCTACGGTTTTATGATCGACAAGTAGATCTATTTATCAATCACAATGATTAGTTATGCACCTTTTCTCCCCTTTTTTTTTCTTTTTTTCTTTTTCTTTTCTTTTTTTTCTTTTTCTCAAAACTCATGTTTCCTAGTCGATTCAAACGATGGCTTATGTTTCTTTGAAAAGGAGGAAGAAATAAAAAATGAATGGCCCTCCTTCTCCTTCTTCCTTTTCCTTTCTTTCTTTTTTCCGGTATTTTTTGTTTGAGTTCATATTGTTATGGTTATTAACAAATTGTGAAACTTGGATACAAGTGATAATAAACTTCGGCGCCAGGCCTGCCTGACCCAAAGAGGATACAAAAGAATCGAGAATGATTGGCGGATTGACTAGGGAAAAGAAGGGATGACCAGATCCCGATCGCCCAAGGTAATCATAGATAGGCTAGCTATTGTACAGACGACAGGTATGCAAGGGATCTATTTCACTGTGTCCCAAATCAAGGTATTTCAGCAGAGCATGAGGTCGGATAGACGGTCTTAATCGACGTGACGAATGACGTTACCGGAAACGGTTGCAGGATTATAATAGTCGGCAATAGAGTCGTATTGTCTGATGTGTCTGATACAACCGATGTATCTGGAGTTGTTGGCTGCTTTGAGGTGGTGGGCTTTGGAGATACACTTGTGATAAATGTACTTGCAGCTAATGGAGAAGGAGTGCTACTCGTGGGCTTCGAGCCAAATATCTCTGCAAACTGGCTAGGAATTGCAGCACTGTTTAGCGACTGGTCCTTATCGTATACCACCTGGACATGCATGACGCTCTCTGGCTTTGCAACCACATCGACGTCAATGCAGGTGGTGTATATCTCTTCTTTCCCGTTAGGCAACGCCGGGTCCACACCAGGCGCCGTAGGCCAGTCCCAGACCCAGTACAGAGTATATGGTTTTCCGGACGGTGCATTGGCTGGCAATGCGATATCTTGTTGGCACCACAAGTCAGCTCCCATCAGTTGGTCCACATCATGAGCAAACTTGGACTGCCGATTCTCGGAAACGCGGCCGTTATTGATCTGATAGCAGCGCCCATCATCGAAGTTCTGCTTGGACAGCAGAACGCCGCGCTTGTCGCCGCCAGTTCCTTGTTCATTCCACACCTTGTGAACGTCCAGGAATTTCTCGTTTTCCTTAGGCTCCGTAGTCCCATAGACGTAGACCGTACCCCGGTTGTGCGGTTTTCCGGGTTGGTTTTGTGGCAGTGTTACGTGACCGTTCTCCTGCCAGCGGAGGGCAATTGCGGATCCAGCGTTCGCCTGTAGCCTGGGACTCCCTTTGGTTTGTTTCTGCTTCTGCTGCGTATCTTTGCACATAAAGTCAGACTTGGTGATTTGTGTCCTACTATCAGGTGGAAGAAGGTTGGTCATCAAATCGTCGCTAAAATTAGGATCCGTACGAAGTGCATTTCCTCGTGCGTAGCCTGGTGACCCAACAAAAGTACCATTGGGTGCAATCACCATCAGCTGTTCGACCCAGGAGTGAGCATTGACAGTCGTGAGGAGCAAGGCAAAGAGGATCAACCTCAGTGCTCTATACCACACCACCCACATAATTGGCCTTACTCTATTTGCTATTATTTCTTCTTCCTCTTTTTTTCCCTCAATTTCTTTGTAATCTAGAAAATTGAAGTATGAGGAGAGAAACAACGGCCCGCGGAGACTATATGAAGTCAATTGGAACTAATAAGTCAGTAAAAGCCAAAGATGAAAAGGGGGGGAGGGGATTTTTTAAGGAGGTAGAGAGGCAAACAAACCTACTTAAAAATACACATACTCTTCTTTAGTAATGGAAAAGTCCGTCTCAAGTATCCTTCCAAAGGATTGTCGAGTTGATAGTGAGCAGTGGTAATGAGTAATTGAACAATGAACGCTCTCAATAGAATTCAATAAACAATGTGTTGAATGAATGAATGAATAACAATGGAATTAGAACTAGCAGATAGCAAACGCAACAAAGAAGATAGATCGAGGAATAGACAATGAAAAGCCCTTCTTTTTTATTTTTCTGTCTCAATTGACCCTTCGCTCTGCTTTCCCCTCCCCTAATATAAATTAGATGAAGAGTGCTAGCATGCGGTAATAGCGCTAGACTAGCTCAAGTAGTTTCATCAGTCCAAACACAAACAATGGGCGAATTAAGGCTATTAGAAAGAGGGATATCAATAGTAACCCACACAGGTCTACATTCAAAGCGCTAACCGCGACATGTATATAGAAAGATCTGGAAAGGGGAGACCCAGAACCAACCAAATGCAGTCTGTCGTGCCCAAGAGGCTCCCGCGTTTTAATAGTACTTGGCACGAAAAGTGGCAAGCAAATACCTTAATTCCTGAGACAAGCAGAGGGAGCCTGATGAAGTTGGACCCTCGAGGAATAATAGGTTGCTGAAGGCACTAGGCGGAAGTTTGACACTAGCTGCGTTTGATATATATCTGCACAACATATCTCAAAATAGTAACAGCGCTTATCCTCAGTGACAGGGTCCTGGAAGGAAATTTTCCAAGGGCGAGATGTCATAGGTCCAAATCGGCAACTCTTTGTTGAAGGCTTTGGAGGCGAGAAAATGAGATGGTTTTATTGGTGGAAACACTTCGAATTAGACGCTTCAATTCAGGGAAGCCGGAAATTTAGAAACCTGGAGCGTAGTTCTTTTCTCTGGGAGCAGAATAATAGGTACTTAGGAAGGTATCTAGCTTGTTTGAGGTGAAGACTTTGCCCCTTGTATGAGTGGTCAATTTTGAATGGGAGATTGGCCGTTTAAGCGCCAGAATAAACTATGAAATGACATCCCGCCCTGGCGGTAGCATAGCGCCAGTTGAAACAAGAATGAGCTTCACTTCTGCCACATTTTAGTATTTCTACGGCTGGGCTTGCTAAAATGATGGTCTCTTGGTTTATTTCTCTGCCTTACCTCTCATTAAATTAAAGCCATGTCAAGGGTGAGCTTAAGAGCAAACGCAAACAAAATGATAATTATAATAAGTAATTAGATGTCTGTAGATTATTTATTCCCCATCTGAAGATACCTTACCTACCTACGTAGTTTTATTTTCTTACAGATCCCTTATGTAAATTCTTTAAGCGGGCTTAATAAGTTCTTCTAGGCGCTTTTTTTGAGGTTCATTATTGCTCTCCCCGGGATAAATTGTGCTTGGTGTCTCCCCAAATTATACCCACCTTGTATCCCCATTTTATCTCTACTACTTGCCCTTCTGCTTCTTCTTCTTCCTCTTTCCTTTTCCCCAAGAAAATAGACCTTTTCAAGTGAGTCTGTATCCACTACACTGGTGCGAAAATTTTTTTTTATTCTACCTTCTTTTCTCGCTTGTGGTGGTCCAAGGATCTCATTCTCCACTATTAAACAACAGCCTTTTTTCTCCTCCGATATCGTCGCCTAAGGAGTAAGTCGCCTACATGTGGTTCCAATTTCCTAGGCCTCCTTTGTATCATTCTATTACCCAGAGACCCGATTACCCGAACAGTGCGATCTTTTTCTGCAGGCATCCGTGTGTGACCACCTCTAGTATACTTCATAAGTATTATCAAATTCCTCTTTCCCTGTTTAGATTCTCTAGAAAATATCCCATTAGATGGTTGGTGTCCCCTTATTAAATCCATGAGCGATATTATTGTGATCGCCCTCTCTCTGGAACGAAGTGTTTTTTTGAAGAAGCAGCAGCAGTAGCCATCCCCCAACCCACAGAGATGAGATTGATTAGATGAAAAAAAGTGGATATTGTGCGATTATCTCCGAGGTGGCTCCGAGGTGGCTCTAGGCTGCCGTTTCCTATTGCCTGTTTACAGGTTCTAGTCTCCAGATGTTCCACCAAGAATCCAAGGGAGGAAGATATTGACGGCCTCCACAATAATCATGAGGCAAGTTTTGATTAATTCTTCGTCTAATGGTCTTGGAAGCCTTTTCTAGGGTCAGAGGAGGGTGACAAGTGGAAGTTATGTTCAATGATAACGGTATGGACGCGGCTACACTAATCGGGTTGTATTTTTTTGCCGGTTACTTGTAGATTCCCTTACCTCATTCATTATTATTATTATTATATTTTTCAGTGAAAGAATACCCAAAAAGTAGACCTGCAGAATTATTTACCTAGATGAGGTTGTTCCCTTCTCCTTCGGTACCCGTGTCTCGTCGGTGTCCGTTCTTGAGGGGTGAAGTCTGAATCTTATTGGATGTATTGATACTCTGGAGCAGGGTTGATGGCTTGAAGGAAGAAAATTTCATCACCATGATTCATGTCCAACCTTCTAATTGGATCAACATCCAGCAGGCCTGAACCTTCTAACCATCTTGTACAACTTCGGGAACGTTTTTATGGAATTCTGATGGCTTTCGGTGATGTATTTTTTCCGTCGACATATATTTCGGGAATGTCGGGCTCAATCTGAGGTAAGCCCTGTCAGTAGACTCCCCACTAAAGTACGTCTGAAAATGCAACTTATTATTACTCCAGAGTTTCGGTGTAGACGCTGACTGAACTCGTGTAGAATATTATTATGTAGACCCTCTGCCAGTATATTCGTCAACTGAACTAAAATTAATTGTCAATACACACTACTATTTCTTGAGTGGGTTCGTAAGCTTGGTGGGATACCAGCTAGCCTAATTTGTATCGATGGGCCTCCGAGTAGTAAATCCCCAGTAGCGCTTTAATTATTCCGACGCCCCCCTGCTCGATATTCATGTTTTCAGACTTTCTTTCGCCCTTTCTTTTTCCCTTTCCTTTTTGCTTCTTCTGATCTGACGGTCTCATTCGGAGTAATAATAACACCTACCTCCCCCGGCACTTAGTAGGTACCTACGTACCTACTCAAACTTTCCTTCTCAGTAGACCAGCAGAGCCGACTGATAACGCATCCCTCCGGATTGCTATCACTGATTGGCCGTACTGCACCTCTTCCACCCCCCGGTCTTACTCAAAATAGCAAGTCCCGACCAGGGTCCTTTTTCATCCTTCCGGAACTTGATTCTTTTGGAAAGGCGGCAGACTTGTTGGCTTACCTAAGCCACTGAGTGGCACGAGCTTTTCCACTGTTCTTGCTTCCTGCGCATATCTTCAGGGGGTCCCGCGCCGGAGTAGACAATCCAAGAGGAGCAGTCGATTCGTTGGGAATTGGAATTGGACTTGATCTTTGATCCTTTCCATCATCCCGGTCCTACGTGCCACTAACGGCTGGTCTCCTTGTATAAGGTATTACTTTCCTTCCCCTTCTCTGCGTTGGCTTTGTTTCTTTGCTTTTTCGGGGATCTTTTTCTCTCTCTTTTTTTTTTTTTTTTTTCTCCCTCCTTCCCTCCTCATTTCTCCGTTAGTGCCTTGCGTGACAATCATAAAAAAAAACTGACCCCCAGGCACCACAATTCTTTAGGTTTCCTTGTTGTCCACGAAAGGCTCTTGTTGTTTTCCAGGTTACAGCTTTGTAGCCCAAACAGGTACCCAAGACGGCGTCTCTCAACTGCTAGCGAAATCGGAGAGGGTCTCTCTTCCGGTGACCCCATCCGCGTCAACCTTCCCTTCTCCTCAACTCCCACACCGCCTCCTTCCCTCTTCTCCATTTCACGATGGCTTCCACATTGATTCCGAGGAAGCTTCGGACAGCAAGTTCTGGTTCTGACGCTGAGCCATCATGGCTGAAGCGTCAAGTCACAGGCTCTTTGCAATCCATCTCTCGCCGCGCTTGTGTCCATCCTATTCATACCATTGTGGTGATAGCGCTTCTCGCTAGTACGACATATGTTGGTCTCCTTGAAGGTAGTCTGTTTGATTCTTTTAGGAATCCCAAAAATGTTCCAGGGCAGGTGGATGTGGACACCCTGCTTCAAGGAAGCAGAAGTCTACGGCTCGGCGAAAGCACGTCTTGGAAATGGCTAGTGGAGGATTCTTTGACTGAGGAAGATTACCAGGTAAGAATTTGGGAAGACCGAACAAGAAGCAGTTCCTGTAATTGTGATAATTTTCTAATCGTCAATAGAATGCCCAACATTTTGCTTTGACCACCTTTATCTTTCCGGACTCTTTGTCGAAATCGGAGTCGACCGCCCCTATCGCAGATGCTGTCCCTGTCCCTGCTAATACCTCAGCCCAGCGTGTCCCACACACCCCCAATCTTTTCTCGCCATTCTCCCATGATTCATCTCTGGTGTACACCGTGCCTTTCGATCAGGTGCCTGATTTTTTGAGAGCAGTGCAAGAGATTCCGGATCCTTCTGTTGAAGACGATGAGGCCGAACAGAAAATGTGGATCATGCGTGCGGCCCGTGGTCCTATCTACGGAACCAACGGAACTGTTAGACTGTGGTTGGCAGATGCATGGAATTCTTTTGTAGATTTGATTAAGGTACTTCGCTCATGAACCTGACTCGGGAATCCACACTGACACCATCTAGCATGCTGAAACTATCGACATCGTTATCATGGCTCTCGGATATCTTTCCATGTATCTCAGTTTTGCATCCCTTTTCTTCTCCATGCAGCGCCTGGGCTCAAAGTTCTGGCTGGCAACGACCGTGCTCTTTTCAGGCATTTTCGCCTTCTTATTTGGTCTTCTCGTCACGACGAAATTCGGAGTTCCCATCAATGTGCTACTTTTATCCGAAGGCCTTCCATTCCTTGTCGTTACGATCGGGTTTGAGAAACCCATCATCCTCACAAGGGCTGTCCTCAGTGCTTCGGTGGACAAAAAAAGGCAAGCTGCCAACCAGCCTCCAGTGGCTGCAACCCCAAGGTCAATCCAGGACTCGATTCAGACTGCAATTAAAGAACAAGGATTCGAAATTGTCCGAGACTATTGTATTGAAATTGCTATTTTAATTGCTGGAGCCGCTTCCGGAGTACAAGGTGGCCTTAGGCAGTTTTGTTTCCTGGCAGCCTGGATCCTTTTTTTCGATTGCCTCCTGCTTTTCACTTTCTATACTACTATCCTATGCATTAAGCTGGAAATCACACGAATTAAGCGTCATGTCACCCTTCGCAAGGCTCTGGAAGAAGATGGCATCACCCATCGTGTTGCTGAGAAGGTGGCTTCAAGCAATGATTGGCCTGAAATAGGATCCGGAAACGATGGCGCAGGTGATACCAGCATTTTTGGACGGAAGATTAAGTCTAACAACGTGCGTCGATTCAAGATCCTTATGGTTGGGGGATTTGTGTTGGTCAATGTCGTCAATCTGTCCGCGATCCCTTTTCGACACTCGAGCTCGCCAGTGTGTAACGTGCTCGCGCCTACACCGATCGACCCATTTAAGGTTGCGGAAAACGGCCTTGACTCCATCTATGTGTCTGCTAAGAGCCAGATGACAGAGACGATCGTAACAGTCGTCCCACCCATCAAGTACAAGCTCGAATATCCCTCAGTTCACTATGCCACTTTGAATGACGCCCAGTCCTTTGACATTGAGTATACTGATCAATTACTTGACGCTGTTGGTGGACGAGTCCTAGATGGTCTGCTTAAGAGTATCGAAGATCCAATCATTAGCAAGTGGATTATCGCTATTTTGACCCTCAGTATTATTTTGAACGGCTATCTTTTCAACGCCGCAAGGTGGAGTATCAAGGAACCGGAGAGTACGCCCCCCCCGGTAGTTCCAGAGCCTAAGGTCTACCCTAAGGTTGATTTGAACCCGCCTGGCCCTATGCGAAGCGCCGAGGAATGCGAGGCGATGTTGAAGGAGAAGCGGGCAGCTTATCTCACAGATGAAGAACTGATCGATTTGTCTTTGAGAGGAAAAATCCCTGGATACGCTCTGGAAAAGACTTTGGAGAATGAGGAACTAATGAGTCGTACTGATGCTTTCACCCGAGCTGTCAAGATCCGTCGAGCTGTGGTATCCAGAACTGCGGCGACAGCTGCAGTCACAAGCTCTTTGGAGACATCAAAGCTTCCATACAAGGATTACAACTACTCCCTTGTTCATGGTGCTTGTTGTGAGAATGTTATTGGTCATTTGCCTCTGCCCCTTGGAGTTGCTGGTCCTCTTACCATTGATGGTCAGAATTATTTCATTCCTATGGCTACTACTGAAGGTGTCCTCGTGGCCAGTGCCAGCCGTGGCGCTAAAGCAATTAACGCGGGTGGTGGTGTCGTTACGGTCCTTACTGGTGATGGTATGACTCGTGGTCCTTGTGTTGGCTTTCCTACACTTGCACGAGCCGCTGAAGCCAAAGTCTGGATTGATTCGGAAGAGGGACGTAGCATCATGACGGCAGCATTCAATTCTACCAGTCGTTTTGCCCGCCTTCAGCACATGAAAACTGCCCTTGCCGGCACTTACTTGTATATTCGGTTCAAGACTACCACAGGTGATGCGATGGGTATGAATATGATATCCAAGGGCGTTGAAAAAGCCTTGCATGTCATGTCAACAGAATGTGGGTTCGATGATATGGCCACAATTTCTGTCTCTGGTAATTTCTGTACCGATAAAAAATCAGCAGCCCTCAACTGGATTGACGGTCGTGGCAAGTCAGTTGTGGCAGAGGCCATAATTCCTGGTGATGTCGTCAAAAATGTGCTCAAAAGTGATGTGAACGCACTGGTTGAATTGAACACTAGCAAGAACCTAATTGGAAGTGCAATGGCAGGGAGCTTGGGCGGTTTTAATGCTCACGCTTCAAATATTGTCACTGCTATTTTCCTTGCTACAGGCCAGGACCCTGCACAAAATGTGGAAAGCAGCAGCTGCATCACGACAATGAGAAAGTAAGTTAAATGGCCCTCAAGATATGACCCTACTGATTGATTTGGAATACTGATTGTCTTCTTCCTAGCATTAATGGTAACCTACAAATTGCTGTGTCGATGCCCTCTATCGAGGTCGGGACTATCGGTGGCGGTACAATCCTTGAAGGACAATCTGCCATGCTTGACCTTCTTGGCGTGCGTGGCTCTCACCCTACTAATCCTGGTGATAACGCCCGCCAGCTTGCCCGGATTGTTGCTGCTGCAGTTCTTGCAGGCGAGCTTAGTTTGTGTTCTGCGCTTGCAGCAGGCCACCTTGTCAGAGCGCACATGGCGCATAATCGTAGTCAAGCTCCGACACGGTCTGCCACTCCAGTGTCCGCCGCTGTTGGTGCTGCACGGGGACTTACCATGACCTTGTCTAAATAAATACCGACAAAAGCTTCAGCTTGTTATATATCCCTTGTTACGATACCATCTTCTCATACCCCGTAACCTGATCTCTCTATTATACTCCTTGGAACGATACCCAAAGCATGACAGTTCGGTCTTTTGCTTCTTCCACATCATTCCCTCATCATTCTCTCACCGGCTCTCATGCTTACCCACTCCTTGACTGGACTGTACCTTTTCTTTGCCTCCATTTTCTTTCATTTTTGATGATGATTTCGGTGAGAGTACGACCATGAATCATTTTTCTTTTTTTTTATTTGGTAATAAAACTGTCAAAGCTTGGGAATGAGAGGAGGCTACAGCAACCATTGAAAAGCACAACGACTTGATTGCGAAACCTTGACAAAATGAAAAATTTGACATACCAAAAGCAAAGAGCAAAATAAAAAAAAAAAAAGAAAAAAAGAAAGAAAAAAAAAGAAAAAAAGAAAAGAAAAGAAAGACCAGGAGAAGGAGAAAGGGAAGGTTCCTAGATGACCATGGGCAGCTGTCTATCTGATTCACACTTACAACTTGGAAAGATTCAATACTAGATTGGATCACTCTCCTTATGACGAGCGATCGTGTTTTCTTTCGCATTATTTTTTTTTGCATTTTTCTCGCAGGTATTATTTTAATTATACATACATTAGAAAAAAAATGAATGAACATAATTTCAACTGAAATTTGCATGAGTATAAGGATGGGGCGGGATCAAACAGTACTCGCATGAATTGGCCATAGTTGGAAATGCTGAATTATTATCGATGCCTGTGGGATGCAGTTACACGGTAGAGAGGTAATCATGGAACAATTTGGGGGTGCCGCTGGTGATGTTCTATACTTGTCTTTGTTGGGGCGCAAAGAAATCGTGCAAGTCCTCAGAGATTCAACACTCCTGAACTAACCCGTGTGAGTTGGAAGTGGAGCGGCCATTGGAATTAGCGGTGGCTAACTACTCATACTTGAGCCGGGTAAGAATATTAATAATACTCATAGGCCCTAGGCGCCTTTTTTTTTTTTTTTTTTTTTTCCCCTCTTAATGCACATCAGATTAATTACTGACTGATTATCATCATCATAAGAGGTGCTTTCCTGCACGATGATTTGATCATCCTCGGATGTACCGAGGATTCCTTAAGAGATCAGATTCTACCTAGTACTGCAGTAATACTGCCGGTATGTGAGGTAAGGTACAACTTACAGTACGCAGCCAATAACAATAATGGCTTCACTTATGGAAGAATGACACCGCCACACCGGCGACTAACGATCATATCACAATCTCCACTAATTGGACAGACTCATAATCGGTTCCTGGCGGGATAGTGGAGTTGGCGCCACTGGTATCCACTCATATTTTCCTTCTGTTTTTCTTTAAAAAGGTATTTGCGGACGGTATTCATTTTTATTATTAGTATTATTATTCAGGTTCGTGCCGGTAACTGGATTAGTAGTACATAGTACCTGCTGAACGAACCTTCCTCGGAGCTTTTGAGTCAGGAATGAGAATCTCTTCCCTTCAAGATGGTTATTCTTTTGTGCATTTTTCGAAGGAGAAAGAAGTACCAAGCTTAGACTTTTGGGGGAGACCTGACATTCTCCTAAAAATGTAGCAAAGGGGAGGAGGATATAGCCAGGTAAGTTTGGTTCTGTTGTGGGTAACTATGGTAATACAAAATTACTTGCCTCAGCATAACTAACCTTTTCCCCCCTTTCTTTCCCCGTTTTCCTCTCGGGGTTTTGTTTTGTATTTAGTTTAGTTTTTACTAGTACTTACTACTCCATATTTTGCAAGAACGAGCAGTGTCAAATTATTCAGGTTTGATCCTTTTTTTTTTTTTTTTTTTTTCTCTTTCTCTCTCTCTTCACATATAATGGTGTAATGTCAATAACTCTCGGCCTTTTTAATTGTTACATTTATTAATATTAATATTCATCATCATCATCATATTATTATATCTTTGGTGTAGGTATGCGTGTGCCCAGGTGGGAACATTTTACTGGTAATGAAAGCTGTACCTGAACTTAGTTCATAGTCACTTGAGTAGGTCTCTCATTCTTCATGTTTCCCACACTCCTACCTCTCACTCTCTTTCTCTCTTACACCCACACTCTCTTCATCTGTCGCTCCTTGTCCTCCACTCCTTTGGACTTGAAGATCTTTCCTCCTCTCTTCATTCCTTCTTCCTTCCCCTACAATAAACTTCCTGAGATTCTATTATCCATCTTTGCGGTTCTAGACCGGCTCTTCCTTAACACTGGCTGTCCCTCGTATTCACTAATAATAATTCCCCTCTCCCCAGCTAGACACTTTATTCATCCTTTGATCCTTTCCTTTGGACAACCATTACTCTCTTGGTCTTCTTCTTACTAGACAGCCGCTAGAGTTTTATTATTGCCTGCCTGCCAATCACTTGCTGGTTCTCAATTATCCCCAGCTGTGATCGATATTACCACCCTCGGTCATTACTGCTTGCCCGCCGATGGCCCTCCTGTCGCAAACTTGGAAGCCCTGGAATGCATAATCATAGCACTGACCTTGAGAACCAACAAGTCTTTCTCCCAACTACGTTTCGTATAAGCAACTGCGGTGCTAACGTCGCGTGACTCCATGAATGGTCATTCAGGCGCCATGTCGCCTGTCTCGGTCGATGGTAGTGACTGGTCAGGGATTAATCAATACCAGAAACCAGAGACCCCGTTCTCCCCAACTCTCTCTAACCGCAGTAACCTAGCTACACCTCCCTCGTCCGCCTTCCCCGGGACTCCCAACAGCATAGGGCCACCGAATGGCTCCACGTCTCAACTAAGCGACCCTGGCAATCCCTCTCCTCCGAGCTCTGTGGCTGCGCGAGATAGTGATGGAACACTACCAGATCAACGCGGCCGGCGACAGCGGCAGATCGAGGAGATTTTAGGTCAGCATTATGTCGCGCTGAAGAGGTTTCTTCACTCTCCTTATCGTGATGATCGCGCTCCCAAAAAATCCAGCAAAGCCCAAGACAAGCTCCTGAGGCTTTCGGCCACTCAGTTCCATGAGCTTAGCACTGATGTATACGACGAACTTCTTCGGCGACAGCAGGCTATGCCTTCCCCCAACCGACCCCCTCGTCCAGATATTCCTCCCTTCCTCCCTCCCCGGAACGATTTTCACGAAAAGCGCAACCATGCTCGCCAAAGACTTGCTTCGCTCCAGCACCAACGGTTTAGGGATTTGGCGACCGATGTGTACTGCGAGCTGGAAAGACGATTTCCGCACTTCCCAGAACGAGAGTCTCGTCGAGCAAGCCCTGCGCCAAGTCTTCGCGGACGTCCGTCAAACGGCTACCCGCCTAACGGATTTGGTCCTGCGGGATATCCTCCCCCGCCGGGAAGCCGACGCTCCCAGTCGCGAGGTCCGCCACCTCGAATGGGCCGGGGTTATCCATCCGGTGGCCCTCCAGGAAGTCCCATGGGTCCCTTCCCACCGCGCAAAATGTCACTGGCCGGACCACCTCCGAGTGTGAATGGTGATGGCCCTACAGCTAAATCTTTCCAAAGCAACACCATTGTTCCGAATAAAAGCACTATGGTGGAAGATGACGACGATATGGCTGGCCTTGAAGATGACTATGATGCGCGGAGTGATGCCTTCGCCTTAGATGCGGTTCTTAGTCGGCGTGGAACGACAACAACTCTCGGCGAGGGAGAAAGAAAACTTCTAGCAGAGTCACAATCGCAAGTGTCCTCATTGCAGGAGAAGGTGAGCAAACTGGAAGAGCTGCTCAAGGCAAAGGATGAGGAGATATCCAAGTACCAGGAAGACCATCAGAAAGTGGATGAGCTAGAGGAGCTCTTAAAGTCGAAGGAAGATGAGCTCTCGAGGTACCAAGAAGAGCAAGACAAGTCGCAAGTAAGCATAAACGTGGTTTTCTTCTTTCCCTAGGGGGAACGCACAACGGGTTGCTAATAAACGTCTTATAGATAAGTATGGCCGAGCGACAAGAATGGGAGGATATTAAGTTAGAACTTGAAAACAAAGTGTCTAAAGCAGAAGAATTGAATCATTCTTTGCAGCTCGAGCTGGAAAAGGTTCGAACAGAGCACGAATCAGTGGAGCGGGAGCTTTTAGAGCAAATTGATCGAGCCTCTCGACAGGGAACTGGGGATGCTGAACTACAAGCCCAGCTGGCTAATTTAGAGATCAAACACAAAGGCTTACAAGAAGAGTTACGAGAACAACAGTTGGTGACGCAAGAAGTTCGGCAGGAAGCTGCTGGATTCTTGATGGAGATGAGGACACTATCGGAACAAAGTCACTCCAGATGGGAACACGAAGAGCGACTCTCCAGCGAGGTTCACCGATTAGAAGATGAACTCCGACATTGGAAGAGCCGCTATGCTAAGGTGAAGACCCAGCTACGACACCTTCGTGCTTCCTCCGGCGGTATATCAGAACTACGTGCGGATGTGAATGCTATCGCAAAAGGCAATGAATTCTTACATGAAGATGGTCTTATCAAGGATGTTCATGTGACAAAATTCCAAATTTCAATTGATGAGCTTCTTCGGATTGCGCGCCTCGACGAATATCACCTTATCATGGAACATGTCAAGCCTCTCGTCATCGCCGTTCGCTATATTCTGCACGACGTTCAGCTGACGCAATATTCTGGGCATGATTTACCATCAACATTCACTAAAGCTACTCGAAAGCTGTCCGCAACTGCGAATAACATGATTACAGCATCCAAAAATTTTGCCAGTTCAAACGGTCTCTCTCCTATATCTCTTTTGGATGCCGCTGCTTCACACTTATCTACCGCTGTCATTGACCTTATTCGGCTAGTGAAAATTAGGCCTACTCCAGCCGATGAACTGCATGAGGATGATGAAGATCAACTTACACAGATGAAGTCACTAGATTACTTTAGCGTGGCACCTAGCAATAGCAGGCATAGTAACAATGGATCCATCTACAGTGCCATGAGCCCTCCACCCGAGTCTCATATAGGCCTCTCAGAGAGTCTCCCTAATGGCCTGGGTGCAAACAACAACTACCCTGTACAGGCTGCGGACCATGAACTTCAAGAACTTCAGGTGAGCGAGTGAAATTTTCCCGTTTGTTTGGTGCGCCTGCATTCGATTTTCTAATCGTTATGTATTTTCATTTTTTAGCTTTATGTCGAGGATCAAGCCGAGGGACTTGTTCAATCAATCCAAGCACTGGTTGCTAGCATTCGCTCCGAGGATGGAGCTACCACTATCCACACTCACGTTTCTGCAATCTCGTCTATCGTAACAAATGTCTCTTCATCAACCGAACATTTCCTCCACAACCCCACAACAAACCCAATTCTTCTACAACGCGCTAAAGCTATCATCGAAACGCTTAACCATCTCCGAGGGCGTCTCTTAGAAGCTGCTAGTGAGGGTGAAGTGGCTTCTGATCCAGCAGAAGTTCGGAGTTTCACCAATCAACTCCCCCCTATTGCTTTTGAGATCGCCCGGGAGACTAAGGAACTCGTTCAGCGGTTAGATCTGATAGATTATGATGCCCAAGAAGAGGATGACTTTCAATAAGCTCCTCATTCGCTCAATCACCATTTCATAAAATCTTCCGACATCTTGTTTATAGCCTTTTCAAATTCCCTTTACTATTATTACACCTCGGCTAATCTTGGTGCTACTTCTTGATCTACTGGTTTCTTCTTTTGCAGTTATCATGCATGAAAACGATCGAATATGTGGGACGAAGTGTTTAGATTTTGCGGAGCTTCATGATCTTTCCCCCTTTTTTTTGCTACTTATTTATCCTTTGCTTATCTCCGCATTTCCACCGAGGCAATTGCATTATCTACTAACCTGTTTAAATTTCTTTGTTTACCATTTTCTTGTATGTTCTTATATTTGCCAATCCTCGGTTAGCGAAATATTTGCTTTTCTCTTCCTCCGAGGTTTGACCCCCTATTCCCTATTCGGACTCTGATTGTCTCCCACTGTACCATATCGAGATTTTGGGTCGTGTTCTTAGGGTTATTTCTCAAGTTTTCGCATCTAGATTTTATTGCCTACTTAATATCCCATCTCACCATTGATGGAATATGCTTTGGAAGCTACCTTTTATTTCCTCCCCCCCCCACCTTTCTCTTACTCTCTTCGTTATGAATACAAATAATACTAAATAATGTATCTTGAAACCCTCTAGACCCAATAACTCAGATCACGTGAGTAAATGATGGGAGCTACAAAAGCTAGCTAACATCCGTTCCCTTCCGGTCCCAAAGTTTGCTCCATTTTTACTCCGTACTATTATTTTTTTTTTTAATTTTTATTTTGTGCGTGTACCTTTAAGTGTATGTTTAGTATTATTGCACCCCTTTCATTATCATTTTTATTATATAATCAATAATAGCATTCCTGAGCTGAGGTACTTTACCTGTTCTGGTTTGTGTCTGGAATATTTTCTTCCAGCCCTGGTGAAAGAGTTTTCAAAGCTGATTCCACCCCAGCAGTCTGTTTTATTGGTGACTTCCCCCACTTTTCTCTCTTCTTGTAAGTGAGTCTGCAAAATCTGTACCTCAGGGCATATACACTCTCCTAAATTGGGAAAGGTAGCGCCGTCCTAGGTTACCTTAGTGAAGGTGGCTAAGGTGGGTGACCTTCACCTCTGACCAACAAGGACCTGAACTGCATGTTTGGTGTGTTTGGGCTAACGTAACGCACGGATGCAGATACCATCCATCGGCCGCCGAATTAACCCGGATTGCCCCTCCAGCAACAATGTTGTCCCGAAGCCTGAAATCAACATTAACCCCACCTTGCTCAACCTTCTCTCACCGTCCCCTCTCTTCTGTTCTCAATTGCAAACAGTCTTCTTTTCTCTCTCTTCGTCCTTATCATCAATCTCCCGCAGCTATGTCTCAGCAGACCTTCTTTGACGTCCAGTACACGCCCGCGCGTGAAAATAGTAAGTCTTTACCCAGGCCCTTTGTCTCGAGCTGTAATGGCGAAAAAGTCATGGATTTATCGTCATCCCTCCCCTCATTCTCTGAAACTCTTTTATTATACACTATTGCTTCAGCAAGGGACTATCTAAATGTCCAATTCTCAACCTTTGAACATTCTTACTAACCACAAGCCTTGGGCCTGCTTCTATTTAGCCCCTAAAACTGGCCGTATTGTCTTCAACCTCTTCGACGATGTAGTCCCCGCAACTGCCAAAAACTTCCGTGAGCTCTGCACACGGCCCAAGGGTGAAGGCTACAAAGATTCTACCTTCCATCGTATCATCCCCGAGTTCATGCTCCAGGGCGGTGACTTCACTCGTGGTAACGTGAGTATCTTCGGGAATTAATTCCTTCTCATTATTTGCGATAGGCGCTAATCGGGAATGCTTGCCACTATTTAGGGAACTGGTGGTCGTTCCATCTATGGTGAGAAGTTCCGCGATGAGAACTTCAAACTCAAGCACGACCGTCCTTTCCTCCTCTCTATGGCTAATGCTGGCCCCAATACGTATGTCTTAGCCTAATAACCCCCACCTCTTTTCTTTCCCCTTATATCATTAAATGACCTGCTAATTTTTATTTAGCAATGGCTCTCAATTCTTCATCACTACCGTTGTAACCTCCTGGCTCGATGGCAAGCACGTTGTCTTCGGTGAAGTTGCTGATTCGGAGTCCAAGCAAGTTGTCAAGGAGATTGAGAGTCTTGGCTCCTCTTCCGGTACCGTTAAGACTAAAGTCACCATCGTCGACTGCGGTGTCATTGGTGCTTAGTTTCAGTAATGCAAGCTGTCCAAATTCTTACAAAAAAATGCCTTGACGCCTGATCGTAAGCAAGATTGGGGGGTTTTCAATACTTCATTTTTCTTCCTTTGATTCAGGGTGAATGGCAAAACGAAGCGCCCTCGATATCTTATCCCTTTCTTGGTGTATTCTAGAGTGTTGATACAACAAACTCCCGAACTTCTCTATTCTCGAATATCGTAGTCATTTTTCTTTGACCCAAAAAAAAAAAAAAAAAGAAAAGAAAAGAAGAAGTAAATAAAGTAAGAATTAAAAATAAATTTTCAATGCAAATTGAGTTGACTGGCATGATAGAAAGGAAGGAAATGGCTGACCAGAACCCCGCTTCTGAAGTTTGGTGGGGTTCTTTTTTTTCCGTTTTCATTCCCAACAGCTCGGAAAGGATTCCAGTATTACCTAAGTAGTTGAGGGTAACTCGGCAGGTAGGTATTGAAAGGAGGTACATAGGTGCCCAGCTGGAATAAGCAATGCATAATAACTAGGAGAATAAACGTCTATTATCTGCAGGGGTACACAGCAGTCATAGTAAGATTGCCTACATATGTTAGGTAATGTGTGAGATGGATGTAAGATTAAGCTGTTGATTATTACTACTACCTGAGGTAGGCATACATTTCATGCGTACTGGAGAACTAAAGTGGTCCCGATGCAGTTAAGTAGGTAGATTGTATATTTTTGTAGGCTTTATTGTGAATTATTAATTATTATCACTTGATTGATGATTGAAGGTTCTTTTTTATTGTACCTTTCTTTTTTCATTCATATAATAGGGAAATAGTCATGAATCTGGAGAAGGACGGCAGCAGTACTGTAAAAAGAAGCAAGGTAATGAAATGAAATGAATTGAGGGGAGTAAATTAAGTATATTGTATGTATATATGTATCTATTCTGAGAGGGAAGAAGAAGAAGAAGAAGAAGAAGAAGAAGAAGAAGAAGAAGAAGAAGAAGAAGAAGAAGAAGAAGAAGAAGAAGAACAAGAACAAGAAGAGAAAAGGGATATAATAAACTGTTGTTTAGAGTGGACGGTGATGGTGTGGGCTATCCACGGCACTCTGTACTGGTGGGTGCATCATTTCTGGATTCAAAATAGGTGGATTTGTTCATTAGCTGGTGATTAGTTCACTCTTGAGACAGATTGATGAGATATAGATATGGATATAGATATGAGTACTACTATATGATAGGAACCCGGAAAAGCACTGGATAAAAGACAGGAGGCGCGTACTGATGATATTTCTCCCCAAGGACCTCACAGTAGAATACAAACGACCCTAAAAACGCCCCAACGAAGATGGAAATAATATTGTATCCGTTAAAATACATTGCCAGCAGCATGATGAAGTACGCGACGGCGAACTGGGCCAAGTGGAGGATGGCACGTATAAGTTGCTCGATCAGGGTCGGACGGATTGCTAGTACTTCGACCGATGGAATTGTTGTCCGATCAAGAGTGCTAGGGATAGTTGTATCTGGGGCACTACCGGTCAAGGGGGGTAGCGATGAACAGTTCGGAGGGGCGGTCGTCATGGCGGCGGTTGTGGTGGTAGCACCTTTGGATTGTGACATAGACATGACCTTCCTCGTGCGAGCTCGATTGATGTTCAGGGAGTCGTATGCACGACCGAGGCGACGGAAAAGTTCAAGACACATGCTCAGACAGATGACGCCGATACAAGAACCAGCGAACATGCCATGGGACTCAATGTGCCATGACCTAGCGAGGAAGCCTTTGATTATCGTCCACTCCCTCGGGTGTATGGCTTGTTAGTGATGTAGATCTTAGATCTGTGGAGACGTATCGGGTGGAAAGACCAGGAATGCATCTTATGGAGGAAGGGATCATACAGGAATCAATAGTATTCCAGTTCCATAACATCTGAGTTGAGTTCGTGGTAATAGGTAAGCTGATTAGATCTCGAAGACCTGCCATGACTTTGGGAAGGCAGCATATACATACTGAGATCACACATTGGGGCATATCCATGTCGCTACTGTTATTTCCCATATCCATTGTAACTGAGATTGAGGCGTACGTCTTTTGGCTATTGACTTGTATAGTTTCGATGTTCCACAAGATGGGAAACTTTGAGATGGAGAAGATACTGTGATTAAAGAGAAGAAGGGAGAAAAGAAACCCCTCTTAAAACCAACACAGAGAGAGAAAGTAAAAACAATTATAAAGAATACAGGGGAACTCGGCTGTCTGATCAACAGTTGAAGGGGGGAGGGATTCACTGTTACAGAGTCAAGAGTCACAGCCAGTTACTGTGCTACTATACAGATCAGACTATGAGTTGATTTCGCTGCAACTAAGCGCTATCGGTTTATTTTACTCTATGTTCGTTCTCATATCTGCTCGGACTTTACCGCAATCTCCCTAAGTTATTCCTTCCTCAGAGATTAATGGACTTTGGCATCAGGCTAGAAGGATTCATGCCCAGGTATGGGCGGTGGTTATATTTGAGGTCTGCGTAGAGTTGTTCATTTTTCTACTCTGCATCTAAGCGTATCCGGGTTTGGGTTGAGCGAGACTTGTCCTCACGAGGAATCTTGAAGATATGTGTACGAGAGTACAAGGTCGTGCATTTTTCTTGTGCAGCAGTAAACAGACTCCTTTGCGACAAGTTTCATCAATCTAAGTACATACCTATCGTAACTTACTGATTCTAGCCATCGAAAAATAATTGTTTTTGAAAGTCTAATTTATAAGAAAGGGAAAAATACAGAATGAAGTCCAACACCCAACACCTCCCATGACAGCAACCGCTGGGTATAAACAAAAGCTCACCTTCCATGCTTTTAAAGAATTCATAAACAATAAGATAATGCAGGATACTAGAAATGAGAAGATAAGGGTAAGAATAAATCACCCGCGATTGGACCCTCTAATCACTCCCTCTAAAATTTCACGAATCTGCTTGCATCCATCAACTCCTACAGCTAGCATCGTCTCAACGTAGGTATAATGAACCTTTGAGTCCATTGTCAGCATCGAAACTTTCATGTCTTCCTCATCTTCATCCATCGCATTCACACCAACAGGGACTGATGTCGTAGTCCCGACAGTAAGAAAGGGAAGCTCCTGCTCCTCCGGTAAGGATACATCCAATAGAGGGTCTAGATAGTCATTGTTGGGGTCTCTCGGCGTTGACGCGCTACCGCTCATTCCTGCGGTGCAGCCGCACAATAGACCGGGCATAGGAATTCCCGCATCGACAAGCGCCAGAGTACAGGCATTGATTGCCGCGGCAAGGAGAGACCCGTCTGCCGATAAAACATTCACGTGGATGCTAATGGTGCTGTGTGGATAGAGATATGTGTGCAGATGCGATTGAAAGGCAGCACGAAGGGTGGAGGCAATGCGTCCGGATTGTCTAGATTGGAGAAGCAGATAATATCAGCATATAGGTATTCCCTAAATCTAATTGAGATCTTCTAGATATGGATCTCAAAGCCATACCGGTCACTTCCTCCCGCTCGTCGTTTACGATCAACGCTGGCAAACCCGGCAACATTGACATCAACTTCCACCACGGCTTCCGAAGAACCTGCAGCCCCTCCAGTTGCATCGGCCCGACGTCCTTCTGCGGGACCGTGAACTGAGCACAAAATTGTTGTGTTTCCCATCGCCAGGTAGGATGATCCAGAACTAGCAGGGTTCGTAGAGATCTGGGCTTGAAGAAGCCGTAGTTCGTTCCATCTGCGACCGTCCAGGCGGAGTTTGGTAAGAGGGTATGTGGTAGAGGTATCGAGGGGCATTTTGAAGGATATGTATTCAAATCTCAATTTTAGGTTATTCTTTTCAAGAGAAAGTCGTTCTCTTTCTTTATGTTTTCAATTCTCCTGTTCCCCGCACTTTCAGTTGCAGGTGGGAAAATAATTCTTTGCGATCGCACAGACTATAATGCAGAGGGAAACGAAAGATCCGAAGCTAAGAATCAGTAAAGAAAATAATTTCTGCTAGCTGTAAGTGTCGCGCGGAGCTAGTTTAGAGTAGTGGTGATGTAATGTGAAGGTGAGAGCTTTGAATAGTGCAAGGAGTTAAGACTTTTTGGCTGATAAAAATCAAATATGAGTTCTTGCGGCAGCTTTTTTCCTAACTTGGAAAGCCGATGGTTGCCTCCGCATGGAGAGCCTTCAACCTGCACTCAACACTTCATCTTCCACTCATTTCTCCTTCGTGGAGTCCATCGTTTCCTCTTGGACATGGGAACAGATGACGATTTGGAAACATCGGATGCGATCACCATCAGCTCTGACGACGATGATTTAAATGTTACGCGTCCGATAAGCAAAGCTGCCACCACTCCCAGTCGTAAGTTCTTTACCACTTCCTTTTTACTCAACGTACCCAACACTAGATTAATATGAAATTTCGTATTCAGATCCCCGCCTCAAACCTGAGAAAACCCCATTGCTATCGTATTCAACATCTATACCAGAGACCTCGATCAAAAAGCGATCATTATCCCCCCCAGGGAGGCAATCCCCCGCGGTGGTAGACATAGCCAATCATACCAACAGCGATGATGACTCCTTCAACGAGGGTGAAGCTGTATACAAGAAATTCAAGGAGCGGAGATCTCGCAAGAGGAAGCGAAGCTCTGTAGGCGCGCGCAAGCTGAAAACTACGCGAGTGGCAACACCCGATTCGATTGTTGGTCGTGTCGCGAAAAAGGATGTCAAACATACACCTCTAAGAAAACCGTTAATGTATAATGAAGATATTCCATCTGAAGATGAGATGATGGAGCATATGCTCCCTGACTATCTGCAGAAGCGTCGAGTCGAGTTCGATCGCCAGGCTGACCAGCTGAGACAGTCTGGTCTGAAGTTGCCCCCTGATTATGAAGATGTCGAATTCTCTGACGACGAACGGCTGGAGCAACTTCAGGAGCGGCCCCGTTTTCGAAACATGGCTCCTTGCAACGAATATAAAGATATAACACTGCCCTACTCGCTGGGGTTGATACCCGCCCCGATCGCACAATGGCTGCGCCCATACCAAGTGGACGGGGCTGCCTTTTTGCATGAGCTTTTTGTCTACCAAAAGGGAGGGATTTTGGGAGATGATATGGGTCTAGGGAAGACAGTGCAGGTCATTGCTTTCCTTACGGCAGCTTACGGGAAAACTGGGGATGAGCGAGATGCAAAAAGGATGAGGAAGATGCGACGGAGTGCACCAGATCGTTGGTACCCCCGGACCCTTATCGTCTGCCCTGGTACCTTGATCCAAAACTGGATGTCGGAGTTGTCGCGTTGGGGTTGGTGGCATGTAGATGCCTATCACGGAGAAAATAAAGAGCTGGCTCTCCATGCGGCAAAGTCTGGACGGTTGGAGATTCTCATCACCACTTACAGCACGTACCTACATAATAAGGACGCCGTAAATATGGTTTATTGGGACTGTGTGATTGCAGATGAATGTCATGCTATTAAAGAACGAAGTTCGGGCACCACTAAAGCTATGAACGAGGTCAACGCACTCTGCCGAATTGGTCTGACCGGAACAGCTCTTCAGAACAAGTACGAGGAGCTGTGGACACTCTTGAACTGGACTAATCCTGGCAAGCTAGGGCCAGTCACAACCTGGAAAAAGACAATCTCCGAACCCTTAAAAGTCGGCCAGTCGCATGACGCAACTCTTTATCAGCTAAGACAGGCCCGTATAACAGCTAAGAAATTGGTGGAAAACCTACTTCCTCAATTTTTCCTTAGGCGGATGAAGACCTTGATTGCTGATCAGCTCCCCAAAAAGATTGATCGCGTCGTGTTTTGCCCACTTACAGACACACAGGCCGAGGCGTATGAAAATTTACTGAACAGCGACATCATTGCATATATTAAAACCGCCTCTGAGATGTGTGATTGCAAATCTGGAAAGAAAGCTGGCTGGTGTTGTCGCCAATATCTTCCTTCAGGGGCTCCATGGCAGGCCTACGTGTTTCCTGCAATTGCTGTCCTCCAAAAACTAAGTAACCATCTTGCTATCCTAATTCCTCAGGGAATAGATTCCCACGAGAAGCAGGAGAAGGACAAGGAGATGTTAGAGATTGCAGTCCCAGATCAATGGCAAAATCTTTACCGGACGAGGGACTCCATTGTAAACTACGCCAATCCTGAGTTTTGTGGAAAGTGGAAGATCCTGAGAAAGCTCCTCAAGTGGTGGCACTCGAATGGCGACAAAGTGCTAGTCTTCTCCCATAGTGTTCGGTTGCTGAAGATGTTGCAGATGCTGTTCCACTACACGAGCTATAATGTAAGCTACTTGGATGGGTCGATGAGCTATGAGGAGCGGACGAAGGCCGTCGACGAATTTAATTCCGACCCTCGTCAATTTGTATTTCTAATCTCCACACGATCCGGTGGTGTCGGCTTGAACATCACTTCGGCAAACAAAGTCGTCATCGTTGATCCCAATTGGAACCCAGCGCACGATCTCCAAGCGCAGGACCGCGCTTACCGCATTGGTCAATCTCGAAACGTGGAAGTCTTCCGGCTAATCTCGGTTGGAACCATTGAGGAGATTGTCTACGCTCGGCAGATCTATAAACAGCAGCAAGCGAACATTGGATACAATGCAAGTTCCGAGCGGAGATACTTCAAGGGAGTGCAAGAGAAAAAAGATCAAAAGGGTGAGATATTTGGGCTCCAGAATATCTTTGAATATCAAAATAACAACGTTGTGCTTCGCAACATTGTTAACAAAACCAATATCGCTGAGAGTAAAGCCGGGGTCCAGGTTATTGGAATTGACGTGGACATGGAAGAGGATGATGACGGCCTAAAAGCCGTAACCAAGAGTGAAAGTTCAAAAAACAATGATGACAAGGCGATGAGCCAGCTAGCTGCAATGATAAGAGGTGAAACTGAAGAACCCTCTACCACTCCGACTTCGTCCACACCCGCCAAACACGACCCCATCCAGGCCATCCTAGCCGGTGCCGGAGTTGAATATACCCACCTAAACAACGAGGTAATAGGCTCCTCCAAAGTAGAGGAACGCTTAAGTCGACGTGCGGAGCTAGTGGGTGGCAAGCTCGCAGATATTCAAGTATTTAGAGATTCTCAAGACGATCGAGGTGGAGTCGCATCCCCTGCATTTCAAAGAGACGGACGCCCTATCCGATTCAAACATCACCCACCAGCAGATGTGATGAAGCGCCAATTCTGTAGCATGGCTCAGCGATTCGGTTTCCCCAATGCGACAGAGTTTGCGCTGGTCGTTGAAAGCATGACGCAGGCGCAGAGACGTGCCTGTCTCGAGCGATGGTATCGGGAACGGCGGCAAAAACTCTTCGATTCATCCTGTAAGGACGAGGAAGCCACCACCACGTGAATTGGTTGCTTCAGTTTTTTTTTTTTTTTTTTTTTTTTTTTTTTTTTTTTTTTTACCTAGGGTATTGTGGTCAATTGGTTAAATTCTATATATCCACATATATCTATGTCTATGTCTATTCTGATTGAAGGACATTGGACACCTCGTCGAAGCGGTGGAGTTGGCGAAGGGGAATGAAGGGCCAGGGCTTGAGAGACTCCCCTGACAAATCAGAACCATGTAAGCTCAAGCATCCATATTGCTTAGATAGTCATTAAGATGTCTGGTGCTTGGAAGCCTCTCGTACTTGATTAGGACGAAGTATCGAATATGCACCTGGAGGCAATTGGAGAAATTTCCCCAACAAATTTTAAGGATTATCAGTCACTACTAATGTCTACCCTTAAAGCGAATAGGATATTATATGTCATGAATTGATTCATAATTATGCCTGCTAATAAAATAATGATAGTATCTTTCCCAAATCGAGCCGGTAGATGATTTATCTTATCATATCTATAGCCAAGCCAGAGTCCATAACGCCGGCAAATTGGGCCATTTCTCCTGCCATGCGGCGAGGATATCAGGCACTCGTTCATCAAAGCTTCGTCTCGCTTCACCGGTTCCATTCTCCCACCCCTCTGATCCATTGGCCTTCTGCTCCTGTTGAGCTGCCTCATTCAGCCTTGTTGCCAATTCTAGAATGGCCTTTCCACCAACGAGGGCTTCCTCGTGGTTGTCCTTAATATCGACATTAAATACATGTACGGGCCTGTTCAGCGAGGACCCCTTATTCATCAGATCGTCGACGACAGCATCCCAACACCGCTCCTCACAGGTGATAATCACGTCTACGACACCGCCCTCAGTCCCGAGTGCACCTTTGTCGCCCTTAGAAACGTGATCAATGCGCGGCAAGCCCGGCACCCAGTCCTGGAACCGCTCAGGGCCCCATTTTACATTCCGGTTGCGGTCAAGCATATTCAGAATGCCGTTATTACGGTACAGACGTTCATCTTTGTTCAAGAGCTCGTCATACATTTGAGAGTAGGAAGTTGTATTGAATGTGTAGACATTTGGTTGGGTTATGGAGGGTCCTGGGAGGCGGACAAGGGAGCCAGTCCCGAAGGAAATGACAGGGAAAGGGGAAGGGGAAGCAGTAGAGAGCCGTAAATGCGCTTCCATGGAGCGGTTTTGATTTGAAGCGCAGACAGTGCAGAAGCGGAGTTTATGGGATTCAGAGGAAGAATTTATTTGCGTTGGTGGCGTACTTGTGGTTGTTGTAGTGGTGGTTGGCTCCGGGGGAGGAGGGGGTGGTGGGGGTGGTGTCGCAGTGCCAGCACTGGATAATCGTGGATCGTAGGCCATCTTTGCGAGTAAACCGGAGTGGAATTGATCAGATTATGCGTGTCGTGGATGATATAGTAAAGTAGAGGTAGTCGTCAGGTAGCGAGTGCTGGGGGTGTTGGTTAGGTGGAGAAAAGGAGAAAATATTCTTTAACAATAATTAAAAAATTGAAGGGTGAGTTTATTTGATCCCTATAACTACGGCGAGTTAGCAAAACTATTCCAGCGGAATGATTTGAAGCATCATCGTCTACAGGTAAATGGGATTGTAATATTTCAGATAAAAAAGCGTATAGTAATATGGTTGTCCGCAGGGCTCAATGAGCTCAGACAGCTCCAATAAAGTAATCATCATGGAAAAACAATGGAATTGGTGGGAGGAAAGTAGGGTGTAGAGTGGGGGATGCCTACCTGGGAATTATCTATCATGACAAGTGGAGGATAAATGAAGAGATTGATTCATTAATGGCAGATTTTGATGAAGAAGAAGGGCCGGAGCCCCGATTGGCAACAAGTGAAAGAAGAAGAAAAGAAAAAGTCGAGAGTTTTTGGTGCCGCTTTTTGTGTCACGATGCTGACTCAGCATCACCACCCTGCCTATTTCGGTAACTGCCTCAGCCTCGTGACCAAATATTTTTGATTATATCGGGCATTGAACAAGTCAGGGGAAGTAAATAAAGAGTAAGATGCAAATTCACAGCTTTCCTTGTAAAGAATTTACTTCAAGGCTCTCTCCAACAACCCTTGCAGCCACCCGTCCTCGTTCAATCGCTCCATCTACAAATCCTCTCCATCCATCTGCCCAGTCCGCACTCGCGAAGAATACCTTTCCATGCGGTTTTTGCAGCTCTTCCAGATACCTCGTCATATATCCCGGCCCCCAGCAACTCCATGTCCCCTTTGCGAATGGGTCATTCATCCAGTCGTGGGTGAGATATGCCTGGACGTCTGCCCCAGGACGTATATCTTGCTGGAATTGACGAATGATATGACCGCTGTCTTTCTTGTCCGTAAGTTTGCCATTATACCCGAATCCAATACAGTAGGTTCCATCCGTAGAGCTGGGGTCTTGGGTCCCATTATGGTCGGAGAAAGCAAAGACGTATGAGGGTGGAGAGGAAGTGGCCGAAGAAGATGGGGAACTACAGGTCGCAAACCAACCAGGCTCAGTAGCCTTGAGCTTGAAATGGATTTTAGCCCCCTGGTTGATATGACCGGCATGAATTACTTCTCGACGGATTGCGCTCAATGGTGGATTGAATGTGATATCGGAAAGACAGTTCCTGTTATGTGCCAGTCAGCACTTCAGCTCTCGATTCAGAAGGTAGAAAGGTATGATAGGGGAATAATAGTGAAATGCGAGATCCTTACAATGGAATAGTCGAGATCACCATCTTTGCTCTAATTGTTCTTGAATCCTTCGACTTGACCACCACGCCTCTTCTATTCTGACTGATCTCCGTTACGATGCAACCTGGCAAAATATCCGCACGGGCGTCCTTGAAAATTTCCCTTGCGAGAGATGTCATACCCCCCTTCCCAATCTTATAGATACCAGCCAATTCAAACATGCTCGCGACAGAATGCCCTCCCAGGGCGTACCATCGTAAGGCCTCCACAAACCCGATGTCTTTTCCTGTTGCACTACCCAACGTGTTGAAATTCGATTCGAACAGATCCTTGTCCCGTTGCGAGAAGCCCTGCAATTGACCGAGCCGCTCGCCAATCGTTAGATGATCGTATTTCTTCCATAGGCCATTCGGCTCCCGCAAGGGATCGTGCGGGTACGGCATCAAGTCACGACTGGTCAGTCCATCAGGAGAGAAGAAGTCTGCAGCGACGTTCTCAATGGTCGTGGCCGCTTCTTTAGGAGATAATCCTTCCACTATCGCTTTGCCACCTGATGGCTTAAAGTATTGAATCTGTGGTGCAATTGTCCCTGCGGACGATTTCAGATTGCGATGTTGGTTATACCGGTGTAGCTCAGAATACATATGGGGCTGGTTCCAATGCACCCAGGTGCCTCCCATCTCAAACTCTTCACCCATCGCCTTGGCCGTCCAGGTCCGGCCACCAATTCTGTCCCGCGCCTCAACTATGAGCAATTTCTTGTTTGGATGCGCGTGACTGAGGTCTCGGGCTGCCACGAGGCCGGTAAAACCGGCCCCAATAACAAGGACGTCATATTCTGGGTGAATTTTATCCGGAGACCTTGTGATGACTGCGTCAGTCTCAAGGCCCTCAGTTGCGCTTGATGGGGTCCATAGGAATCCTTCTGTGGACCGGGGCATAGTGGAGGCGATAAGCAGAGGCGAGTATTCAATAGCAAAAGAAACACAGTTCGTATACTATCCCTAGACAAGAGCAGCGAAACACAAAAGAAAGCAATAAAAAAGAGAATCTAGTTCCAAGTGAAGTACGAAGTGTGAAGTGATATAAATATACTCCTTTTTTTGGAATAAATAACAGAAATCACTATTGACAAAAATGTTGCTCTTTTCTATACCTTCACTATTAGGTATAACATCCACCCGCCCTGGGACTTTTTTTCCTACCGAGTATGAGAGTTATCTCCACCCCCCCGAAAACAAGAGGTCTTGAGAGCGTCGGACTCACTATGCTCCGCGTCAGGATTGTATCGTTACTGCCCACTCACCACCTACTTACCTAGTACGTAACCTTAGGTTACTATAGAACCTTAGTCTAAAATTTAACGCACTTTATTACCCAATTCGGTTGGCGCTATATGTGGGTTAGCAGGATTGCTATTCGATTGGTCCAGATGATTTTCCGCCAGCCTAGGTAGGTGCTGACTGTACTAGGTATCTACCCGTGACTACCTAGGTACTACTTTGGACATCCCGTCCCTATTTGTTAGGTAAGGTAGTGAACCTGTTGGATTAGTAGGTAATAGGCCGCTACTACTAGGTAGGTAGGTAGGTAGGTATGTACAGCGCATTGTGGTAAGGGGGTTATAAATTACTTAGTGGAGAGTGCCCAGTCTTGATTTCCCTCCGAGATAGGATTCTCACGTCCAATAATTTCGGTTTCAGTTTCATGGTTCTCGACTACCTAGGTAGACTGGCGGGGATACCTAGTAGTACATAGGCAAGGCTAGATAACTACTAGGTAGTAGTGTATTTAATGTATTTAAATTGGATTTGATGCAATTACCCCATAATAATTTTACCACGGAAAGAAAGGAGAAACCAGAACGAGAAGAGAAGGAGTGGGAGACGAATAGAGTATGGAAGACATTGATATTTCTTAGAGATTACGAGCTATGTGACTTAGTTTCCAAACTCCTTCTCTTCACTCTCCGTTTTTCCTACCCAGCCAACTAGAAATGGGAAAAAGCAGAGGAGGAGGAAAAGAAGGAGGAGGAAGCAAAGAAACCACACTATCCTCTTTTTCCTCTAGTAAACCTCCCATTTAGATAACTGGGCCCTTATATACACGTCGACCTTTGCAGATCCAATACACCCCACTGAAAATACAAACAGACCCAAGGATTAACGAGGAGTAGTTCATGTTTACCGCTGTCACCGGCTGGTACGGGGGAAACACGAGAAACACACAGGTGAACAGGAGAAAAGCAATAGCGAGCGTATTAATCAGGGCCCCAAGGGGACCTAGGGACCATGGTCCGTAAACCATTTGGTCGGCAAATCTGATTCGACGGTATAAAAAGATGCAGATAGGAAGTAGATATGACAGTTCCAGACCTAGGACGGCCAAGGACACGATTGCATTAAATGCGGTAGTGGAGCCAATGTTGATGAGCCCGAGGAAGGCAAGAAGCATGGTTGTTAATAAAAGCGCGTTTGTGGGTACATTTCGCTTCTTGTCTATCTTGGAGAGATATCTAGCACCGGGGAAACCTGATAGAATTTAGCACCGTGTGTTTGATTAGGCCAAAAGAGGGAGGTGGGGGGGGAGGGTAATTGAATTAATACCCTTATCTCTAGCCAACGCCCAGAGCATGCGGCTTGCGGAGGCCACCAAGGGGATAGTCGCTAATAACGCCATTATCACTATAGGGCTACAAAGGGCGGTTGCTGAGTGAGTATTGCCTGTGATGTTGAAAAAGATTTCGATGATAGGAAAGCCAGTAGAAGTGTTGAGGGCCGATTCCAGGTCACCCATACAAAAGAGGATTGCCACCAGAAAGCCAAATCCCATGATCCCGTTGAGGAGAATAGTTCCAATCATCGCACGAGGAACGCCAATTTCTGGTCGCTGCATTTCCTCACTGAAGTGCATAGCGCCATCATATCCTGCAAATAAATCATTATTAGATTTTGTTTTGAACACAGATGAGGGTAAGGATAACAACCGACAAGAACATAGCAGCTGGACAGAAGGCCAACACACCATGCGACACCATCATTAGACCACCCGGAGTTGTTGATAACTTCCTGAAAAACAAAGGCAGTGTCATTCTTTGTGGGGGAGACCACACAAATCACAACCAAGACAAGTACAAACGCTCCAACATGGAAAGCCAGCGTCAAATTTTCCACGAGTGGTAGAAATCTAGGGCCCCAAATATTGATGATGGCCGATAGAGCGATAATCGCCAAGTAGAGCAACGTCCCATGCCATCTCTCAAATTCGTATGCCTCGTAATTCAGAACTAAGAGTCCCTGAATCATAGTCCCTGCTAAGAACGGTGCACTTGCAGCAAGTGCGATCCATCCAAAAGTACCTATAGCAGAAAAGAAACGGAGCATCCATGACATTAGCTTTTATACGGCGGCCAGGTGGGAGCCAACCAAAATCTTACTGATCCATCCAGTTGCCCAACTTAGGCCGTCTCGGAACTTCGTAGGAGACAGCTTTGCTACAAAGTGATACTGGCCTCCCGCTGTTGGATATCTTTTATGGGATCAAAGTCAGGGTCGAGACGGGATGGGAAAAGAAGATGAGTTTGAAACATACATGGATGCCATTTCGGCAAGTGACGCAGCTGTAGCAAGTGACCCAACGAAGGAGACTGTACCATGCCATTAATTTTGCTGTATTTTACGGTTATGACAGTGGATAAACCAACTAATAAAGCCATAGACCAAGGCAGGAGGGCCTCCGCTGACAAGACCCGAAACCATGGTGCTAGACGAACCCGTCATCATCAGCCACAGTCCAAGCTATGACACTTGACGTTTATGCGGTAATGACAGAGCCTAGGTACCTGCAGAGCGCTTCCCAGGTAGCCATCAATGAAACACCGAGGGACAGCATAGAAATGGTTCCAAATTTGGGCTAGTAGATGGATGCATCAGCTTTTAGCATGACCACCACGTATATAATCTAGATGTATCCTTTGTCCGTTGTGTCTGCTTACCTTCAATTCTTGAATCTGGCCCAGATCGTGGTCATGATTTCCCTCTGTCGGCGATGTACTCAACTCTGCCTTAGCTAGAGTTTCAATATCCTGTTCCATGTTGGTAGTGATAAAAAATGATGGTTGATGAGTAGGAGGAAGGACGATGATTTCAATGACAAAATGGAATCCATGGCATCTACTATAAAGCCAATCCCTACCAGAGATAAGACTGTTGATGAGAAGTGTTAGTTCCGTTCTTTGCTTCCAGTATAGGAATAACCCATGGGACATCACAAGGACCCTAAATCCCAAACGAGGACAGAACACGAGCCAATCGGATTCATCGTTCCTGCAAGCACTGCGGTACCTTAGGTAGGTAAGGAGATAGGAGATACGCAAATGATAGATAGGATAATTATTGAGAGCCTCTAATGCCAGATTACCCCAAGACTCAGAGCGATGGCAACGTTCGTGTCAGATACCGAGTTGACTGTTGCTAGGGTTCAATCCGGTCTGACTCTTGCCCAAGATTCTTCCTTCTATGACTGTAAACATTCTAGACTTCAAGATTTTCTGTTTGAGATTCAAGGTTCTTTATCACAAAAAGGGGAAGCCCCAAACTATGTATTGCGCATTTGAAGGCTCGTTGTTTTCTTAAGCTATGCGGAACTGAGGGGAATTATTATTGAATATTGATGAGAGAGGAATACTAAAATGGAACACAACCTGGGAATTTTCGATAAGCCTTGCCGAGGATTATCTGAGAAGCTAGGACGCCAGACTTGGCTCATCGTCTGAGAAATATATAACCATAAAGCCACAAGGCGCATAACCAAGCCACTTGGGTGGGAACGCAAAGAAGACACAGGGAAAGATGGCAATAACCTACCTAGGTACATGAATGTAGGTAGTATCCAATCAGTTAAGCTGTGTAATATTAGAGAAACTTATCTTCACCCTACTCTTACAACCTTTGGAAAGTTCAACCAGTACCAATTTTAAACTTATTTAACATTCAGATCATAGCACTGTGAATCAGTTGGGTGGCGTCCTTCTGTATCAACAATGCATCCATGATGGTTGGTTCAAAATTAGAGACTCGACTGGTTTCTGCTGAACTCTAAATCTATCTCTTAGGCTTTCTTTTTTCTACTGCTTGCTTTTAATCCCCCTTTCCCCCAACAAAAAAGAAAAAAAAAAAAGCGTAATTGCCTCCTGAACTTGGGCGCCTAAAATCAGTGATTTGATGTGATATCCAGGGATTCATGCAGCAGCTTCCTGCTTACAGTTCAAATCATTCCCGATTTTATGAATTGATTGGTGTCTGTAAAATAGATCGATTTGTTGTCACACAGTAGTCATATGGATTATGCATCCTGTTGGCTTACAGGGATAATGACCATGCAAGTGCCTATTGAACCTAGTAGGGCTACTATGAGTACCTAGACAGTCAGTACATTTCAATAATTCTCACTAATTGACTGACCCCGCTTTATCTCCACAGTCCTCATCTGCCTTTCTTCATCCTGCCTAAAATACCTCATCCAAACCAGGCCAGGAACCAAGGTTGATAACAAAAATGAAACATGATGGGGAGAAAATGGAGGGGGGCAGGGTATCTTTAAAGCGAAGCAGTACGCCCTCCCTCCCTGCCACTAATACAAGGGGAGCGCACAAGCTCAAAGGGGCATGAGCGATACTAACGATTCTTTCACGGCTAGGAGCGGACCTCGGAGACCCCGAATCGACGGATGATGATCTTGGATATAGTGAATTTGATGACTCCGAGGAAGAAGAATGGTGGAGGGAAGATGAGAGCGAAGGTTTGGATTGTGAACAGGACATTGAAGAGCACGAGTATACCACCTCCCGTAACACGGCACGAACGGTGAAAATTCGTCTCTTCTTGACCGATGAGGATATGGATCAGTCCAAGTGGATGATAAACTTTGTCGCCGAATGCACTTGCGATGGTGTCGTTGTCGCCACTGCTCTAGCCCGGTATATTTTCCGAGAGGGCATGAGATTTGAATTCTGGGAACATATGGAAGTGGTTAGCTCGGATATGTGCGATGTAGCCTTTCAAGTCTTTGATCGATATGGAACAGTCAAGGCCAAATATAAGGGTCATCCTGTGCAAAGAGGAACTGGTGTATGGGGAAATGAGCTCGATCACGGCCCTCTTTTCCTAATTGAGAAACTTCATGTCGCAGAGTCCGACCTACGTCGAGAAGGACTGGGGCAGAAAATAGTGTCTTTGCTTTTGAACAAAGCGAAAAGATTCTGTCTAGATGAAAAGGGAGACGGTGAAAATGCGGAGCTCGTCTACGGTTCCAACGAGGCCTTTGAACAAGCATGGACTCTACATGCCATGGCAAGTCCTGGAATACTGACAGCTGATATCGAATCGCAGTTAGTGGGCAAGTCCGCAGAAGAACGCTTGGAGATAAGGGCTAGAGCTCAATTTAGCGCTACTTGCTTTTGGCGAGCGTGCGGTTTTCGCCGAATCGGAGCGTCTCGCTGTTTTGCATTTTCGTTCGATTCTCAGCATCAATCTCGCGCCCTTGCTGCGGTCTCCGATTTCGACCCTCGTAGAGACGATGCAGAGGATCTTGAGGACGAAGAATTTGATAAGACAGATCCTTCAACTGAGGTAAAGAAACTGAAAACGGAAAAACTTCGCGACGCATTGCCGCTGCATCATGCAGCTTTAACTCTAGCGGATAATGAGCTCAAAGCTTTTTTCGTGAACCATGCTGACGACAAGATTGGCTGGGATCAAGTGACCAGTTCTGAAGCCACGCTTCTGCACTTAACAGCCTGCGAGCTCAAGCCCCTGAGTACTCAGTGGCTACTTGAGAATGTCCACCACGCCGACTCCTGGAAGACTGCTCGTAATATTGAAGGGTACATCCCACTTGAAGCATTGCAGGAGAATTTAGAGACCATGCGAACACAAAAGAAAATTCTTTCAAGGGTCTTGCACCTATCAGACCATTTTAGAGGGTATCCCGATACCGCAGTGTCCTGCCTCTCCTTGTTATCCGGGCAGGATACATTAGGTCTTAAGGACGCATGCCTCCGATACGGATGCACATGCGGAGAGTGCGTGGAAGGATTTCTATCCGCCCGAATGAGGGCCTCTTTGGTCTTTCACGGCGAGACTACGTTCGACATTAGTCAGCTATATATTGATGATGGCGGCTTTTGGATAGAAGACAACGATGACCTCGTCGTGCACCTGGATCCCGAGGTGCGAAAAAACCTCAAAACCAACCAGTCGCTTCGAAAAGGTTTTGTGAATCTTTTCAGAATCGCCGCAGAGTGCCTCGAGGCGAAAAAAGTTCCCACAGTAGAAAATCTTGAGTGGCGCTGTAAAAACCAGAGCGAGTGGCCACCGCATACCAAAAACTACCTGCGACGCGCTGGGACGCAGATGGGCTGTCGGGCAGTACTTCGGTACATGTTCGACGTCACTAAGGACAGGGATGAGAAAGCAGGTGATGGAGAGTGTCAACTCACACTGAAGGAGACATGGTCAGATTTGCCAACTTGCAGAAACGATCATGAGTTTGAATTTGTTGCTAGAGCTTGTGGTTATGGTGGTGATGATTTCATTTCGTTACCGTGCTAGTAGATTGAACAGTTTCTATCACCTCTGGGAAGCAGAATTATCAAACTTTCGGTTATCTACACTTCTAATCATTTTTAAAATTGGTGGCTTAAGTACAACTAAGGTTGACAGTAAGTGGCAGGTCGTTTCTCTCTCTCCCCAGAGTTGGCACTTGCGCTCAAGTAGATAGGTATTAAATTAACTACGCTAAGGTTAATGGTCCCAGACCAGCTTCAGCACACGAATATGTTCTAGATTAACTCTATCGTATCCGGGGGCTTAACTTAGGGCCAGTTAGATCCAGAGTGAGCAAAGTCCAAGTGGCGCTTGAGACCCTGCATGGCCTCGTCTAAGCGTTTCTCGGCAACCTAAACAATTGATCTCAACTTCCCTATTGGAGGCCACACTGTGTATGACACAGAGTGAATCGTATAATGTCAGCAGTTACAGAAACCTCACGATGCAGTCGCTCTCAGTCCGATTGGCAATAGATGATGCAGGAGGGTCATGGAATGTGAGCCAGAAAAATTGCAGAGCAAAGGAGAGCGAGATAGAAGGCCATTATAAGATATCTGTTGATCCAGCCTGGAGAGCAGGCAACGAGGGGAAAACAAGGTGTGGTGATGTTTGAGGAAATGGGTTATGCAGACGGTCACTCTGCTAGCTGCGCGAAACGAAACACTCGAGGCGGGCCTGGGTATTTTAACAAGTAGATCAGTCAACGTCTGAAGCCCCAATTTCCATTGTTCAGGCTTCTACAAAAAGAAAATACAAACCCCCAAAGCCGAATGGCCATGGAGTATTACTTTGGAGGGGCTGACGGGCGATGAGGACAATACGGTGTAGTGGGCGACTATTCTAAAACCGGTAAAGCTAACCTGAAAAGGGAATTTACTAACAAAGACGAGAGTTAACATAAATAATACGTAATAACTTAGTGTTGCTGCGCTAGTACTATTTCTTCTTAGTACTTTTCAGCAGGCATTACCATGCGGAGATCTTTTGAAGGGCTCTCCATATGCTGGATAAACAAGTATCCATCCTTTATCCTCCGGCTCCCAACACTGATATACCTCCATATTTTATATTAATCATTCAGGCTCCATTATGAAGGCCGCGCTGATCGTGGTGGATATGCAGGAGGACTTTTGTCCACCGGTAGGGTAGACTGATTGGACCACCGCAATTCTGGCCCCCCTCCTCAAGCACTTCGTGCTGATAGATAAGCTTCTTACCTCTTTCCTTTAGAATGGATCCCTCGCCGTACAGGGTGCCCGCAAGCTAGCACCCACAATAAATGCGCTCTTAGCGCATCCCGGATTTGCACTCCGCATTGCCACGCAGGATTATCATCCCCCAGACCACATTTCTTTCGCCTCGAATCACCCCGGTCCTAACAATCGCCCCTTCGAGTGCTCTATCGAAATGTCCAATCCTGCTTCTGGCAAAGAAGCCGAGACAAAATCGCAGGTGCTCTGGCCAGCACATTGCGTCCAAGACACCCCAGGCGTCTCCATTATTCCCGAGATTGACACCAGCAAACTCCAATTGTATGTGAAGAAGGGTATGGATTCACGGGTTGAGATGTATTCTGCCTTCGCGGATGCGTTTGGAAACCAGGATCCTACATTGATGTCAGAGTCAGTTAACTTGAATCTCCGATCACACCTGGCTAGTCTAGGTATCACAGATGTGTTTATTGTAGGGGTCGCAGGGGACTTTTGCGTCAAATATACAGCCCTGGATGCTGCAAAAGCGGGCTTTAAATGCCATGTTGTGGAAGATGCGACAGAATGCGTTGTGCCGGAGCTGGGATGGGCGGAGGCGAAGCGCGAACTATCAGCAGCAGGAGTATCGATAATTCGATCAGACGGTTCTGAAGTCGCTGCTTTATCCCCACCTCTACCTCTGTAGTTGGATCATTTGATGTAGCTCCTCTTTCTCTTCTATCATTCTCCTTGCACAACTGCTCAATACTAGTTTGTATAGGCGATGTCCCATTAAGGCGGATTTGTGATGTAACTAGGCACTCCCGGATCCAGCGGGAAGGGCGTAAGACATTCGAAATACAAAGACAAAGCAGTATTCTTAGATTCAGCCCCCTGAGATACAATCCTTAAAAACTGTGAATAAGCCCTGGCTACCGTTGTTATATGTACTAATGCAGGAGCCAGCGCCACATTGGGAATAGATGGGATCATCCGTGGCATATTGTAAGACGGCTCTCCTTACCAACGATCACTCCCCGTCCGGGAGAGGAGAGTAGTAGCTAATTCCCTACCTCATGTCCCATCTAGCTTGGCGAGGATCTGGCAGCTCTCTCCTAGCTAATTATAATCCTTTTAAATAGCGACGGACGGTGTCAATCCCTTCTAGAAACGTACAAGGGTGCGTGCGGGTCTGAATCCGGCAATGTGGCGCACCCGTTGAATAATATGCGGACAATCCAATCATGGCCTCTACGACGGCGCAATTAGAGCTGGTACGTACCTTAAATTCAAATGTAGTCAGTCACGGATCGGGCCATTCCCCAGCTCCCTTTTCCTCACCATCCTTCCTCCTTTTCTTTCTTTGCCTTCCCATACCTAATGTCCTGCATTCAACAACCCCTTACCTCCCCCAGGTTCAACCACTGTCCCAAGCGAGATCTAAACCATGTTCAACGCTCTTGCCACGCTTGCAACAACCCTTGATAGGAAACTCGAGTTTCCTAGCAATAGTGGTGTTGTACTAGACAACTCTACCTCCACTCAACAAAACTCAGTAACCAGCACCCCGTACTGGATGGTTAATGTACCGCCATCGCGCCGGACGGTTGAATGCCCCACCTTCTTGCGAAACCAGTCGGAGAAAAACATAGCTATCTTATCGACACCAGACGAACTATATCAAAGGCAAAGCTGGGAACTGGTTAAACAGATCGTGGGTATGTGGCTTATGTCCAATCATAGCTTCTTAGTATATTCCGAGCATCCGCTAACTCACTAGTCACTAGCAACCAACCAAATTGATCAATTCAAACGCCTACCCAGTGATTTGAGGAAATACCTCGAATATAAGGAACACATAGTTGCACGCTATGGTTCGATTATGCGTTTCGTGACAAAGGAAAGACTTGGTTGGGGGGAGGGACTTGTAGAGGACCTTATACCTCGTGGGAGACCCTTTGAATTTAACGGTTCGTATTTTCCCAAATTTTCTTCCTTTGTTTATTCATTTATTTTTTTGTTCCAAATATATATTTTCATATAAAGAAAAATTTTCCTGTCTTCTCTTTTTTAGTTGTGATCAAAACAGACTAGACTGACACTGGAGCTTGCGGGACTTCTTAGAGGATATTCGAATCCTATACAACGACTGGCCATACGGGGTGGAAAAGGGTATTGTTCATCTAGTGGTGTGGACAAAATTCGAACTGGAAGATGACCCAGTGACAGACGACTTAACCCCACGCGCAAGAGAGGAGATTGATGCATATGTGAAACGGACATTTTGCCTACGGGTTCCACCGGAACAGGTATGTCATTTAATATGTGGACTTTTATTCTTGAACTTGCATACCCTATGTCATACCGGGAACTCTCCCAACTGACTCCCTGTCCCTTTTTGTAGGTCATCTGGTTCAAGAACTGGAAGTCACTCAAGTCAATACATGCCGTCGAACACTTCCATGTCATGTTGCATAATCCGGATCCGGCATTTATTGAGGAGATCACTGGAGGGGACGTGCCGTTAATCGCAAGATTAGGTTGAGAGTTCATTCTTTTTGTCACTTTTTAAATATCTTTTGTACTCTTTTTTATTCCTCGTTAGATATCCTTAGATGGTGGTTTTTTTTTTTTTTTTACGTTGTCTTTTTCCCACCCAATTTTGTTCGAGGTAATAGTCGGGGCTAGATCTTTCGCTTAAGGTAAAATAGTCAAGTCAAGTTAAAAAGAAAAAAGAAAAAATATCACTCACCTCTCTTTGGCGCCATTCCTATACAGAAAATTCACCTCCAAAACCCCCCCACCCGCCAAGCGATGTGGCTCCCCTCTTGACGATGATCGGTGTGGACAATAAAAAGAAATTATTCATTGACTTCCTATGGCAGAACCTTCGACCCTCTATTGTCCATTAGGAGAGAATCCCTGAGCGGTGGCGGGGGATCGTCTAGCGGGCAAAGCCCATATATAATTTCCTCTCAGGTGCAGCAAATTTAGGATAGTACTTAAGACTGTGACTTTCCCCTCTCTTTTATGTTTACTTCTCCCCCCCTTCTTCTACAGCAAAATGGTTATTGGAATAAATTAAGCCTTAAGAAACTTCTGCCCCAACGCGACTCGTATTAAGATTTAAACCAAATCAAAAAAAAAAAAAAAAAAAAAAAAAAAGGAAAGAATCCAGGAGGAACCAGAAAAAAAAAAAGAAAAATAAAAAGAGGGAGAGAGAGGAAATTTGTAGCCATGCCTATGGTCTCTGTTGCGCACATCCGGCGTCGGTCGTCGCTGATGAGTGCAGTCAGTAAGTTGCCGTCATGGCGTCTCCCACGTCATTTTCCCTCCTTCCCCTCTCTCCTCCCTTTCCTCGTCCTCTCCTCCTGCTCTCTCAGTTATTGCACCTGATCATCGTCAAATATCCTTGGCTTCCTTTTTTTTTTTAAAAAAAGAAATATTCCCTTCTGTTCCGGCCATCATCATGTCCGCTGACTGGGGCTCTTTTTTCAATGTAGCAGGTAATCGTTCATCCGTTGATGAATCCAAGCCTGACTCTGGTAGTGGGGAGGATGAAGTGGTTGAGCCCGACCAGGGCAATGGTATGTCCATACTTAACCTATCTCTACCGGATGTTTTGGATTTTGTCATTCATAACACCCATTTACAATATTCCTATTAACTTATAACCCTCCTTGGTGTTACATTCATATAGTCCTCACTCATATAATATCCCAGCTCCGACCGGGAGCAGATCTCAGCCGGGTCGTTCTACCCACCTTTATCCTCGAACCCCGATCCATGCTAGAGCGAATCACCAAGTATGAAATCTTGATTTCCGGAGAAGCGTACCTTATATCTGGTGCAAGGCGGACTAACTGAAACGCTAGCTTCATGGCCCATCCTGAAACCCTTCTTCCTATGCCCACGGTTGATGATCCTCTTGAACGTTTCGTCGCCGTCGTCAAATTTTACTTGAGCGGATGGCATATCAAACCGCCGTATGTTTTCGCCCCCTCCCTCCTATACTCCCTCCGTCCTTAAAAGAAAAGAAAAGAAGAAAAAGAACAAAAATACCGCCACCTATATTTTCAATCCCCTTCCGATCGCTGATAACTTAAGGTTTGTTTAGAGGCGTCAAGAAGCCGCTCAACCCTATTCTTGGGGAAACATATACCTGCTCCTGGGAATACCCAGATGGTACCCGTGGTTATTATATCGCTGAACAAACATCTCACCACCCACCAAAATCGAGTTACTTTTTCATGGCACCTGAACACAATATTCGCATCGATGGAACGCTCAAGCCTCGAAGTAGATTTCTGGGTAACTCGGCCGCAAGCATGATGGAGGGAATTGCCATTCTACGGTTCTTAAATCGCGGAAAGGACCCAGAACGTGGGGAACGATAGTAGGTGGACTCATAGTCGAATGGCACTCTGCAGGGCTAATCGTTGCATCCAGCATCTTGACGCAACCCAACATGTACGCCAGAGGTATCCTATTTGGAAAGATGAAATATGAGCTTGGCGACCATAGCTTTGTCAGATGCCCAGAAAATAATCTTGTTGCCGATATAGAATTCAAAACGAAGGGCTATTTTTCCGGAACCTATAATGCAATCGGTGGGACAATTAAAAATGAAAAGACCGGGGAGGTGTATTACGAACTCTCTGGTCTTTGGAATGGGGAGATGTATATTAAAAGCGTTCAAGTATGTGCTCTCCTTTCAATATTTTTCCGTTTGACTCCACTATCTAACGTATACAGTCCAACGAGAGGGTGCTTCTCTTCGATGCGCACAAGGCTAAACCAACTTTCCCCGTCACTCGCCCCCTGGAGCAACAGGGAGAGCGTGAGTCACAACGATTGTGGAAAAGTACAGTGAATGCTATTATTGCCCGAGATCACGAGGCTGCCACAGATGAGAAGACAAAAATTGAAGATCGGCAACGGGAAGAAGCAGCCAAACGAGTCGAGGAAGGCGTTGAGTGGCGCCCCCGACTCTTTAGAGCAGTACATGGCGGCCCTGGTGGCCCTGAAGAGGGAGAAGAGGGTCTCGACTGGATTATTGATGCTCATGTGTACGTGAACAGAAATTCCGATTTAGGACTAGTATACACTAATCTTTTCCTTTCTTTAGTGACTCTCATGATCCCAAACTAGCCGCTAAACAAATACTTGCGATTGCTCCAATTCTCGATGGACAGACTCACTCCACTGAATCGGATAGGGAATACGTTCCGAACGGTGACGGTGTGTCTAAAAAATTACAAACACAAGATGCAGTAGAGCGAAAAGACTCACAAACATCGAATGTCGATGCATATGTAGATGCACCTGAAAACAATCCCTGAAACTGATTCATCATACTCCGACTTCCAACCCTAGCGTGGGTGACAATCCCCTGTGAGTTACAGGAAAGTATCCGGAGGGGCTCAAGCATATTTCCGACCACCGCATGACTGAAGCTTAAAAAGCCGGGTCGCCGTGGGTCCCAACGTAGTTTAACCTGCGTTCCCGATTAACCATCAAACTCTGACGCAGCAAGACCGATGAAGACCTCACAAACATTTTCCAGCTCGCCGTTTGGAACCCTAGTAATAATTACCCATCTACGCCGACAACAATCAACTTGTACTGGATACCCTATTAAATTTGGTTTTTATTTGAGAATAAACAAGAAGCAATTGCGAAGTGAGAAAACTTAAAATCAAAATCCACCAAAAATTCATCTAATACCGGACGGCTCCAAAAAATACTCCTGTTAAGAGAGTAGAGAGAAAAGAAGGAAAGAGACGAAAAGAGAAGGACAAGTCTTGGGTAGGTAATACATTATATTTATATATGAATTTTCATTCTATTTTTTTTTTTCTCTTTAGTTTCTCCATACAAACATGTACCTTTAACTTCGATCCACTCCTACGGGGGTGCTATAATATAAGATTATATCACATGGATTGGATTTGACCCAAAGAGCTGAGTTTGTACAAGTAATTCATTGTATATGCAATCTATGCATTTTAGTTAATTCTGTTAAGGAAAAAGGTAAGACAAGAAAAGTTAAAGAGGGTTTGAAATATTCCACAACGCCAACCCACCATTCCCACCAAACACCCAAGGATATACCTAAACATAATCCAATCGTAATTTTAGGAAAAGAAAGTAAAAGAGATGTCAGGAATACAATTCCCCGCGTAACCCACTCCCTTTTTCAGCATCACGTCGCCGAGAGCCCTTGGTCAGTGATCCAGCACCACCGGATACAGCACCAGCATTTTGTTCCTCAATCTCCTCTTCCCGTCGAGCAATCTCCTCCTCAATTTCCTTCTCCGTATCCTCGCGTAAGCCAAGCAAATCGGGTGGAATCTGGGACATTTGGACACTCGGGGCAGCCTGAAGGTATCGAAGTTGCTCACGGATAGTCTGGACAATCCCGGCGAGGTAAGGTTTTGAATTTTTATTTTCCAGCTTGCGCATCTCGGAGAGGGGCGGGAAGAGGGAGAAATCGGGGCCGAAGTGGTTCCGAAAGGCGACGGAGGTTGGGATGACAGGGTCGATAACGTCCTGGGCGTCAATGAGGATGGATGTTTCGTGGGCCCAGGCGCGGGAGACATTCCGGGGTGTGTAGCCGCCTCCACCGACGACAAGGAGAGGAAGATTGAAAGTTTTCACGAAGGCGACGCAGGCGCCGTGGGCGGAGACGTTGAGATTAAAGCAGCCGAGACGGTCGCACCCCAGGGAGTCGGCACCACATTGCAGGACGATGGCGGTGGGACGGTAGACGTCGACGCAGGCGCCGATGACGTCGCGGAAGAGCTGGACGTAGGAGTCGTCGTCGATGCCGTCGTGAAGAGGGACGTTGACGGCGTGGTGGGCACCCGGGTTGAGGGGGTGGGTGGGACCGGTACTGTCGAGGGGACCCGTACCTGGGAAGAAGTTCTCCTTGTCGTATTTGTGGAAGGAGACGGTGAGGACGCGGTCGGAAGACCAAAAGGCTTGCTCGACGCCATCACCGTGGTGGACGTCAATGTCGATGTACATGACACGGGGGTGCAGGCGGAGGAGCTGGAGGATGGCGAGGACGATGTCGTTCACGTAGCAGAACCCGCTGGCTTCGGCCTTTTTGGCATGGTGAAGACCGCCTGACCAGTTGATGGCAATATCAGCTTGGTTGTTGCAGAGCTTTCGCGCAGCGTCAATCGAGCCCCCAGCGTAGAGGGAACAGTAGTCATAAAGGCCGTCAAAGATGGGACAGTCATCGCCGAAATTGAAGCGGGCGATCTTCTCGCTCAGATCGGCTTTTTCCATGTCGCCGGGAACCACTTGTTGCAGGAATTTCAAGTAATCAGAGGTGTGGAAGTCGGCGAGTTCTTCTTCCGTTGCGGCACGCGAGTGGTAGAGGTCCATTGCATGATGCATGCCGTATGCGAGGACCAGTTGCTTGGTGAGCGTGAGTCGCCAGGGTTTCATTGGATGCGACTGACCAAAGTGATGCAGCTCTACCGCTGGGTTGGCATGCCAGGACACTCGGTAGCCCTTTGGACGCGCGATGATACCTTCATTTTGGAGTTGCGTGGCTTTACGGTCGACTGTAAGGGTGGGAGTCGGGGTGTATTCCTGGACGACGGCGGATCGGGGCATGAGAGTGGACACTTCAAAACTGAATTTGGTGGAATAAGGAGGAGAGGAGGCGATGAGGTTTAAAATGGAAACGCGAGGCAATAATCCAGAAATCACAGGATTGAGAGCTCCGGCTTATCTAATCAGCCGATGTCGCCCTCGGTTGATTTTGATGCCTATAGTTTTTGTCTCTTCTCCTCATCGGCATTATTATTTTAATTCCTATTCGCACAATTGTCTTGGAAGTTCATCTAAATGATCTAATTTCCCTTGAAATAAAAAAATAAGAAAAGCGAACTATAACGATATGGCTGCGTCCAAGCTCCGTCAGTTACTCCAGGATCCAAATTCTTTTATCTGTGCTCCTGGAGTCTATGACGGCCTCTCGGCCCGAATCGCCCTTAACGTCGGCTTCGATGCTCTCTACATGGTCTCTACCCATCTTTTTTCCCACCCTCCTTTCCATATTCTGTATTAAAGAGTGAAGACTGACTATGGGAGTGGATAGACGGGTGCGGGCACTGCGGCCTCGGTCCACGGCCAAGCAGATTTGGGCATCTGTACACTTAATGACATGCGGGCCAATGCAGAGATGATCAGTAATATCTCTCCGTTGACCCCAGTCATCGCAGATGCCGACACGGGCTATGGTGGACCTATTATGGTTGCCCGCACCACTGAGCAATATGCTCGTTCCGGCGTAGCGGCCTTTCACCTTGAGGACCAAGTGCAAACGAAACGCTGTGGTCATCTTGGCGGAAAGATCCTAGTCGACACAGACACATACGTAACCAGAATCCGGGCCGCTGTACAAGCTCGCAAGAGGATTGGCAGCGATATCGTCATCATTGCTCGCACCGATGCCTTGCAGGGACAGGGATATGATGAGAGCCTAGCCAGATTGCGAGCAGCCCGTGACGCTGGTGCAGATGTAGGCTTCCTTGAGGGTATCTCATCCATCGAAATGGCTCGGCAAGTGGTGGCGGATCTAGCTCCATGGCCATTGCTTCTTAACATGGTAGAACATGGATCAACCCCATCCATCACTGCCAAAGAAGCCCGCGAGCTAGGGTTCCGCATTATTATTTTCCCCTTTGCAGCGATCGGCCCCGCCTGTACAGCTATTCGAGAGGGGATGGAGAAACTCAAGCGGGATGGTATTCCAGGATTAGACAAGGATCTAACGCCGCAGACATTGTTCCGAGTGTGTGGGTTGGACGAAAGTGTCAAGGTGGATGCGGCAGCTGGCGGAGCAGCTTTTGAAGGCGGAGTAGATCTCTGATATAAGAGACACACAACACATTTTAGTTATGAAGACACATTGTCAGTATGTAAAGTTTAGAAATGGCCTGTCTCTTGAATTCAAAAGGTTGCCAAGACCGCTGAAGGTGTGTGAATTAGTACCGTGTAGAGCCTGAGGCGGCTCAACAAGTCAATATGTGAAGTTATATATGAAAACCGTGCCACCAAAGACCTAATCCTTACCTACCCATTCCATGGTTAAGATTTATCCTTATCGAGCCTTTTCAAGAGCAGATGTGCGGAGTGCTGTTAGCTGACGACCTCAAGTTTGGCTGTACCTGTTTATCACGTGTTTTATGACTAATAGATGTTTGTGATCCTCAAGAAAACAAGCCCCCACTCATTTGATGAGCGAAGATGGGCCTTCAAGCAATAATAAGGGAAGACGACGGCTGTGTCTCATTTCTAGACTGCGCTTCATCAAAGGATATGCAATAATAGTGTCTGATAGTCTGGTGTGACAGACTTCCGCCAATTCCCGAAGGGGAAAGCCGATCCTCCTGAGAGGACATGGGTGACAGAGTTCAATAATGGTTCCTAGGAGATTAGTTTTCGTCCTCAGCCAGGAAACCGCTACAATTATAACATTATCATTACTCATGTCTGCTCTACATTCTAGTGCACAGCAGGGAATTTTTGGCGGAATAATCTCCCACACCCATGGAAGTTTCCGCCCTAATCCGTGGAACCATGATCCAAGGAACGCTTGTTTATTTATTTACAGCGGTTTTGGGAGGATGGAGGAGCCGAGCATCACAATCGTTTTCCAAGACCCCCCAAGACCCCCCAAGACCCTCTGAGCAACTACCGCCTGATTAAGTCTAGTTGAGTGGTAGTTTCATCCTGATCGACCCACGGGCCAAGGACCCAGTATTTTGTGGCGATGGCAGCTGTGGGTTAAAACACGGGCTATGAGCATCGTCGCATTTTCGACCCGCTCATCTCAGGTCCAGACGGTTCTATCTCTAGCACTGCCATCGCCCGGATAGACTGGAAGAAACAATCCGTTTTCTATAGGAGAAATTGTCTCAGGTGCTTTGGAAAAACGAAAGGATGGTTAAATGCGGGGTGAAAGAAGAATCTAAGGTACTCCCAGGTAGTTAGACAGGCAGGTAGAGTTTGGCTTTTTTTCGGCTATTCGGGCCAAGAAGGGAAAGCGCGGTCAGAGTCGCTGAGTAGAAGAAACATATGTCATGGCGGTGAATGGGGATGATTGAGCGAAGAGGAGAGAAAATCCTGGGCATAACTACATCGTTTCTTAGGCAGCCAACTTCTCAAATGAAATGAAATGATGACAATTCATCGCTTTTCATGGCTCTCGTGGGCCCTGACGTGGCAAATCCTGTTGATCGCGATTTGATTCATCGAAGGGTGCGCAGATGGATTCATTGGTAAATAATGACAATACTAATAACAATAACAATACACGATATAGACTCGGAATTATCGGAGTGGGAGGAGGAGAGAAGTTATACTCCTAGAGAAGATGAAATGAGATTGAAAAAAAAAAAAAAAAAAAAAAAAAGAACTTTGTCCAGTGGAAATTAAAATGGTCAAGTTTGCTCGAGGTCATCAGGCAGCTTTTCAACCATCTGTCGAGCTGGCAATAGATAGATCGATCCAACACATCATTGTTCCTGCATGGATGGATTAATCCAAATTTGCGATGAGAATCTTTTTTTTAAAGGAGATCTTCCTGTGATTAGTCTATGGAAAGGAAACCTTCAATTTTGTGCTGTCACTTCCAACCGCTGTCCTTCGATTGCGTTTTCTTATTCTTGTGTGACTGGTCTTACTGTCAGGTACCAGGAACCACCTCAGTCAAGAAGGTTTTCTTACAGTATATTATTTGTTATTTACCACCGACTAGGCAAGGCGTGCCCTGATTCAAGGATACAGTACTATACCACAATAGGGATGGATTGGCGCTAGAGTCCAGGGATCTAGAGCCTCGACCGCCAACCAGAGTGGAGCACAAAGACCCCTCTCCGCCAATCAGTATGTCAGCTGCCACTGCCAAAAGGAAAGCCCAGGAACCGTTGGCCTCGGCCTACCAATCAGCATCCTTAGCTCTTGTTTCTCTCCTGATCGACCCCTTTTTCATTTAATGAAACTCATTTCAGGGCCCCATCGTGAGAGGAAAAAGCAACGATGTAAGATGGAGGATGAGTTCCTGCGCTTCCCTTGCCTACGGACCCTAAATATGCCTGGCCTTCCCGGCTCCTCCCCCTCTTGATGCTTCATCTTTGCTTTCCCTTCCCTGGTCACTCCAATTCACTCCTTTAGTTTTCGGGTTTCGAGAGCATCGCTGGTGTTGCTTCTCTGTCATTCATTTATTCTGAAAGCACACTCTCCTTTTATTTAGTGACTTGGTTCTGTTTCAGAGGGTTTTCTCTCCTTTCAGCCTATATATACAATCCAACGTATTTATCGACTTCCACCTACCTAGACAAAAAAAAAACAAGGCTTCCACATATTATCATCATGCAGTTCAAAAACTCCCTCCTGCTGTTGACGGCTCTGACGGCTGGTTCCGCCGTTGCCCACCCCCACGGCCATGAGCGCCGCCATAACCACCCCCAGCAGCGCGATGTTGGCGATGTCGTCACTGCCACTATCGATGGAAAGGTTGTCACTTGGATCAACGAATACGCCGGTGCTGGAGCCGCTACTGCTACTGCCAATGCTGAGGTTCCTGCTGGGACTGCTGCTGTTGTCGAGATGGACGCCCCGGCTGCTCCTACCGCAGCCGCCAATGTCAAAGACACCGTTCAAGCTTCCGTTAAAACTACTACTACTGTTGCCTCTTCCGCTGCAGGCTCCTGCGCCAACTGGGACGATACTCTGGCCGACGGCAGCTACACTCGTGAAGGATTCGGAGAAAAGACTTACTCCAACTTCCTTGAGTACATTTGGTACAAGGGTAATGTTGGAAACCCCTGGGGCAGCAACATCATAGAGGTTTCCGCCGACAACGCTTGCAACTACAAGCATGTTGTCAAGCTTGAGGGTGTTGACAAACTCTGGACCGTTGTCTTCTGGAACAAGATGGGGCCTGATGGCAAATTGACCGGCTGGTACGGTAACTCGGCCTTGACCATCACCCTCAATGCCGGCGAGACCAAGTATGTGGCCTTCGATGACGACACTCAAGGTGCTTGGGGTGCTGCTCCAGGCGACAGCCTTCCCACCGATATCTATGGTGGCTACTCTTGCACCTGGGGTGAATTTGACTTCGCCAACAATGGCAACAACGGATGGTCTGGCTGGGATGTGTCTGCCATTCAGGCGCAATTTGCCGGCCACGAGGTCCAGGGCATGAAGATTTGCGACAACAAGGGAAATGGCTGCTCTATTATCACCAACTTTGCTACCATCATCTCCAATGCCTACAGTGCTGCTGAAGAGGGTGTCGATGGTATTGGTGGCTCCGCCGTTCCCGGCCCTGTTCGCCTGGTCACCACCCTTGACTACTCCGAGTAAATGTGCCCTTTTGTTTTTCTGTTTTATTTTGTTTTTATATAGTTTTTGGCTCTACGTTACTTGGAATTGGTATCTTTATTCTCATTTTTTTTTCTTCCCTGCCGGCTACGTTTCTCCTCGCTACCACTGCGAAGCATAAAAGACGATAAAAAATAAAATATCAAAAGTACCATCCATAACCAATCCGATTGGAGCTGGAGGTGTTTCCATCGTGCTTGTTTTATGTGCAGCTGTCAAGGGGCCCAACCCTCCTCGCAGTTGAAAAGTGAGGGGCTGGAGGGCACTCGTTTTCACCTCATCCTAACCGCAGCCTAGCACCCTCGGATTTGACAGGGGAGAATCTTGACTCTTCATCTGTACATATTATACCTTCTCCCACCAGCATTTGCATTCTTAGTTGATATTAACGCGGTTACGTACATCTTAAACGTGCTTGGGTCTTTTTGTGTTTGGGGACCAAATGCTACCAGCCACCAGTTGGCATGTGCCACTAAAGGATGTAAATGTTAATTTCAGCTCTAATTTTTAAATCAATACACAATATTATTAATCCTGCAGTTGAATGATCTCAGTCTTGATTCTCGTGAGAAAGCTGATGAATCCCCGATCCCACTACTGCCTTGCATCCAAGTATGCACATACATGTATCTCAAGCCTGTGTACCAAGAGTGTTGATATTATTTATTCCCTATTATTCCCTACCAGTTGAACCCGTAAAACTTGAACATTCCCTTTTTTTTTCTTTCTCTCTCTTTCTCTCTCTCGTATTATAATAACTTACCCACCTCTAACAGTACCCAGGTACATACACCCCATATCAAGCCCATCCATCGCCGGTTACAGCACAGCCAGTATGTAATTCCTTTCTTCCTTCTTCCAACCGACATGGAAGTTCTACCCATACCTACCCACCGTACCGGGTTTTTTTTTCCCCCTGAGTTATTGGGTATGGTAAACGGTAATGAGTACTATAGTACTATACATTACAATGTTTATTTTTATCTAAGAAGGTACGGTACGCACACTAAGTGTGGTATCTAAAAAAAAAAAACAAAACAAAACAAAACAAAACATCAAAATAAGAATAAAAATAGTAGTTTTCACTCGAGTAGTTACGTACATACACAGTTAACTAAGTAGTTTAATTTAAATGATCAACCAATCCCGCTAGATTCAGCGCTTCATGATGAAACAGGAGAAGGAGAACTACCTAGGTACTATAATAAGTAGGTGGAGAGTTAAAAAAGTGAATAAAAATAGTTTAGTTAGGTTAGCGGGTGGTAGGTAGTTGGTTAACCGCTCTGGAAGTCCAGCGTACCGCGTGCGCTCCGCGGATGTCTCAGGTTTATAAATAGAAGAAAAGAAGGCAGATAGATATAGGAGTACCTTAGGTAAGTATATTTAAATAGATAAAGAAGGACTAAAGGTTCTTCTAATCTCCTTTAAAAAAGTTTAGCTTTGTATTTCTAGTATCCAAGTCTCTCTCGTTTATAGTTAACGCTACGGAGTAAGGTAAGTCTGAATAGAATTAAATAAAAGCGTCAAAAAAACGCGGGAGAGTATAAAGGGTAGTAGCCTTGATTTTTTTTTTGTTTTTCTAAATTCAATTCTTATTTTTGACCGTAATATCCTTCGCTGTATTAATTGGGCCTCCAACGTCATCTTCCCGGTTTATTTTTATTTTTTTTTAAGCAATGCTATGTCGATTTCATGTCTGTTCCAGGTTAATTAAAAAATGTGTTGATGACAGGCACTCGGAACAGGATTAAGAAGACGGCATAAAAAAGTTATAGTGATGACTGGTTTACCCCAAAATAATTCTAGGTGGTACCTATTATTTTATTTATCTATTTTTTTTTTTTTCATTCAATGTTTTTGTTCCGCAGTTTATGCTGCCTAAATTATATATCAGTTTCAAATGAGGCACCCTACATAACCGTAGTATCAGTTCGATGACGTATCTAACTTGGAGTTTGGAGTTTTTTATGCTCTAACAGACGGTAATTTCATAGGCAAGTGAAGGATACACAAACTGAGTTAAAAGGGACTTTGATATATTGTTCGATATATCATACCTAGGGCCAGGCTTATCATCTAGAATACATGCAATAAAGGCTACTCTGGAGAGTTGATATACTGAAGGTCTTGCAGGCCTGACACTGACCTAGTAGAGCCGCTCTGGTATAATCCCTTCCAAGAGTCTAGCTGGTTTTCCAATATAAGCTGCGCTGTGCACTGGATACTAACCTACCTAGGTAGATAGTGTGTAGAGTCAGGTCAAGACCGCCCCCATCTCTAAGCCACTTGAAATAATTATATGTATATTTTTGCGGCTTTCTATTCCCAATAATTGCTTCGCCTCCATTTCCAATCCTTGTGCGTTGTACAGGTAGTCCTGGTCAGCCTCAGCCTCAGTCCCAGCATTAGTCACATTAGTCATGGAATATCTACTACCTACCTAGGTAGGCACCTGCTACTGGGTTACAGTAGTGATGATGATGATGATGACGACGTTGATGATGCATCAGGCGGGATGCCAAAGGTGTGCCCGATTGAGGCTGTGATGTTAGTTCATTGGTGAAGTTGGAGAGTAGTAGCCTTTCCGGGAGACGGGGTAAAGAATCCTTCGAATATTCTAGGATGGGGACTAATGTCCAGGCTAATGCATTGCGGATGGGATTTCGGACCATCAATCGAAGTAGCCTTAGGGTATAGAAACAGATGGTGGAAACGTATGGTCATAATAATAAATAAGAAGGATAATAGTAGTAATAGTAATACAAATTGTGAGAAAGATTTCGTCCACGCTAGGATATACAATTATGATAGATTTGATTAATCACACTCCAAGAAAATCCCCCACCTGGAGAGATTCCGGTATTATTACCCCGGAGTGTTCATCATCATCTTCTTCCTCCTCTTCTTCCTCTTCGGGCACGCCACCAATCGACAATATGCCCACATGGACCATATATCCGAGTAAGGCAGCAAAACCACCCACTACAGCCGCGATGGAGAGAAGTGTGTCCTTATTCTGGCCCCGGGCGTAGGCCGACAGAGCTTGGCTTTCGGTCGTGGAAAAACCCGAGTCCGACGACTCGGCAACCTCCCGTAAACGGTTGTGTGCGCGGATGTCTTTCCAGATGGGTGTCGCATCAGCTAGAGTATTGTAGAGAGTACTTCCGATAGTTGTCAGGCGAGCTCGCTCCGGAACCTGCCATGGAAGGGAGGACGAAATCCCCTGCCGGGGCGTTGCCGTTGTGTCGCGACCGCCGCCGCCGCCGCAAAAGGCATGGGAGACATCCACGATCCCGTACCATTCTCGGCGCACACGGTCCGTATACTTTGATATCAGTGGCGCTTTGCGCTGCATTGAATCGCGCAGCCACTGGTAGGGTAGCTCCGGAACTAACGCAAGACTTAGATAGCCTACTGCAAGACAGTCTAAACTAGACGGTGTGCTATCTGAAAGGAGATACTCCTTATCACCTAATAAATCTTCAAGAGGTTCAAATAGCCCAGCCGTTAGTGCCTCAATGCGAAATTGGTTCTGCTGCGATGTTTTCCCTAGAAGGCTAGAGACGGTCTCTCGAGGACGCCGAATGAGATTCTGGGGGATGTGCCCGGCTGCAACGGCGTTCGAGTGGTCCCGTCTTTGCTGCTCTTCGAGTGCTTCCAGGTCCAGGGAGGAAAGGCCCAGAGATTCAGTCCGCGCTTTAGCAGCGGCATGTAGCTTCGGAGGGATGATCCATTGATTCGGCCATTGGAGGATCGCACCGAAGGCGGGAGAGGTCTTCTGGTAGTAATTCTGACTTGTGACGTAAAGAGAGAGGTCGACGAGGGGTTGAGCGCGGGATTCCAAAAAGGAGGAGAAACTGTTATCTGACCGTTAGTCGTGTGATCTCGCTGACCCTATCAATTGAGGAGAGAAAACAAAAAGGGAAAATACACACGCAATACTATTAAGTTTGCCTAGCTCGCTCAGATTCCGATCTAAATCCCACGCGCCATTGGAGTACTGGCGGAGGTAATCCACGATATTTCGAAAGCGACTCACCCAGATCGGGCCATTCTTCAGGGCCGGCAATTCGTCTGCGGGGTAGAAAAAAAAAGCCAAACAAAGATCGTTTCAGCCAAATTACAAACATTAGGACGGGTATGTATGCAAGGCAGAACTCAACATACGGGTTGGAGAGACGGTCGGATCGCTACTCGCGATTAGAACCCATGCATCCTTAGGGACCGTCAAGGAAAAATAGGCAATCGTTGCGAGACAAAGGGCATCAACAGAAGGTAGGGAGAACCCCGGGCCCCAGACATGGAGTTCTAGGACCATCTTTGTCGCATCAAGGGTAGTACTTTATGACCAGTGAGTGGGGTTTTCTCCTTCCCTGCTCTTCTTGCTTGTTTGCTTCCCTTGTCACCCTTGGTCCAAATCTATCTTGGGGTCGTGCGGAGGAGCAGAGCGCTCTTAGGTATGGTAAGGTCCGAGAAGACGGCGGCTTCAAAGCCAAGATGCATCACGTGGAACTATTTAGTGGTTGGTGGCTTGACCGCCATTAACGCTCCTCAGGCACAAAGGAAGGAGCCTTATTTCCAACCTTGAGTTTTATCTTGCCTTAGGTGTCCAAGAACTCCCTCATACACTCTACAGCCCCACGGTTACTCCGTGCTTAAACTGGTAGTCCGCCAAGGGAGGGGGGAAGAAGGGGAGGATGAATCAATGTTGCAGTGAGATATCCTTTTTTTTATTTTTTTATAATGAAAAACACTTTCATCAAACCCGTCTCCGTCAGATGGAAAAATCTCATGTATATTACTTGTTTTTGTTTGACAGCTGGCAATGGCGTTATCAGACCCCTGTTTCACCGAATGAGACCTCAATCCCCTGTCTATACCAGTTAGGGTTAACAGGATTTTTATTTACTTAATTTTTCTTTTCTTTTTTTTGACAATCCTTGCACGGTACCTACATCCAACTGACCTCTCCTCTATTTCTGAGCACGGACTTGGGAAGAGGGGAGAGGGGCGCGGGGAGGAGAGTTAGAATAGAAACCTATCTAAATATGAACGGAAAAAGAGCCTCACGGTGGTAATTACGTCGGTACCTAGGCATATCTGGATGTACAGGACTTGGGTTTAACAAGATAGGCATCGCTTCATCGACAGTCAAGTAGGTAATCACATTCCAAAATAATTCTTCTACCTTTTATTTTATTTTTTCCCTTTTTCTCCTTAAAAAAAGGCCGACTCAAGAGTTGATAGTGATAATCCATGATAAGTAAGTCCATTCCTTAATTCCAATGGAAGCACCCACGTTTTAGACCATGACCTTGTTTTTTCACTCAAAAAGGTTACCATGAACAAATCAACTCGGACCACCCAACTTAGCACATGGCATGAGAATTATGCCGAGCTGAAACCTTGTGCAAAAAAGTATATGTAGGTCAACTTTGCGGTCAGTTGACCTGCGATCGGGACTCCATGGGGAACCTTAACTAGAGACAGAAAGAGAGAGAGAGTCGGGCCAGGGCCACTCGTATTATTATTGCCATTATTATAATTCTATCATTATTGCTACTAAAATAATTTTACTATTACTGTTCATGACTCGACTTTTACATCAATTTAATAATATTACTATTTTCCCGATTGAAAATTTGGAGTAACCGCCATTATCAAGGGGGCTTATTAAGACTGCTATTATTATTATTATTATTATTGTTATTATTATTGTTGTTATTATTATTATTATTTTCATCATCATCATGATTATTATTTTACTACTATTAAATATTATGAAGATGGTTATTATTATTATCATTATTTATTAATGCTTTCTCTTTCTTTGTCTATCGTCATCATTACCATCCCTAACAAGGAACCTAGGTAGCTAGTAAACTAAAAGCACCGAGGATTACGAGTATTCAACAACTATCCTGCCCTGCCTGCCAGGTGCCTTACCTTAGTAGGCAGTACCTTCAGGCTTAGTACTATATGGTTGGTACCAGAGATAGGACGTCGTGGCCTATCATCGTTGACCGGATTCGGTTTCCTCAGGCAGGCAATATCTTAGTGCCTAGGTAGCCCCTCAGGAGGGGTAAAAAACAGAGCAAGATGCCTAAATAGATGAACAACCTACTCCTCCCTACAATGGAGCTAAATGGTCAGGAACATACTTGCAAAGATAATTCATGAGTAGGTTGGATGTACTGGGTGAAGTATGCAACTACTGAGATGGTAGGTAATTATGACCTCGTACTAACTACCTACCCCTACCAGTGGCATGTCATACATATGCAGGCGGTTATCGCCAAACATTTATTACACACAGCGATAGCGTCTCCGCCAACGGATGCATGCAGTTGCTAAAAGCATGCAGTTGCAAAGATTAGATTACCTGCGTACTTTCATTCGTATCAAAAAGAAAGGCTGCCTCTCCAATAATCAGAGCAGGGGTGGTTTGGACTATTTGATTCTTGCATCGCATATTAAAGGATACCGAAAGGAAAATGAAATATGTAAATATAATAATCATAATCATAATATATTGAATAATAAAAGTTTAGGGGAATAAATAAAATAAAAGAGGCGAAGATACGCGGATAAGAGGCATATTACGGCAGTTGATAGCCATTCAAAGTCAGGCACCGCCCTCCCCAAAGGGCTGAAGGAGGGGTGGCCCACTCAGCAAGAAATTCGAGGCAATTATCAAATATCCTCCCACAATCCTTGTTCAAAACTTGCTGCCTGAGCAAATTAATAATCTAGTGAAACTTTTGTTGCACAATTCTCTCCTCAGCAAAGAGGCGGTGTCGAGGCCTATCAGTCATACTACTACAGATCGACACGATGGATTGGACATAATTGGAAAGTATTGGAAGAAAAGCGATGATATCATTGAGAACATCGAGATACTTGGAAAGATAGGAAAAATAAAAAATCAAACATTAAATAAACGACGCTCGCGAGAATGCGATATGCTGTTGGGTATATTAAGTCTATTATACATGCCGTTGCTTCAGATCAAGTCTCCCATATAATGATAATGGAAGGGTTGAGAATAAAAATAAAGGTGCAGATAATACAGAGATGGAAATAAGGAAACATCCAACCCATAATTAAATAAGCTTCAAGGATATACATCCGTAAATGGTCATCCAAATGACACAATGAGGCGTATGGACGATCGAACGATCCTTCGCGCTGAATGGGCAAGATCGGTTGTCGGGATTCCCACATGTAACCGAACATTGAGCGGTTGTGTCATCATGTTGTCATACTTCTTGCGGGGTTGAGCGCTGACAAGACTGCTAAACGGCCAATGTATGAGATAAGTCACCAAGTGGGAAGGATGCAAAAAGTCTGAGTGCTTTGATATCATTATCTCGCCAGGCGCGCCTCGATACTTGTCCAGAGACTATTGATCCCGCCCGAACGGTTGGATACCTAGGTATCACCTCGAATTGCGATATTGAAAAACCATCGTAGAATAGCAACACCGCGCCAGCGCTTGTGTCACGATCGAATAGAAAAATTGAAAAAAAAAAAAAAGAACAGATTGGAGCGAAAAATAAGCTGGAATCCATGAAAATCGCAAATTGTCGTTGCTTGGAATTATGAAGAGTCTAGAGTTATCCGAAAATCGCAGAAGTCGAAAAGGCAGAAGATATCATCGAATAAATATTGTAAGGGTAAAAAAGAAGGCCGTGGTATAGTCCCGAAACCAAAATCATGAGATCCATTGAGTAATTTGCAACTCTTTAGCGAGCGACTCAGGAAGGTTCCACTTGGCTTCATCCCACGATTTGATTCATCGTGTATGAAGAGGCGGTCGAGTCGTCAATTTCGTCAAGTAATCCAGTAATAAATTACTTGGGAAGAGGAGGGAGAGGGCCCTTAGGTGGCGGCCCCGGACAGGGAGGAAATTGAGAAGAAGAACCACCCACGGAAGGCATTGTGAAAGTGCTGGAGAATATGAAGACTGTGTTTGAGAGATTGGTTATTGGCAAGATATGTAGAGTATGTGGTAGACGGCACGAGGCGGGTATATCTGGTGTCTAGGAGAATGAAAGAAACTTCAGAAGACGAGGTCAGTTGGTGCTTAATATATCATGCTCTTTGATCCTCTCTTTCTTGCTTTTTTATTTTATTTTATTTTTGAAAAATAAATTTTGTTTCCGACTGGGATTATTAGCATCAACCCTTTATTAAAAATAATAATAAACAAAAATAAAAATAAAAATAACCATAATAATAATAATAATAATAATAATTAATATTAATATTAATTTAATTAGTTTGTTTTGTTTTTTTTTTTTTTTCTTTTTTAAAATAAAGAAAAGAAAGAAAAAATTAATAAAATCAACAAAAAAATAAATAAAAAATAAATAAAAAAAGAAAGAAAAAATAAACATTTTTTCAGGTTTAATTTTATTATTAAGGACATCCCTGCCGTGAACAGGAGGTAAGCTCCACACCGGACAGAGGGAAACAACGTCAGTCAGAACCTGAGTGTCTTGCACTAATACTACCTGAGGTGTAGTCAAGAAGGTGGGCTGCCATATGGTCTTCCCCAATCGGGAATTCAAGGGAATTTTTCTAGAAGACCTTCCCGTCCACTCGTTTGCCTTGTTTTTTGGGGCAGCATTCGGTTTCCACTTTATTTTATTTTTTGCCTCCCCCTTTTGTACGTCCCACTGAGGCTTACTGATCATTACTGAAATCTCAAGTAAAAAATGTAGTTGGAATCCTAAACAAGGGCAAAAAGAGAGAGCAAGAGGTGACGCCCCCTTCCAAAAGGATAAAAGGTAATGAAAAAAGAAAAAGAAGACGACCCACCTATCCATTGGTGTATGTTACTTGATTCTTTTGTCCTACATTTTCCCCCTGCTTCTGCCTAAGCTATACTAGTACAAAGAAGGTCATAGTATCATTTAACTTACCTGGTAGAAGATGTACTCAAAACAGAGGACGTGCTCTTTTACTTTAAATTACAAATTCTACGCTGTATCTTTCATCATAATTAATACGTTTAATTTACATAAGTCTTAGGAGAGCCATATGACTCAATCGCAATCAAAGGAATATATCGTATTCCCCATTATCAGGGTGAATAATAGGCTGAGAGGGGGTTGGAGACTAGTACCGATTGTATAATTATGCAGACACGTGCCAGTTCGTAGATCCTTGGAGGGGTATGAGAAAGAGAAGGGGGGTGGCGGAACAAAGCAACCGGAATTCTGAGGATAAGCCAAATTCTTAGTTATTGCTCGAATCGGATGGTGTTCAGTGTACCTAATTGCCTGAGCGTCAGAGTTTGATCCTTTTGATTCATCAGCTCAAGAGGAGGAGATCCTAGCCCCAGCCAGAATGCCGGGACCTACTCCAAGCCACCACAACCCCTCTCCCCTAAGGCTCAAAGCTCCTAGCCCAAGGCAAGGTTCCTGGCAACCAGGCTGATGATCACTAAAATCTTGGACTTGAGTGACACGGTGAGGCGGTCCTCGCAGCATTGGTCAGGGGCTTGTAACAGAGTAATATGACAGGTCGTTTCATGTATTGGGAAGGTTGCACAAAGGCAAGATAAATGATCGGTACCTACGACGTAGGAGTAAATTTCCCTTGAACAACAGGGAAGGCTACGGGGCGGACTTTGTAGACCTAGGAAGTACCTAATTAAGTCGTGGTTGAACCTCCAAATTACCCTCTTTTTTTTTCTTTTCCCATGCTCTACTGGGACCTGGATGTTTCAGGGGTTGTCCGATCAGAGGAAAGCGCCGTATCCGAACACTTGCGCCAGCCAACGAGAAAGCGTACCTCCTTGCAGGTGATCATTTCTATTCGTATTATTCAGCTGGTAACCTCTTGTCAGGATGGTTAACCCGTCATACTCCCCGATCCTGCGGGCTCCGTTCAACGGTTCAGGATGAAAGAAGTGGACGATTGACCCGTCATCTTCGTGGTTCTTTGCAGTCTCAACGTTCCAGGAACGGAGTTCGAATCACTGGATTTAAATCTGAGTGATGATTTGTCGAAAAGACGTCCGATAACCAATACCTAGGTAGGTTCCCTCTTAGCTAAGTACCTAGGTAGTTAACCCATTAAATGGTGTCTATGGTTCTGATGGCAACCACCTTATTTGGTCAAATATTTCATCCACACGCATCACGTCTGTAATTTAGCTCCGGTTCCCACTGTGATTTCAAGATTATTGGCCGTTGAAAGTTTCGTTGGCGACCGGCAAAAACTTTCACAGCATAATAGGACTATTCATGCGGCATGGAATTCAACAAATTACTGGTTTTCATTAGCAATTAAAATCTGTCAACAGGCAACTCCTCGCAGGAGTTCTCTTAAAGGGGAGGGGCGGTTAGTGCGAACTCCACGGCCGCGACATCGGACACTTGGTGAAATATTGTGTGATGCGGACTGCAACTCAAGATGACCAGATTATTGATTTCGAGAAGGGAATTACTATTATTGTCGATTCTTAGCCAATCAACCCTCAGACCATAATCAAGCAATCATACGTGGTTTGTGACTATCAAAAGCGTACATGGCCGATCTTCTGCAGATGAAAAATGGCCGGGGAAGAAAAGGGAAATAATAGAAGACGATCCTGCACGTCAAAACATTTTTGGTTGGTCACTCGCCCACCAATCCATGTACCTGCATTATTTTTCCTTTCTTTCCATTTTTCCGCTTTTGCATCGATTTTTGTCTCAAAATTTGTCCCTTTCCATCATCTATCGATTTGATTTGATTTGATTTGATTTGATTCGACCACATTCCTCCGGCTATATTTCATGCCTCTTAACGAGGGAGTGCGGTTTACCTCTATGTCCGGCCCGATTACGATGTGTGCATGCGTGCGTACGCCGAAATGTCCTTATGAAGGATGACAGTAGTAATAATAATGATATGATGATCAGCGCAAGAGCAAAGGACGAACCGCGAGGCTCAAACCTTGAGTACGCTTTGGCGTATCATTTGTCTTCCATCGATAGATTGTCTAAATCTTACGGAATCACGTCATCTCTAATCTCAACTAACTAAATCACATGGAGGCATCTCAAATTAATTGAGAATTATTCACCAGTGGCGAAGAAAAGAAAAGAGAAAATAATTGTCCCCCCCCCACCAAAAAAAAAACCACATGGCATGAACCCAAGTGGAGGAGATGACGCTCCCGAAAAGGTTGAATGAAATGAGATGATCCACAGTTGGGGAGGTTCTTTCCGCGCCGTTTGTGAATAATGTGGATATTCTAGACGGCTACTGGATCGCAAAAGATTTCCCCTGATTCAGGGAGGGTCGCAAATCACTCGACCAGCTTGGCAAGATGCAGAATTGCTACTACTACGACTCACTTCCTGAAAGAATCCTGGCGGGATTGATTTCGTCACAATTAAATTAGTCAATTACCATACTAGACTAATTCTTTTCCACGGAGACTCCGCCAGGACCTAGTCAATCCATGTATGATATACATAGAACATCAACAATCCCCCAATTTGGGGGGGTGAGATATGAATGATAATGCAGTCCTTAAGAGATTTTGACAAATCATGATAATAAAGATTTACGCTAATGTTAAAAAATAAATATTGAAAAAAAAAAAAAAAAAAAAAAAAAAAAGAACCGCACAAAGAGGAGCGAATTCTCCGCTCCGTTGAATATTTAGTGTTACATAGAATCCATCCCAGTTTTCCAGAAACAATGGTATCAACCAGTTACTAACTAATTAAATAAGACCTTATCTTTTAATAGCCTTCCTTCACTAAACCAAGTCTTCTGTCTCCAAAAACATAAAACTTTTAATAAAATTACTTACCAGCATTTATATAATGTCATGCTGCTTAAAAAAACCTATCTTATATGAGATCTAATCCTACTGCAATAATAAATAATGCTTTATAAGAGGCCATTTAAGTATTAAAGGCTCACATTCTTGACTATTAATTTTTTTTTTTTTTTTTTTTTTTCGTTTCTCTCTTTTGTTTTGGTCCAAATTAACGGCAATCGTACCCTTTGCATAGATACCTAGGCTCTTTTGAATCAAGTGAATTCCTCGTTCTGCACTGTCCCATATTGAAATAAATCAAGTAGACATATAACATACCCAGAGGCGCTTTGCCAACAAAAAGCTCACTGACGAACCAGACAAGGCTAGCAACAGAAAGAAGAGCGAGAAATACACAAACTACGCTAAAAATGCAAGTATCTCGCTCTCTACGCGATCGAGATCGAATGTTTCCGGGTACATCAGCCAATTATAAGCCAAAATCCCATTCAGCCAGCCCTGTGCATAGTTGAAGTGGACACGAACATAGCCTTGAAGCGGGGAGGTCGTTAAGCCTAGCAGGTCGTCGTGCTCCCGAAACCAATCTGCCATGGGAACCACAATGTTTTCTTGGTGGTCAGCCAGTGCTTGATCGGCTAATTTCTCGTCGACTATGCGACTGCGATGTTGGCTGATTCTTCCCTCGGGGTGGGTGTTTAGCTCTTCCACAAACGCCACTGCGAATAAAGAACACCGATTTCGGCCGAAGCCTGAGGCATAGGCCCAGGGTTGCTCGCCGACGGTGGCTGCTGTCTCGACCAGTACATCTCGCTGAGCGTGCCTCGGGGGCTATATAACAAGCCTCATTGATGACCAGGAGGCAGACATTAGGTGGCAAGACAGAGAGAGCAGCAACCACCCCGGCTTTGGACAAATACTCTCGTTCTGCGTGCTGAGGAGCTAGTGTGACAGTGCCGATGTGTTTGTTACCGTGCCCGATCAGAGTAATTATAATGCGATCGCCAGGGCGTACCAGACCGGAGATATTTTCAATCCTGCGCATGATGTGTGATTTGAGGCCGTGAGCCTCTAGTCGATGGAATAGTCTCACGGCCTCTTCGCTGTCGTAAATGGTGACTCTCTCTCTCAAGTCCTCTCGCCTGAACAAAAGGGCCCAGACATATTTGTGATATCATGAAGATGGGCTCCTGAGAGACATGTCGGACGCAGTCCATCCGCCATGAACTTCTTCGAGATCAATACAAAGTCTGTGTTGCCGGGGCCGTATCTAAGACTTTCTCCCCAAAAATAATTAGCGCGAAGGTGTGGAATCTAGGCGTCGACATTTCTGTACGGGTTAATAGTTCTATATGTGAACCGCAACCATTAGTGACCAGCAGTAACTAGCATGTGTTGACACAAAGTTGACGAGAACACAGCGATTCGTCGGGTCAACCATGGGATTTCATCGTGCCTTCTTCTAGCAGTAAGTCACATTTGTTGACATCAAGATGACCAAGACATAGTAATTAATTCCAGGGGCCAACCATGGGACTTCATCATGCCTTCTTTCATTGGTAGCGTTTGTTTTACTAGCTGATTTTTCTTCATTACGCACAATGTCCTTAGCACCTCTAAAGTGGTGGTCTTTTTCCAATTGGAGCATTACTAAAATTACTGTAAATGCATGCTCGGTCATTCACTTTCTAGGTTACTACCTAGTAGCGTACTGGAACAAAAGTATTCACGACGTGGTCCTTGTACGGTAACCAGAGTAAAAATTTTCGATGACGCTAGGTGTAGTAAGGCCAGCAAGTGAAAAATAATTGTGACTCGACTTACTTCGCAACCACTGGTGTCTCGGGCATCTCAACACCAGCTACACATAAAGTAGATAGGTTGTTAACCTGTTGACTAGACAAGGATTTGATTGCGGCTCTACTACGGGGGAGAAGCTAGTATTAGATGAGAGGTAATAACCCTTTATTGGATAAGGGTGTTTCTGGATACAAAGGATACAGGAATATAAGACTGATTCTTGGGAATCAGTAAGATTAAAGACATTAAAGGCTTCCTGGGCTCTCCTTTATGTCTCGCGATGTCTTCCTCCCATCATGCGATCAGTCCTCGATCCCCCCACGAATCGGCGGGGTAGTCATGTTGAAATGTGAGCTATCTAGAGGTATGAGTGAGCTTCAAGCACTTCTCCCAAGTAGGTGTGTCAAACCCTCTAGGATTCTCCTGCGAGATCCTATGACGATATCTATATACTCCGGAGTATATGGCTTGTAGAATATTCTAGTAATTAATATATTTAATTTTAAGTATATTTTTAAATAAGAAGCTTTAATACTTATTAGTAAAATTAAAATTACTAATTTCTATGCTAAATTTTTATAGCTGTTTAACAACTACATTTTAACTACTATCCATGGTTCACCGCTTCGTAGCCAGCGGACCCTTTTCACACACCAGGAACACCATCAATCATATGTGGCCCTAAGTCTACTCTACTCCCAAGGCTCGTTAACCTATTTAGGAGGACCCCGGAATTACCCAAATAAAAAAAAAATTGTTTGTTTTCTTACTCCTCACTAGCGACGTAGAAAGACTACTACAGCCCCAGCTCGGTACCTTAGCGAGCCCATTGCAGGCCTAGTATGATAGCTTCTTAGTTACCTAATTACAGAATAATAGTGCTACTAGCCTACTACAGTACCTAGTTAGGAGGTATGGAGTAGGCAGTTTCATTTTTATTCCATGATCCACCACATACACACTTTCAGTAAGGTACCGGAATACCGTAGCTAATACAGCTAGAGGGCTCTTATTTTCTTTATCTTTTTAAATAAAATATGTTACTATTTTCCCCCCTTTTTGCTATTTTATTCTATTTGATGATTATTTTATCTGGCTTAATTTTTTATTTTATTTTATTTTTTTTTTTATTGAGAAGAAGAAGAAAAAATGAATATGAAAAGAAAAAAAAGATTTGTCTGATAGCCGCGCCAATCTTCGGGGAAAATCTTTTCGGAACCTCGGAGGATCTAGTACTAGTAAAGTAAGGAATTAGGGACTTAGGGCGGAGATATATGTCAAAAATATGCGCTTTTTTTTTCCTTCTCTCTCCGAGGTTAAATTGGTAATTAAGTAGATGCCCATTTTTCTGTTCCTTCGGGCGTGGCCTAGAAAATTGCATCTAGTTGTTGAGGAAGTTGTTGGGACACGAGCATGATAATGGTTTTATGGTTGTTGAGAGGAGAAGAACACAACTAATTACCTACGCTCTCAGTTGTTTTAAGTAATACATAATAATGGATAAATAGTAGGTAGTACTAATACTCTGAGTAAGGTTAAGGTTGTGCCTTATGTTAAAATTCTTTAATCTCATTTCTTGGAGATCATGGTTTTACGCTAAGCTTCAGACGTTGTAGTCTCCTTATCTTGGTTTTGACTACTACTACTGTGTATGTTGCAAGACTGAAACACCTGCCTCTGATCATAGTTTGTGAATGAAGCACAAGCTTAAATTAAGGAAGTACATAATTTAAGATTGTTAGCTAGCTAGTGGGCTTGGGCTTTCCTAACATAAATATCATGATAATATTATACAGGTAGGCAAGTATTGGGCAGTATTGGGTACTTACCCAGCCAATACCCCTTAGTGTCCTGGTGATAACACAATAGATACAGTACCCCGTTCTTTACTCTACATACCGTTTAAATCCCCGGGTCAAAAATCATTATCAGGTTCCGTGGTGTCATGTGCAGCATCATGAGACCATAAGTTGCACATGTACAGACATTTAAACCTGGTCCGCCGGACAGTTCGAGTCCAACCATACCCAGCAAACAAAGCCACGCCCCTTACTACATATGCAGAGTTTCGGGTGCGATGCCGTTGCTAGATCGGAGATTCGTCATACGATATCGGATAATATTGAAGCGCCTCTAGAGCATCTGCAAGGGTAAATGGCAACAGCCAGGAATATTGTCCGTGACCTTTTTTTTTTTACCCTCCACTCTCAAAGATGAGATAGCTGCGTCAAAATCATTGCGAGTGGGACATGCCAGGGGGTTGCACGCTAAATCATGCAAGAAAACTACGCTTAGCCGATGGCCATAGCGAAGCCAACGAGATGAGAAGAGCTGAGAAATGGGATATCCAGATATCCGCATACGCCTATTCCTCATCTAAGTCTCCCTGGGCCTGCGTAGACATCCACTCTTCCATCAAGACCTGACGCGTATGCTCTAATGGTGCAGCTCGTGTTTTGCCCTTTCCCCCCTTCCGCGTCACAAGCAAGCATAGCATCCAGCCATGAATATTGAAGCCATCATAGATTGTTTGAAATCGCATTTTCTTTTCATCTTTCTCCGACGTTTCGGGTGGGGCTTCACCCCTCTTTCGTTTCGGACGCTGACCATCCAACAAATCAGGTTGACTTTCTGAATTTCCCTGTTGCTTGCCACGTATATCATCTGTAACTGCCGTAGCCTCTTGTGGAATATCTCTTATATCCATTCCAGACTCACTATCGCTCTCTATCAATATCCTAGCATCGGCCCCGTCATTGAGTCCAGATGCCAAGCCCGTTTGAGCTTGCATATCCCTGGACGTCTCAAATTCTTTGTGTCGTGTAAGTAGGGAATGACGCGTGCGTGACTCTCGAAGGAACATAGCGACATCAAAGTCCTCTAAATAGCGCGTACAGTCAGCAACACTTTAGTAGTTAGGTGAGGGATCGGTTCAATCATTCAACTCGGATCATACCTTGAGTTATCACATCCTTCACTGGTTTCCCCTTCTTTCGCAAAGAAAGTCTTTCATTTTCTTCTCGCAACTTAGGAAGGACTAAAGGCCGTATAGCGGCAAAAATGCGAGGTAGAATAGGATCATTACTATCCAGGAGCCAACGCGTTTCGGCAGGGTTCTCAAGGTATATACGACACTCGAGCACGGTGTACTTGCTGATTCGAAGATATCGTCGGATTGGAGCCATTAATGCAAGGTGCCAAAAAAAATAATCACTTGGGGTTAGGTCTTTTAATTTATGAGATATCTACAGATAATAATAATGACGAGCTTTTGGGAGGGGAGTTGAAGTACTGAAGGCAACACAACCGCTTTCTTATTCAGGAAACCAGAACTCATTCTGCCCCCAAAATTCGGCCGATAGATAGGCGGTGGAGATAAACGAAAGTATTTCATTTATTAACCCCCCGGGTACTCATTTTTAGGGTGCACACAAAGAGACTTATCAAGGCACGTGATGATATCGACATCAGTAGATAATCATAACCAATCAGCAGCGGCATATAGCGAAACATGTCTCCCAAGGTCCTCAAAACTTTGACGTCTGCTGCGCAAAATTGGCGGCTGTCCTCCAAGGTCCTCATCCCTTACGGCCCAGCCCACCGCTGAAATAATTCAATCTTCTTAGTCTGGCACAATGAGGCCCCTGCTCTTATCCTCGCTTCATCTACCTATCTATCTCGCAATTTACAATCACATCCACTATACTCATAATTCTAATCATCGGTTTCCGCGGTGGTTTGCTCCTTTCCGGGAGGTAACCTAGTCTTTTTTACCTCCTGCTCCCTGTAGAGGGCTAGTGTGGACATTGCATTAATATTTCCACACTACCACGAAGGTCCTCACTCTCTAGGGCTACTAAGTATCTGTTCCCTGCACCCTCGACCACATTTGATAGGGTCAGCGCACACCCAAGGTAGATTATAGGGACCTTGAGGACAGACACTTCCCCCCCCCCCCCACCTCAACGACCTATGTTGGCCGCTCTGTGTTATATAAGAAGCGGGACAAGAAAAGACCAAGCAAACCAAGCATTTACTTCCGCACGGCTATGAAGTTGGCAATTGCAGACTCTATTCTCAATTCCACGTGGTATTGATTCGTCGATCTTCCTGTCCAACTTTCCCGGCCATTTTATTGGATTTCGAATCTTTTTCATCCACCTTGTACCACCTACCGACATCTCAAAAGAAGTCTGTGCTCTCCAGTGTACATACCCTCAACGAGGATCATCCTTTATACAACTCTCAAGATTTAGATTCCATCCAGATCAGAAACAATGAACGTGCTACACTCTCTACTTCCCCGGGATGAGGACGGCTCTCTCCCTTCTTGTGATACGCACAATGAATATGATGGCCGCATGGGCCTACGGATATCTGCTATCTTTGTGATCCTTGTTGGCTCAACTTTCGGTGCAGTATTCCCCGTTATTGCTCAAAGATTTCAGGGCTCCAGGGTTCCAGGATGGGCTTTCTTCATTGCCAAATATTTTGGCTCCGGTGTCATCATCGCCACCGCATTTATTCATCTATTGGGTCCTGCGGAAGAGGCCTTAACGAATGAATGCCTAACTGGTCCAATCACCGAGTATTCTTGGGTCGAGGGCATCATTCTTATGACTATTGTGGTTTTATTCTTTGTCGAACTCATGGTTATGCGATACGCCCGTTTTGGTCATAACCACGATTTATCAGATGAGCACCACGTGAGAGAGATGGAGGACAGTAGGGTTGACGCGAAAAGCCACATTCCCGGAGAAGACCATCTCGGTCACTCTCGTGAACATGATGACCCTGAGATGGGAGAGAAACATCCATCCCTCGAGGAATACATGTCGCAGTTGACCTCGATTTTTATCCTGGAGTTTGGCGTTATCTTCCATTCTGTCTTCATTGGCTTAACCTTGGCGGTATCTGGGTCAGAGTTTGTCACGCTATACATTGTCCTCGTTTTCCACCAAACATTTGAAGGACTAGGTCTTGGATCTCGGCTGGCGGCGATTCCCTGGCCCCGTTCTAAAAGAATGACACCATATATCCTCGCAATCGCTTACGGGGTGTCGACACCCATTGCAATCGCCATTGGACTGGGTGTACGCAAGTCATACCCCCCCGAAGGCTACACAACCCTTTTAGTCAACGGAATTTTCGACTCTATCTCCGCAGGAATCCTTATTTATACAGCTCTTGTGGAACTTATGGCTCACGAATTTATGTTCAGCACGTCGATGCGGAAAGCTCCGATCAAGACTGTTCTGGCTGCATTTGGTCTTTTGTGTTTGGGTGCTTTGCTTATGGCTCTCCTGGGTAAATGGGCATGATTAGGGATTATGGTTTGGCTAAATATAGTTTCTATCCGGTTTTTACCTTTCTCTTTTGTCATTTGATCTTTTTCCTTTCATTTTATCTATTCGGAGTTATATGTCCGGGTCTATATTTCGAGGTCATGAAAAGGGTTATCATGGATTTACATATTCAGCAAAAAAGCGAGCTAGGTAGTCCTGAGCATGCTTTTGTGGAATCTAATGTTTCTGTAATTATCACCACAATATTAGGTAATCAAGCAACCACCTGGGTATTATTTATGAGATGCAAGCCTACCAAAATCAAACTCATAGAAAGGGCCGGGCGAACAAGGCTTCAATGGCCTTTTCAGGTCCAGATAGGTATTCAGGTAGGTAGTCGGCATGTATCAAATTTCATATTCTTATTTTCTAGGGGTATCAGTTTATATGTGTATTTGTATTGTACAATCCAGTTATCAATGGAGACCAAAGAAAGAGGGCAAAAACATTCAAAAGAAAGGCTAAAAGTATATAGCAGCTCCCCCCCAAAAAAATGTTAAGTTAGAAAAAAATTTCAATCCATGGCGTCAAGTTGATTCTCCTTCATCTCTTCATTTTCGGAAACAAGAATTCCCACCAGACACTCGCCTAGGATAGCGTCCCAATTGACCCACGGATGAATCTCCAGGAATAACTTTGCCGAGTCCTTCCCTGCGCCCCTTAGAAGTTCACCCTTACCGCCGGGGTGGAAAGGAAGATATGGCGTGATATTAAAGACTCTTCCCTGGTATGATGTCCAAGCATCGGTGCCCTTCCGTCCATTCTGCGCCTTGAGCATAGATGGTGTCACGCGAATAAGCGTGGGAGGCAAGTTAGCGCCACGCAAGTTATGATCAGGCTTCGAGGTGAGCGCTGCCCAGTCAAGTGGGGAATAGCCTGGTTCAAGGATGACTTTTTGCGATGACTTCTTGGAGGGTTTCAACAGCGGTGTAGGGGCCAATGAAGAGCCTGAGACGCGACTACTTGGGGATCCACGGAGGGTGGCGGCGGCAGACGGAGGTGGGCTCAGTGTGCTTGTGGTGGTGATGGTGCTACTACTGTGGCCACTGACTTGGTTCGGGCGAGGAGGGTATCGCCCCGCTGTCAGGGATGCTGTTCGCGAGGGTTTCGCCTGTGACGGGGGAGGGCGCATCCGAGGCGGCGGAGGGGGAGGTGGCATTAAGGAGGTGTTGCTTATGGTGGGGGGCGGTGGCATCGAATCGGTGGTTGTTGTAGCCATGATGGTTGTTGTAGGGAGGGGCGACGGAGAGACCGTCGATCCAGTTGATGTTTTGTGGAGAGGATACACTGGGTTATTCATGGTGGGCTTTTGATCGAAGGTGTCGCTATCGAGCCGGAGGGACGGGACCTCGAGGGACGGTACGTTCGACGCAGAAACCTTTGGGGTGGCTTGGCCATCCTGTTCCCTATCTGGGATCTCCGTAGCTTCATTCTTGGGACTAGAATGAGCGTCGTCTATTCTTCTTTCCACCTTGGCCTGTGCTGGGAGGGGTCGCTCGTCCTGATCTGACTCCGCTCGGGAGGGGCGTGGTGATTCAGAACGCCAGGAGGCAGGAGGATACCGATGAAGTAAAAAACATGTGGACGCAATGAGCGTGGCGACCACTCCTACCCAACCCATACCGTTTCAAACGAGATAGACGAGGTGAAGTATTGACAAGGGAGGGTGTGAAAGAATCGACATTTTTCTGTCTTGATCTCTTAGGGATCAAATGACTGGCAGCTGAATTTGTGGTCCGTGCGTAGGAAGTACCCCGTTTGGTTGGTCAAAAATAGTTCCACTTATCTAGAGTTGAACTCCATTGCTCTGATGGGTTGAAGAGCAGATATAGTTGGAGATTCAGGTAGAACTCTTCAGGCTCGTATAAGATTTCATATTTCCAAACTATATGCTTACCAGGTATATATACTGTTATAGGTTTAGACGCTTAGCATAGGTTGCTAAAGTAGCGGAACTATATATTTTTCTAAGAGGTTGGAGGGGTTTTTCCAGTGCTCATAGGCATAGAGGGAGTAGTGATAAGAATTTAGATAATTAACCAACCAAGAGATATAGAAATATATATAAAAAAGGAAAATTAAACATAGACTAGAAGTATATCAGATTAAAATTTCACCATTAACCTGCGAGAGAAGCAATAGAAAAGGGCAGAGAGCCCAAACACGTGACCACGCGACACCTGCGCGTCTTCAGTAACCTGGGGAGAGAGGAGGAGCAACAGCGGAGCGACCACTATCAAACTCACGCCCAGACGCTCCAATCGCCCACACCAATGGATGCGTCTGATGCTATTCTGGATGGGCTCAACTCCGCCCAGAAGGCCGCGGTGGCTTCTCCTGCGTCAATTTTGCAGGTGTTGGCTCCCCCAGGATCTGGCAAGACCAAAACGTTGACATCGCGCGTCGCGTATTTGCTCGCCCACCATGGGTACCGCCCGCAGGACGTCATCTGCTGTACATTCACCATCAAGGCGAGTCGGGAGATGCGTGAGAGATTGGCCAAATTGGTAGGGGATAAGGTTCAATCCAAGTTGATACTTGGGACCTTTCACTCTATTTGTCGACGGTACCTCGTGGTGTATGGACATTTAATTGGATTGTCAAAAGGGTTTGGAATCGCTGATTCATCGGATACCTTGGCTATCATTAGAGTAAGAATTTACTGTATTTTCTTTTTCGCCCTAGCTATTATCTTGCCATTTTTCCTTATACCATTATTATTATGTTTACTTGTTCATACGCGGAGATATAATGTCCCTTTCGAACTAGAAAACACGGGTTACTGATGAATAGTTCTATTTGAAAGAGGATAACCAAGCGCCTCCAACTTGGCATTTTACCCAACACCGCAAGGGCACGAATCTCCCATCAGAAAGCCCATGGTATTTCTCCAGGGGAGCTGGCAGAGAAAAGGAGTAAAGATTCCAAAATACTCGAGCAACGAGAGTTTGTCCAAGTGTACGAGGAATATGAAAAGGATCTTGCCGCCTCCAATCTACTTGACTACGACGACCTCCTCTTGCGATGTGCAGAACTACTCAGGGGGCATCCAGAGTGTGTCTCAAATGTCCAGACGGTTCTTGTTGACGAATTCCAAGACACGAACCACATCCAGTACGAGCTGATGAATCTTTTTGCGTCCCGAAATAGACGGATCACCGTCGTTGGTGACCCGGACCAAAGTATTTATGGGTTTCGATCAGCAGAAATCAAAAATCTGTCTCGCATGCAGCGCCTGTATAATAACACCACCATTGTTCTTCTAGAGGATAATTATCGCTCTTCGGGGTCCATCCTTAACTGCGCCCAGGATGTGATTGAACAGGACACGTCTAGACCAGCGAAGAAGCTGCAGCCTACCCATAGTGTAGGTACAATGCCTGTGTTGCGCAAACTGCCGTCTGCGGATGCAGAGGCACAATGGATCGTCCTTGAAATCAAAAGATGCATTGCTCTCACAGGAAAGCTCCTAAATTATTCTGATTTTGCTATATTACTCCGGTCGGCTTCGTTATCTCGACAGATAGAATCCGAGATGGGAAAGCAGGGCATCCCTTACAGGATGGTTGGAGGACTGAGATTCTTCGATAGAGTCGAGATCAAGCTTTTGTTAGATTACCTACGAGTCATAAGCCACCCGGGAAACACGGATGCACTTCTACGTATTATCAACGTACCGTCACGGAAAATAGGCGATGAAACGGTTAAGATGCTGCTGAGCGGTGCAGAAAGAGCCAGAAAACCTCTCTGGGACTTCATCAAAGATGTAGCACAAGGTCGCAAGTCGACTGAGAAGACCCTATCAAAACCTACAAATCAGGGCCTCTGCACGCTGGTTGGTCTCATCGAGTCCTGCAGAGAGAAACTTCACGAATGCGTTGACCGATCAGCGCCTCGCAAGCTCCTAGAAACTGTGATCAAGAAACTTTCATTCAAAGAATACCTCATCACACTTTATGGAGCAAATGAAGAAAATCGATGGGCTAACGTAGAAGAGCTTCTGAGCCAAGCTGATGATACAGCTGCGTCCAAAGACGAGAATGAGAATGACGATAGTCTTCCTGAGATCCAGGGTCTTGAGCAACAGCGGGCACATGCTGGTGAAGAAGCGTTGTCTCACTTCCTCGCAAATGTCGCATTATCAACAGAAATTCTCCCACAAGAGAATACTGACGGGAAAGAGCAAACCCAGGAAAAGGTTACTGTTTCCACTATCCATGCTGCAAAGGGTCTCGAATGGCCCGTGGTATTTGTACCTGCCGTCTACGATGGGATTATTCCCCATTCACGTGCCGAAGATTCCGATGAAGAAAGACGATTGCTTTATGTGGCCATGACTAGAGCGCAGGCGCTGCTTTACCTAAGTTATCCGCTTCGCAATTCTCGAAATAGCGAGGAAACAAGTGTTACCACGTTTCTCTCACCTAGTGTAATTGATACAAGGTTTCGTGTGGTTGGGCCCAATTTGAGCGAGAGGGCGGTCTATGGAATCGCAGACATCCTGCGACGACCGCACCCGCCAGCCACCGCACTGTTTGAAGGGCAAACTTCCCTCCCATCTATCTATGATGATCGCTGGACAGAGGATGGACAGGAGCCAATGGACACTGTTCTTCGATGGGATGGGTCTCGGGCCACGGAAGGGGAGCCTTACGCCAAAAGAAGGCGATTTGATCAGGGCCAGTATGCAACAATAACACCGGCGACAACATACGTATCTTCAGCAACGTTTTCGATTAATAGAACAACCACGACGATGCCCACCACAATGTGTGGGTTTTCAACGGCGCGCGAATATGTCACGATCAGCTCCTCAAAACAGGAAGACGAACTAACAACAGCACCCGAAAACAAACCCAGAAAGGCAGGCGGCGCTACAGGAGGCTGTCAATTCAATGGGGTCACACAGAAAAGTATTTCTCGCTTCTTCGGTCAGCCTTCATCCACGCCTCAACTAAATGGCAGCGAATCACGGCGGACGGAGCGTCATAATCAACAGGGCAACCGGATAGACGCTACTAGGCCACCTGTACGCGGCGCGTCATCGTCCAATACAGGACCGAGGGGCGCCATTCCGACCCAGTTTTCCCTCCACCGACCCCAGTCACAGCAGTTCCAACCGCCTCGGCCAGTTCTGGAACCCTCTGATCCTAACCGTTACACATGGTTGGCCGCATCTGCGAAGCCCACGGAGAAACCAAATTTGCGCGACGATCAAGGGCATAAAAACACCGGCAACAACGGCGAGGCTCCAAGGGGGCAGGGAGCAGGCGAGGTTAAAAGTGGCGTAGAAACGGCTGGCGGAGTCCGACCGGCGGCTACGTTTCACACGACGACCATGTCCATGTTGCAATCTGGTGGTCCAACAACGGTGAGAAGAAGGACTTTGGGGATCCGACGAAGCATGAATGGGTGGGAAGAGAGGATGAAGAGGGTGAAACAATGATGGGTAATCCTTTTTCTTGACGGCTGACGTAGTTTTTTGTTATTGGGGCATCACATTTGTCTAATGAGGGAGGGGGGAAGTTGCCTTCTAGACCAAGTCCGAACATGAACAAGTCAGCCGACAGACGCAGAAACACCAACAGACGTTGAACTTATCAGCGTCAGGCACATGAGCAGGAAAACCACCCTGCCTTCTCTTTTCTTCCAATAATATTGATATGAACTAGGTACCTATACTTAGATAATTATAGTACTTTTTTCTCGGTAACTCAGTAGTTGCCATAATGATGACAATGACTAATTTTCCAAGTCCCGACTATCACTTCGTTTGTGGTAAGCTACCTATTCTAAGAGAGCCCAAAGACTCGATCGGATTTTGTTTCTATTTCTTTTTTTTTTCCCCCTCCAGCCCACGAAGCCAAGGATTTCTTTTACCTTCTCTTCTCTCCGCACGGTGGTGAATCTTATCTGTAATTCTCTCTGCCTAGATAAGTAGCAGATTATCTACTAACTCCAACTAGGCATATACCATACTGTGCCTCTAAGATTAAAAATAGAATGGAAGGGAAGAAAAAAAAATAATAATAATAATAATAACAATGATAATAACAATAATCATAATTATTTCTACTTCCCAAGCACCAGGGAACAAGAACCGGCGTAACTTAATAGAAGCATATTAATTACCTACCTAGTAAGTAGGGGAAACCATATTTTTTTTTTTTGGTTGGTGGAGGGGGGAAAGGAGCATGCTATGCTATGTTATGCTATGCTAATGCTATGTTATGTGATGTCCCGAGATGACCAAAGGTTGATTTATCATGCTTAGATACCTACACATGAACGACTTAGAGACTTTATCATACCTACCTACCTAGGTATTAATAAGGAGGCTAGTTATTATTACCTACCTACCTAGGGAGAGAGGCATGTAGTGTATATACATATTTACCTGCTACTCATAGGAGGGTGGTAGGCTAGGCTAGGCTAGACTAGGGCAGTGTATGAATGAATGGACGTAATAAACCAATTATCTTCCATTTAATGATGAGGTGGCAAAGAAAGCAAGAAGGAAGAAAAAAAGAACTTTTTTTCATTTCATTTCTTTTCTTTCTGAGAAAGGGGGGGGGGAAGGTTGTTGGAATTAATTGGTGCTGAATATTCATCAAGAATACCTTCTCGCTTACCAGGTACAGGCAGTATGCCACTGGTATACTCAGTATGACTTCACGTCCGAAAATCAAAACTAAAGGAGGATGATCATGACAACAATTCCCGAGTGTTTCCCCGGTTTATTCCGTGTGAGTGATGACTGGATGAGAGTGAGGCTGGAGTGGGCTTTGCTTTTTCTTTTTTTGATTCCCAAGCCTCATCATCGACTTTCCCTACTTTTGAGTGGGTGTGTGAGTGAGGACATCCCTAGGAACCAACCTAATAACAGTGCCTGAGGTTAGGGGTTGGCTTCTTAGTCATCAGGAGGTAAGGTAATTTTAGCCTTCCTCCTCGACTCAGGTTCCTGATCCTCAGGTGATCAAGTGATCAAGTTGAAAACCCGGTAATGGAACTGTATGCGAGCCATTACTATCCCACTATTGTCCAATCATTGGATCCATAGTCTGTTCTGGCACTGAAACTAGGTGGGTAAATTTGTGTGTACTAGTAGAAATTGGTAATAAACTAATCCTCTTTTGGACTAGGTTTGGCAGGCACCACCACTGAAAGGTTAATTAAGTTACCTGAGAAACAGTTCCTGGTACCTACATATTATTAACTCCCTACTCTCTACTTAGGGAGGTAACGCAACTGTAAGGAAATAAAATTCCGCCTCACCTTGGTTGTCATCAGGTTCTGTTCCTTTTTTTCTTTTTCCCTCTGGCATTGATGAGTTTAGCCTCGATATGCGCCACATCATTCTGTTCTTTCGAAAGAAATGATCACCTGAAGCAAGTGGTATAGGGACTGAAACATGATGGGAGAAAGGCTGAGTGAGAGAAGTCAGCCTCATTAGGCAAAAAAAAAAAAAAAAAAAGTACTGTGGCGAAAGACGAAGATGAAGTGGCTTCTAGACTGTCTTGAAGATGTTGGACAAGGCGAGACTCCTGTGCGCCAGAGATGATCCTATATTGATCTCCGGGATCAAGATAATCATACTTGACGATGAATGGTTCTTTCCAGTTTGCCGCCTCGCCTTTCCACCGCCGTTTGGCCTGGACTGTAGAAGTACCTACCTTATTGTTGTAGGTTGCCCGTACATAGTACCGATCTTAGTAGTACTTTCCTTCTTTGCCCTGGCAGCGGGCGGCGGGGATTATGGTCATGACATTTATTTTACTTTGTTTTATATTCAAGGTTGTTATTTCAGAGGATATACTTACTCTGTTTCGCAGGGTCCGTCTGCTGGATACGGATGTTGCTTGATAACTAGGCTGGGGAAGGGGGTGACGTTGATTTGACTTTAGGATTTTTTTTTATTTATTAATATTATGGTGATTATTATTATTAGAATTATTATTATTAGCAGTCGTCATAGTTGTAGTAGGAGTAGTATGTACCTTACCAATGATTTATTCGGTCGACAACAGATAGGACAGTAGTTGTACGTCAACCTGTTGGCTGTCACCGTCAGGATGACTGATCGATCCCCCTTCCCCTTCCAGGGCTAATTTAATTTGTTGCTCCATTTTCTTTTTTTTGGGGGGGGGGTTTATTTTCTATTTTCTTTTTTATTTTTATTATATCTTATTTTATTTTATTAATTCTGATTTGATTGATTGAGTGTATTTTCCTGGTTCTATTCCTGTTTGGATAGTCATATACTTTTCCTGACTTAACTTCCCTCTCATACTTACCCTTAAGTCTTTGGCAACATACAAAAGCCTCTCCTCATCCTCCTCCCTCAACCAGCTTCTTCCTCATCTACTCACTCAACAACAACAGCATCATCATCACCTTCTTCTGATAAATCCCAAACCTCTTTTCTATTCTCCTGGATTCGATCTTCCCATCATCCGTCATCCATCTCTCCTCTTGTCTCTGAGCCTCATTCTCCGCCTCCAGATCTGCCCTAACTTGTCACCCTTGCTCCGCCACGAACCTGTCAACCCTTCCTATACTTATCTTTATACATATATATCTCTCCCTCTTCTCCTCTATTCAATTTCCTCCTCCAAGCTACCCGTGACAAAAAAAAATTCAACATGCCTCACAAAGCCAACGAGTCCAATGCCACCCTGTCCAGCAGCGGCAGTAGCGGTGACCAAGTGGTTATCTCCAATATGCGAGGTATGTTTTTTTGACGACTCTAGTCTAGATCTTGAGACTTTCTAGGGTAAGTCGCTAATAGACAACCAACCTGCATTTGTAGGGTCCAATCCTGTCCCACGCAAAACACAACCTCCAGTCATCATTCACAACAAGGGTGGGCAAATCTACGATGAGACGAGACCATCTGATTGGGACAAGCAGCGTTGGAAGTAGACGTCTAGCATCCCTGTTTTCTGTCTGTCTCTCTTTTTTTTTTTTTTTTTCAACTTCACATATTTTCCTTTAATCCTATTCTTCATCCTTTTTTTTTCTCAACGCGATTGATGTTACGGCACGATCTTTGATTTATCTCCATGTCAAGCGCTGCTGGCAGCTGCTGGAGATTCTGTCGCCCTATCCGCGCGGCTTCATTCAAAAGTGAGGCGACGATCGACACCAGCATTACCCCTTCGTCTTACAGAGCTACTTGAGTCTAACCTCAATCCTTGCGACTATTCCTCTTGGACACTCTCTAGCACTCTGGGTCTTCTGTGGTCACCGCAACACTGACGCTGATTCCTTCCTCCCCCCCTGATGCAGCCAGTGGTCTGCCGTCTCGTCTAACTATAATTATTATCATTATTCTTACTGCCCCGGACTTGGGTCTCCAGCTCCTATCATCACAACACTCACAACCCCTGTACATTTATTATCATTTGACCACGGAAACGGATTGCATTGCATTGTATTGTATCGAGGAACGGAGTTTTCTTTTTCTTTCTCTTTTTCTTTCTTTTTTTTTTATTTATTTATTTACTTTTTTTTTGTCTTTTCTGTATCTCCTTTTATTTTATTTTTTTTTTTTTTTGGTGACCCTTTCCCCAAAGCACACGTGTAACATTCCTTTTCCTCAGCTTCTCAACCAGCAAGCAGTGAACTCTCACCTGTCTTGTTCTATCGTTTCCAGCAAGACAAAAAGTCCGAGTTTGCTCGATTGACTATGGAGATAGTTCGAGCCCATCCTTGCTTATCACCCCGTCAATCTTCAGCACCCCAGCTATTTTCCCCATCCCTTCCCCGTCCTTTCCCCCAACCTTGTATATTATACTTTTCATACCTTAGATTTGCTTTTTCTGTCATTCCGCATAGCGTGGGTTGTTTCGCTTCTGGTTTGGTCCTCTCGTTGTCATGTCATTTCTTCATTCGCCGACTCCGAATACCTCTAAACTCGGGCGAGAGAGAAAGGGAGAGCTCTATCGGCACAGCTTTGCCGCTGGGTGATCAATCACTCCACTTTCATCATACCTCTTTTCTTTCCCAACTCTTTTTTATTTATTTTCTTTCTTTCTTTCTTTTTTTTTCTTTTACCTTTTTTTTTTTTTTTTTTCCTAATTTGTGATCCCGTCTGTCTTTCCGCACCTCCATTACGTTTGCTGCCAGAAGTTGTTGCCTTCTTTCCTTCTCTCTCGCCCCTTCTTCTCTATCTCTCTCTAGGCCGCTCTGCCTAGCTCCAGAATCCCTTCGCCCCATTCTGGATCATATGACATAACACGACATCACCTAATTAACTCTACCATGACACTAACTACGAGAAGACTCTTGATTGCCGTTATTAACATTGTTTGGTTTGGTTTGGTTTTTTTTTTTTTGTTCTCATGTTACCAATAGTCTCCAGTCGGTCCCAGTCCACAAACAATGTACAGTAGTACAGTTCCGCACATATCTCACGAAACTTTGAGCTTTTCGGATTTGCCAAATTTAGTCATTTCCAGTCTGAGTTGATTTCCGATAGCAAAGAATGAATATGGTTATTGTTATTGTTATCATTATTGATTTTCTCTTTTCTCAACTAAGTTCGGTTTTGTCCCAAAACTCCAAGTCTTACCCCAGACTAGTTACTTTTATGGAGGGTCAATTTATTAGCTCTTTTTCTTTGGTTAAGAATAGGTTAGTGCTAGCTCGTCTCATACCTGCCTTCCTTCCTACCTAGGTACTCTATACAGGGGAATGGATTATTCTACCTAATATTTCGATTCCCTTTTTCGGTTCCGGGTTCCTATCCCTTCCCGGGCACTACGTACCTTCTCCTTCCTTTTTCTTCCACCCCGAGGGATCTATCTCACTCTCATCGGTTCACAGGTTGATCCGTCTATCCTCATCATTCTAGTAGGGGATAATTATTCAAAACTATTATCAACTAGTTATTACTAATCCCATAGTTACCCCTTGTATTAACTAACTAATAGCTTCATATAGGACTAGTAGTTAACAATTATTGTAAATATGTACCTAATTATTCATCAAATCCGAAGTGAACCACGGATACTGTCCCAAAATATAACTTTCTTCTTAACCTACCCTAGGTAATATATCTATATACAGACATACCTCATGATCGAGATAGAAGAGATTAAAACAACTTCAAAGAGTTCAACTAAATAAATATATATAATTTTGAAAGGAATATAATCTGGATGCGAGAGTGAAAGGGTACCATGGTCCACCACCTCCATATCCTCCTCCTCCTATCGACTTAGTATTCAACTAACCAGCTCACCTCACCACACTTCACTTACCCACTTACCCACTTATTCAATGATGTGTTGGTATTAATTACTAATGTGCAATAATAATAATAATTTAATAATAATAACAACAACAACAACAACAATAAAAATAAAAATAAAAACAAAAACAATAATTGGCAAATTATGCAAACTAGCTAGCTCATAGTTAGTTCAGTCGGACAGATAGCCCCCCCCGGCTAGACCTGGAGGACAACTTTACTTACTTTGGGCGGGTGGGTTACTAGTACATCGCGTCGTAGGTAGTGTGTGAGTTGGCATACAGACATACATACATACATACATACATACACACACACACACACACACACACACACACACACACACACACACACACACACATACATACATAGGTCCGATACTGCCTGCCTTCCTCCTCCCTCCCTACCTCCCTACCTATCTATCCATTTATCCTACACCGTACATACATATGCCGAGTCAGTCTGTCAACAGTTAAACTAGCACGTTCTTCTTCCGCTGCATTTTGCATTGAACTGACTATCTATTTGACTTCTCGTGAGTAATAATAATTACTTCACCGGATGGCTGACTGAATTGCCTTACTAACGAAGTAATTAGTCTCTGTGAAGTCCTTGCCTGATCAATCCACTATTGACTAAGGCGAGGCATTTCCTCTATAAGGTTTGGATTTTACTGCAAAGGCAAGTATCTGCTCTACACTACCTATGCCGAATTCTCAGACACTTACAGAATATTTGGACAAAATATTGGAGTTCATGACTTCATGAAATTCTATGAGCACAAGGTGTTGTGATAAATAGGATTAGGGAAAATGAAGACAAAACAGTGGGGTATTGAAAAGAATTACATCGTCTTTTCAATGGATCAATTTTATCCATTGGTCCAAATAAATAAGGTAAGGCTCTTTCTACTCTCCAAATCCTTTAATAGCAAAACCAGGTTCCGGGCTCTCCTCTCTCCTGCCTCTTGAGGGTATTTTTTTTTTCCTTCCTTGAAATATTCAAATTTCAAGAAGGGGATTTTATTTCTTCATTTTTTTTTTCATGGTCATCTTTTTTTGGATGTTTTTGTCGTTTTGAGTAGCAGATTCACCAACAACCAATTGAAGCATACCTGAGAGCTGGCAGGCTCACTTGGATGATAAATTGCCAAGGGTATATGACAAAGTGAAACCACATTAAATAGAATATTTGCATGGGAGGGGGGGTGGAGTGGATTCAAAAGAGAAACAAAGAAAAAGAAAAGAGATTAGAAGATGAACCTGGATTCACCTACACACTCAGAACAACTGCATATATCTGAATGGAATGGGAAATAAAATAGCGGGTAAAGGGAAGCAATAAAATGCAATTGAACTCGAGAGGCTCGCGCTTGCAATGCTAGATATAAGAATCAAAGACAAGCTAAATGCAACTTGGTACACCCAAGGTATGGTATGTGAACAGCACAAAGAGAGGGGTATGCAATTTTTCGCAGAAGAGAGAAACAAAATAAAAAAGGTAGAGAAAAAGAAAAAAAAGTGGAGAGCCAGCCGTTTCAAAGAATAGGAAGCTGGAGAACCACCGGAGGATTCAGTGATAGATAATAAACCAGATTAGATAAATACGGCACGCGATACAAAGCAAGTATCATATTTTAGTATCAAGCTATGTGTTCAAGTGTGATTGATGAAGAAACGCCCCGGATGGGTTATCGAGCTTAAAAGCCAGTACCAAAACTCATTTGTGGTTGAAGGTACTGTTGCTGCGGGGCATAAGCGGATTCTTGTTGGTAGACATGTGGATTCATGTACTGCGCACTAGGTGAAGGAGTTGGCGATGGTGAACAAACACTAGCCCCTGGTATTGGCTTGACATAACTGGAGTTACCCCCATTGGCGAAGCCTTCATTCTCGGGAGTGATGGGCGGTGTGATATATCCATGTGGCATGTTTGAGGGGTGAGGGGCTTTCTGCGGGGTGGCAAGCCCAATCTCTCCCTCATATGGCTTGGATTCTTCAGCAACAACATCAGAAGGTGGGGTGGGCGGGTTGTAGCTGGATATGGAGGCTTGACGAGCAAGGAATTGCTCAAGCACCTTAGAAACCCGAGAATGTTGAGCAGAGGAATACTTCCTGGATAGAACCTGAGAAGGCTGGTGAAGCTGCTGGGATAGTCCAACAAGCGTCATCGAATCGTACTGCGATGCCCATTCTGTGTGACGAGGCTGAGGTCGATTCAAAATACACCGAGCCAAGGCCAAAGAGGCCCTCGCAAGATCGGCTGATGACTTGGACACAAACTCTCTGTGGAAGAGCGAAATTTCCGAGATGTACAGGGCTAGATGCTCCACTTCAGGATCGTAGTCGGCGTCCATGACCGCCATCTGAAGGAAGCTATCTATGGTTGGATGTCCGATTGCCCACCCAAGGGTTTGCAAGACATGCCATTCCATCTGGATAAACATGTCATCATCATACAAGGAGCAACACATTGACTTTAGCTCCTTGATGGTAGGCACACGATCCTTTTTATCACCGTACTTGGCTGCGATAAGGAGGGCTGCACATCCAACTAACTGGTAATGTCTTTTATAGACCACACGTTTTGAACAATATCTATCAAGGAGGTTGACTGTTAAGAACAAGGTTGACGGTAGTAGCTGGAACGCGGTATGTGCTTCAATCAGGAAGTCAAGCAAGTAAGGCCGCATAAACCATTGGATTTCTGTTTGAATATCGATAGATTCGACGTCAGGAAGTGTGGAGGCCTGTATGACACGAGTATTAGCTTGGTCAGTTTGAGATAAGCTGCAAGGGATCACGGGTTACCAACATCCATATCCAGCATATGACACAATATGTCATCGCGAAATTCATCACTAGCAACCTTTGATAATTCCTCGGCAATAGCGTATTGGCGTTCCCGAGCCACTAGCCTTGCATGTTCTTTAGGGTCCAAGCGGGGGGCAGGGAAGTCATCGTAGGATTCCACAAAGAAGGTATCGCATGGTTGGTAGCTGGAGGTAGGGCGTTTGTGGTAAGCCATGGTGCCGGACTGGTAATAATATCAAACTGAAAAATAAAATAATTAAATGAATGGACCTGAAAGAACTGTGTCAATCAGGAAACGACGGGATTAAGAGAGTGACAGTCGTCAAATTAGATGGTTAAAATAATGAGTGGAATTAGTTGGAAATATTAAGGAATGGCCAGTAAGGAGATAATAATCTGAATACTGGGAAGGCGACTAGAAGAACGCAATTGAAGTCTTCGGTGGTTAGAGCTAGATTCGAAGAAAGACTGTTAGCAAAAGAATGGATATTGAAAACAAAATTAAAGTCTTTTTCAAAAAAAAAAAAAAAGAAAGAAAAAAGAAAAAGAAAAAAAAGAGGGACAAAAGGATTCCAAATGAAAGAAGGTTTAAAGAGCGTTTGGGAGATGAAGAAAATGAATGGACAATTTTAGGACAGAAGGGGACTCTTTGGCATTAAGAGTACTAACCCAGCGAAAAGGCCTTCGGGCAGAGGGCACGATGCAACCCTTACCGTGACGGCGTGTCTGGCATCTAGACTGGGGCACGACGCAGGAATGATCCGAGCTTGATTGTGCAGGATACCAGTCGAAAGGCAAAGAACGACTAAACGTCTTCGCCCTAGGAACCGGTGTTTGAACTGCGAGCCTATGTGGACTCCGGAATGTGGAACAGGAGTACAGGCACGAACCCTATGAAGGGGTAGGGATTTGTCAGGGGGGAACTAAAACATAACTATCACCACAACGTACACTTTTTTTTTTTTTAAAGCAGCTCCTTCTGTCGAACGTCCTTGCAAGAATGATGTGGGATAGAGGCCACTATATGGTTGTTGAAATCCACATTAAAGGAATGAGATTAAATCGATGTCAATATACGAGAGATCGAAAAAAACTGTTCCTAAATCCAAGCAAAAAAGGTCAGCCAGCTGAAATCACTAAGAATTCCTCTTTAAATTATGGCATTTCTCCTTCAATAAACCAGCAATATTTAAGATTACTGGTTTATCCCGGTATGTGATGCCGTGGATTGCAAGCATGCACATAGCCTATACATTCCCCTGGAGATAACCCCTTCATCCAAGGAGTACAACAGAAAAAGGGTCTCTTTTCCAAGGTTTACAATGGATTGTCCATGAAATCAAGTTTGCACAGAGAGGTTGCAATCAATACCCTCATTTTCTGTACACACTTCCCCTTCCATGCTGACGAGCCATTGTTCCTTCATGCTAGCCAATCTACCCCCATTTCCTCATGACCGACAATTGTACAAGTACATTGAACGATCTAGGGTAAATGCTCTTCTGAAATGACGAAACGTTCTGGCAATCGTATTGCAATGATATTCGCATCTCCGCGAGTTCCGATCTGCTCGCCTTGCTTCACATTCAACCCAACAGAAGTGTCGTACGTTTTGCTCCGACAATTATTTGTGTTCATTTCGGACATCCAATGATAGGAGAGGTATCACACTTGTGTTTGCGTTCCCGAATTGAAGGACAGGTCGAGATAATTTTTTGGGGCGGGGTTTAGAGAAAGGAAAATTTTTATCTTCTTACCTCCCAGCAGATCACAGCCAAAATAAAATCATATACACGAAAAAACGTTCTCCAAGAGGGAAGAGGAAAAAAAAAAGATAAAACCAAAAAGGCCCTGCTTGTTGCTCTTCTAACCGGCAGAAGCTGAATCAGGGGAATCTAATGTCGATACCGCAGGTTGGACACCGGCAGTTAGATAAGGGGGAAGCTCGCCGTTTGAGTTAACAAACGTCGAAAATGGAAAAAAACGTCGAAGCAGAAGCTGACGGACACGGCTCGACTGGAGAGCTGGTGCAACGGGGTTAAGATGGGTTGACCGATTATATCTCGGTCAACTGTATCTCTACCTGTAGACCAGTCTCAGATCTCTCCGAAATAATTGACGGGAGACAAGGAAAGGGAGAGGAGAGGGAGGAGGAAAGGGAGGGAGAGGAGAAGATGGTAGAAGAAGAAGAAGAGGAGGAGAGAAAATGAGGAGGAGCTGCTCTCTCTCCAGACGGGTGTAGTAAAGAGAAAGAAAAAGAAGAGAATAAGAGAGGTCAAGAGCCGGAGATACAAGTCTCGCTGAAGGTTAGACTCGTTACCCACGCTGTATGGTACTTTAGGTAAAGTCTGACGGTCACCTGTAATTGGCGGGTATGGTATCGTGTACCGAGGGCCAGGTTGGTGTATGGTTCCGTCCTGTTTCATCTCGTCTCAGCATTATCTCACAACTCTGATCAGTGTTGGCTACTAGCAATTCTCATCTCTCCTACATAAATAAACACCAGTCGTATGCTATGCGAAGAAGCGCGTTTCGCAGATCATGAAGCTATTGATCTTGAAACATCTGAGCTAAGTATAAACGTTTGCTCAATCCCATGTGGAATTCCAACTACGACTTGTCCACAGCAAAGCTTTTTGCTCGGGTTCTGTATTACTGGGTTTTACGCTGAAAGTTGGTTTAATTAGGAAGAGTTCTTTTAATAATAGTCTCCATAGGCATCTGTAGGCACTAGGCAGTAATAATAAGCACACCCTTTTCTAGAACCTCGCATGGAGATCAGAGGAGTGAATCGACTCGACGCGGCCTGAGCCCGAACGAGTCGACGCTGGCCCTTACTGGAAAGGTGAAAGTTAATACCCGTTCGCTCATACATACAGTCGTAGTAATACATACAGTAGTATCGAAATACGAACTTGTATTCCGCTTGGCTCCTCCCATACCAGGCTCTGTCTGTGAGGGGTTCAACGAAGTTTCAAGATACCTACTTAGGTACGAACAATTATCATAAAAATAGGTAATGGATTTTGTAATCAAAAATTCTCTGGTTATCTTCGGTACGGGGGAGGAGTCTTGACTTCTATCCAGGAGTAGATAGCATCCCTTTTTGGCGTTGTAATTCCAGCTGGGGGTTGACCTCCCTGTCACTACCTACCTACTCAGTACTAGGAAACGACTGGTTCTTGTTCGCTCCCAGGAAGACACGCCAGTATCTCCGATAGCCTCTAAACTTTCGAGCCTGTCTGGCATCCAGCAGCCGCTTGTCTCTGGTGGGTGTCTAGGTGGGGTGATCTCCGTCATCACCAGCCAGTCCTTACCAGCCATTTCCTCCCTGATTCAAGCCAGGAACACCTCTGGTTCCTTGGCTCATTATTATTTATTGAAATCTTTCATTTCATTTCATTTCATCTATTTATTTTTTTTTTTGGCCCTTCTCCCCTAACGTCGTATTGATATTACTCCCATTCTTTTTTTTTACCTTTTATTTTTATGGATCCTTTGTCCCTACCATAAGCCGCGTTCTTTTTAAACTAAACTACTGTAGGCAGGTCAACACTTGGATTGATCGCTCTATTTAATCTATGTATTGGTATAATTTATTCACATAATTATTATTTCCTCGAGCATTAATTCATCCGGAGGGAATCCGTTTATTTTATACAGATCTGATAGGGTTTGGTCCTATACCTGCTTTAGTGTTGTTGACTCTTCACCCAGAGGAAAACCTCATGTTACTCCATCAGCCCTTGGTCGGGCAACCCTTGGCTGAGTTTATCCTCAGCAATCGGCATATCATAAAATTGAAATGTTATTCGGCGACCACAGAAGTAGTTTAGTTTATCCACATTGCGGAGTAGTCAACTTATTTTTCAGCTGCTGACTGCCCATAAATTTATCGAATGGTTCGCATATTACTGAGAGGTAGTGTCTGTGTATGTATGCTACGAAATTTCCGTACACAATACGACTATAAAATACCAAAGGCGAGTCAATTGGTCCTGGCTCCTCTCAAGGCTCCCACTTAGTACCAGCCATTATTCTTACTTACATTCATACATGCATCGTACATACAAAGCGGCGGTCGCGTTCTGTGTTGCATTCATCATCAGCTACAAACTAGCCAAACACCAACCTGATAAACTTAGCCTCCAGAAACAGGTACTACCTCATGTATGACTTTCATGTTGTTCCTTTACCAGTTGTTATCGGGTTATCTCATGGTATGTCAATCCCCTCCAGACTTGCATTCTGTTCCTTATGTGATCTATAATGTCAGTAGATTCTATTGACCTCTTTGTCTTGAGCCTTGTTAAGGGGAAAAAGAGAGAAAAAAAAAGAAAAGGATGAACTAACGGGTTTCAATTAATTAACTACTAGGAGCTAGCCGCCAATTCAACCCACAATACGAAGCACCTCACTGAGTATAACTAGGTAGTAATAAGAAGGGGCCGATACCTTACTCATTTCCGAGACGAATACCCCATATATGTAGTGTCAACTTTATCATATTTAACGTAAACGAGACATAGTTCGATGGAAATGGTCTACTAAAGTTCATGTATAAACTTATCTGCCAAGCTGAGCCTAAGAAAACTTGTGGATGAAGGGCCGTTGAAAGTTGGTATCGATGAACAGCTCAATCTCTCCGAATGCTCAAAAGCCAATAAAACGGGGCGAAAATTAACGCCTGGGATTGTCATTTATCAGATCGAGGTTCATGCTGTCTAGTTTGCGGGGCTCAGGGCTCTCATCTTGACCAACTGATGAAACAAGGGAATATGATCAGGAGGAACCCCAGCATGAAGACCACGAACGGTGATCATGAGCAACTGGGGAGCATGACGAATAATGACGAGGATTCTTGGGAAAATCATAGACTATTAACATGCCCACGTATTCTCAATAGGTAGTTAAGTACTATTACCGTGGTTGACTTCATTTCATTGGATAGGGGAAAAGGTTGCTAATCCGGTTAGGTAGATTCAGCTATAGCAATTGTAATTAACTACCGAGTAACTAAGGAAGTAATTGTTAGTTTTGATTAGGTCTTACTCTTCTCCATACTGAACCAGACATTCATTTCCTGCCATATCTCCCCTGTGGTAAGTGTATTCACCTTGAGCCATGCTTCTGTTTTCCCTTTCAAAATTAGATGTGGCTGATGTGGCTGGCAGCGTTACTTGTCATCTGGTTTCTCCACTGATTTCAAGAGAAAGCATAAATGATCTATTCCTTGAATGATGTCCTCTATTATTGCCGCTGAGAAAGTGATTATTTCACCCCTGCACTAAAGCTGTAAATACGTGGTTGTTGTTTTTAAGTGAAGATCTTCGCAACTCCATATCAGGTTTCTCTGTTATTTATCGGATAGTTGATGAGAATGTAGCCACAATTAATGGGAGCGACCCAATTTGTGTTATGGACGCCAAAAATTATTTGGATTTAAATAAGAACACACGCGCTTCGATATAACAAATCATTTCAGGCGTCCCCTCAATAGCGGGCGAGTATCCCAGTCACTATTACTCAACTAGTAATATTTCTTGATCTATCTTGAAATGCGTGGCGAAGGGGCTTACTACCCACGAATTCAATGACTACTGATTCAGTTAGGGATCATCAGTTTCACAGCTTCACCATCCATGCTTTGTACAGAAGGGGGAAGGGATGAAAGGGGCAAAGCACTAGGCAATATTAGGTAGCAAGGGTGCACCCAAGCCTCCTAGCCGATCATGGATTAGAGACCTATAATTGTGGAGTGCAGAATGAGATTGATAGAAAAGCATAAATTATTCTGAGGTTAAGAGTTCCCCTTTTTCAAGGAAAGGACTATCTAGTTAGACTTGGGCTTTAAGTATTTAATGGGTTGTAAGTTAGGTGGTCAATCTACATACTTTGGCACATTGTGAATATGTACTATCTACCTTCATACTAACTTTTGAAAAAATGTAATAAATAATATAAACCACGTCTTTTTCACACTAGAGCTCCAAAGTCTAATGAATGCGCAGTGTGCCTTGAAGTTGATAAAGGAGATGTGACTATGTACTAGATATTTTCTCCTTACTGCGTTCCTGCAGAGACGGAGCTAATTCATTCCTAAGAACTACCAAATTTTCTGATGGTTAGTTTGCAGCTACCCTTACACATTACTGAGTATATGCTTTGTGAGTATTAAATAATAAAAAGAAGTGGATAATGGCATATTTCACCTGCTTGTAGGCATGATTTCGTGTAATTGCTTGTAAACTCCTGCAAGGGCATATTATTATGAGAAAGCATTAAACTGCACAGAGGTGGTCAGTCCAATAGGAACACTAAAATTAAGTTGCACACCAAGACAGATATGTAGGTATGATTAACTGCCTCCTGCTTGGGACACAATGGAGTCAAAATTTTTTTTTCCAACTTTTCGGGACTGTAAAATCCACCTGAAATGGTTATTTTTGAAGTAATTAGTTACCCATACTGGTTTTCTTACCATGTTTTCTTGTTCTGCTCAAGTATCTCTACACTTAAGGCTACACCGCATTCGGGCGACCGAAATTGCAAAATGTCCACTGCGGATCCAGGAAAGAAGAAAAAGGAAAAGTGGAATTAGTTTGAAGGGGGCGAGGCGCAGAGGATTCTACTTGCCTCTCTTCAGTGCTACTGCATCTTAAGTCTCAGCCGGTCACCCTCAAGCGCCTTAGCAGCAGGAAACTCTGTTTTCCGCGTCTCTGGTTCCGATTTGCACAAACACTGCTGGTTGAGCTTAAAAAGAGAAAGTAGTGTGAAGGAATTACTTTTCACCTTGTAATTTTCCCCCTCTCGCCCCGCAGCGCCAAAACTCGGTCCGCCTGCAGAAACCCGGTTCAAAAACCATCTAGCTCCGAGACTTCAAAATTTGTACATCGTAACACATCCAAGGAGAGCAACGCGGAAGCAACGGGATGATAATTATACCCGATCTTAAGAATGGTACAAGCGACTCAAAAACGCTGTCAAGTGGGCCATTTGGCTAGCGGGGAGAATGGTACAGAAACAGGAAATATTCTGGAACATTCAAAGAAGTTTGCTGGTATTAGTAAATCCTTCCAATGAACTAAGGTACACGGTAGGTTACAAGGTAGTCATTTGTTCTTAAACCACTGAAGATGTATCTCAATAAGTTGTCCCTAGGTGTTTTGACTGATATACTAAAAAGAAGAAACAAGAAACAAAAAATGTATTTTCGTATGATGCATCCATAAATCGAATATTTTACTATCAGCTTTTGCTCATCTTTTCTGGGCCATCTACTAACTAACTACTTAGCAATCAATACATATGTAATCATAAAAATAGTAATAGTAATTAAATAACGTGGTTCTTTCTCCGACGTAATCCTTACTGGTTGCTCCATAACTGGTACCCCATTACTATGCGTTTCTGTCTTGATAGATCCACTCAATTCTTAAAGCCGGAAGAGATTTCAAGGTGGTCGACGATTTCTCTCATACCACCACTCTACGAAGAAGATGCCAATGTCACTCCCTTCCCAATGAGTTGACTTTACTTCTTCCCAAGCCCAATTCTTGGTTATCTATATAGCTTTTACAATGATGTTAAATTATATGCATAACGTACATCCGTAATTGTTTGTCGCCAGCTCAGTATTCGTCCTACCATTTCTACGGGAGAGATTTTTCAGTTTCCCAATAAATACCCGGTATTTGAGGTATTTAACTTCTCTTTGATTTATCCACATTCACGTCTTTACTAGCAATTTAATATATTGATTCTAAGAGACTAGGGATTATATGTCATACTGAGTACGCTGTTCCTTTTATGTTAGGTATTTGAAAGGCCCAAAAAAAATTTCAAGTTTGACCTTCTTCAGGTAATATAATAGAAGAGTAATCAAGTATCTTTAAATTACTCAATTAGGAAATTTCCGAAGTTGCTTTTGAGATTCGGTATGAAAATAATCACCTTTATTTACATAATAGCTGCGTGGGTACAACCGCAAATAGTGTAACTCTTAAGGCCGTCTAGTCCTTTCCATACACACTGACATAGTACTTAAATACATACAATACTCCAAGTACTTGGCTTACCTTATATAGACTAGTTCACATAATAGCGGGCCGAGAGTAGTGTAAATTAATAACTCCACATCCAACCCCATAAGGTCCAAAGCTAATTCTCCAGCCAAGAAAAAAAAAGCTGACCTGACATTCATTTCTTAGGGCGACGAAATGTTATTTTTATGTATGTATTATCAATTTTTAACGGATATATTCAACACTTTTATTCTATAGCTTACCATTTAAGAAGTTGCGGCATGATTGAGAAAATTCGACGTACTAATTGCCCAGGGCTGGGGCGAGCGCTATAAAAACTATGGCGTCATTGATTGACTCGCGTCCCACGTTTCGGAGGCTCGGTTTGTCTGCCCCATTCTGGATTTTGGAGTTACGATCATCCTCATCAAAGAGAAAAGAAAGTTTTCCCAAATTTCTGTTAATAGAACTGTGAGAAATATCCAAAGTCTTTGAATCTAGTTTTTTTTATGAAAAAAAAAAAAAAAAAAAGAAAAATATAAATATATAAAATTAAGTCAAGACCTGGCTGGGAAATACGCTTGTTCCTAAGAGATCATCGAGAAATATTTTCATCCTACACGCGCTTAACCCTCTCAATCGAGCTGGGCATTTCTCAACATTTAAGAAGCAAAAAGCAAGCCACACCCCCTGAGCCCTAAGGTAATTATTCAAAATAAGCAAACATTGCGCGACCTTGTTCTTTCAAGGACTCTGGCTAGTTAAGGGGGTCAAGACAAAAATAGGGATGAGACTTTGATCCATCATGCTTGGCACCACCATCTAAAACCCCTTTACGCGCGTTGATTCGAGGATCGCGTTAAAGTCAATCGCGCTTATTGCCCATCTGGCGTGTTCTTTCCCTGACGTTCTCCAGATAATCCCGGTTTTAGAAATTAACCAGCCCTGATAATCTCGCCTTACAAGTTCACAAGTCCCAATTTACCACTAGTCCTTAAGAGAATTTGTTAAAAAGACTTGACTACCATGGTTCTTCGAACAAGGATGTTTTCTCTGCGTGTGAGTGCATTTTAACCTCTGACCCTTGGTATTCTCTTTTAAGGACAAGGAAAGCTACACAGCACGCCGTGCGTATTGGTAACTTCGGTTGGAGCAACCGGACCAGTGCATCAGCCACCTCCTGAACCGAAGAATTATTATCTCTTCCATGACATCTCATTTCAACCGCCCAACTGTGCTTAGGATATTGCGGCACGGCTAAGCTCTTGTGGTAACTTGGTCACATGTGTCGTACTTTTTCCTTTTCGACCGACCAAAATACCGGACTCCTGGTCAAACTTATCTATGTTTCTTTTTTATTTATTATTATTATTATTATTATTATTTTTCATTAATTATATTTTTTTTAATGCCTTGGATCGGTAGGTTTTTGGTTATGCATCTTCGCAGTTAACTAGCACCCCCATTGATGAACAATTTGCCTCCTCCATATGGACCGGGGTCTTCGTACACCCCGCGATTACTCCGTTTATAACATAGTATATTTGGGTGGATACAACGAGATTATCGTCACTATTTCCCATTGTGGATATGTGTACGCCTAATCTCTTAATAAAACAAGCCCATTAATCTTGAAATTGTCGAGGGCGCCAACAGGGAAATCAACGACTAGTTCTGAGACTCCTGCAACGGTCAAATGAATAATGAAACAACTGGAACCAACTATATATAGAGCATGCCCTCCGTAATTCAGCAGAAGCCTGCTAGGTCCTATACCCTGCGCTAATGCCGAGACGCTCATGCTCAGCCTTCCTATGTCACAGAGAGACCAATGAGACGCGCAACAACCCCGCTAGAAAGGAAACTGAATCCCAGCACCTCCTAAACACTGATGGGCTAGTAGGTATTAGTACCACTTACCAGATATCTCCCATAGCTGAATTGTCTTTCATGTCTCATTCTTGTGGCCTCAGATAAGGTTTTTTGTCACTACCAAAAATTCTACCACGCTGAAATTTCGGGAGGGGGAAATATTCGCAAGAAAGGCAAAAAAAAAAACTGAATACAAAATAATAGAGGGATGGGATCCTAGTATCTTCGAAGAGGGAAGTTTAAAATTAAGATTATTTGTTCGTAAAATAAGAGATTTACTCTTTTTCTTTTTTTTTTCTTGATTCGATGAAAGATAATCAAGAGGGGCAGTAGCAATGAGGAGGTGCTTTAGGTATGCTGTCGTGCTTCCTGTGCGGCTTGATTCTAATTGTCTCTTGTCCGAGGACTCACCCCGCACCAACGATGATCAAATCATCATGTATTATTGTATGATAGTCAAGACTTCGTCTCAGCTCAGCCATTCATCGGCAAAATCCTACAAAAAGATTCTTCGCCACTCCGATGCCATGGCCCGTGAACATGGTGAGAAAGTAATACACTACACCCCACCCCACCAATAGAGGAGACGAACTGTATCTCCTACCTAGCGACACATGGGGGGTTTTATCTTCCTATTCAGCCTCCATCATCCCTGCACATAAGCTCGACTTGCCTTTCAAAATGGCCCCCTTCTAGATGGATTGTAACCCTTGTAGCATCGACATAGCTATGTCCTATCAGATCATTCAAACTAGCGAAATGGCCTCCCAAGTTTGCAATAGTATCCCGAGATCAAGGAATTTCGATCAGGGGGGTTGACTGACGTGGCAACTCTCTGATCTATGACTAGACCTATCGATGACTGGGGTATGCAGGTGTCTGTTAGTGTTCAGACAGGCTCTTCGCATCGAGACTCGCGTCGGAAAGCAAGGTAGGGGAAGGTAACCAAATTTTAGACACACTCAATTTCTCGTTTAACCGTATCATAACCATTCATGGACCCGTTTCCCCAATTCCAAACTGCCTTCCTACCAAAAGATACTACAAGGGGCTTGAGACTCAAGACAAGTTCATTCTGTGGTCGAATTGAAAGGGTTATGCACCCCTTCACCCGCCCCCCTCTTTTGTCGTACATTCACCCGCCCCTTCTGTCCTTTAATCCCTATCCTCCAAGTGCTTTGACACACCCCACATGTGTAATGTATCCAGTTCTTCTATTAATGATTGACAATTTATCCTTTGTTTGCTGTCAAGCGCGAAGCTTAATATATTATTTCTATGAATTGGGCCTTTGGATAACCTGTTTTTGTTCATCTCTAGTTCTCATTTATCTTGTTCTACGAGCGCCTAATGGTAGATCTAGCCTGTATTTCTCTATGCATGCAAAAAGCTCCTGGTCCACTCCCCTAAAACAAAAAGTGTATGTGTGAGAGGGAGAGAGAGTAAGCAACGTAAAGGGTGGGCCGCCTTGAACTGCCCACATGTTGCTGAATAACGCAAAATCTTAATAGAGTAGTGAGATACCCAGCAGTAGAAAGACAAGATAATCAATATCTCGTTGCTATTGCGTTCTATGGCCATTTCTATTCCTTCTAGTACGTGACATACCTATCCCCTTTTTGTATAAAAAGAACTTTAAGTAATACTATTGTTGTAAATGAGGATGCAGGTACATACCCCTGTTCACTTTGGTTTCTGATCCAAATTTTATAGATGTTGTTTGTCATATTGTAGGCGCAACAGCCAGATATTGACCGTAGAATATAGCCCAAGGTTGAAGCTTTGATATCATTCATACCATTGACTTTGTTTTACCTTTTTTCTTTGCCATGCAAGTGATTCCAGATTCTGGACACGTGACTGAGAGCTTGTGGTGGAGCCTCCGCGCGCGCTAAAATTTGTATCAAAAAAAAAAAAAAAGTTCATCAGACATCAAGGTCAACGGTTAGCCAATACCAGACCCCTCTTCCCCCAATATTAGTATTTTCAGGTTGTTTACCGGAATGTCCATATAGCGATCGGCTCGATAAATTGAGCCAGAGTGGGTATTATCTTTCTTATTATACCCCCGCAGTTTTTCCTCTCACTACCCTCTTACGCACACCTTTTACCAACAGGCGTTGGCATCAAACCTACGAGCCCAGAAGCAAATATCCTCCGGCAATGGATATCCATCGCTGTCGATTTGTACCATACAACCCTCAAGCGATCAATGCGCTCGCATTCTCGCATCCTCCGTCCCTAGGGCTCGGTGGAAAGGGCGTTCCTACCCTCCGACTCGCGGTTGGTCGCGCTAATGGCGATATCGAAATATGGAACCCGTTGCGCGGCGCATGGTTTCAGGAGACAGTTCTTCGGGGAGGAAAAGATAGAAGCATTGAAGGACTCGTGTGGACACTTGACCCGCCTGAACCTGGTACCGAGGGCCAAAGGTCTCCCGGACGATTGCGTTTATTCAGTATTGGATACTCAACGGCAGTGACCGAGTGGGACCTTGAGAAAGGTTGTCCTATGCGTCATTCTAGTGGAAATTATAGTGAGGTGTGGTGCTTAGCTGCCCAACCAAGGTGGCAGGCTCCCCGGGGCAAGGATAGCAAATTGCTCCCTCCCACGGATGGAGAGTTTACTGGACAACACCTTGCAGCGGGATGTGCCGACGGATCGATCGTAATTCTATCGACAGCGGAAAATGATCTCAAGTTTTTGCGTATCATGCGACCATCTACAAAGAAGCCTCGGGTGTTGAGTGTCACGTTTCAGGATCGCAACACCCTCGTAGCAGGGTACGCGGACAGCTCAATCCGAGTCTTCGATATCCGAAGCGGACAGCTTCTACGGACAATAAGCTTAGGTAAAGGTCTATCCGGGGGATCAAAGGAACTGCTAGTGTGGTCTGTCAAATGTCTTCCAGACGGTACCATCGTCTCTGGTGACTCCGCCGGCGAAGTGCGGTTCTGGGATGCTAAGAACTACGCCCTTATTCAACGATTGCAAGGTCATTTAGCAGATACTCTAGACGTTGCCGTGAGTGCAGATGGAGAAACTGTTGTCAGCGGTGGTGCAGATCAAAGAACAGTGGTTTATCGAAAGAAGGCCGGGGAGAAAGGCGACAAGAGTAGCAGATGGACTGAGGTAACACACAGGCGATATCATACTCATGATGTGAAGACTTTTGCTGTCTATGAGACAAAGAATATGAGTATCCTTGTTTCTGGAGGTATGGAACTTTAAAAATTATTTAATTAAGTTTAACGCTGACTGATAATATTTAGGACCTGATGCCACTCCTGTCGTTTTGCCTCTGCGGGAGTTCGGAAAAGAAAATCACAGAAACCTACCAAGCTTGCCCCAAATACCTCAGATTGCGTCGTCTCCTTCCTCTCGCCTCGTGATGAGCTTCTGGGATAGGGAGGTCAGCATTTGGCGCATTCTCCGTGGCCCTACATCACTACATGAGACCCCTGATGGTCAAAGACACCGACTGGTGGGCAAAGTATTGATACAGGTAACCAATTGTTGAACCAAGCGAAACTTGCTATAAATCAAAATTCTGACGATCACTTGTTTCTTATGCAATAGGGCGAAGAAAATATTACCTCCGCAGTTCTATCCAGTGATGGGAAAATTCTCGTGATTGCGACAATATCTAGTGTTAAATTGTTTTCAGTGAGGCGACGAAAGGGTGATGAAAAGGGAACATTACGGATCCAAAAGCTCGACGGCCCAGCAGTACTTTGCGACGATGGAGCGCGGATTGTCACTGTATCTCCTGACAGTCGATGGGTTTGCGTTGTTCGCCCTAATAGTGATATTTATCTGGCCAGGATACAACTTGCTTCGTCTCCACAGGAGAAACCTCATATCCTACCCCGGTTGATCAAACTCAACAGGGTTCAACGACCCAACCGTTTCGAGAACCTTACACATGGCAGCTTGGGCGCCTACGAAAGAGCGATTCGATGTGTCGTGTTCTCCCATAACAGTAGGATTCTTGCCTCTGGCGATCTGTCCGGCAGCGTGGATACATGGTCACTGGAGGATGCTGGGAATTCTTCCGTCGAAAAATCTAAGGTCGTTTCCGAGTCCGACGGAGACTCTTCAGACGATGAAGATGACGAAGATGAACATGTGGAGCTGGAAGGCGAACGCTGGCGCCCCATCGCCACCGAGTCGCCTCTTCCTCGTCTCAAATCCGGTGTCGCCTTTCTATCGTTCCGCCCTCCAAGCCCTACAGGAATGAAGCTTTTAACTAATGGAACGGATGATAGCGCTCACTCCATGCAGAATGAGAGCCGGTTGATGGCACTCACTACTGAACATCAATTGGTGGAATACGACTCTCTCGAAGGAAAGTTATCTGAGTGGTCGAGACGAAACCCAAAAGCTTATCTCCCTGTGGATTTTAAGGGTGTGAAGGACCGTGCAATGGGTTGTGTGTGGGACGTGAGTGAGGAGCGAGAGCGTCTTTGGCTATATGGTACCTCTTGGCTTTGGATGCTTGATTTAGGCCAGGACTTCCCCTCTAGCGAAGAGTTGAAAGAACTAGCCGAGAACCACGAAGATTGGAACCTCTCAGTGCCTACTTCCAAGCGGCCTTCCCAGAAGCGCAAGCGTGAAATGGCAGATGTTGAGGAGAGCGAGCGGAAGAAACCAAACAGTGGCGCAGGTGACAGGATGCCACTAGCTCAGTCAAACCTCTTCTTTGATCGCAAGGCCCGTCAATTTGTCGGACCGGACGCATCCAAAGGTGAATGGGTCTCCCTCGAAAAAGAGCGCCCTCACCGGGCAGACGATGAGGATGAAGAATACGACGACGATGATGATGACTATACTGCGACTCATGACGTGAAACTAGCGCGTTTGAGAAGAGGCAACCACGAAGAGCCTGAGACTAGTACACTACGAAATCAACCCACAGCCAATGGCTCCAACGACGGTACATCTCAGAAACAGCTTGTGGTAGCTGATGATCGCAAATCCTTGCCAGCGCGCCGATGGTGGTACACATATAAATATCGAGGCGTTCTTGGGATTGTCCCTCTGGGTTCGTCTGATGTTGATTCCCTCGAGGATGAACAACATCACGGTCTGGAGGTTGCGGTGGTAGAGCGCCCAATGTGGGATGTTGATCTGCCAGATCGCTACGTTAGGGAATATGAATGAGATGGGGGAGTGGGTTAGGGTAGGGTTCAACTCCTTGGCATAGAGGCCAGTTAGGCTGACAGTATTTGTGATACTCGTGATCCAGCTTTATTACCATGCTGCGCCTGAGTTGGGTATGGGGTTGCATTTATTTCAAAAAGAGGCAGTTTCCCACCATTTTTATTTTTTGTACAGAGATTCCGTTTTCCATTTTTGGCGAGCAGGATAGGTGTTGACATAGAGACTCTTTAAAAGTTATTATACCTAGGGTATTTTGGTCCAGACCTCAGGTTCTTAATTTATCTATCTTCATAGGTAGACCACAGTCATCTTACTCTGGCCTGAGGCACTAGAATCAGGTGATGCTTTCGTATTCGCTTCAGATTCATCGTTTCGCAGCCTCCCCGCTCTAGGCATCACTATACAAAGTTTAATAAATAGTGAAGCAGCTCTTTATTCATTATTTTTCCATGCTTACTTCCCTATACCGCTCTCTTTGTCCTTCCCGTTGGAGAGGAAGGCCAGGCACGGATAGTAAAGTACTACAGGATGCCAGTTCGGCTTGAGACGAGCAAATCACCCCTTTGTATTATTTGTGGGGTGCTCATTCCATATAGATTATATAACTCCTCTCCGGAAGGAAGATATCGAGCAAGTATGGCCGAGTAGAATTATCTCTCTTTTTTTCTTGCTATTATGCCCTAGTGGAACTAACGCACGCACAATATATATAGTCCGATGTGATAATGATTCTAGGATAGATGGAAAGCCATTCATAACTGGCATTGCCAATTCCGTTCCCAATCATATCAAGACCTGTGCTGCACCTTCGGACCCACGCGAAGTACTCCGCAACTTTTCTGACTTGCTGACTGACGAGGATTCATTCCCGGCATTGATTGGGACCCAGGAACGTCCTCAGCCAGGTTTTCTTTTCCATGACTCGTGTTGGCGAATTCTCAGGGAGGCCTTGGTCCCTTATACGGTGCCCATCCAAACCCTCTACGATCTTTGTCTTTCATGCCCAGTAAGTGGGGCAGCAGAAGCCTTAGACTGGGGCCATGACTACGGAGGAGTAGTGAACATGCTTCCACGCGCCCGGTACCCTTGGCAGGATGTCTATATCGACAGCCTGAATAATACTACCACAACGATATTCCGACAAGAAGGATATTCCGTGAAGGAAATAGTTAGGGCGTATTCGATTGCCCGGGAATTGGAAGTGCCCTCCATGACTATCTCTACGGTATCTCCAATATTCACTGGCACTCCTGACTGCTTCTATAGACTCCCACAGGAGATCCGAGAGTACATCCTGATAGCTCTTCCCTCCTCTAGCGTCAGAAATCTACGGAAAGCTTCAAGATCATTTGCTAGCTTAGCGCTAGTACGACAATTTTGGGCTTCGAGATTTGAATACGATAAAGACCGTGGATATTGCTACATAGTCAACAAGGTCTTACATAGTTGGGGTGGAGCTGAGGCGCGACGGTCCATAAATTGGAAAGTGATGTACCAACTCACAGGCTCGCCCAAAGCCCCATCCTGGCAATTCCTATCCAGAAAGCGAATTTGGGGTTTCTCTCAAGACCTTATTCGCCTCCTTACCGAGCGTCCTCTAGCAAACAGGAACCTAACCCGCAGCCTTCAAATGGATCCTGGAGACCCAACAATGCCCTGGACATCGGTCGGGGGTGATTTAACCCCGCGTGCAGCGTTCCCATTTGGCATGAAGTGTCGAGTGATATACAAGCAAATAATCTTGACCCGTTACCCTGTGAGAAAAATAGGTGTCTCCTTCCGAGAGCTAAACGGTATACAGTACATATCAGGCATGCGGTTTTTCCCGGGAACAAAAGACCCAGTAATCCTAGGCTATGTACTTCCTTCTCGGGAGAAGTTTATTGATTTCGAAGGCCGTTGTCATAACCTCATTGGTTTCATCATTGCTACGGCTCCTAGAGGAATCGTGGCCCTGCGTGCAATAACTCAGCAAGGCGCTACTTCAAATTGGGTGGGCTCACACGAGCGTTTCCCGAAAACGCTTCGACTATGCATGAAGTCCCCGATTCAGATATTGAAAGGATGTTTTGATGTAAGCTTTTTTGTTCTTGCTGTTGTTCCTCGCTGTTTAAAAAAGAGGAAAAGATAGAAAGATTGAGAGAGAGACAGAAGCCTAATCTCCTTCATTTATTCTTAAGGGATTTAAAATGGTGTCTTTATCAGTCCCACCAGATGTAGAACCCTTATTCTCAGAGAATACCGATGACCATCACCTTCACCATCTCTGGAGCAAAGGTCTCTGGTACCCAGGTCCTCCACACCCATCTTTCCACCTATATGACACGTTGATTGCAGAGAGACACATCCCGATCTACGAATATCATCCACTTATACCAATCATGTTCGGTGGTCCACGCAAAGGGAACCTCCTAAAATATCTCACCCGCATCGCAGTCACCACTTTGAGATCCGCAATTGTAGACATTGAGTTTTTCTATAATCAAGACTCTCCTCAACAGCATCTCCGTGCCTGTCCTTCGTTTGCCAGTGATAGTGATGCTGATAAACTCTTTTTTGATATCGATGGTCCCGGCGGTGAACGATTGACAAGTTTTGAGGTCGAGGGCGCCTTTTTTTGTGATCAGCCAACGGGGTTGAAAAAATCTTATAAAGTAACAGCTATCAAGGTCAGTTCCTATGGGGTTTGATACATAGTTTCTGCTGCCCCCTCTCCCCCAACTCTTATATATAAAATTAATTCACTGATCTCTCATTCTATGGAGGGGAAAAAATAATCACAGATATCAACCAATAAAAGAAGCCACCCTCACAGCCTCAAGCCGAGTGTTCTCCCTAACTTAAGAATTCCACCTGCTCCCTATCTAAGCAAAAAACAGGAAAGGCGCAATATCCCCCCTGGAGAGACCTTGACGGGGATATATATTATGCATGTAGGTGGAATTTCTATGTCATGGTGAATATATACGATTTGCTAATATTATTTTTGCCTTCTTTTGGTCACTAGGACTCTCTACTCTCTATATTAAGCATTGGTGTCATTTATGAGAATTTATTTGCTAAGGATATTCTGCAGTCGGATTGGCTGGAAGAAGAAATCAAAACTCGTGTGGTCGCAAATAAGAAACTCCGAGGTTGGAATTAAGAATCAAAACAAGAAAATGTGTTTCTATGGGAATTACTGTCATTTATTCACAGTTGGATAGATACTGTACCCACTTAGCTATATATAGATAAGCAGAAAGTGCAAAGTACCATCATAGAAGATGGAATTTAAGAAAATAAAATGTTGATCAAACACATCAAAAACAGAAAACTATTCACATTGCCAAACGAAGGCAATTATCTACCTGAGTAAAAAGGGGAAAAAAAAAAAGAGAGAAAAGAAAATCAAACACTATCCTACATAGTGCATGATGAATTTTAGCTTGAATTAAACAGCAAACCCATGTAGAAAGTGCGTATGCAGGTGTATGTATGGATGTATCATTAAGTAATAAAATCTTTTGCACACACAAAAGAATAAGATAAAATAGAATATCAACAACATAAAAGTGAAAAGGACAAAACAGTTCCCATCAAAATTAATCATCATGAATCATATCTTCTTGCATCAATTTACTGGTTATGTTTGTTACCCAGTCGGTTCCCTCCATACAGCGAAAAGGGAAGGATAAAAAAGAGATGAGGTTATTTTAGAAATGGTTTATAGCGTAGATCAGATGTTATCCAGGTTGACTACTAGGAGTCAACTTATAACGCGGACATGTTGGTGCTGGTGAACCCCAACGGGTTATCATATCCTGTATCTACAGCCTTCAAGTTAGGAAGCAGTATAGCTTCCGGCTGGAGAGCCCGTTTTGGGCTGTCTTCGGGAATTCCACGGGCTGTTGCTCATCAGGCCCAAAATTGGAAAGTAATTGTGGCGCAGGATTCGTGCATTGATGTCAAAAGTCTGATAGGCCAATCACTTGAAATTGACAGCACATATGACGACATGGGACATTGTACACCGAGGGTCCAGATCGCTTGGGGGTGACATCTGGCAGATGCCGATTTCTCCTTGGCATGTAATCGCTCGGACATCTAATAACTTTGTGCCGAGACAATAGCGGGCTACAACAATTAGCAAAAGAGAGGTATAAGCAAAAAGGAATGAAAGAAAAAGCAGCAGTAAGCACAAGGTCTCGGCGTTGTTACACGGAACGCGGTGTGTCTCCTTGGCAAGGGAAATGGCAGCAGGGAATAACTTACAGGACTGTTGAGCATGTTGTTCCGCTCTTTCCGGCCCTTCTTAATATGACTCTTGAGAGCCGCTGAGTCCAAAGGTTTTAACAACTCAAAACTACAGAGCAGCTCGCCAGAAACCGACATAATGGCACCCCAATTGTCAAATTCTCCGCAGTACTAGATGGAACATATTGGTTAGCAAGACCCAGAGCAACTGGTAATAAATAAGCAAAAATTTAACTCAATATACTCACATTGGGAGCAGAAAACACTGTGACTAGGACACGATCTTGGTAAAATTCATAACCGTCTTCAACAACCATGTGGGCCCGACAGACTAAGTCAAAGTCGTGGCGTTGCAGGAAATTCATGATCACCTTCTTATTGAAGCAATAACTCACGCCGCGTTCGTTGGGTTCCCAATCTTCATCCATATCGGCGGGGTCGCTCCAGAGAAGGTCATTGAGCAAGCCATAATCCGGCACATCGGTTGGGCGTGCGATTCCTCGAATATCATCCATATGGGAAAGACTGGGAGACAGTCCGCCATGGACACAGAAAATCTTGCCGGCGACGATAGCGGCAATAGGGAGGCAATTGAAAGTGTCAACAAATGTCTTCCAGATCTTGATGTTGCAACGCCGCTTACACTCGTCATAGAATCCGTACACACGAGTCACATTGGCACACTCATGATTGCCACGCAGGAGAAAGAAATTCTCCGGATATTTAAGCTTATAGCATAGAAGAAGGAGGATTGTTTCTAGACTTTGTTTCCCACGGTCCACATAATCTCCTAGAAAGAGATAATTAGAGGCAGGTGGGAAACCGCACATTTCGAACAATCTGATAAGGTCTGTATATTGGCCATGAACATCCCCAACAATCTTAACGGGAGCTGACAACTCTAGCAATGCAGGCTGGCTGAGGAAAAGCTCCCTTGCTGCAGTACAGATGGCCATGATCTCTGCATTCTTCAGACAGACGGTCTTGGTGACCTTGGCAGCGTAACCAGCATCAAGCAGGCGTGTGATCATATCATCCAAATCGATGGTTTTCAAGGCACCCATCCCCATGCCTGGTGATGAAGATGTTTCCGAGTTTAATGGAGTTTTCATGATGAAATCTAGTATTGGATTTGTCTGATCCTCCCGCTTGATGAGGATAGATTCACCCACTTTCGGTGCTGTGCCCGAGGGCGGAGCGGCACCGGTCGGGGGTTCATCGGATACATGGTCAACCTCACCGCTTTGTTTCATTGCATTCACATCTTGGTGTCCCTTTTTCAGACTATTTGACAAGGAAGGAGAAGGAGGTGGCTCTGGGGCATCGATCGGTGAAGTGTTATCATCGGCGGTGGGAGAGTTCATACTCAGGTTAGTCGAACTCCGTCTACTTCCGACTGACTTAAGCGATGCAACGTCGGACTTATCGTCGGACAGAGCAGATGTGGATGCTCGAGGACTGTCATTGCTGCGTATCTTCGATCGAATTGAGCCTCGAAAGGACCGAATGGACTCCTTGGTATCAGAGCGAGAAAACGACGGGTACGACTGCAATGAATCGCCAGGGCCAGAGTTGCCCTTGGAATGAGATTGGCCCATTTCAGTAAGGTAGAATATGTGCCAAGATCCGCTCCGAACTATCAAACAGCCCGTCGTAGGCTCAGGATAGCTAACGCCGAGCCTGGTTGTATTTGTTTTCTTTTTGGAATGCTGGGGGCTTCTTGGCTGTCGAGTGTCGGTGGAGTTATATAAAAGAGAATGCTAATCTATTAACTGGAGCCGAGTATTTACTTCCGGGAGGAAGTGGTACTGGATTCACAAGAACTAGTGTCGGGTATTGGAGGGAGTCTGCTGGTCCCTAGAATTGCGATAGGTGGGAGGGAGAGATTGAACCACCTGGTTACGCAGCAGGTTTATGAAGGGAATAATTGAAGACCGATCGAGAGTGCGATATCATCACAGCTCATGAGCTACGAGAAGCTAGGTAGGTATCCGGAAGGGACTACTCCGATTCACCAGAGAATACACCTTCAAAGACACAAAACGTTAGCACTGTGAGGGACTTGGGAAGTTGGGACAAGCAGAGGTAAAGCTAGAGCCAAGTGGAGGCATGTGGAGGGAGCTAGGGGTGGATGGATTGAACGAGGAGGGATATGGGAGATGAGTGAACGCAGTGTTGAGGCATGGAGGAGGAAGGAGGAGGGGGGCGTTTGAAGAATGGAAGAATGCGTCATTCTGGGAGCATGATTAGAGACAAGGGAGGAGGGGGTGTGGACCAACCTAATATTCAAACAAAGAAGAGGACAAGGGGGAATAAGACCAAGGAGGATGAGAAGGGGAGAGGAAAAGATAAGAGGAAAGAGAGAGAAGGATGGAAATGGGAAGGATTGTGAACGAGGAAGAGTGGTAGTTTATTGGAGTTAGTAGTGTAGTAGTAATACTAGGAAGTAATATTAAATCAGCCCCAAAACCGTCGTTGTTGGTCTCGATTCTGCAAGCCACGGATGTGGCATCTCCGGATCATCCGTCGGGCCGGAAGAGCTCTAGGAATTGATGATGCCTGGAGTGGGTGAGGGGGCAAAAAAAAGGTCCTGCCAAGAACCCTTCGACTGGTCGATGAATGTTACGATGTTGTAATCGTTAATGCGATGGAATAATATAATGATATAATGGAAAGTATTAATAACACCAAAGCTGCTCAGTTATGCTGCTTTCCATTGTCTATAGGATTCTGGCTTGAATTTATACCTTGTTGTATCAGTCTGGCCCCGAACATCTCTTAGTTTTCTTCATCACCTTTTTTTCTTTTTTTCCTTTCTCCCTTTCTATTATTATTATTATTACTATTATTCTTATTCTTATTATTAAGTGAAATAAAAAAATAAATATTTATAATTGTTTATTTTTATGGGTTTTCATTGGAACTCCCACCCATGACTGCTGCTCCCCCTCCCCTCTAAGCTTATTGAAGCAGTTGACTTGAGTCAGCTCTACTCATGTTGGTTGGACATCGAATTGAATTTGGCACCTCTTAGCACGGACATCAATCTCACTCACCCCCTCAACCCCCCCTCCTTATTAGTTTTAGCCTACTTCGTGCCCGCAATGTCATAGGCTGTTTCATCTCTACATCTAGATCGAGGAACTTTGTGGGAAAGAAATACCACAAATCAGTCAAAATTGAAATATCAGTGAGGGTCAGCCTCTATGCTTCTCCGAAGATACCCGACTTCGCATGGCTAAGCTCCGTATGCGATCTAGCGCGGCTGAGCCCGATCAAATTTCCCGTGATAGATTTGCTTTTTTCTCGTTCCCTTGACTTGATCTTCTTGAGTCAAAAACCTGCGCCGATCCTTTGGATGAAGCAAGGGAGCAAAAGCGGAAAATAAAAGAGTGCTGGGTTTAGAAACAAAATCACGATTGGTTAAACGGGCAAGCAACCATCCCATCTAGGCTGTGAGACCCTTACCTCTTCCAACTGCAGGAACACCGCCAATTCAACCAAGTCCTCAGCTCAGTATAGTCAGGTTCATGGTCGATGCTGCCAAGCCCTATCTACTGCGCCAAGAGTAAAAATCTTTGTTTGATTCATCATACCTACCCCTATCCACGTTGTGGTGGGAGGAGTTGGGTCGCATTCTCTGTGTCTAGATCTTGGCGACTAATGATGCATGGTAAACCCAAACAGCAATGGTAAAATCTCCCACCGTAGAAGATTGTGTTTTGTTTCTCTCTCTCTCTCTCTCTCTTTTCCCCCCCCTGTTGGGGGTAATATGCAAAGCTTTGGCGAGATACCGTGCTTGCACTATCAGTGCATGAGTCCCCTAGCCGTCCTCAAAATATGAACCGCAGCCCTCGCCACAAGCCCTCCACGCGAACATTGCATATCACACTTTCAGGTTGTAGTTAAGTAACAATAATGGTATTATTAATAATCTGAGTCCAAAAAAAGACGCCTCGAGATCAATCGTGTTTTGAGTTCACCATGCAAGTAAACTCAAAGATTTGGTAAAACAATACCGCCACCTTCATAGTGTCTTAAGCGTCTCCCGCACGCGACTTTGTTGCGGGGTTTCCTCCAACTCGATTCTCGTGATATGCTGACCGGGTACTACCACGAGACCAATAAATCGACTGGTCATATTTACTTTGAAATTATGCGAATCGATAGAGTCTTCATATTCCGCGCTTTGGGCTGCGCCACGAACTGAAGAAGGGGAGGGATAGCGATATTCATACGTGCTGGCTAGGATGACATTTCGTGCCTAAACGCGATTAACGAATCAGCAACGGCTTTCTGGAGCTTTGCGCTTGTTACTTTCTCTCTCTCTCTCTCGTTTTCAAGTTCAATAAATGGTACAGTTACTTCGAAGTCAACTTACCGCATCAGTGCACTTAAAGGTTCCCACGAAAATGCGAGTATCTGTTGCATGCACTCGCAGCGTTTGACCAATCAGTGATTCTAGGTATTGAACAGCTTGATTTTCGTCCATCTTATGTTCTTCCAATCAATGAGTCCTGACAGTGTATGACTTCAGTCCCGAGATTTTTTCTGCTGAGTGAGATCGACAGCTAGGTAACAGCCTGAAAGCCTAGTGGTCTGCTTGAGAGACAAATAACAATCAGTTTACTTTCCAAGGTGCGGCTAGGCCGTCATCCCTCAGTCAGAATTTAGCCTTTTCGAGTTGTCGCTGGCAATGTTTTGGTTAACATTCAGTTCGAGGTCGGGATAAATAATTTCCCCGTTGAAAAAAAAAAGGTAGTTATCAGGAGTTTGCGAGCGGGTACCATCTTGGGATCTAAGGAAACCTTCAGGCGGTATACCCACTACTCTCGTAAGCTCCAGCTTCTTCATACCCCGCAATCTGACGCCACTCGTTTGCAGTCTAACAGAACTAGAGCTTTTTCTCACTTCTTTAATTGCCAAGTGCATGCTGCAAACTGCTTATGTTCTTATTTTACTTTTGTTTTCATTTTCGTTGTACTCTGGATCTAGGAAATACTTATTTTAATCTTATGACTGCCCTCTAGACTCGCAGAATAAGCAGGCTGACATACAAAACATTAGAACATGCTGAGGTCTAACTAATTAATCATATATGCGCTAAGAAAACATGACGGAAAAGAAAACATAGAAGGCTTGAATAAACAGCTGGTATATTCAAATCTGCCAATTTCACCAGTGACTGCCAGCAACCCCTGGAAGCAGAATGGACCGCAGACCACAAACAAAAATGCAAAAGAGAATAAAGAAGGAAAACCAAAACACCCAGTGTATATACTACATGCCCTAAGAATATCAGGGCACATCACATTACAACCACCCAAATCCACCAACCCACTGTTTAGACTCCTGGGCTGATTCGTCATTACCTGAATCCAAGTCCATGTCCGTATCACCGTCAAGAACCCGAAGCGCCGGGCTTATTGTGGCCCTCTCAGTGGCATCAGGTGATGCTATTCCCCCCACTGTATCATATTGTAGGACTCTCTCGTCAGCCTGTTGAGAGTTTTCGGGTAATTGCTTCGGTTGACGCGGCTGGGGTAGTGGAAACGAGGGTTGGATCGGACGGAAAAATTTGAGGAGCGATTGCTGGCGAGGATCAACTGTCTTAACTAAAGGTTCCGTATCCATGTTCTGGTCGTCATCTGCGGGGGGTGTCGGCACTTGTTGCTGTCGTTGTTGAGCAGTGAAAAGCCAGCGAAGAGTCCTCTCTAATACTTGTGTTAGCATGGTCAGCTAATTTTGTCATTCGAGAAGATATTTTTACCATATACTATGTGTTCTTCGGGACGGTCATTTCTGACACGCTTTCGAGTTCGACAATTTAGGTGTTTTGGACTATCATCCAGCACCATTTGCTGAACAGTGTCCTGAACCCAGTCAAGGGGTGCAATTGTAGGAAATGAGGCTTTGCGCTTGAGTGACATGGTTGATAGGATGGTATTTATATTATAGAGGAAATAGAGAAGTAGATCGGGGGCCACCGGGCGTCGTAGCAATTCGTGATTCTTTTTCGTGCTAACAAGTGATTCGAAAATTCATGAGAGCATCCCGTGAGATGATTTGGGTTAGATGTAGTAATGGGGATTGACTTGGCGGTAGAGGGCTTGAGGAACGTATATACTTGAATGCCGGACACTAGACTTTAGAAGTGTAATGTGAGGGCCTGTGAAAAAGAGGTCGAGAATGACTGCTATTGTAGCCATTTACGGTAAGATGGGACGCCTAGTAGGTAGACGCGGGACAGGCGTGGATCCGCGATATCGTGTCAAGACGCGTCTCATCCTAAATCCACCCCTTGCAATTCCTACCACCACCATCCAAAATGCTTGCAAATAATAATGTTTGGCTCAGGTCATGAGGGATTATTAAAATGGTCGTTATACTTTAATTTAATTATTTTTTAAAAAACATATGATATCCCTAAAAAACCCCTTCCTTTAAGTACTTAGAAGTCACCCTATTTCAAGAAAAAAATATTGCTTAACTGCATGATATAGCAATCCAATGATTTTGAATGTACACATAGTCCTAACATGCAAGTGAACTCGCAGATGTGCCCTTCCTCTTAGAGAGTTTGCGACGAGCATCCTTTTCCCAGCCATAGCTGCGGTGACAGCCAGAGTAGGTGCGAACCGATTGTGGAGCGAAGTTAAAGACACAGAATTCCGAGGGGTCATCATAATAGTTGCAGACAGGATTGAAGCTCCCCTTGTGACCATTGCATAAGGTGCTTTTCCAAAAGGTAATATAAGCCTCCTCAATATAGTGGCGTAGTGCCATGAAGCATATCTACCTTTGTGGCGTATGTTTGAGTTGGCCTAGAGCGAGAGAGAAAGAATTCACATGACCGGCTTTGTTTTTCAAGGTCATGCTAATGATATTGGCGGTGGACCGTTTGCCACCGGTAAACTGAGATTTTTTCTGAGTGACAAACTCAGCTGTGGTATTGCCATTGCCGGAGATGATCCTGCGAAACCATGAAACTCACCTCAGGGAGGTAGCCGCTTTCTTGGCTGGTCTGATAAGCTAACCACCATAGTAGTCAAATTTAGAGAAGTCAGAGAGAGAGGAGGCTTTGTCAAGCTCTTCAGTCCAAAGTTTTTGGCGCAGGTAATAGTGTCGTGGGGAGGAATTGATAGTTGCACCAGCCATTCCAATGCTGGCAGCTAGAAACGTTGGGAGTTTGAACAAGCATCGTGCCGGATTCGCAGATAGATTCGATGTAAAGGATCAATAGATAGATAGCAGGAATGATATTATACAGGCTACCCCAGATGGGCGGTAGGCTTCTATATATCAAGCTCTTCCTACCAAAATACGGTGGTCTACATGTAACTTAGGCCAAGGTGGCTATCACGTTCAAATAAATCAATTCACTAGGTACCTAATACACTGCTAGTAGTTAGTTACCAAACGAAACCATTGTGGCGGTTAAAAACTGGTCTCCTAAGTGGCTCTAACATGCGCACTTTCCTATTTCAGCTTTTCTGTATTCCTAAAGTTATATTTAGGCGTTAATAGATTTCAAGTTCCTGCTTCACCCCTGCAAATCTATCTAGTCGGTGTCTACCTAGTACAGTAAGTAGCTACCTTATGATCCATTAAGATAATAGAATTTGATTGGTTTATTGATACACTCTAGGAGGGCGAACTAAGACTTCTATTCCGGACTTAATAGATAATGGTACGTATTTTGCGCTGTCAAGCCCTCTAGGTATATTTAATAATATTTCCTTTAGCACAGTCATATGATTTAGTTTTAGACTATGGCTAACAACCTATTAAAAACAAGTGGTGTTGGATATGGATAGGTAATAATATACCAAGCTCTTGTTAGACACGAGCTACCGTAAGTTGAGTCCTGACTAGGTATTCTCCAAGCTCAACGGATAGCCATTGTTAGAAAGCATAGTTAGGCCAACAGTAGCTAAGCTCATAGCTAGGGATGCTAATAAACTAGGTAGTGTCTTATAAGAACAGAACTTAATTTAATTTATCAATTTATCGATATATGTCCAACCTTCTACACTAGATATTACAAATTACACTATCTAATTTGCACTTTCAAACTATTTATCTCCCATAAAAACTCCTTTGGCACAGTCTCTAGTTTATAGTAACTATTTCATTCTAGGCTAACCTAGTACTAACTAGCTATATAGGCTCTTTATATTGATGCTTAGTTATTGTTGGCCTGTCCACGTTTACTAAAAGTAGCTATCGCTTGAGTTCGAAGACTTAGCTAGCTGCTTGAAATCCAGCTTGGTGTTCAAAATGAGCTTGATATAGTATTTTGTTGTCACATTGGCTATATAAGATGGGCCCTGGGTAGGTTACCTAGACGTGCGATCTGGTCAAAGTAGCGAGAATACAGCGCCTGGAAATATAAAATTTATCCGACGGCATTCGATTAATCAAAGGTTCTTAGCCATAGTCTAAAGCAAAACCTTGTAGCTAAATTAAAAAAAAAAAGTTGGTTTTATAAGAGATAAGGGGCTTGGAAGCGCAAAATAAACAATATGGTAAGTAAACTTAATATAAAATTAGTTAACAAAATATGCAACAAAGCCAAGAATGATAGTGTTTTTGGAGGTAGATTATAAATTCAGATTATTTCTCACGGGCAGTGTTGTAGGGCATCTGCGTGGATTCGGGTATAGTAGCAATTGGAAGAAAATATACCTCATTTCGATAGGTACATTAAATTTTCTACCTATCAAATATTTTTGTTCTTTAGGTTGGTTGGAAAATAGAGGTGAGAGTACCGTCCATACATTGGTACACGGGTAGTCAACCATCAAGAAATCGTAGGTCTAATAGGATATCATAACTGGCTTTGTCTAGGAAAATATTGTTACTCTGAGGATAAGTTGTTTAACTGGGGGTCTCCAACGGGATACTGTTAGCACTCGGCATCCCGATACGAGCACCAAACTCAAACATGATTTGTATTAGGCTATAATTTTATGATGAAGCTCACTTCCCCGCTTCCCCCCCCCCACCATTCTGTGTATTTTCTACCATTCGGCTCCCTAAGCCAAACACACACGTTCGAACCATCATCTAAACGTCATTTGTTAGCTCTTTTATGTGTATTCGGAGGCGCTCCTCTAAAATGGATTTTTTTTTTCGAGCAGCATCTCACTCTGGTTCGTGGTACTCCGATGACCGTCGCACCCTCACTCGTGAGCTGGATCAATGGCTAGCCCAGGTTCCGGATGCGATCGAGGGTTTGGGCTCTCTGCCAGTGTCAGGTGCACGAATCATCATTGCTCCGTAAGCTCCAAGGCCTGCTCATTCCTAGCATCTAAGCTGATCATTTTAGGCACGCGGGGTATAGGTATTCAGGTGCATGTGCCGCCTTTGCGTACAAGTCTCTGGATTTGTCGAAAGCGTGAGCTTGCTTTACTCTTCCCTTTCCCTGTTTCCTTTTGTGAGATGCTTTGTGATCTAACTACATCTGTTAATATAGGAAGAGAATCTTCGTGATCGGGCCATCTCATCATCATTATTTCACGACACTTGCTTTACCTGAACTGACTGCCTACTATACCCCACTCTCCGATGACCCCCTCCCGCTTGACACAGACCTTATCTCCAAACTGCGTTCGAGTGTTGCAACCCGGCCCAATGGGTCAACCGTCAGCTTTGAGACCATGAAAAAGTCTGTCGACGAAGATGAGCATAGTATGGAGCTTCATTTACCTTACATCCATCGTCTTTTGCAACTCCAGCACCCCAACAAATCGCCCGCAGAGTATCCACCCCTTGTCCCTATTATGGTAGGGAATACCTCAACGGCCACAGAGATCGCCTTTGGGGCCTTGCTTGCTCCTTATTTAGAAGATCCAACAAATGCCTTTATCATTAGCTCTGATTTTTGCCACTGGGGACTACGATTCCGCTACACATACTACGTTTCCGAAGCGTCTAAACCTGGCCCAGAACTACCCCTCTCCTTCGACAGCCTCCCACAACCTGGAAGCGATGTCTTGAACGTAGAAGATAAAGTACAGTCTGTGTCTAAGGGCCAACATCTGCAACGCCAGGACCGCATACATGGCCGGGCACCAGCAATTCACGAGAGTATCTCTGCATTTGATATTGCAACCATGGCAGCCATAACCACTGGGAAGACTGCTAGTTTCACCGACATTATAGAAAAGACAGGCAACACCGTATGCGGCCGTCACCCCATTGGAGTGATCATGGCTGCCATCGAAGCGGCCGGAAAGCAGGACGGAGAGTCTCTGGGTAAATTCCATTTCCTTAGATACGAGCGCAGCTCGGATGTCACGGATGTATATGATAGCTCAGTTAGCTATGTCTCTGCTTTTGCTGTGCTGTAGCATATGTTCTCTAGATCCTGGACATGCACATGCACAAAGATGCCGCCTCTCTTCCTTCTCTCTCTCTCCCCCTCTGTGCAAGGAACCCTCTGAGAACACTTTCCACGAAACGGAGAATATAGAAGGTAGTTTATCTATTTAATATTCTATTGAATTGTGATTAAATCTGACTCTCCCTCCCCTTCGCGTTCCCTCCCTGATGATCAGTATAGGGAGAAATGATACCTATCCCAGAAATACCCACCAACAAATCACGCAAAAAGGGAGCACCGGGAGTTGTCACGACTAAGGGATAATTCCATAAACTGTTCCCAAAAACAATCAATCGGTTACTTCATTGAATCCGCTCGGTGATAAGGTGGCCAAGCAACCCAGGCAGGGACCTAAAAGTAATCACAACCGAAGAGTATAAATGAAAACTGTGACTAATAATACCAACGGCTCCGTCAGTTGTGTGTATCATTGTTCTAGGGACGATACAGCTATGCTTGTGAAAGTAATTTGCTTCCCCTTAGTGGTAGCATTTGTGGCACTGGCTGTCAAATTTTTAATACACTCAACCTATAGAGATGCTTGGGCGGGCCATTACAACCACAGACAGACCGCCTACTGCTTGTTGATCTAGTTGGATGACTCATGGGAAATACTTTGAGATTCCTTAACTGTTGAGATATTTCCTGATATGACTTCCCAGCTAGATCTGGCGTAGGAATCAGTCAGGAGAGATGAGATGAACAACCTTTGACTCTAAATAGACAAAATAAGACAAATTAGTGTAGTTGGATCAAAAATGCGATAGCATGCAGAGTGGCTCACACACATGAAGGTGGACGACGGAGCTAAATGTAACTCTTTGTCAAACGAGATGCGTCATATGTTGATGCACTAGGAGGGAAACCTGAGAGGGCACGTGAGTTGTTTGGTTCATTGTCTAGCCGAGTGGTAACGGCGCACCCTTATTCGGACTCTGCTGATGGCCGCTTTGAGTTTGTATATTACTGGCTTTCAGAAGGGGGGAAGGCCTCGTACGGCGAAAGCTAGGATTTGCTCTATGACATTCTGACGTTTGGTCTCCGCTTAGTGAATTGGTCACATGGAATGACTACGCCGGGCCTCTATTCTCGCCCTCTACAGATGATAGAGATTCGAAACGAGGAATGCTACCAAGGACCTGTGAGTTGAATATGTACTGATGGGTTTGTCGGGACTGACCTTCCTCATGATAGGCCGCACTCCAACCGTGTCACGGCCCTTGATTGCTGCTTACAACAAGGATGGGTAAACATCAATTATCCAATATATCCAAGGTGAAAAGACTAGTTTCATGTTATTGGCATACCTCAAAGGATGTCGAGTGCGATTTGACCGATAGCAATGCAAGGAGTCTCAATATTGTGAGCGGCAATTTCTTTTTGATTGGCCTGAAAACCCACATAAGACCAAGTATTCGTCGCTTTCCCAACTGAATTATCCTGCTACTATACAAATTGCATTAGATCGGGTGAATAGGAGGAGGAACCTTGGGGCACTGGCCTGAGCTAATGACCCGCCTATCGGCCAACTTCCCTTAGTGATAATTGATACTTGCCTAAATGGCATTGTGGACACCTTCCTTTGCGGCACCTCTAACTCAATTCGTACGTTGGAATTGTTCCACCGGAGGATTCCATCGATCGGCTACAATCCGCCGGTCTCGCAATGTTTAAGGCTTGAAGGGTCCCTTCGCAACTAACATGTTGGGAACATATTCCCCGCATGTCATAAGCCCCTCGTGTAGAGAAGATCAAAAGAGCCCAAAAAAAAGCCTTGGTTCTTTTTAGCCCTGATGAGCACGCCTGGAACCTAACCTTAGGTATGTACTATTTATGCTTTATAGGGTACATTAGGCTCTTTTACTTCCCTCATATTACTGATTATCTGTTGATTGTATGTTTGTTTCTTTCTGTCTGACCATCTTCAAATGCAGATCATATGAACTGTGATTTTGTTTTCAGTCGCTCTTTCGGAGAGGAAGGAGCAAACTCCGGATACACACACTTTGATAGTTATGGTTTAGTGACTTTACTCTCGTGTAAATCACATTGTTCTGCCGGTTTAGGAAGAACAAATCCCGGTTGAGAAGAGGGTACGTCACGTAAGATAACCTCTGAGACTGTACTCTCTTATCCATCCAGGTGAGGAACAAGATATCGTTATCAATCCATGTCGGAAGAAGTCGGGATGAACCCTTGTCTCCGATTTCGGCCGACGATGATGGAGTGAGCCCGAGGAAAGTGGAGGGCGGGGATCATGAACTTCTGCGTGATGGAGAGAAGGATGGAAGAACTAGAGGTGCATTAGTAGCTGTCAGGGAAGGAGTCAAGCAAAGGAATGGCGAGTGGAATATGGCGTTTCTAAGCAAATGTTATCTTCAGTTTCTCCACGACTTTAAAGAAGGCTAGTGACCGGCCCGCTTTTGTATATCTTCACCGACTCTTCTTGACCCCGGAGTTTTACAAAATGGGCATATCGTTTGTTTTCTTATTCTCTCTCCCCGTCGTCTCACCGAGCCTCTCCAGGCGTCCAAGGTATATATATCTTAGGTAGAACAATGTGCATCCGCAATTTTGCAGAATAGTCTTCCGTCCCTTGTTCTCATACGCTTACGCTCGGAGTTCCCCTCTCCACCCAGCTTGCGAGCTTTTACCCCCTCTCCTCGCAACCGATTCCTTCTCTCCTTATTCTATTTTCTACCTCTAAAACCCCTTTTTCTTGCCCAATATCTACCCTTACCAGGAGCTCTCACTCTAATCGACAACATGGTTTGTTGACACTGTTGGGCGTGCGATTGACCGGATACAAGAGCGGTTGCGACACCAGATCCCGCATGAATTTCCATATATCCTACTAAATTGCATACCACTCATATCCTATTACCTATGGCGAGGATAAAACAGGGGGTATTTTCTTGGGAAGATGTGATAGCCCATCGATACCAAAGTCAGTCACCATACACCCGGAGCAAATATTCTTTTACTTCCCTCTTTCCCCTTCTTCTCTCCTCATCATATTCTTTAACGCCGCAAAATTTCTTGATGATGAAAAACTCAAGCAACTTTCTAACATGTGAGGTTCTGTATGAATATAAAAGATAACAAACCTACCGCGTTACCACGTCCTCGAAGACAAAGTTCCCTTGCGAATCGACCAACATCACAGCAACATGCCGACACTAGTATAAACTGTGATGCCCAGACACAAAGCTTACTTCTCACAAAGCTATCCCCGGAGCTGCGGGTGATTATCTGGGAATTGGTTTTAGGCGGCAGACGCATTCATATTGTCCAGCGGATGGATAGGCGAATGGGCCATGTTATCTGCCCTCTCACGGACGCTTGTGATATCTGCCAGGGAGGTCTACCCCCACCAGGGAAAGAGGGAGCTGGCCGAACTAGGGGTGATCTTTTGTCATTAGCGATGGCATGCAAGCAGATGTGAGTTCTATCTAACCCGAAAATAGAAAAGAGAACAGGAAAGGAGAGAGGGAGGATCGCAGGTGATCGGTAGCGTTCAATTAACAGCCTCTGATCAGCTACTCCGAATCGATCAGCTTGATCTATACCACGAATGTCTTCGAGTTCAGTAATACCTGGTCCCTCACCTATCTACGTCCTACAATCCCTGTAGATTTATGGAATGCGATTCGGGAAGTTGAACTCCGTTGGGCCTTCCCAGGCCACTGGCTCCCGAGCAAGGATCCTGTTAAAACCATTTATTTCTCCGCTGGCCGTCAGCAGTGGATCGAAACCTGCTATGCTGTGACGTCGATGAAGGGTCTTCAATCATTCACGCTCCAGTTGAGCGGGAGCTGGTTCTGCGAGCCTGTCGAAAAAATCCCTGTATTTCTGGAACCCTTACGGGAACTCCACCTCAGAAAACGGTGGAAATTACATATACCGAAGCAACCTTACTATGTCAAGGAGATTCGGAATATAGATGGTGATCTGCGGAAGAAGGGTATTGATTGCTCTATTCGCGCTGTATGAACCAAAAGTTATCATCGGTACTCCCTAGGTGCTTCCGTGTCTTGTACCTTTTTGTTTTTCTTTCTCATTTTTTGGTTCCAGTGAAGCGTATAGCCATCGCATCGCCTGTTCGGACTTGATTGATTTTTTGTTTTGTTGTTTTTTTATTTTATTTTTTAAGAAAAAAAATTAAAACATAGCCCTTTGTTGCTTGAATAGGACAATCGACCCTTTTTCTTGGAGGGTCACCAGTGAGTTCTTGTAGGAGAGCACTTACATGTCGCTTACCAAGACATTGGGACTCTTAGGGCCTGGGTGCAGGAGTGTGTCTGCAGTCAGCCTATAGGATATCCAATCGCTAACCTACCTCGATAGGTATTGGATACATAGATACTGTCGCATCGCGATGGCATATTCAACTTATCTCACTACGCCCTTTTATGACTTGAATACCCTACATGGTTTATATACTTCAATTTTTTCAGAGTCTCGAATTCTAAGGGAGCACCGAAGACCAATTTCACCTATGATATTACCAACTCTCTAGATAAACTAACAAATTTGTACGTTACTGGGTCTAAACCAACAGAATTTAAGATTCATGAAGGTGGCTCCGAATAAGTACGTAAACCCGGCGGGCAGGGGCCTTTTTCTCACGAACCCTTAGGGTTCTTGACTTTTGATATGCCAAGCAGTCTCTGCCTTCTTTCACACAATACATCTAGCATTACCAAGGTAACAAACCACTGTCTCTAGAGTCACCTACCTAGTGAATACTCAAGCAATGATATTGACAATCATATCGTCAAATCAACCAATCAATCTAGCTAGTGAACTCATGATGTCTTACCCAAGTTCTTTATGATCACGGAGGAAGCACTTAAGGGAGATATCTCGGGCCCGAGAATCTGTATTTATTTCTGTTCTTCATCCCTTGATAACTTAGTTCAATACAACCGAAGCACACAATACGCATAATTACCATAACTTACCAGATCCACCCCTTTTTTTCTTTCTTTTTTTGCTCCATTCACTGCCTATGAATAAAACTGACATGATGTATTTAGAAACTGGAGGGAAGTTATATTAGTACGCCTTCTCCCGGAATAACATACCAAGGTGTCTGTACTCGAGGTCTCTAGGTATTATTGTCCTCGTCCATCGTATGTAGGCATACAGCAGCAGTCAGTTAATAACAACAATACACGAATACGGTACGGAGTAGTAGATACATACAGGCACAGACACGTCCTTTGATGGGGAGTTACCCCGTGCAGATCCCCGAAAACTAACTAGCTTACCCCTCCCCCCCCCAAAAAAAGACTCTTCTAGCCACGGACCTATAAATAGTTGATTGGTGTGCATAAACCAGCAGCGCTTAAAAAACCTACACTGTCTTGTGTAGGTAGGTTATCGGTAAACTTACTACCATATATTAGCATTCCAGTTAGGTATGAGGTAGGTAGGTGGTGGTGGTAATAGTAGTCGTCGTCGTCGTCGTCGTCGTCATCGTCGTCGTAGTAGTACCAAGGGATTTATCTAGATCTTCGACTGTATCATTGGGACGGGAGGTAGTTCCAGGATGAAATTTCGAATTTACCGGTTCCCGACCCGGAGAGAACGTTCCATTTCTTATGTCCTCGTCAAAGAAGTTTATGAATATATATTGCCAAAATGATTCGTTGTAATATAATAAGTATAGACGAAAGAAAAAAAAATGCTAATCTAAAATTTCTACCATAATAATGATAATAATCAGGGACCAAGTCAAGTCTTAACGATTAATGATGTTCAATGGTTATTATTACCTGATTATTGCTGTAGTTGTCTTCGACTTCACCTTGTTTATTCCCCTTTTCAGCATAAGTGCAGCGGATATCGTAATTAAACTTAGACTAGCGTAGCAGGTACGTACTAGTATGGTAAGTTTAAACAATTATCTGAGCGAGCGATTCAGGGTCCTCTGCCGAAATGGAGTCAGGAATGGATGCTGTTTTCAAGAGGGGAAAGGGGTCCACAGTCACACCCGACCCCTCCCTCTCCCCATTCTTGGTTTCAGATCCTTCTGGCCGGCGTCAATCCAAATGATTGATCCGTATTTCACTTGCCGGAACCCAACTGGAAGGGGGTGTTTTTCATCGAGCTGAATCAAAGGAAGTAATATGAATATAAATGCGGTGTACCATTATTACTGGGGGAGAAAAGGCTTGCAATTTAGGAAAATGGAGTGATTGCTGACGTCCAGACTCTTCTTGTCTTACTTGAGTCTATGGAAGCCTCCAAATGCAACCTAGCCACGCCTGTGCAATGCGCCTTTTTATACAATAATAGATAGGCATAGACAGCTGTCATCAAACAGATAAAAGGATAGGAGTGAAGTCCAGCCCAAATTGTTCGCCAGAGGTGTAGTATTGGCTACCTGACAGAGGCTAGGATGAGATCCTGGCTTTAACAATAATCCACTGAAAACGTCTTGTCTCATACCCCAAAAGTGACAGTACATTGCTCATTCAGGTGCATTCCCATCTCCCTAGAAATGAAAATAAGAGTAAAACGTTAACAAAATACGATGGGGGAATATAGAAGAAAACTATAACCAGAAAATAAAAATCACCATCGCGCCTCCCTTCCATTGCAAAGTTCCCAGCCATGATATAACCAATTAAATAGCAGTTTTGCAGAAAAATAGAAAGTACAAATAATAAAAAGCTTCGTATGCTAATTCAAGTAATAAAAGAGAAAATGAAAGAAAAGAAAAATATGGGAGTCGATGGAGGTTTGGTGTTCATCCAAATATCGGCGAGTATAAAGAAAATCTTCAAAGGACGGAATAGGTTCAGGTAATCATCATGTAAGGAAGGTCCGTAAATTATATAAACTTGTCAAGAGACCGTTTGACAAAGACGTTTAGTGTGAAGTAAAGCTCGATTAAATACCAGCTGCTAAAGCCTCCTGATATTCTAGTAGGAATCGATCGTAATCGTTATAGAGAAACGTACTCTGGTGATATGCCAGGCAGCTCGTGATTGTCCACGCACACGAAGAGATGATATCAAGCATATGCAGGAGATGCAGTGAGTCATGCAACATGCGGCTTCGATCATACGAATCTTTTTTTTCAAAAAGAAAAGGCTGAAGCCGTTTGTGTATCGTTTCGTTGGATGCCATACTTGCGAAGCGATCCAGCCAATTTTAATTTCATGTTCATATCAAGTCGTATGTCAGGCGGGGAGGCAAGTTGGTAAGCCAACAGTAGGTTGCACCAGCCGGTTGTTGGTGGAATAGGTTATAAGCAGCAAGTCTCATACGCTATTTTTATCGATCCCCTTGTGATCCATCAGGGCCCGATTGACCAGAGCTTCTTTGTCGATTGTTCACCCAATCCACAGGCGCATCTTGAAGAGAAGCAGATGTCTTCTGCTCGTCTAATCGGGCAGAATGTGAGTTTGGTCGAGGCAAGAGATTGTTTAATTCTGCAGCGAGAGCTGAAGCGGTGTACATGCGAAGCTCCCTCTCCTCCCGTTCATCCTCTTTGTGCAATCGCTTCTGGTCAGATTTAGATAAGTTCTCCCGGCATTTCTTACGAATTTCTTGAATAATCCAACCAAGAACTTCCTCAGGAGCTCGTGTGCGGGCGGCACCATGTTTTGCGGGGCTTCGAACGTATCGACGTGTGACATCAGTGGCACCGTCGATCGAAAATGCGACACAGTAAGACAGCTTTCTTCCCCATCCTGCAAATGATGTTAGAAGGGAAGTTTCGGGGAAAAAGAAATCTTCTGTAATACGTACCTTCGGTATAAAGACGGGGCTGATCCCATGCCTCTTCACATGCGTCTACGTGTACCCAACGCCTTTGGTGTTCAGAGTATACCTCCGTCCAGACGTAATCCTCGGAATTCCAAACCCAACGAACGCGACCGCCAAGTGCTCGACAAAACATACTGAAGCAGTTCGCCCATTCACCTACACGACCACGCCTGCTTTGTAACAACTGCCAGACGTCTGAGTAGCGAGGGAACCTCTCGTAAGTTCCACATGATGGCTCGGAACACCGATAAAGTTCTACTCGGGTGGCACCGCGAGCGGTTTCATCAGGTAAGGGTGGAGTCATGCCTTGAGCAATCGTAGGCATCAAACAGCGAGAACATGGTGGGTTGTTGACAAACTGGAAAAAGGAGCGCTTGAACCATCTATATAAGGGAGAGAAAAGAAAGTTTGGTCAGTTAACGGATCGAGAAGCGTATTCCTAGAGGATCCCAGCAAACCTTAGCAATGCGCGGATAACACAATCTTGATAGCCCCATTCGGGTTTCTTATTCACACTGGCGGCTTGTGCTTGTAATATTTGGCTCTCCTCCTCTGCTTCTGAGTAAAGCCTGTCGAGCGGGATGAGAGAAAGGGCTTCATCGAGCAGGCCAGGATTTTCGTATTTAGTTGGGGTGACGGAGAGAACATGGAGCAGATTTCGGAATTTTAAAGAGTTTGAATCTTGTGGCGGAAATGGGACGATTGGAAGGCCTCGTAACGAGGGTGACTGCGTGTAGGGTTGTGATGGTAACTGAGGTGTGTTTGAAGTTGTGGTCGCGGTCGCGGTCGGGGGTGGTGGTGGAGCTCTCGAGGGATGAGGTGGGTGCGAACTAGAGACCGATGGAGAAGGCGACTGTGTACGAGAACGAGATCTAGATTGTTCCTGAAGACGATTGAATCTTTTGGTGCGCATGAGTTGTTCGAAAGCACGGGTAAGTTCAGCGGCATCAAAGGCGTCGGTGGGAGGCGCCCGTCGGCCGTGGTGATGTCTCCCATCCGCCATGGTCGTAGGGGGTTTAATGACACCAACAACTGGCACGAGATCGTCGATTCCCCAGATTGAACCAAATCCCAATCCCTCTTACTACTAGAACATATATCCTTGGTTGAGAGATGTAAGAAATTCGAAGTAAACAGCGTTCGAGGAGAGAATATCGTTAGGGGTTGTGAGATCCAAGGGTGCCAGGGTAAGGTTAGGTATGAACGGGGAGAGGCTTGAGAACGGCCACAAAGCTCAGCCAGGCGGTCACTATGCTTGGCATTAATCAAAGCAACAGGCTCCCAAGAATAATAATGTAATAATAATACCACAGCCGAAATATTCGAAAGTCGCCAGTCGCAATTAAACTAGAGTAGCGTAAAATAAGGATATTAGAGATATAATAAACTGAATTAAGAGAATGGGGAGAATGAAAAAATGATTAAAAAAAAATAAATAAAAAGGTCAAGGCACTAAAGGAGAAGAACGGGGGACAGTGGTGGTATTGATGACCACTTGAGGCGATCAGAGGGAGAAACAGAGACAGCAAGCAAAAAAAGAGAGAGGAGAGAATAATACTCATGTAGTTTAGTCAGGGCCAGCTGGTGATGGTCAGACTCTTTTTTTTTTTTTTTTTTTGGGTCTCTTCCACGCCAGCAGTGAGGGCGAAGCGTCGTCAGCCTTGGACTCCTCCCCCAATCAGGGCCCCGCATTAACACCGCAAGCCGCGTGTGTCCCGCCCCGAAATAGTTAAGAGAGCCATGGCCAAGACCCTTTGACTGCCTGCAAGTCTTCCTTTTTTTCCCCTACTCCGTTCTTTACCATCCTGACTAATAATAATTGTATTCATTTGTTTTTGTGTTTTTTTTTCCCTGACTACTCTTGGTGCAGATTAGAAAAATAATAATTCTTAAAGTCAAGAATCATGCAAACAACTGGGTTTGTAGCAGACCCTCTCGCGTTTCAATTTCGTAGACGCCACTTCTAATTGTTGACTATGATCTGGTCTCAGTAATTGTCACGGATCGAAACAGAAAATTTTTTCCTGCTTCGAGTCCTCTGTACGGAGTATGAAGGACTGATAACATCTTTCAAGTCTCCACTCTCTCCATGCGATCGGTTCTTTCCGACTTTGACGACCCTAACACGAGTAATGATACCAGAATAGTCATGATAAAAGAAAATCTTTGCAGAGACTTCCCCCACTTGATGAGGAATCTGCTAATGAGTGTTCTAAAAGCTTGGCTGTATCTGCGTGGTTTCTCTTCGACTACGCAAGCCAGGGTCCCTCTCAATCCTCATGGCCGTCATCACCTCCATCTTGGGAGTTGTGACAGGTATATCCACTTCAGAAAGGGACGCCATCGCATACTATCATGAAGGTCACCTGGTTCTTAATGCCCGGTTTTATTTTCCTTTATTTTCTTTTTTTTTTCTTTTTGTAGCACAATTTATCTACTGTTGGTGCAAGCCGACAGTGTCTTACGCGGCTCTCTGATTAACAGAAGTAGCGTGTTGCCATCAGCCACTAACAATGCGCAACCGTGCACGCCCAAGGGCAACCAGATTACACTTTAAATACCATACCCCCAACCACAGAGGAGTCAAAAAAGTCTCCAACCCCATATAAACCCAACTCTATTTCCGGGCAGAAATAAAAAAAAAAATATCAACGGTTGAGGTTGTAGTTAATAGATAAAAATCTCTTGGCCTACGAGGTGGTCCCGGGGAGGGGCTGATCATGGAGGTGGATGTATTATACGCTGTCGATGTCATCCTTCCCCAGGATGACGAATCATGATAGATACGTTTTGCTTCCCGATGATAAGATTGCGTACACTAGGTACTTAGGTACCTATTATACGTCCTTCGTTGTCAACGATGAAGATCTCAAATGAAAATCTTCCTTGAAGCGCGATACAATTCTGAAGGGATCGAATGATGGGCTATCACTACCTCTTACAGAGGTTGTTGAAGCAAGACTTTTCAAATAGGAAGGGTCAAGAGAAATAATAGTTAAATCGAAGCTGGAGACCATCATGTGCTTGTTGACGGTGATTAAAATGATCACAGTGGCTCTTAAAAATTGAAGTCTCTATTGCTTTTTGGGATCTCAAGTCTTGTATATTTCTCTTCCTGATTCATTTCTTAGGCTCGAACTTTAATTTTATCCATGTGTTATAGTTTCGCGAAGGATTAATTTTGATTGGCATAGAAGAAAAAAAAGAAGAATCATGTCTATACTTTATTACAGATCCAACTCTTCTAATTTGATTATTTTATCACCTTCATTCATATGGGTGTAGTTCTTGAATACCCTAGCAAAGCACACGCGGCATTTGCAGTCTAATGAATGTGCATCTCCACTCTGACAGTTTTTTTTTTTTATTTTTTTTTGATATGTTATAATCAACATAACTCATAGAAAGATGGACCACCACCTCTAAGCCGAATTGCCATTTGCCACCAGGCTTATATGCCTTGATTTTCTCACCACAATGCATAGTTGTCGAGTTAATTTCTTCGTGCGTTACATGACCAAAATAATTTCAAAATTTATAGCATTCCAATATTTTGGATGGGCTTGATTGAAGAAGAAGAATTTGAGGCTAAAATAATAATAATAATAATAACAAAAAAAACATGTACCAACCAGGTAGTTACATACCTAGGTAGGTAGGTATGAAGACAGGGCCCTAAATGGATTCGGTGTTACAGGATTACGGATTAATTACAACATATCATCCAAGAAAAAATGGTGCGTGGCGGAGACGCGCAAGCGTCCGTCTTGGCATTGCACAAGATTTGGCTAGAGCAAAGCGTATGACCCATAGCGCTAGACCTTTTTCTATCGATCGCCAACATGTCAAGAGCGCCCTAGACCCTGCCCAGGGGGGGGGCTTGGCATAGATACCGCATCTGTCTCTCTTCCCTTCGTTTTCACTCGTATTATCATTTGCGAGTACGGTTGCTTCATCTAGCCGCTCTGGCCAGACCCCGATCTATGGAACACAGTCCCAGGATACCCCCTCGATCAGCCACGACGCTCGCAGGAAGCGGCAAAATATCTCTCATTCTCTCATCTCCGGCAAGATAAATAGGTGGCTATTTAGGGAACTTTGTTTCTGTTTTGAGCTCAAGTATGAAGACCCTTGTTGCTTTATATTATTACTGGGCTAGAAAGAGAACGATTAAGGGACGATCTGGATTCAAAATATTAATATTAATTGGAAAAATATTTGCTAACTAACTAGTAGCTAACTCACAAACCATCTTACGTAGACAGACCTCGGCAAGCTCCTACCAACACCAGATAAGCAAAATATGATTGGCTTACGTCTCTCTCAATCAAGTCCCTAGGTACTAGTACCTTGAAGTAAAGTAAGGTCTAAACCCAGCCTGGTGGTTGATGTGGGTCAGTGTACGTGTCTGACTACTCAAACCAACGTACTCCTCCAGTCCGACTTACCAGGTAGTTAAATCATGAGCAGATCACTTGAATAATAAGAATATTAATGTCTGCTCGAACTAGTACCATTGTTAAATAACTAGCAGGCTCCATGCCCTCTACTAAATCTGGTCACATATCGTAATAAAACAGAAGTCTTGTCTAGGGAGGCACCTATTGCCACCGATGTCCTGCGGCTGTTTGGACATAAGATATCATATTGTCTATGCCCTCTAAAGAAACATGCCTCTGAGAGGTATGACATCTTGCTAGCAAATGATATTTTTACTCTTTTTTTTTTTTAACTTGAATAAATAAGTAATATCGTTGTTGACCTAGCTCTAAAATACAAGGTAGTAAGAAATAACCTCATTATTTGGAGTGATTTCTCGCCAAATACGGCCATCCTACTCCTGCTGCCATTATTCTAAAATAATGGTTGCCGAAGATTAAATGTCAACCCCATAGTGTCCATCCAATTCAGGCAAGTCCATCAAGCCTATTTCTCCCGAGTATTTTGGTTTCGTCTATCCGTCCTAATTAATAATGATAAATAATGTCTCTTTCCTTGCTATTATTTTCGTTCTAAAGTCCTTAATGAGGAATGGGTTGAGAGCGCCTGGTACAAAACAAACTAGGTTTGTAAAAAATAGACTACTACTAGAGTCATCACACGATTTTATATGCAGCTAGACGAAGGTTTTGGGAAACCATCAAGTTCGGACTTAGGAGCCTAGGACAAAGGAACCACTGTCTAGTTACCTACATAATCCTTGAGTGAATTCCGGTGCCATTGTTGGAGACTAGGCTTATCAATAATACCAACATGCAACAGCAGTGTGATCAGCCTTCAAAGTCCATTCGCCCTGATATCCCAAACAACACCAGCACGATAAGGACTCAATCATTTTTTTTTCTAATGGGTAAAAAAAAAAAGGACACAGACGAGAAAATCACTCCTCAAGCACCACCTACGAGGTGGGTATTTACCATAGCTCAGGTGACCCACTCATTGACCAGCCTAGCTGCCTTGACACATCCACGATCAAGGAGATAAACGAATCAAGGTAATCCTCGAACTCAACCTAGCCTTGCCTTTTAGCCAGAGGATTAATCCTACAGCAAGGTTTGCTTTCCGACCCGCACTCAACCTGATCCTGTCTTTTCATCAGACATCGTTTGGTCATTCCCCACTCTAGGCTGGCGTCATTGCTCTAAGTCTCAACACGTATTCATTACATTATGATATCTCCAAGAGTCACAGTGTGCATCTACTCCAAATTTACATTAAGCTTGCAAAGCAAAAATTATTCCTGATATGAGATCTCCTAAGTAGTTAGGCCCATCATCAATCCGAGTACGTCATACACTGAGTAGGGCTACCGCTAAGTGACTAGCGGTACACAAAAGACTCGAGTGGAATTAAAATATCATGACGGATACCTAGTTTCTAACTACTAATCATGATTCAGCCCTACATCCGAAGATGAAGACCCAAACAGGGTGGGGGTGTTGAAAGTACTTGACTCCTTAGTAATTGCAAGTGCGATTTCTTGTCTCCTTTTCTGTATCGCTCTGACTGTGCTGACGGTAGGTGATCGATCGTCTAGCTGAGAATAGGAGCTGCAAATAGCCAAGGCGCTAGCTAAATTGCTTTGCTATTAGTTAATAACACAACCGAAAGGTTCATCCAGCAAAATGCTCTATATCTTTTCATAGACGAGCTCTGCCCCCATCTCTCTCAGCATCTAAAAACTCGGCACTGAAAGGATAGTCGATGTAACCCTCAGGCGCTCGTGGCGTATAAAATTTTGAACGATCGTAACTGGTCAGTTCCAAACCTTTTTGGATTCGGAAAGGCAAATCTGGTGTTGAAATGAAATATCGACCAAAAACCACCACAATGTTATACCCTTTATACTGTCGTTCCACCAGCTCCCGAGCCGACTTAGGCTTAAAGCCACCAGCAATCAGTAATACTCTCTCTGGTCCCCAGAGGTCAATTGCAAAGTCTAAACTCTCGTTTTTTTGCACGTCCGCATTCCCGTCAATCCGCGATTCAACTAGATGAAGATACGCCAGATCCAGCCCCTTCAGATGTTCAATTAAGTAGCTAAACTGGGCAACTGGGTTCTCCATACGCATCCCACCGAAACTTGACCACGGGCTAAGACGTAGGCCAGTACGGTGTGCACCAATTGCATCGGTTACAGCCTTGGCCACCTCCAGGCAGAAACGAGCTCGATTCTCCACGCTCCCTCCATACTTGTCTTCCCTCCGGTTACAAGTGTCTTGCGTAAATTGATCAATCAGATACCCGTTCGCACCATGGATTTCGACTCCATCAAACCCCGCTTCAATGGCATTTTTCGCGGCCTGAGCGTACATGCTCACAAACTCTTTGATTTCCTCTCTACTCATTTCCTTAGGGGTGGCGTCCCGAGGTGTGACCGGTGTTGCACTTGAGCTAACTATTTCAATTCCTTCAGACGCGCAGACCTTAGGGTTAGCTGCGCGCCCCAGTGCCCACAGCTGACAATAGATAAATGAACCCTTTTTGTGTACGGCAGTGGTGATCTTCTGCCACGCAGCAATCTGGTCTGCATTGTAGATTCCAGGGACATTTGCATACCCGCCCGCGCGAGGATCAATGAAGGTACCTTCGGAGATTAAAAGGGATCCAGAAACTGATGCGCGCTGGGCATAATACTCTGACACAAATGAAAGAGGAACGTGGTGGCCGTCAGCACGGAAGCGGGTTAAAGGAGCCATCGCTAAGCGATGCTTGAGAGTCACAGGCCCAACTTGTAGGGGGTGGAAAAGAGGCGAATTTTCGGTCATTTTTAAAGTGGTGCTGTATCCAATATTTGAATGAACTCGTGACAAATTATCAACAAGAATTCGTGAGAAGAGTGGTTTTGACTGGGAGGTACTATCACGGTTCTGGGTCAATGTGTACATATATCCATTTGTGGGGAGAAATGATTATTTAAACTAGTCCATGCCTTATATTAAAAGCCTCGGTTCCGAGTGAATTACCGGAAGCATAGTTTGCTGTGAATGGGTGATGCATAACACATAAAAGTGTTTAATATTTATAATCCTATTGACAATAAATAATAATTGAGATGTAAGAGTATATTCTTAGGAACCTAGATATTTCAAGAGGCATCTGGGTAGGTGAATGTATTATTGATAATTTAGGATTTACGGGGAGTAGTCAGTAACTTAGAAACCCTTAATAATAAAAACATTTAACCCCTCCAATATACAAGTACTGACCTGTAGGGTTCAGCTTTTCCTACATTCCGATTGTTCATATATATATGGCTTCCCTGTAGGAACAGTATGACGGACATATCTGGAGAATTTATGCATCAACACGTAGCTGGGGATGCTGAGAATGGCTGTCATGGCGCAGGACTATATGCAAGCCAACTAAGATAGGATTTTCGATCGCTCAAGCAAGGATAATATAACAAAGATAACAAATATAGTCATTCATCATAAAACCTTACCTAAGAGTAGACTACCATAAAGATTATTATTAAGAGATGTGGTGTAAGATTATTGATACGGGAACAATAATAATGTTAATAATGAATCGATCGGAAAATCATTGGTCCAACTAATTAAGAACTAGCCCGCGCGCGTTGACGCCAAAGCGACACGAGGGAAAACCAGCCAACCGACTGGTGATGAACGAGTAATCAATCATCAAATATCGACATCACCACTTCCTATGCATCGAACTTTACCTTACTTCTCCGGTTCATGTCCTTGCTTACTCTTTCCTATTAAGTTCTAACCTGGCCTCCATGTGTGTTTATTTCCTATCTGCATCGCCCTGCGCCCTCATTGCCTGCTCGGGAAGCTCCTGATTCCTTTTTTCCTTTTCTCCTCATTCTTCCCTCTCCAAATACCAAAACCTCCAACACCACCATCATCTTTACTACCACCCACTTACCAACAACCAGACTTTCTCCCCCAGCTCCCCATCTCATCCTGTGGCTCGTCGCTACCATATTGAGAAGGCAGCCTCCGGTTTGTGAGCGTCAATCTCCCCTAGGTAGTAGCCTTCTTGCCCTCGGTCGGGGGGCTTCGTGCTCACCATGAAGGCTACTCCGTTGCTCATCGCGTGGCACAACGACAACGCCCCCGTCTATTCAGTTCATTTTGACCCCAATGGCAAAGGTCGCCTGGCCACCGCTGGAAAGTAGGATATTTAACCCAAATTGTACACCTTGTGCCTCCCTGGATGTTTGATCGCTAATACTTCTCTCTCTGGGTTGCAGTGATAACAACGTCCGAGTACGCTTTACCCTCCCTTCTGCAAACCCCAAACCCCCACCCTCTTACTTACGTTATTATTACCTACTTATTCAAATACCGGCTTGTCTGACGCGAACAATTTTAGTTATGGAAAGTCGAATCGGTTGGACAAGAACGTAAGGTGACTTATTTAAGCACTTTGGTGAAACATACACAAGCCGTCAATGTTGTCCGGTTTAGTCCCAAAGGTACGATTTTTCCCGGAATGGAGGATAAGGATATACAAGTTTGAAAGTGGTTTCCTCTTGCTAGCACATTCTAACCCTCATCTAGGCGAGATGCTGGCATCAGCCGGAGATGACGGCAATGTTCTGCTGTGGGTTCCATCAGAACTACAAACTCAGCCAGGACTCGGTGAAGAGCGGTCGGATGATAAGGAGACATGGCGTGTAAAGCATATGTGTCGGTCTTCAGGTGCAGAGATTTATGATCTTGCGTGGTCACCGGATGGTGTTTTCATTATCACGGGGAGTATGGATAATATTGCCCGTATTTACAATGCTCAAACCGGTACGTTGCTTCTTAAATTTGCTTTTTTTTTCTTTTCTTTTGGATACAATATTTATAATGGATAAGAAGCACAAGCTGATTACGAAATGCGGATATATTAGGTCAAATGGTACGGCAGATTGCAGAGCATTCGCACTACGTGCAGGGAGTAGCATGGGACCCTCTCAACGAATTTGTTGCAACACAATCATCGGATCGATCTGTCCACATCTACAGCCTGAAAACGAAAGATGGCCAATTCACCCTTACCTCTCACGGAAAATTCCTTAAGATGGATCTCCCTGCAAAACGTATCTCATCCAGTAGTCCAGCCCCCCCAGATCCCTCAATTAGATCTCAACCGGCGAACAACAACTCCGTTGCCATCGCTTCACCCGCTCCTTCAACGCCGGGGACTCCCATGATGGCGCACCTACCTATGGATCCTCCCCCAGTATCCCACAGCCGGAGATCATCATTTGGCTCTTCACCTTCTATTCGTCGCTCTGCTTCACCGGCACCGTCTCTACCGTTACCTGCAGTGAAGCCGTTGGAAGTACCGTCTCCGGGCGTTCTGGGCGGGCTGGGGGTTAAAAATGCTAACATATATGCTAATGAGACATTTACCTCCTTCTTCCGACGACTCACTTTTGCCCCCGACGGTAGTCTACTGTTCACGCCAGCGGGGCAATTCAAAACATCACATATATCTCCCACAGACCCTTCGAGGACGGTAGAGGAAGTTACCAACACTGTTTACATTTACACTCGTGCGGGATTCAATAAACCCCCAATATCTCATCTCCCGGGCCACAAGAAGCCTTCAGTTGCAGTTAGGTGTTCACCTGTGTTTTATACTCTTCGACAGAACCCCCAGCCTTCCCGGCATATCACGATGGATACCTCATCTGGTGAGGAGGCGTTCCCATCTCTCCCTGATCCTGTGGTGAATGCTACGGGTAATGGCTCGTCGATGGAACCTCCGTCCTCATCACATCCCGGCGGCAGCTCTGCTGGCCAACAACACCCCGTCTTTTCCTTGCCATATCGGATAGTCTATGCGGTTGCTACTCAGGATGCTGTTTTAGTCTATGATACTCAGCAACAGGCTCCTTTGTGCATTGTGAGCAATCTCCATTTTGCAACCTTCACTGATTTGACATGGTAAGCACCAAACTGTATCGTATCTAATGGGAGCGAATCTCTAACTAAAACTAGGTCGAACGATGGTTTGACATTGATAATGAGCTCGTCAGACGGCTTTTGTTCCACTTTATCTTTTGCTCCAGGCGAGCTAGGCCAACCGTATGCTCTTGCAGTGCCGACAACTCATCAAACTGGCTCCTCTGCACTATCATCCACAAACCTGTCCCCACCAGCAAATCCTCCTACGAAACCAACAAGCATACCTATTCCGCCATTGAATTCAACCCATGCACCTCCCGCAAGTCCTGCAAGATCGAGTTCGGTATCATCAGTTACGACGCAGGCCCCTTCACAGCAGACGGCAGGAACCGTTGTTAATAATCCAACTCCCACCCTTGGGTCTGTGCCACTGGTAACAGCCGCCCAGTCTGCCCAACCTCCAACTCTCCCACTCACAACTCCACCACAAACACCAATGTCTACTGTTTCCCAAAGTGGGGCAAGTGCTGCCAGCAACAGCGTTCTAGGTAAGCGGGGGAACGAGTCTTCGAAAGAGGAAACGGAGGACTCTACTCCAACAGAGTCAACGCCACAGCCAAAGAAAAGACGGGTAGCACCGACTCTCATTTCTGCTGGATTGGGGTCGTCTTCGAAAGAGCAATCTCAGAATGCTGATGGAGGTTAATTTTTTTTTTTTTTCAATTTTCTTATTATTCTCTTTCTTTCACAAGGATTAATCATCATACTTCCTTCCCCCTTTTTTTTTCCTGCTTTTTTTCTAGCACCGCAGGCGATTTAATGCCGTATGATAATATCTCTTTCCTCATTGACGATTTATGCTCTCCACTTGTCTGGTCTACAACGAACTTTGCCATCCTGATTATAACGCTGAGGTATTCCTGAAGTACTTGCTTGTACTAACGGCGCTCTCGTTTCCCCCTCCAGGTTTTTTTTATCCCTGGTAGACTATATTGCATTTTATGGTTTGCTACCGGCATATTGCAGGTTTTTTTATTTATCAACTTTAGTATATCTTTTGCTCGGTTATCAGTTAGGACGGATGGTGATCTTACACACACTTTTATTTTTCCCTCTTCCTCTCCCTCCCCCTCTCATTTTTTGCTTCATTTACTAGAAGCATATGTTGGGCGCGATGTATTTAAATTACCTATCCCGAGAGTTTGTTTCCGCCCTGGTCCGCTTGTTTTCAACGAACATGGCATAAGGAAAAGATCCTATCTTTTGATCTTTCCGAACTGTTTGTCAGTTCACCTGATGCCAGTCTGAATCTGACCATGTTGGGATCGAGTGGAAGTTGGCTATCGAGACTCCATCAGGGTTACCTGTTTATATGTGTATCTTACACTGTTGAAATCCTTTAGTAGCTAGGCCAATATTATACTCCATTCCCTCCGACGCCTCCCTTTTCTTTGCCGTGACTTTTAATTTGCTCTTTACAATGACCTGTATATGGTGTGTTGATACTATGAGGAATTTATTTATAAAGCTTATGTTTCCAGTGTCGATATTTGAAGCCTCACCACAAGCACAAGCACGAGCAGCAGTGTTTACTACTGGAGTAACCTCACTATTTGAGCTTTACTAGATGACCAAGACGACAAGGGCTGTTCCATTAAAGCGAATGATACCACTTGCCCCCTCTTTGATTCATACCCAAGGCCGACCGTTGGTTCTTTAGAAGCTCTTATTATTAGCTGTCTCCCCAATCGCCTATTTTATTTTGCACCATCTCAACCCAGGGCCCGTCAATCAGTACCTGTCACAAAATATCTCCCATAACAGCTAGTGTTCCAACTCGTGTTCGTCTTCATTCGGATGGAGATACCTAAGGGGCGAAAGCTCTTTACAGAACCATCCTATTACTTGCTTATTATACAAAATTAGGTAGGATGATTAACACCACTCTAGGAATAATGGGTTGCGAGTGAAGATGTCCAAGGGCACTCTGAGAATTGACCGCATTTGGTATTGGTTAAGCTCAGTTAGGAATTATTTATAACAAATAATTAGATGTATACCTAATAATAGAATAAAGAAGGGTAAATTATTTCTGCTACGTGATATCACATGTCGGTAACTTTTTTTAGTGCTATGAGTAATTTTGGCTGTTTTGGTATACTTGTACGGTGGTGATACATCCTACTACTCTTCTCCATGGCCGAGGATCGAGAATCGAGATCGAGAACCGAGGTCATGATAGAAAAGCTTCTCATCCCATCATCCATCATCGCAGTACCTATCTGTGGCTACTTTTGAAGGATACGATATTTTCAAAGTAAAAAAGGACGAGGTCATTTAAATGCCGAGGATTTCGTGTTACACAGGTGGAATGCTAGTGTCAATTTAAACCTCAGTATCCAACGTCATCTTAGAAGCTTTCTTCCTTCAAAATAAACAATCCTTTTCTAAAATGACAGAATTTATTCCCCAGCCTCCAACGCCATCGAAACCTGGCTCATTCCCTCCCACGGAGGCAATCCCGGTCGCTCCACCACCTTGGACCCTCAAAGCCAAAGCCTGGATATTTCTATACCGGAACACCGACAAGGTGAGCACGGTACCGCCTCAGAACCAAAACAACACTCCCGAAATCCTACAAGGTATCCTCCCACCCGGTGCCTATCACCCCTTCGAGAGTCTTCATGCCGAGGCACTTCAGAAACTTCCCGGCGGTAGGACACAATACCGCGATGGATGGCTCAAGAGCGTGATGATTGTTCGATATGAAAACTCAGATGTTGGGCCATATGACGAGCTCATTCTTGTCCCGGGCCGAGCGCTGAATCCACATACTGGCAAGGCGGATATGAGAATTAGTACTATTTTTGTTTCAACAGATGCGAGTGTTTGGAATGGGAGAAGAAATTGGAGTACACACCTCCGTGCTTCCTTCTCGATGTGGTATGAGAGAAAAATGTACTAACTAAATATCTAGATATCCCTAAACACCGTGCAGTCTTTGACTTTACATGTGTTGGAAAGTCAGATCTCGCGTTGAAGGTATATCACCCAGAGGATTCACCTTCCCCACTGGACCCGAAAGTGCCATTCTTCACAACTCTTTTGAAGGGTTCCTCTCTACCCAAGGTCCCAGCACCTAAACTGGCACCGATACCCATTGTTCAGCCTCCATTGGCCAAATCAAGATGGCCTCCAGGGGTTCAAGGTGCGGCTATTGCGACGGATGATCCAGAGAACGGGCGGGAAAATCCGTGGCTGTCGACAAAGCCGTCATTTAAGGGGACATGGGGGCTGGCGTATGCTAGTAGACTAGAAGATGGAGAAAATACTCTAGAATGGCATGGGGATGGGATCGGGTTTCCGCGAGTGAAGCTCTGGCCAGTTGGTGTTGCTTTTGAGGGGCTTGTCGGGTTTGGGGCCTCTACAGTTGCTAGTAGTTGAAGTTAACGATAGCCACTCTTGTCGCGATCTAGAATTATAATAATACCAATCATTATAATAACAGAGGGTTTCCCATGGGTCCCGGTTCTCTAGCATTGCTTTGTAAACAACGGAGGCCATGAGCCCCGAAGACCGAATGCTGACAACACCCGTTCACATGTGACGTAATAGCAATGTCTCATTTAGTTATACTTAACCCAGTAGTAAGCCAAGTCAACTAACGACATATAAACTACCTTTCTTATTTCAAAAAGAAAAAGGAAGCCGATGCGGTTGTCACCAATTACGGGGACAATACCTTTCCTCGCTCCTCACAGTCTGAGTCAATTCGTCCCATTTCGGTGGGCATCTCACCTTTCACCTAAGCGCACTTTCCACACATCCCCATTATTGAATAAAACCATGGCAACCGCAAGGAATATCCAGCTCTCCCCAAAATCCGACACTGGGGTCTGGAGCATAGGCATCACTGACGAATCCGCACGGACAGCAAGTCAGGTCCTGCAGGAAGACCTGGAGAAACATCACGTTTATTTCAATAATATGGGGTTTCATAGTATGCCAACTCGTCCTGGGGATTATTGGAATCAATGATCAAAAGCTAGAGTCAGTCGGGTTAATGGATGCACAGACCATATTGTCCATCACATCCTAACTATTTACGCCCTCGGCGCATCGCCTAGTGAAATCAGGGCTGCGTACGATAGAAACAAATCTTATCAGCGACGTACTCTGCCCATACTTGACAACGTTGTCCAGTCACTATATGATAAAAGTCAATTTAAGGAAGCGATGGGGAAGGAAAAGAACTATCCGAATTTCCTCGAGTTCTTCCAGCGCGAGATCGAGAAGAAGGGGGTTGAATCTGTCTTGAATGAGTATCTATTCGCGGAGGATGAGAATGCGGAGAGTATGATAGCACGGTTGTTTGGTGGTAAGTCGCCCGCCTCTTCCGCCCTACACCTGTTGCCATCTATTTTTATATATAATACGAGAATTTCCTCCCGAAGATTTGTTTTGAATGCTCATGCATCTGGTCAGGCCTCCTACACCCAATCATCCACCTCGGCTTTGCAATCGAGTTCAACCAGCCAGCTATCATCGCCGAAGCGCTCGCCCAGACGGCAATACACGAGGACTGGACGGGCCCGCTATACCTCTTCCCAGCTGAGAGGGCCGCAGGTGGGATTGGTAACCCCGGAAAAAAGACCATGCTACAGCTGCTTGAGGAAGCGCACTCTAACAAGAAACTCGCAAACTCGACTGCCTGGAAAGATGGGAATAAACTCCGTGATGGTGTCCTCGCGCGAGCGTCGGAGGAGATGATCGACATAGCTTCTCAGTTTACAGTTTCCGAGGAGCAGATGCAGGAAAAGTATGCTGAGATGGTTAACACCTCTGGTGCGCATTCTATAACGAAATATTAAGCCGACGAATATTCTTTACCATGCGGTAGACGCTGACCTAGATGCATAGTGTATTTTACCGCCGCCTCCCAACGCCCACCTAAGTTGGTCAAGTTCGACTTCTTCTATATTCATAGCCTCAACTCATCTATCTTCTTCTCTAAGATCATAGCCCTCCCATTCTTAAAAATGCGCACTAAACTCCGCCTTCTGGAGCAGAAAGGGCGTATGGACCTCTTGGTGTACGTATCCCGCAACGCACCAGAGCTATACCTTGAGGAAATTACAAAACATCATATGAACAATGACTGGGGTACGATCATTGCCCAGTGCAACCGACACAGCCATGACGACGGACATCTCACGAAGCTTATACGAGCCTTGCGGAATGCAGAGAGTGTCTCTCGCACGTATGAAGGACGGGAGGAGGAGCGAGGACTCAAGATTACGGGAGATTCGTGGCTGAAGATTGGTAATATGGGTAGGTCATTCACTTTCACTGGCTTGCTATATTGTCACGTATTGATCAGGTTCTAGTCTTTGATTCGGTTATGGGCAAGGAGGAGGATCACATGTGGGTTCGATCGACGGGTTTTGATGAAGCCTGGGAGGGTGTTGGTGTTAGAGCGAGATATTAGTTTGTCCCTGATCATGTATACTTTTTAATCATTTGGGAGTTTCTCGTATGTTTCCCTGCATAATCCTGCTACCTACCATGATGCTGCACACTCATCTGTAGAAACGGGCGGCCAGCTTAGATTTATGTAAAAGAGTGAGAACGAACTTCATTCGTCAACGCCAACATAGAGCGAGCAGACCAATATAACCGTGTATACAAGAGAAAACTCTACTGCTTTACGTATTTTTTGCAAAGAGAAAGGAAGGAGTGGGGGAGGGGGGAAGTTTTCTGGCTGAATTATAGGTACCTTTATGAAGGCCAAATTCTACCTCATCGTTACTAACTCTGCTTAGGACACCCCCGTTTCTAGATAGGTACCTATTTACTTAGGTAGGTATACTATATCTAGATTACATATCTTGGATCTTCACCACAACTTTGGTCGATCCTACAGAAGAAGAAGACGAAGCGGACTTATGATGCTGGAACCCCTCGAGGGCAGCATCGAACCCACCATCACCAATAACAGTATAGGATGGAGGCACTAATTTGCCCAGCTCAAAGAGTCGAGTCAAAACGGGGATATAGCTCGCCACGGATTGATTCGTTACTGCCCCGTCATCTCGTCCGATGAGTCCGAGTTGGATACAGTATGTGTGACCACCTTCGAAATCGGTGATTCCACTCCTGGACGGTAGAAGAAGAAGATGAAGTGATCTTGGTTAGCATCGCATAGTACTAACAGGGGAATATATAGATATATATATATGTGTGTGTTTGTGTGTGTGTGTTTGTTAAAGGGGAAAAAAAAAAAAAAGAATAAGGGGCATCTCACCAGTCATTCGTTGTTGCAAAATATTTCGGACCCTCGGGCAACTGCTTGAAAAGCTCCCGTGCAAACTCGTACCCCATGGCTGCGGCATCAAAGACGTGGTGAACCTTTTCTTTGGTGTGATTCAGTACCTCCGTGACCTGTTCGGTGGTTGATGTCTTGTAGTCGAAAACTACATCCGCACCGGCTGCTTTGACTGTCTAAAGGAGAATGGCACGGGCCGAGTTAGTATAAGTCCTAGTACACTGATGAAAGGGGGGAGGAGAGAGAGAGAGAGAAAAAGAGATAGAGAGGGAGGGAGAGGAAGAAGAGAGTGACAGAATGAGAGAGAATGAGGCTACTCACCTCGACAGATCGCACACCGCATGATGCAATGACTTTGTAACCACACACTTTAAAAAGTTGGATTCCAAAGCGACCTACGTTACTTGCTCCACCAAGGACGACAGCCCATTCATCCTTCAAGACGGGCAACGCTTCGGGGTCTGGAAGTGGAATCTGGCAGCCGCCGAAGACGCCAAGGGCAGCGGTCTATGGGGGTTGTACAAGTTCAGTAGAATGTCCATGGCCCCTCTCGTCTGCTCATGACTACTTATTGTCTTTCGTATCCCTAAAGTATTAGAGGAGAAAAAAAAACATTGCCTACCTCGATACCAACTCCGATCGTGGCCGCTTCAACGAGGCTGAGGTTTTTGGGTTTGGACATCGTCAAGGGGGCATCCATGAGAAACTATAGGGCTGGTTAGAACGTCTCTTCATTTTATCAAGGTCTTTTTTTTGTTTTTTGAACTTTCGTGGTGATGAGTGTAGGAAACTCAAGCTCACTCACATATTCCTGACAGGTTGAATACCCTTTCATTCCAAGACGAGTACATCCACAGACTTCATCGCCAACCTTGAAGATTGAGCCTGCCTCGCTGCCAGTTTTCACGACAACTCCAGCAGCATCGCAACCGGGGACAAAAGGCCAACTGTCAACCAGAATGCCCATATCAACCATCATGTGGTCCCTACAGCAACCAGGGGAAAAGAAAAAAAAAAAAAAGGTTAGCTCGCAGCTCGTGTACCGATATCCCTCGCTAGGAGAATAATAAACAAACACATAGAAACAAGGGTTTTGCAGCTGGGAGAGAGAGAGAGAGAGCGGTGTTCGTACACAGGATTTATAGCCGTATAGATAGACTTGACCAGGATCTGATTAGCAGCTGGCTCAGGGAGCTCCAAGTCATTCGAGACTTGGAATGGAGCACCCTGACGTTCCGCAGTAATGCCTCTCATGGTTGGGAAGCTGAAGTGGGACGGTTATGTTTTCGAGTTGAAAGACCAACTTTGACAGTATAAGGAAAAGGAAGCATTGTAATGGGCTGAAGCATGGTTGTTGTTATATACCTAGTCTATATAATGTGTTGCCCTTGAGGGATCCTCATCATGGAACAACCAACACCGCTAGCCGTTGCGAAGGACTTATCATTTGCCTCTGGAAAGTACACAGTGTGCCATCTACGGAGGGGAAATACGGATAAGCAATCAATTTACATGGGTTGTATGGTGTGGTGCACCTCGTATTCGTTTGGACGTCATGCATTCCTCTTGGAGAAGGGAGAGCCTAGGGGATTTTTGATCAGTGAAGGCCAGTACACTTTGACAAGTATTGATATATGAACCAATGAATTAATAAGGTTGCCTTGGGAGCACTGAAGTTAAATGAATGAAAGGGGGAATGTCTATTGGGTAGTGATAAAATCCAAGCGAAGAGTTCGAATTAGAGCTTATCAAAGGGTCCTTAGCGTGAGCTCAGGATTCCTTAGCATCAAGTCTTCGCCCACTTGTTTTATTTTATTTTTTTTTTTCTTCTTGTTGGTCCGTTTGGATTATTTCACATTATTAATGACCAGAGAGACGATAGGTAGCTCTGCTTTTGACCTGCTGACACTGGTCTAGACTTCTGCCATGAAATCAATCTTTACTGGTCTCTGGGTGTAACAAGTATATTAGGTTGGAAGCTAGCAAGAGAGAATTTTCAAAGAAACTGGCCTTTTTTTTGGTCAAGGGTTACTATAATCCATGCAAAAATACTTTACAAGAGTGAGAGGAGCATACCTAGAGCAATTGCCACCACACTAACTATGCGAGACCCTGGCAATACCAGGCTCACGCGGTAGTCATCTTACCGAGCACATGGCCGAATGCAGCATCTAAAATCTGTAATCCTTGCTCAATCTCCTCCGAAGTGACCGTGACCGGTGGAGCCAGTCGAAAGACACCCCCCATGCCGGGAAGATTGACAATGTTGCAAGATAGACCGAGCTCCATGGCTCTATCAGACACAGCCTGGCCGAGTTCGGGGCCTGGAGCCTTCGTCTGAGCGTCGGATATAATTTCGATCCCTTGGAGAAGACCGCGACCCCGAACGTCACCAATGCACCAATACTTCTCCTGCAATTTGAGCAACCCCCTGCGGAGCTGGTCCCCGCGCTCGGCTGCGCGTTGGCAGATATTATCGCGCTCGACAATCTCGAGCACCTTGTTTCCAACGGCGGCCGTGAGGGGGTCATTGAGGTGGGTCGTAAGCCAGAGGAAATTCGCTTTCTTACAGCCTTGCTCGATTTCGGCCGTGGTGCTGACGGAGCCCAGCGGCAGTCCACAACCCAGCGTTTTCGAAAGGGCTAGGATATCCGGCACAACGCCGTCCTTTTCAAAGGCAAACATATGCCCTGTCCGACCGACACCAGTCTGTGCCTCATCTAGAATCAGAAGCATGCCGCGCTTCTTGCATTCCTGGCTTAATCGCTGAAGGTAGCCGTCGGGCAGCTCCAGGATCCCCCCTGTGGAGAGGATCGGTTCGAGGATGAAGGCGGCCAGGGACCCGACGCTCTGGCGATCAATCAGAGACCAGGCAAAGTCCATCTCAGTCTCCCAGTCATAGGAGCCATCGGGCTTCCGGAAAGGCGAGCGGAAGGCGTATGGCGCGGGGAAGGCCAGCTGGCCCGGCATGGCTGGTCCACCAAACTTTCTTCCGGCCGAATAGGTTGCCGACCCAGACCCTTGTGTCAGGCCATGATAGCTGGCCGTGAAGGCAACGATCTCGAATTTGCCAGTATAGAGCTTGGCCATCTTGATAGCGGCCTCAGTGGTTTCGGAGCCCGTGCTCAAGAAGAAGGATTTCTCCAGAGGCTTCGGCAGGACGCGAGCCAGACGCTCCGCCAGCGCTACGACGGGCTCGGTGACCATATTGCTCAGCAGGTGATCGAGATTCTCCATAGACTCCTTCACCACCTCGACAATCTCCGGGTGAGAGTGACCCAGGAGGGAGCTCATCTGGCCCGATGTGAAATCTAGGATCTCTCTCCCTCCGGCATCGTAGAGCTTCGTTCCTTTGGCTTTGGTGACAATGATGGGCGAGTAAGGGACACCCGTACTCATGAGGTACCTATCGGCCTTCTCCCAGAAGTGAATTTCCGAAGACATGATGATAGAAGGCAAGTTAAACTATAGAAGATAGGGATAATTGAAGGTCATCCACAGTAGTAAAATATGCGGTACACGTGTAATTTTTTTTTTTTTTTTCCCATAAATAATGCTAAACCCGGCATCGCTATTTAAAGCTCTATACTAGGTACTTGGTACGTAGGCCTAGAGAGTGCTACCCCACTTCCAGAGTTGGAGATAAGGGATTGTCCTCCGCCGAGATGGTACCAAGAGGCAGTTCTCCACTGTAAGATAATGATCATCTTGAGATTTACCACGTATAAATTTGAACAATTAGGTAATAGCAAATCTAAAGGAATGGTACCCTGTTCTCTAATAATGAGGGGAGGGGGAGGGGGACAAGCATGCATAGTAGTAGTACTACCTCCTCCCCCAACCAGGCTCGGACTCTCTGATTGACCAAACCGAGCAATCATCACCCCGGTTTTAGATTTCGGTAATGTTAGCATGCACAAGGTATTCAAGCCTCTCATGGGAGAAACTGAAGGATGAACCTAGTATCTATCAGTGTTAGACCTGTGTCTAAGTCTTCTTGTGGTGCCTATTTAAACTACGTTTAGCGAATCCTAAGGGTTGCGGGATCAACCTTCGTCTGCACCTTAACATCCCATCCTATCGAAGCTTTCCTTTAAATTTCTATTTTTGCTTTCGCACTGAAGGTACTCTTCGCTTTTTTTTTTTTTTTTTTTTTTTTTTTTTTTTTTTTCAATATCAATAGGTAGACGTCAGTAGTAACAGCCTAGAGGAACTTACCTACCCAGTAACTATGGTCGACAGCTGACAAATATGGGGAGGTGCTACAGCCACGCTGGCTAGGCTAATGCCACACCTTTTTGTATATGTAGAGCCCCAGGCCTTTAAACATCTCACTAAAGTAGGTCATGTAACCTACAACCAGTAGTTGGAATTTTTAATATTCAGGAGAAGAGAATTCTCTAAAATATCTAGATGCCTTGCAATGTATGTGACCTCACTTTAGCAGTTATATTAAACTCTAACTGTCAATTCTGATTGTTATTATGGTTATTCTTATCATGATCTTGACTCTAATTATTGATTTGGTTCTACCCAACACACTGAGTTATTTGTAGAGCGATAACTTGATCTTTAGATCATCTGAGATATCTACACAAGAATGATGATCTATCTTCCCTGGAAAAAAAAAAAAGGAGTGGCATTAGCCTGGCTGGTATAGCTGTAGCATCTCTCTAAAGATATGTGCTTGAGTGCAGAAGTTGAACTTATAGACTGTTTTTCTGCTAATCATGGTGGTAGGAAGACAAGTGATGGCCTGCTAGGTACTTTTAAAATACCTTGTAAAAGACATTATCTATCCTAGGTATCACATTAAGGACTTGCTGGCCAGTGAGCCTTACTGGGTATGCATATGCATAACCGGTCACCATTTATAATAATTGGTGAAGACACGAAAGTCGGCGGCTACTTGAGACAACCTATCTTGTAGAGGGAAAGTCAATGGACAATATTAATATAGAGTAAGTTTCTCTTTTCAGGTTACATAGATTAAGCGCCAACTTATGCAGTTCTATTCTTAGCAAACATCTAGATTGGAAGATGACTTTTAGTCAACCAACATTATCTCTCATCACATTTAACAGCGTCAACTGCGCGGGTAATAGTTTGGCGAATAGGTTTATATACGGACATAAAGCTCTCAAAACCCAGCTCGTAAGCAAGATTGGAAAATAATTACTCTCAAGCACCGAGCCTTCTAGCAATATACCTTTTAATTAGCTCCACACCTACCCTCATCACCCACACGATGCCATCGAATAAAGATCGTCTCTATGTTGCTCTCTACGCACGGGGGGGTAAACCCACCATGCCGGGCAAAGAAGACACGTGAGTTCATTGTACAGCTAACTTATCTGGCACAAGATATTGGAAAGCTAATGCTGTGCTCATAAAAGGTACCACTGGGCCTTGATAGTGGGGCCAAAAGTTGAAGAAAAAGATGGTATGGGATGTTGTTACCATGTAAAGGAGAAACCCAAATTTGGAGGGGCCTTTGAATTCTTCTTTGAGGAGCGTGAATGTCCACTTGCTCTAATCAGCATGTTACTTGTTTGTATTATGGTTGGAAAGGTATTGGATGGAGGTTGCTTAGTCGGAATTCTATGGGGTACACCTATCCAGCAACAGCAGGGGTGGAATTGTGTCTCCTGGGTGGCGGACGCGCTAGGAAGATTGAAGGTTGATACAAAGGTGTTAGGCATGAGTGTCATTGAATGGGACAAAGTGTGTAATAAGGTAATGGAATATTGCCAGTAAAAGAAAGACCAGCACCGCTTTGATGGCCAGGGGAGCTTTGATATGAGTATAGTTCCAACTTATGACTTGATGGAGATGAAGGAAATAATTATATAGGGAAGGCAGTTAGGCTAGCTAGGATTAGTTAAATATCTCCAAAATATTCTTGATGAGTCTATTCCATCGCGAGCTCTTCAGGCATTGGCTGTAAAAACTTATCAATCTCATGAACCCAGAATGAGTTTTGTGGGTTAACTTGATGGGCGGAGGTATATTCTCAATAGGCAGGATACCATCTAGCTGTTTCCCAATCAATTATACCAATAATATCATCTCCATGGGCAAGTATATTTAGGCTGCTAAGATCTCCATGGGTAAATACTAATGGCCAAGACTTGTTTTGTTGGATTATCAAATCTTGAATTGGGGTGTCAAGTCGAGAATCAAACTCCATGTCCCTTTGTAAATGCCGATGGAAGTCTTGGACAGTAGTGAAAGGATCAAAGCTTAAGGAAGGTCCAGGTATATGAAAGTCAAAAAGTGGCCCACCATCAACAGAAGCAACTCCCATGCCTTCAGGAGGCTGAAGCTCCCGCATTTGGGTAATCATATTTTCTAGTTGTGAAAGAAGTTTTGCCTTTGACTCTTCAGTCTGTTTTACCCAGCCACTACCAATCATCTTGCCCTTAATCCTTTCTATGATAATATAGGCCCGCCCAGAATGAGTAAAGGCACAGAAAACTTTTGGAACTGGTAAAGATGTATATCACTCCAAGAAATGTATTGTTGATGCTTCAGATAGATTTACACGTCGCCCATACTTCACGCACAGTTTATCTGTTAACATAAGGATGTTCCCACGGCGTGGTCGAAAATGCCTAAGGATCTTGATTGCTAGAAGCGTTAGGTATCGGCACCAAACATCATTATTTTCTGGTTCGGCCATGTGCAGCGGAGCATCAGATAGCAAGGTTATTGACTCTTTTGAGATGAAACCATGGAGGATCGGGACAGAAAAACGAAAAATCTGTAAGGAACAGGTATCACGATAGGTGATGAGACTGGTCTTTGGTGTTTTCACTGTTAGATATCATATAATTCCTCGAGCAGTTCAACCGTGGTTCTATTATCTGGGTGTTGTCTGTTCTGTTGCCCCTGACTGCGAGCTAGGAAGTCCGGCGCGGACCATCTAATATCCGACAATCATTGTCAGGCCGTACAGAAAGTGTTTTCCTTCTGCGCGACTGCTTAGAACTGCAGAATAAGATTGACTCTATAGTGGACGGGCTTTAAGGGATTTTATCGGCCGTTGAAATAGGATGCAAGGTGAAATTCCCGGAAAGAGAAAGAAGGATATAGTGGAGTACAAGCCTTGACACCTCATTTCGAAGGTGGAATTAGTCAGCTAAAAAGAGGGTTTTTTTTTTTTTACATATAAAATTAAAAAAAAAAATAAATTCTAGGAGAACTACAGGCACTACTTCGTTTCAAAGCAATATAATTACTTCGGTATATATATTTTAATTGGCAATCGAATTAGCAGTCAGGTTAATATATATTAAATAAAAAAAGTGGGAAGTAGACAATAGGGGGTTAGAATTCGAACCCCTGAAGCATGTTAAATAGTCCTTCGAGGTCGTTGCCGCAGATGAGGAAGAATTACTACTTCAATTGACCTAAGACAGCAAAAGAAATTCATACAACTCATAAACCCAAGGTTTCATACAAATCACCAATGAAAAAAGTAGCCACATCACACAGTGCATTGATTTCCTTGAAACTAAACTAGAAAAGCTTTCTACAGTAACCACTCTCAGACAATGTTGTTATCATATCAGAAATCACCCAGCTGCTTAAATCATTATACAATACAACAGATAATCCATTACTATACAGCAGATTTATCATTCTTTGGAAATTGCCCTGTATTCTGGGCACCTTTACATACCGATTTTTTCATCGCACCCAAAGACCGTTCGATAAGACCCAATTATCATCCACATTCTCTAATGACAGTCCATCCCTTCCCACAGACGTGCCCTGGTTTCTTTAGAACAAGTTCGCCCATCAAGTAATGGTCACTGGAGCATTTGGAGTCGTCCATTGATTCCTACAAGCAACAAAAGCCATCACGACATAGCGATAGAGCTTGTGTTCCCCATTGAGATGCCGATCTTGATACGTGCTTCGTAAATACGCTATCCCTACTCAGGAAGGTCAAAGCTACCTTCCTAATAAAGCTAAGCCTCCCGTAATTAATTAGAGTGTTGGGAAACCCTATTTGGCAAATCCTACTTCAATAATAGGTATAGCTTGGCTTCAGTAGTCCTTTTTCCTTCTTTTGCTTTTCTTGAACGATTGATATTTACCCCCATCAAACGTTATCATCATCATAAGAATTAGGTACTAAATTACCTACCCACATACAGCAAATCCAGGTAAATCATGAAATCTATCGTGACAGAATTAGTTCCCCAATGATAGTTGATTAAACTAATCACCACCTAGGTATCACCAACACCAAGGAGAAATGAACATTATATTCATGCCTTAGTAGCTCTGGGCTTGGGGCCATGTTAAGCAGTAATTCCCAGACCTCAGCCTCAAGATGCCAGAGGGCACTGACGGTGGTAGCCATCGCTGCAGGGGCTACTGCTCTTTTCTGGCTACATCACTTACACCGCCGGGAATTGCGTCGAAGGGCCCGAGAACGAGCAGATCGTTTTGAAGAGCATTTGGCTACGATGCGGTGGGTTTTCCTTCTGCTTCTTCTTCTTTTTTTTTTTTTCCTGCGTGTGTACATCCGGTGTTGGGTGTTAGATAGTAGGTAAACCTAGAACGGAACGCGTGCTAATAATACCCCTCATACTGGAGAGAGTAATAGCCTGGGCTCTCGCGAGATGAAGTCCATCAAACAGCGCCGGATCCTGGACTGGATTCTCTCGCCTGGAACGCAAGATATAGACTGTTCCACACAAGGTTTGGAAAGAGAGATAAGAGGTGAAGTGACTGAGATTCATGGGTTGGATACGATAGAGGATGCTCTGGTGGCTACCTAGGACTGAATTTTTTTTTTTTTTTTTTCTCTTTTTCTTTTCCTTGATTAACACCAAATTACTTAATGAGCAGCTGGGAATATTGACCGGAAATATTTTCGAAGTTGGTGAGGGCGAAAATGAGGAATTTCTAGCGGGACAATAATATGGACTGGAGACTTTTGACATTTGGCATTGAAGTGGAACGAACCTTATAGGGTCTAGAGGAATTTATTTTCTTGATACATATAATAGGCTACAGCATGTGCAGTTGAGCTGCTCTCACCTGCCAGGCTAAAACGTCAATAATAATATAATAAAATGGGGGGACAGTTCACAGGGCTGATAGGTTCTGTACATACATGTACATGAGTATATTCTCTAGATTTTGACAATAACTATACCACCACCCTTTTACGTTTTCTTTTTTCTTTTTTCTTTTCCTTAAGATTGAGGCTGTAGACATTTATTCTTGACTTTGACTTTGAGTATTATATTACCAAAAACGCCAAATTATTCCTCGATAGTAGCAGTACATGGGACTGCGCTTGGCTTCCAACCATAGCCTAATTTTTCTGACTTACAGGGAAAATAAAAGCCTACCTTAACTCACTGTGGGTTTGTCATACCTACTTCTAAGATAATGAACAGCTAAGTAGGACCAAGAAAATATACCGGTTAGCCCTCGCTGAAAACCGAATATACTTATACCTACTTAGAAAGGGGAGGAGTAATCACCTGGACATACCTTATAGACTTTGAATAACTCCCCTACCTAAGGGACCTGTAGGGGACCAGTTGAATAAATAGCCTATTTAACATCATTTAGCCTTTGTTTTTACCCTCTCCTAGAATATATCTCTTGATTTTATTTATTTATTTATATTTTTCTTTTTTTTTTTGGCGTTATTTGCCCCCCATTGAACATACTAAAGTATGTTATAGGTGTACTACCTATATGTATATATAAATCTTTGCACGTTGAAATAGGGGGGCAATAGCCAGGGATACGTACGTACCAGAAGGCGCATATGCTGTAATAGTATGTGGGTATATGCAGAGGTAGGGTGGTATTATTATTATTATTATTGTGCAGTTCTCGAGAGCGCGATGACATATTAATATTGGAAATGGTTCCCTACCTACCTAGCCTACCTACTGCCATTTAGACCCAGGCAGAAGAGACACGTCACATCGAGATCCAGCTCAGAGTCGTAGATTAACTAACTAATGACTTGTCGCCAACTAGCCGCCTTCCTCTAATACCAGGGGAGGTGAGGTAAATAAACATGCCTACCCAGGGTAAGAAAGGAAAAAATTGCACGGCTGCCTTTGGAAGGATGAAGGGAGTTTATCTATTCATGTATGGACTTCAAGAGTGCTTAAGTTTCTGATGGCATCTCCCCTTTGTGGAGAAAGCCGATTCCCGTAGCCCTGATAAGTACAAGTTATACATGGAAAACGCCATTGTTGCCCTTACTGTACGCACCCATTTTAGATACTCCAGAGCCGTGTTTTAGTTTTAGAGGGAGAAAAAGGGGGTTTCCTACCTAGTTCTCAATATTGGATGAAATGATGAAATGACGCTTCCTTCTCGCTGAATGCGGTGTGCATACCTACCTTAGGCTTATGATTGACAATGCATGCATGTAGGAGTGGACACCGCAAGATATACCTTGTATATACTTACACCCCGCATGGATGAGCCACCGGTTTAAAGGGCGACCTTCCTTCACTAGGAGAGGGAAGTGGTTTCTCTCTCTCTCCCTCTCTCTCTCTCGCAGATTAATGATTCGGCTGTCGTTAGTCATTATCAGATACAATGGCTAGGCCGTGCGATTGTTCACCCCCGAGAGAGCTGGTTCTCTGCTTCGATGGTACGGGTAACACGTTCCGTGCCGATGGAGGCGAAAGCAATATTTTGAAGATCTTCCGTATGCTTGATCGTAATAAAGAGAATAGAGGTAGGTCGTATTGCCCCCCGGCCTCTCCCTATGAGGGTTTCGTGTTTGGTTACTGATGATGATGATGATGTGACCTATCTAGACTGTTATTATCAACGTATGAGACGAAGATCCCATCGTTTTGATCGGGCTATTATCCGCTACGACCTCAGAACCGAACTAATCGTATTCTTTTAGCTGGGATCGGAACGGAAATGACACCAGGTTCATTCGCAAACGCCGCATTTCGACCCTTTAGTAACCTCCCCACCCATAAAATTTTCGACCAAGCCCTGGCCTCATCATTTGACCAACATGTTATCGGCGGCTACCGGTTCCTCGCTCGACGCTGGGTCGTCGGGAGTAGGATCTACCTGTTTGGATTCTCACGAGGAGCTTACACTGCGCGCTTTCTCAATGAAATGCTCGATTTCGTTGGTCTCATCTCGGGAGACAATGAAGAATTGATTTCCTTTGTCTGGGAAGCATTTATCCGATGGAAGTTTGCGCCACCAGGGAAAGAGAGGGATAAGGCAAAGTGTGATCTGGAGATCAGCCGGACGACAATGTGCCGCTCTGTTGGATACGTCCATTTCTTGGGCCTCTTCGACACCGTCAACAGCGTGTTCAAGCAGCCCTATGACGGCTATGACAATGACGTGGATGGAGTGATCCAGCCAAATCCCATCACTATGAGGCATGCTGTCAGCATCGATGAACGTCGGATAAAATTCCAACCTGTTCTGTTCAGCCGTGGGTCCCGAACCCAAGCGAAGCGGGTGAGTACGTGGGCGGGTCATTACGATCCCATCCTCAGGGCCAGTGTATGTAACGACGAGATTGCGGACCACCCTGCAGACCTGGGGGGAGCTGCCCACCCACCACCACCACCGAGACTGAATGACAATTTCGAGGAGGTGTTTTTCGCCGGCGATCACAGCGACGTTGGTGGCGGGTGGCCGCTCGCGAACGGTCACAAGTACACGGCCAGCCAGATCCCACTGATGTGGATGGTGCAAGAGGCGCAGTTTGCTGGCTTGACCTTTGATCCGATTCAGCTTCAGCGACTAGGATGCTTCGACCCCAGACATGGAGCCAAGTTTGCTAATGGAGAACGATTCGATCCGGAAGTGGTCCAAGCAGCGGAGCGGGCTCCACTGCACGACTCGCTGCAGTATGAGACGGGAAAGATCGTGGAAACGTTCTTTTGGCGGGTGCTGGAATGCCTGCCATACAAGCGACCCAAGGTCGCACCTGATGGGACGGTTCAAATGTCCCGGTGGCATGGATGGGGTTTACGACGGCCTCTTCCTCCAGGAGCCAAGGTCCATAGTAGTGTCCTGAACCGTCTACGGAGTGATCCTACATATCGACCATACAATCTAGGACTCGGCCACAAGCCCAAGGAGACAGAATTGGGAGAAGAAGAGCGTGAGATCGGCAAGTGGCGGCACGTTGAGCATAAGGGGCTCTGCGACTTTTATGTGAAGGTCAAGGAGGAGAAGACGAATGCGCAGATGAGTGGCATGATTGATGATTCTTCGAGTCAGGAAAGATAGAGCAATAGATAGATAGGCAAACTGTATTTAGTGTAACCAGATAATAGTAATTCCCCTAGTCTATAATCCCCCACCTACGCACCGACTTCCGTAGAATCCTTTTTCGTATTCAAGTTGTGACCATCAGAAAGTGGCGTCATCATCATCAGGCACCAGCTGATTTCGTATGCATTAATCAGCTAGACCCAATCAATACGATCCTGTCTATCTATTTCTACAAATCCCGTTTTATGGGGGAATGGGTTGCATCATCAGCGGTGCCTAGAGCAAAACCCCGCAACGATTATAAATCAGGATTAAGCACCAGCTAATATAAAACACACTATTCCCCGGGAAGTTGTATCGGATCCCTACAGAGTGCTGAATCCAGGCCCCTTCGACCGATAATCCACAGTGCATAACAATGGCAGCACCCAAGCTCATCCTGTATACAAATCATAATTGCCCCTGGGCCCACCGCGCACATGTGGCACTCAAAGAACTAGGTCTGGAATATGAAGAAGTCATCATTGACTTGGAAAAACCGCGTGAACCATGGTATCTAGAGGTCAATCCGGTGTGTATATTGAGAACCTCGTTTTTCCCCTCTTTGGAAACAAATCTAACCCGGGGCGGGGACCTGGTGGGATCATTCAGCGTGGTCTGGTGCCTTCCCTCTCCTACAATGGGTCCATCATCACCGAATCCGCCATTGTTGCTCAATTCCTCGCCGATGCCCATCCATCTACTCTCCTTCCTCCCTCTACCACCCCTGAGGGCGCTTTACAGAGGGCTCGCATCGCTTTCTTCGTAGATACCTTCTTCTCCAAAGTCCAGCCGTCTCTGTTTAGTGCCTTCCGTTCGTCCACGGAAGCCGACCGGGAAGCCGCCACGGAAGCCGTCGTCAGCGCCATTGAGAAGGAGATTGAACCATTGCTCGCATCCGGTTTTGAAGGAAAGGGCCAGGGTCCTTATTTCAATGGTAGTGAAAAGATCACACTCGTCGAAGTGCTCACCGGCTCATTTTTGCTCTGGACGTTTTCATTCTGGAAACCAGAATTTGGACTGTTGAGCCCGAACCTGGTCGCTCAATTGGAACAGCGAGCCCCACATTTTAAGAAGTGGGCGGAGGCGACGATTCAGAATGAAAGCGTGAATTACATTTGGGACGAGGAGCGGGTTGGCACCAAGATGAAGGCCAGGCTTGCAGCGGCCGCCCAAGCCACTGCCAAACACTAGGCCTCCGCCTGTCTGAGACTAAATGGGAGGCGAAGTGGAGCTTCTGTAGATCATCTCACTGTGTCGCTGGAGGAACGGCCTTTTTCCACTAGTAGTTTTTGCTAGTGTTATTTGTCGGTCTCAAATATGATCACCACAGTATATCCGAACATCAACGGGACTCCCACAACATTTTGAAGTGGAAAGTGGTTTTGGTCTGTGGCTTGCTTTGTCACCCTGTTGTAAGCCTACCTAGCTAGTTAGTTAACTACCTAGTTTAAGGACCTATAATTAATTACCCCTCCTTTCGCACATATTAGGCCGTAGATAAGTTAGCTTTGGTCCTGCGAATTGAAGATCGCTTGCAAAACTTGTGTCTGAAAGATGCTTCCGTGGGCGCATCCAACCGCTGAGTTCGACAAAAGATCTCGATTGCAATAGAAGTATATAATATACTAGTACTCATCAGCGCTGTCTGCCGCACCTTTGGCTATGGGCCGCGCACCAACAAACGGCTATTGTCATACATGCCGAAGAAGGCATGTGAAATGTGGTATGTAGTCTCAGCTGCATCTATTAAGGGACCACCATGTAGCTAACATGCATCTTCTTGAGTATCTCCCAGACCGCGGGCGTCCTTCCTGTACAAGATGTCTCCGCTCAGGACATATCTGTCAGGGCTATGAGATGCCCTTACGTATGATAAACATAGGACTCGTTCCAAACGCTTCGCCAACCGCCCCTAATCAGCCAGAGAGTCACAGTGAATGCAACATGCCCTGCACTCACAGAACGCCGACCCTTAATCCACCACCCCAACTCAGTCTGATAGCGTTCAAAGATCCCATATCGCTAGGGTACTTTCTTTCGAACTACGCATGGGCGCACTGGTGGAAAGCCCTTGTAATCGACGGCCTTCGGCAGCCCCCCACATCCGCCAGCTATATGGCGTGCCAATCCCTTCTAATGGGATTTTTTGGCAGCGGGCATGCCAGCCACACGTTGCAGATTCGCAGCATGAAATTATATGGGGGGAGTATGCGGCTTGTTTCGCAGGGATTGGACGCGCGAGCGAACACGCCTTTTGCTGATTTGGTACTGCCGGTAATGATTTTGGGGATGTATCCGGTGAGTTGATGGCATCAATGGCTGCTGGTACAGCGCAATACTTTTGCTAATATGTGGTTTTTTTTTATAGTATGTCATAGAGAAATCGGGAGATTTAGAGCATAACAATGGGTTAGAATTGGTTATCAGGTCTTGCGGTCCAAGATTGAACCCAAACGGGAACACCGTGGATGCTTTTAGATCTTGCCGCGCGATGCTTGTAAGTTATTAACTATGCAAGCGCCAAGCTTGCTCCGAATTTCGTGCAAATGAAGACTGATACAGTTGGTTGAGATATGTACCGCCCTAGCAAACCGACAAGCAACCTTTCTAGACGATCCCGAGTGGAAGACAGTGCCCTTTCTCAACGCCCAAAAAACTTCTATGGATATGCTATTAGATATCGTTGCGAGTCTCCCGGGATTGGTAGAGAACTTGTACAAAGCGAAGGAATCTGGCCATCCGGCGAGCGTGCTCGAACTTACTGCCAGAGCCAGCTTTCTGCGCGAGGCGCTTCAAAGGTGGAGATGTGAATGGGAGCGAATTAACCCTAGAGCAGCTCAGTTTCTCACTACAGGTAGGCCTTCGACGATAAGTACTTCACCTTCGCCTGGATCTACACTTGCCCAGACCGTTCTGCGGCGAGAAATCCAGTTCCGAAACCTCGACCTAGCCCTGGAAATCCTGGGCTACAATGCTGCCCTTGTATACCTATTCCGGATCCAAGAGCTGCTAGGTTACGAGCAAGGCTCCCTGTATTCCCCTCTCATGCCAGAAGACATGCACTATATCAACAATCAGCTCCTCGAGAAGGAATGCCATTCGCCCCTCCTTTTACCGCATGAGGTGCAATTCTCAATTCAACCTGCTTTGGAGGCTGTTCAACAGAGCGCCTACATCGCAGCGGAATTGAAATCAACCGACTTAATGCATTTCATTGCGCTGGCGCCCGTAGGAATTATTTACTGTGCTCTCAAAAACCTTGGACAATTTGGAGACCCCTTGGCAGAGGCAATTGTCGGAAGGCTTTCTGCCGAAACGGCTGTGGACCAATTGAAGGTTTTCGGGCTTTGGTAACGGCATGAAAAATATAGAGTAACCTCTCCATAGAACTAAATGGTGTAGGTGCCTACATCAAAACCAATCCCCCATTCGCCGTCACCACATTCCCACTAACCCACCTCGACCTCTCACTCGCCAAAAAACCCACAATATCCGCAATATCCTCCGGGTTCCCCATCCGTCCTCCCGCCGGCACACTTTTGACGGCATCATGCATGAAATTGCGAAACTCATCCGGCGCCGACAGATACATATCCGTAACAACAGGCCCCGGATTCACAGCCGTAACCGTGATGCCATACTTTGGCCCGAATTCAGCAGCCATCACGCGTGTGAACGCTTCAAGGGCGACCTTACTTGCGGCGTACACCGCTGTCCCCGGCATTCCCGTCCTGGCATTCGTCGACGACACATGGACGATCCGACCTCCCTTGCGGATGTACGGGAGAACGGCCTGCGTCATGAAGAACACGGCGCGCGTGTTGATATTGAAGATGCCATCGTATATCTCGTGAGTAACGTCTTCGACAGGGTGAACATCGCCAACGCCGGCATTGTTAATGAGGATGTCGATGTGGCCAACACCAAAGTGAGATAGTGTCTGGGAGACTATCTCCGTTGGGGCTTTCTCGTCCGCGAAGTCGGCTTGGATGGCGACTGCAACGCTGCCAAGTTCGGATACTTTGGATACTACAGCTGCGGCCTTGGGAGTGGAAGCAGATGTAGCGTAGGTGATTGCTACCTGAGAAGGGGAAAGCCGGGTTACCAATGCTTGCTATATGGTTGATATAGCCGTCAGAGAGGGCGAACTCACCTTAGCTCCGTCCTCAGCGAGCCTCAGGGCAATACTGGCTCCGATACCCCGGGCCCCACCGGTCACGATGGCGATTTTTCCAGCAAGAGACATGATTATCTTGTTAATAAATCAATTTTGTTCCTTAATTAGAATTCAGAGACAAGGTCGATGATAATGCGATGAGGCAAGGACGTTAAAGGGTTTTATATACCTGAGCCCTCTGAGACTTAATTCATGGGATATAGATGATCGGGTGATTCTCGCCTGCTGGAAACTAACCTATTTAGGAAGGATTTTTCAAGGTGCATATCACTACTTGGCGGATGTAGCAATATCTAAAGTGGAGGATCAATCAGATAAGGTCCCTCTCACATGTTTTGCATCCTGTTTATGCCGCTATTCGTCGGCTAGAAGTATGAGCAGTCATTGTTCAGGAAGGAGTTTTATCTATAGGTATGTTCTCGGGGAAACGTATGTTCTATACATCCAAAATCTAGGCATCTAAACTACTAGGTAGGTGCTTAAGAATCTCAAATGCCCATGCAGGCCTTTTAAAACTACTATTTATCATGCCTGAAGTGCGGCCTCAACCCACAACAGAGGAGATACACCTGTTTATGTATTGGATGACACTACAGAATATAACATCTGCGGGTCAATCATGAATTCTAGAGCATATATTCCGGTGTCCTGGAATCTTTATGTGAAGCCTGTTCAGGAAGCCTCTGACATTTAATTCACAGGATATAGATAGATAGAAGATTGGATGATTCTAGCCCCCTGGAAGCTAACCTATTTAGGAAGGATATTTCAAGATGCATATTAGGTGGTACTTGATGGATTTAGCAACATCCAAAGTAGACTCGTGAGGATGATTGGATAAGATCCCTCTCACCTGTTTGCATCCTTTTATGTCACTCTTGGTAAGCATTATTCAGGAAGGAAGGAATACTACCGTAGGTAGCCTGAGGTACCTACAGGTACATTCTTACCTTAGGGAAATGTATATTCTACATATCTTAAATGTAGGCAGCTAAACTAGGTAGGTAGGTGCTTAAGAATCCAAAATACCCCATACAGACCTTCTGAAACTACCATTTGCCACGCCTGGAGTGCTCTCTTAACCCACGACAGAGAAGATATACCTCTTAACTCCCTGCCCTGCTATGCTCCGAGTGAGCTCGAGCAACTCGACTATCTCTACTGGCTAAGCGATGCCACGTGATCTAGACTCACGTGTCTCCCTGGCACCAGACAGCTTTTAATAATACGAGAGATACCTACGTATTAGTACCTTCGTCCTCTAAGGGTCTGTGAGCCCTGAAGCTATTCCTAATTTGTACATGTATATTAATATTTTTCCCCATTGGTAGATCACGTGTACAGTTTGCATTGTTTGCTCTGGTCAAGACCAACCCAGCTCTTTTGGGTGAAGCTAAAGCAACTTAAGTGTGTCTGTCGTTCCTCGCTCAGTCATCTAGTTTTGTCAGTAATAATTCAATCTTAGTATTGTTGGTCTATTCGCTAGAATTGCTGGATCCTGATAAGAGAAGTTTACACTGATACTGGTCATCGGAGCACCACTGTCCCGTCCCTAGGTGCTATTTTGATCTTGAATGGTTCAGGTAGGCTGCCTGACTTAACACCTACACTGGGGACATTTTCTATAACTTTTTTCCTACTCAACACCCTTTAGTAGCATGCTTCTAACTCGGTGTAGTTTCGCATTATTCTATAAAAAAAAATAAAATAAAATAAAATAAAGATCATTAAAAGACAAAACAAACCGGTCAAAAAAGGGAAAAAAAAAACACACAAGCAATTATGATGCGTTTACCGCATCCTCCTGAGCAAACGCTCTTTCAGTTCCTAAAATCCGCTTTCCAAGCCCATCTCGGCTTCGTCTCAGGAGCCTCGCTACGTGCAGAGGCACCCGTACCCATCTATGTAATTGGCAACCCCGCTGCGGATCTTGACTCTATCGTCTCTGCCCTGATTTACTCATACTTTGCAAACAACCGTGTGCCGCGGGGTGAACCCCGGCCACATATCCCGCTGATCAACCTGGCCAATGTGAACTCTGGCGCGGAGTTACGCAGGCTTCGTCCGGAATTTGCCAAAGCACTCTGGCTCTCTACCCACGACCCTGCCGAAAATGATAGCCCGTGGCAGAACACTTCTGAGACCGCGGGAGGCTCAATCCTCCAAGAGCACATCCTCACCGTGGCGGACTTTGCTGAACATCTACAAAGTCAGGGTCCCTCGGCGAATACCGATCGTCGCCTGTGCGCCGATGCAGTTCTGGTAGATTGGAATGCGCTGCCCATAAGATCGGCCGATGGCCATCCAGGCAAAGGCTCTTTATCCGGGCTCTCGGCCGTCGATTTCACCGTGGTCGGCTGTATCGATCACCATGCGGACGAACACTTCCTTCCACCCATCTCCGACACCCAACCATACTTAGTGGAGTCTGCCGGGTCATGCGCCTCTCTTGTCGTCAAGATCTTAGAGAAAATGGACCTCTGGCAGACGTCCATGAAAAAAGACCCGCACGATGCACCAGAGGTCCCCATTCGAGAAAAGCAAGTTGCTAAATTAGCTATGGCTCCAATTCTCATTGACACAGCCAACCTCACGGCCAAAGACAAAGTGACCGACTTCGACACCGCCGCTTATTTTTTCCTCACGCCCAAGATCATCCAGCCACCACCTTCGTCCAAATGGGACCCGGAGGGATTTTACACTGAGATCCAAGAAACAAAGCAGAACAGCCTCGACCTGCTTACTGTGGATGAGATTTTAGACCGAGACTATAAAGAATGGACCGAGAAGCCATCAAGTGGCAAAACCTCCTCCTCATCCTCCTCCTCCCCTTCACCTCCACTCCAGATAGGTATATGCTCCATGGTCAAATCTATCCCATGGATTGTTCGAAAGGCAGGCAGTGCCCAGTCATTCCTCGACTCCTTAGAATCCTTCGCGACACAGCGGGAACTTGATATCATCATAGTCATGACAGCCTTCACGTCATCTGTGAAGACGGAGGGCCAATTCTGTCGCGAGCTGTTAGCATGCGGCATGAAGAACCCTCGTTCCATTGATGCGCTAAAGGCGTTTGTCTCAGAGGCGGGACCTCAGCTAGGTCTCGAAGAATGGACACCGTTAGATGGGGATGAGCACGCATCGGCTCTTCAGGAGCTGTTGCATGAGCATCATGAAAGCAGTATTGTGTGGAGGCGAATCTGGACACAGACGAATGTGACCAAGAGTAGGAAACAGGTTGCGCCATTGATTAGGGGCGCAGTGGCATCTCTTTGAATCGTACCTTGAATTAGCTTAGGGAAGCTGGCTATAAGGGCTTATATAAATATTCGAGCTTAAGATAAAAATCGACGCTTGGCTCACTCGGCTATGCCTACCTCGCTTTATCCAGGTCTTAGTGGTATCCGACTTAATTGGGTCTTATAAGACAGAGGGGAAAAAAAAAAAATAAATAAAACTAAGAACCAGTAGGGTATGATGATCTATAAATTAATACACAAATCAATAGAAAAATGTCCTAAATCAAATCTATACAGTCGTGTACATTCATATACCGTAAGCCTCTGTATTTCATGTGCACAGAGACAGACAACATATCTACCTTCCAATTATATATATCTCGGCCAATATACTCATCATAAAATAGCGTTGAAGGGAACGAAGAGAAACGGAAGGCCATCAAAGGTTCAGCGTAACAGTCATACTGTTGCTGTGGACTAGTAAGGTAGGTGGTAGCCCTTGCCATAGCACGCCCAAGTCATTCAAGTAAGACTGACTAGCCAATTCACTCTGTGAGGTTCCCTCAAATGGTGAAGGTAGGGTAGTGAAAATGACAGCTGTTTCGCTGCTTTGTCTTATCATCAATTCATTTAGGATCAAATGTTGCGCCCGGCTTGGAAGATCGTTGAATGAGAGGGGAACAGAGGCTTGTTGAGGGTATCCTGATGCACTACCTCTTGCGGATGCATGGGAGGAGGAACGGCGTTTATAGATGGATGGTGATTTCTTGCGCGGCGGGGATGAGCTCGGGGCAAACATGATTGATGGACCAGCACCTTCGTCGGTGTTGACGCGAGCTTCGGGGATTGGCGAAGAACTAAATCGATGAGTTGATGGTGAACGGCTTATACTGGGCCTGATTGTGCTTGCTTGGGATTTGGGGGACCCGTGCTCGCCAGTAGCTATGATGGAGGGAATACCCTGTCCGGCGCCACTACCGCTGCTACTGCCACTGCCACTGCCTTCGAGAACGACCTGGCTTTCACTGTCTGAAGCTTTGCCACTACGGTGGATGTTCTTGAGCTCATCACGAGCAGCTCTGCGCGCAGATTCTCGCCGTTCCTCCTCCTCATCCATGAATGAGTCTAAATCGCTATCGGAGCTGCTATCGCTTGTAGTAGGTTCGTCGTCAACAAATGCGTCAAGGAGACGATGCGTCTGCATTCCTAGGTTGACCCCACTAAAGCTAAAGCTCGAGATGGACCGTCGTCGCTTTGAAGATTGAATTAGCCTCCTCAACCCACCCAGTTGACTCCGGGGAATCCGCCTCTGTTCGTGGCCCGGGATGTCAAACCGCGAGGGCCCTCTTTCTAAACCTTTTCCATTCCTACTCGGCACGCTGAGAGTCTGTGATTCGTCCGATCCCCTCCGAGTGCGCTCAATGTCTTGCCACCAATCCTCGTCTTTGAGAGCCTCATGGATTCTGTCTTGATAATCTTCAGTTTCTGAAGAAAAATCCCCATTAACGATAATCCTGTAAGCCTTCAGATCGCCACATGCGAGCCAGAAGACCAGGACTTCAGCCTCAATCCGTAATTTCTCGAGAAGAGTCTCAACTCTTCCTCTTTCATCCTCGACATCTGTCTCGTACTCAACAAAAACAGCCACCCTTAGCTTGTAAGCCTTTTTCCATGAAGGAACTGTGTTGAGAATGCATCCAAGCTGAAGGATGAGGGTATATGTATCAAAATTGGTGGTTAAGACATTTTTCTTGCTCTCGCTATTGGCTCCAAGCTCTGCAGACATCTGGATTGGCCAGAGATCTATGTATTTCTTAATATGAGTCTCGCGCCCTCCAGGGAGCTCGAGCTGTTCAAACCCCTTCGCTACGGCAACATTGATGCGTAACTTGAATAATAGGTCTTCCAACACTGTGACGTATGTCTGGCACTTTATTGTAGATTCTTGCGGGCCTGAACTGTTCGCCTCTGGGCTAGAGAGATGCGAGCTGCGCCTGTAGCCATGCAAGGTCTCTGCCAGAGACTTTCCTTTGCGAAACTGGTCAATGATGACTATATTGGGTCTCATTCCTCCAAGACCGGAGTTCAGCACGACATTCCTAATTCCCCATTCAACAGTAGGTGACACTGCAATATTCACGAAAGCTTTGACTTTCGAGCTTTCAACAGCCTTGGTCCACAAAGTTTGTTGGCGGCGAGCTTCCGGAACGGCTGCCGAGAAATCGTCGGTCACGAGAACATGGCCGAGAACAAACAAAGCCCCCTTTTTCAGAGAATTGCAGAAAGAAACCATTTTGACTTGATCATCAAGGTTGTTCACGAAAAGTAAAATTTGCGGACGCCAGAATTTGACGTGCTCCGGTTTTAGGCGAAGTAAATATTTGCGCACTTGATGGTAAATCAGGCTTTGGCTGACATCGCCCCAAGGCTTCGGTGGTGAGGTATAATGAATCAAGAGGAAAAGAAGGATCAGAATACCGAAGCAGCCGGTGGCATATACTCCATCTACAAAAAACATGCTAGCACCACAAACCACGGTCCCTGCCGCTGCGGTCTGCCAATTGAAGTAATGGAACGATGGTCGGAAGTTAGGGGCAGAACCGATTTTCAAAAGAAAACATGCTAGGTTCATTACCAAGAATGTCATGAGATATGTCATGGTAACAAATGAGGCGATTTGGTTGATGTCGAAAAGCATTGTAAGTTGAGCAACAACAAATGTTACAACTATAGCACGGATCGGCTCATCATTTTGTTTTGAGCCCTTCCCGAATATTTCCAGCCCGGGGAGCAAGCTGTCTCTGGCAATCGCCTGTAGAAGCTTGGCGGAGCCAATGACCCCCATCAATGACGAGAAAAAAGTTGTTGCGAACTCACCCAGAAGGATCACAACACCCGAGAGATTTGTCTATAGTCTCATTAGGAACGGAGCCTATCAATTTGATGACATGATATACTTACAATTTGGACAATATTTGCATTTTTATAGAATGACTCTCTTGTGATCGATGCTGCCATCGCAAATATTACAAGCATATAGGTGACGAATGTTAACGCTAAACCGTAGAGCGTTCCCTTCGGAATTGATCTGCTAGGGTTTTTTAAATCACCGGACATGCTTGCGCCACTATATGCCAATGAGCCTTTTTGCCATACCTACTGGGCGAGAATGGATATACTTACGCAAATATCCCCCCAGTTGCTGGAAACAAAATGCCGAAAAGGTCTTGGAAATTCTCTCTTCCTGGAAGTTGGCTACCGTCGGCTCCTTGAGTGAGTCGGGGTTTGAGATTCTGCAAGAAAGTTTGAAGGCTAAGACCAGTGAAATTCACCCCGAGTTTGGGAATGTTAAACGGTCTCATAAAGATAGCAGACAATGGTATACTGAAAGTTGCCACAAGAACAATAACCAGTAGCCCATTGCTTGCCCGAGAAAAAATGGAGCTTCCTGCCAGGCATATTGTCGTGCAAAGAACGAGGATTATAGTCCCCCAGAGGTACTGCCACCAAAACCCTTCCTCAAGGAAGTTGGCCCATGTTCCTGATTCTGTTCCAAAGTTTTGTTTAAAGCAGTCAACAAGACCCACGGCGTTCATTCCCGTATTTAGAACGTATCCTAGATAAAATACTATGCCGATAGAACCGCCAAATTCCGGTCCCAACGATCGAGAAATCAAGTAATAGGCGCCTCCTCCTTTTACCGTCCCGTTCGTTGCAATGGCAGACAGCGACATGGTGGTGACCAGGTTAATTGTGTATGATATCGCAAGTAGACCTTGAATAGAGTGTTAGGTAATTGCTTTAAACGCAAAAGAGATGTTTTATACGAGAAAAGGCACTTAGCCACTTACCTAACATTCCTAGCAATCCAGCCTGTCCAAGAATAAACCCGAATCGAAGGAACATCAGGATGCTTAAGACATTTAAACTTGTCGGGACAAAGACTCCAGAGAAGGTTCCAAGCTTTTCTGAATTCTCTGGTGCTCGATACTTGTGGTTGTTCCCTTCTTTACGATCAACGCTTGACTCTCTGAGGGGCCCTGGCGAGAGGGACGCGCGCGGTCGCTCCCCTCCATCGCGGGGAGCCTTGTCCCACCAACGGGAGAAACTACCAAAGAAGGTCGAAGGAGATGAATGACGCCGTGGTTCTGTTCCAGAAGCCAATGACCCGTAGGAATGAAACGACAAAGCATTCCTCCAATTGAGGAGCCTGGTCGTCTCTCCAGGAGAGTCGCTTGGGGCGAGTCTTGACACATCTTCTTCAGGCGTTCGCGTTGAGAAGTTAGGTCGTCTCCGAGCCATAGACTCCGAGGCACCTTCCCCTTGTGTACCAGTCATCGAAGATTGCAGGCCAGACGTTCTGACTGCAGAAGTATATCTCCACTCACTTCGGCTATCCGCAGGTACTGGAGGCGGTAGGTACCTTGTGATATCTTGGAGGAACCAATAGGGTAAAGGCTGGGATGATCTCGGGTTGGAATTGGAAAAATGAACAACAAGACTAATAGATTGAAATTCTCACCCCCTCATAAGCTAAGAACAGCAGACCATCGGCCACAGCTCCAGCTCCCTGGGGGACCAAGTCGCGGTACGGCTTGTTGACATCAACTTAAAATCGGCGATGACTTCATGCCAAGCGCCCTAAGAAGACAAACAATGCAAACTCCACCGCCATTCGCGAATGTTATCACCGTCCATATCAATCACTCATGATAATACATATCAAGTTCTAAAAGATATAGTGGATTGATGGTAAATTCACCATGTTTATCTAATTCTAAGTAGTTGTATATTGAACTAGTAATATAATAGTTTAGTTCACTGGGGGTCTGATAGACCTGTCACGTTATTTGTCGGAATTAACAGGAAGTATTGGGTCAAAAACTGATTTGAGGTAGCCATATTGTTCTTCCTTTGCCAGCAGCTTTTCTTTCAAACTCGGCAAGTCATGGAGGAGGAGGAGGAGGAACTTCGGTGTTGACTAGGCATGCTTTTTGGTCATACTGCAACGGAGGTGGGTGAACAGCTTACCGCGGCCGGTAGTCAATACTACTTACTCAAATAACATTACTTTTCCCCCTATAGTAGGTGTCTCTCTACCCTCCTCTTGGGTGAATGATATGGTAACCTCAATATACCTCTAGAGGACAATATCGCGCTGCTGTGGCATCAGAGGGGGGTGTAGGGATATAGTACCTTAGGCAGGTACACTGACTATTTAACGTAATCGGTAAGTGATCCGCCACCGTACAGTAAGCGACCCTCACCAGCATCGAGACTCACGAGGCAACTAAGCCACTTAGGTAGCTTCATATCCCAGCTGGCATTGCCGATTTTGTCGGCGTCTATCGTTTTCCTCATTGTTCTTGATTTCATGGCGAGGGAGGCATTGTATAAATATTACGTATTGCCAACTTCATCCCTATCGCTTTTATAAGTCCTCCTTCTCTTCTTGCTCTTGTTCTTCTTGGCCTCGCAACAGACGTCCCATTTATCCACCCTTTGCAGACTTTCTCTCCGTAATCACGCTGCGATCCATTGACTCGGATGAGCGTCTGCTAGGTTTTCTCTTTTAGTCCACATTATCAACTGCCAATATGGCATCCCCCAACGGAGAAGGCCCCTCGTCCCAAAACGTTCGGTCGTCTCCGATTGCCACCTCGGCAAGACGTACCGCATCGCCAGCCCCAGAACCCTCCTCCATTCGACAAGCTTCGATTGCACGACTAGCTTCACCAATTCATTCCTTGTCAAGTTCTTTTTCCTCGAGACAAATACCTATACCTTCTCAAGCTGTGGCAAATAATGTAGATCTTCGCAAAGTCGATAACCCCTCCTCCCTTCCAGGCCCTGGACAATCCATGATTGCGTCAGCTCTTCAGGATAGTCTAGGTCGATCACCTTCAAGACTCGGCACCCCGCCTAGACGTACTGAATCCCCGGCACTTAACCCAAACCCGCAACCGAGATCAACTTATGGATCATTTGACAACAAGCCCTGGAGGGAAGGGTCAGAATACTCCGCTGGCCCGTACGAAGACCCAGAAGTCGTCAAAAGACACTTGGTTCAAAATATCGAGACTCGGGATGCCGCATCAACTGGAGATGGTGGGAGTAATGCGGATGATGAATTCTCGAGCTTGCAGCTTCAGGGGGGCGACATGACAAGACAAGTGTACCGTTGGGCGGAGGATGCAGCTGGGGAAAGTTCTCTGCGGAAGCCTATGCGAAGTAGAAGTTTCCACCAGAGTCGACCCATGCCAGAAGACGAAACATTAAATATCAACAGTATTCGTGTACCAGGGGGATTTCGAAGGGATTACCTGCGGAGAGCCGTAGGAAGTCCTCATCCTGATGGCCCGGGAGCGCGCGTGTCTGCCACCCAGCCTCAATTACCTACAAGCAGCTTTTTGGAATTCTTGACACTTTATGGCCACTTTGCTGGTGAAGAGCTAGAAGAGGACGATGAAGTACTTGGGCCTGATGAGTACTTTTCGTCTGATACCTGGGATGAAGGAGAAGAAAGAGAACCAGGTGAAGATTCAGCCCTCCTTCGCCCTGAAACACCAGGAAGGCGAAAACGTAAGCCTCGCGGGGGAACTGGAACTAACACTAGAACTGGCGCTGCCCTACTTCTTCTTAAATCATTCGTTGGCACTGGAGTTTTGTTTTTGCCTAGAGCGTTTTTGAACGGAGGAATGCTTTTCAGCAGTTTGGTTTTGCTAGGCGTCTCATTGCTCAGCTTCTACTGCTTCATTCTTTTGGTGAATACACGGCTCAAAATTGAAGGCTCATTCGGCGATATCGGTGGCGCCCTTTTTGGAAAGCATATGCGTCGGATTATCCTAGGATCGATAGTACTCAGTCAGCTTGGCTTTGTGTCTGCTTACATTGTGTTTACAGCTGAGAACCTGCAAGCATTCGTACTTGCTGTGAGCAACTGCAAGTCCTTTATTGACATCAAGTTCATGGTGCTGCTGCAACTCATCGTTTTCTTACCACTCTCATTGATCCGTGATATAAGTAAGCTAGGATTTACAGCTCTCATCGCAGATTTGTTTATCTTGCTTGGCCTCATTTACCTTTTCTATTACGACTTCTTAACCATCTCCAACCAAGGTGGTATATCTGACATCATATCGTTCAACCCATCCACATGGACACTCTTCATCGGGACTGCCATCTTTACTTACGAGGGAATTGGTCTCATTATACCCATTCAAGAGTCTATGAAACACCCCCAGCAATTTTCGGGAGTCTTGGCTGGAGTTATGGTTCTCATTACGATTGTCTTCCTCTCAGCTGGCGCTGTTAGTTATGCCGCATATGGATCAGCGACTAAAACAGTGGTCATTCTTAATCTTCCTCAAGATGACAAGTTTGTGAACGCTGTCCAATTTCTCTACTCTCTGGCAATTCTCTTGAGTACTCCCCTTCAGCTCTTCCCCGCCATTCGAATCATGGAAAATGAACTCTTCACCCGTAGCGGGAAATACAACCCTACGATCAAATGGAAGAAAAATTTCTTTCGGTTCTTCCTTGTTATGATCTGTGCCTTCGTTGCATGGGGCGGTGCAGAAGATCTTGACAAATTTGTCTCACTTGTTGGTAGTTTTGCTTGTGTTCCTCTCATATATGTGTACCCGGTATGTCTCATTGTTATTCTCTACTACAAATGTGCTGAGCTAATGGTATTATAGCCCCTCCTACATTGGAAAGCTTGTGCCCAGTCAAAACGACAGAAAATGGCTGATATCGGGCTTGCAATCTTTGGCGTTGTTGCCTGCATATACACAACGGCCTTGACGCTCAACAACTGGATCAATGGTGGAGATGTCAAACTTCCTGGATACTGCGACTCGTAATATGTGTGCAGTGTGCAGTCTTTGCTTTATGTTTTAGTTTATGCCTCGTACCTTGCGGTTTCTGTTTCCGGAGACGGGCCTTGTTGTACAAATGGAAATGATTAATGTCCTAGTTCAACACTACCATCCATGTGATGGCCCAGTATTATACTGTTTAGAGCAAGCTTGCACATTCTCTGTCATGCTATACTATATTGTTTTTGTGTTTCCTTTGTTCAAATTGTTCTCGCTTCCATTTTTATTATAGAAAGCTTTTGGCAATCAAATTGGGGAATACATTCGAAGTTATGTATTAGTCATTGCAATACCATTCATTGCCTCCTACATCGTTCCAACGTCAGAAGAAATTTCGTCTTCCATATACACCACACGTATAAATCAAGGTCAAATATGCTTTTTAATAGGGTTTGCCACACTGTCACAATGAATTGTCTAGGTAGGGGATCTAGAGCTAATATATAGAAACATTTGAACTCTCCTTTGCCACCCGGCGAAAACAGATATACAAGAATCAAGCGCCCGCCTCAGTGGCCTCCTTACCTTGCTGTGCAGCCTCCGCAGCAAGTCTAGCTTCACGACCTCCCCAGCTAATTGAATAAACACAAATTCTGTTAGCGCACAGTCGTCCTACTAAGAGGGTCCAGGGTGGGGGGGGGGGGGAACAGAATATGAATATATCAACATACTTCCAGTAATTCAGATAACGGTAGCCTTGGGTACATTGGGCGGAGAAGTTGATGGCGTGACAGGCGAATAGAAGGTAGTTCTTAGGAGACACAGCAAGAGCGTAGCGCATGAAAGTTGCGGAGTAGATCACCAGAGCACCGGTCATCTGGCCAGAGATGCTATTTCGAAAGAGAAAAGTGAACGTCAGCTTTGTTCTCGTCCTCAAAAACCATACAATATGTGGTTATTGGCAATGACCCATTGGAATAAAATGGGATCAAGGTACACCGAATTTATTCCAAGGCGTAGCACGACAGTGATTTAAGGAGAGGGATGTGGGTGGGAGAAAAGTAAATCGGCACAAGAGAGAAGGCAAGACGAGACATACATTTCCGGATCCTTCTGAGTATCCATCACAGCAGCGATGGGAATACCGAAGTTGGAGACGGGGCCCCAGAAATCTATAGGAATGAAGAGATCCAATCAATCAGCCATCCTTGCTTTATTTTTGTTCTTTTGTTTTTAAGGTCCCCTTTCTCCCCCGCCAAATCATTATCAATATAATAATGCCTTTGGAGGGGGGGGGATAAAAGTTTTTTTACTGCATTATGTTGTTGCGCTTCTCCTGTTTGCCGATCTCGGGGATGCACAATGGAGGAGGACCACAGAAAGCTATGGGAGGAAGACGTACGTGTTGAGCAGACATAGTCCAGAACCTTGTTGGAACGGATCTTTGCATTAATTGCCTTGATAGCGGCGGCCATTTTGATAAACAATGGGAAGGTAGGAAAGGATATGACAGGGGATTGAAAAGGAACTCGACAGCATGGTCTTGTCGCTATCATCTGTGACTGCGGAATCATCGCCGGGCGGAGTCATCCGGAGTTAGGTCACGTGGACCACTCCCTTATCTGTCTACAAAACTCAAACCAGCAAAGCAGAATCCAAGGGTTTCCACAGAGATATTGGTATTATAATTCACTAGGAGAATAGGTGTTTTAAAGAGTATCTAGGATTACTTCTGCCGATCTGATGATTGTTCTGTTGAGATGACCTTAATTTTGTGCTTTTTTCCTCCACTGGGGCATTCCCTGCATCCGCACGCGCCGCAACGCCATTGCCTCGTAAATTTGGTGTGCTGTTCCTGTTCATTGAGAAGACAAACGAAGAGGGGGAAAAAAAATTTGTGGTAGTTTCAATTCCGCTTGTCCTTAGAAGTCCGCCACGCCACATTCTAGTTGTATTCAAGAAATCATGCCGTTCCACACATCGTCCAATCACCGTCCTCCAAATCCTGGTGGTGGAAATCCACGACCTTGTCCTGGGGGCTGGAATCCTGGAGGGGGTTGGAAAGCGCCGGCTAAACCAAATCTCAATTAGTACGGATATCAAAATAAACAACAAGAGTAACTTACGGGGTGCACCTTGGGGAGCGAATCCGGGAGGAGGGGCGAAACCAGCTAAATGACTTGTCAGCTCTCGGTCATTCCCAAGCCTTAAAAAAATAGCATTAAACTTACGAGGTCCTCCTGGGGGCCCTCCACGGCCAGCGAAGCCTGGAGGAGGACCGCCGGGGAAGCCACCTGGAGGGAAGCCTGGGAAGCCACCTGGCGGAGGCGGCGGCCCTCCAACACCGGCAGCAGGTCCTCCAAGGCCAACCGGCAGACCACGTCCAGCGGGTTTACTGATACCGGGGCCCGCAGCGAGGGTAGCTGCGGCGGAAGCAACACCTGGGCCGCCTGTTCCAAGACGCGCCGAGGGATCGGCCGGGGGTGGTCCATCAACAGAGCAAGAAACGACGTGAGTTCCGCGCACGATTGTTAGACCCAGAGTTCGCTTCTCCTCTGATTCCACGAGGGGCGTATTTGATGATCCGGTGGTGGCTTTGGATTTCCGCTTGACACGACGGAATTCTTCTGTGTCGGCAAGAACAAGGTTCATATGCTACGATAGGTCGTTGTTAGTAGTGATAATAGGCAAGAGATGGCATATCTCTTCACAATTGGATTTACCTTATCAAACGCGAGCATTTGCCCCGTCATCTGTCGGCCATCGTTCAAAGTAACTCTCATTCGGTAGTTGATCTGCGTGGGGGTTAGTGAGACAAGAGCGAGAACAGGGTCAAGGATCAATAAAACGGGGAGACTCACGAGGTTTTGCTAGAAAGGAGCATGATGATTAGCTACATATATCCTTCGAATATAATCTTCCAAGACGGGGGAGGCAAATAGAGCTGGGACGGGAAAACCAGATTGCAACGACTCACCATCTTGCCTTGCTTATTGGCTGCCATTTTGGCAGAGAAGTGCGCACGAATGCGACTTGCGAGAATTAAACCAAAGAATGTTTTATGTGGAGAAGCTGTAGAAGGTGATCTTCTACCTTGTCTTCACTTTTCAGTCTGCGGGCTCCGAGGAGGAGTTCTGCTGACAAAGAGAGCTTTCCTTTGGTCTTGCTGGGTTCCAGGACCAGGACTCGTGATACGCGCGGCTCTGCAGATTAGCGCCAGCCGATAATGCCAAGACGCTAAGGGCTCTCGCTTCCCACCCCAACCCGCACATTCAAACTTGCACACAAGTTGACTTTTCGATCTCTTGAGATTCTCCCACCCACCAGTCGACCAATTCACGCCAAAGTAGTCGCCATGGTATGTGAAAATCCCTGATCACCGCTCCTGCTTTATTTACCATCTACATCTTAATTATTCCCACGATCTTTTTTTTTTTTCTAACATTCTATCGCCATGCAGTCGGACGGAAAGGACAAGAGCGCAAACCCTATGCGCGAGCTGCGCATCCAAAAGCTCGTGCTCAACATCAGTGTCGGCGAGTCTGGTGACAGACTTACTCGTGCTGCTAAGGTGCTCGAGCAGCTGAGCGGTCAGACTCCTGTCTACAGTAAGAACGCCCCAAATTCCGAACATACCGATATCGAAATCTACAAGGGAAAGGAGGGAGAGAAAAAAAAAATAAATAAGCGGATGGGTTTATATCAACTTTGTATGGGAACGTTTTGACTGATTGGAGTTTCTGTATTTCGATAGGCAAGGCCCGCTACACTGTCCGTACCTTCGGTATCCGTCGTAACGAAAAGATCGCCGTCCACGTCACTGTCCGTGGCCCCAAGGCTGAGGAGATCCTCGAGCGTGGCCTCAAGGTCAAGGAGTACGAGTTGAGGAAGAAGAACTTCTCTGAGACCGGTAACTTCGGCTTCGGTATCAGCGAGCACATCGATCTCGGTATCAAGTACGACCCTGGTATCGGTATCTACGGCATGGACTTCTACTGCTGCATGTGAGTTTTTGGATAATCTGGGTTGCAACATTGCGTGATACGACTCGATCAAAACTGACGAATTCATCCTTTAGGACCCGCCCTGGTGAGCGTGTTGCCAAGCGTCGCCGTGCTAAGGCCCGCATTGGTGCTCCCCACCGCATCAACCAGACTGAGACCATCAAGTGGTTCAAGAACCGCTTCGACGGTATCGTCCGGTAAATTTTCTTTTATTCTGGGGGTCCTCGAGAAGTGGAGAGTGGGATTGTGTTTATGATGAATCGGTCAAAAAAGCAGGCGTTTTTCAAAAATACCTTTCGCTCTGCTCTGAAATGTTTCATTTTTTCTTTTTCTATCACGACATGAAGATAGGCGTGTTAGGATATCAAACTACAAATTTCAAACGCATCCACTTTTCACAATGAAGGCTTCACAAAGGGTGATGATTTCCGCATAACCATTGATGAAAAGAAAACATATGATGCTGGTCCATGCACCCTTTGTTGGTGTCCATGGTACTTTTTTTTTTTTTTGTTTTCCCTTTCCGGTCGTCCGGCTCGAAATCGAGTCGAGATGGGAAGCTCTCTTCTCTTTTTCATCAGTTGGACAACCCTGGACGTGAAACTTGATTATAGTGGCGCTGATTGTCGATCACCTCGAAACTGGTGATTTCGATTGTCAGTCTGTCACTCTAATAAATTTTGCAACAGGACGTAGCCCGTAAACATCATGTAACCACCATGCCCGATGCAGCCTCATGTCTCAACTTGAGAATTTGCTTGATTCCCAGCCTACATAAATCCTTGAATGGCGACAAATCAGGTGCTACCTACCTGATGGACGTTGGCTGTAATACTGGTTATTCCCGTCCCTAATCGAAGTCGCTTCCATACATCTACCATCTATCGACAGCTCCTTTGCTAGCACTAAGCAGTCACTTTTTCTACTTCTTCTTCGATTAAACAGGTAGGTTGACTCGATTTATTAACATGCCCCTAAACAACCTCTAGTCCATCATCATCTTTTCGAGGCTTTTCTTAAAACGCTCTTTACATCCGTTACATACCTAAATAACTGCCTGCCTAGGTAGGTAGATGTCTTCAAATCAAGCATTCCTCCAACTCCCCTTCTAATGGGATTGGCACATCTCATATTGCAACTTCTAAAAAGTATTGAAGCGTATGTATGCTATAGAGGGTTGGTTTAGAATATGCGGGTTCCTCCTTGTTGAGGGATGAGGATTTTGGCTTGTGGAAAGGAGATGAGTACAAGAATGTATATTTTCGTAACTGTAGAAGATAAAACATACATTATTGCTCGACTAATTACAATTCTGGATGTTGTGTTTCATTTGCCAGATGACATGCAATACGACTCAAAAAGACCACCAGGATCAGATTCTAGGGAAGAGTGCAGTCTGTCCGCCTGTTATCATGGAGATATCCCATGATAAATACGTAGTCCCAATATTCATCAACATAGTCACGGTTTTTTTTTTTTTTTTTTTTTTTTTTTCTCCCCACAAAGGAAGAGGAGGTAAGAAACAGCATCAGCATCTCCCAAAGGTAATCCAAAAACGCCCAAAAAATAGGAGAAAACTCAAAAACTAGAACCCTTTCTTCCTCAATATATTTTAACTATTTGCCTCGAGTATAGCTTTCCCACCACCTTGAAAAGAAGCCACCCTTCTGGGTTTGTTCAGTCCAACTTTGACGACGGACGGCAAGATCACCATCTTCGGAATTGCGCTTCTGGCTGGTCAAGCTTTCAAAAAGAGTCGACGGGCCATGACCGTTGGACCTGCGTCGTCGCTGTGAGACTGTGGGAGGGCTCGAGTCAGTGGCAGAGTTTGTCGAACTAGTGGACATATCGGATGAACCAGAGTCCTGTGATAGCATGACGGTCAGCATCTGTCCTTCAGCAAGATATCCGTGGTTATATATTGATTTATTTTTCGAGTCTTAGTTCTTCTGTTGTCACGATCGCAATGCTAGGAATCCGGGCGGCAGGAAAGTCTGGGAAGAAATTACCCGTCTATCCATTGAGCCAGTGGCAAAGATCTCAGTCGAGGGTCGTCTGGCGATGTAGGGCGATGCAGGACCACCCGTCACCCAGACATTGAGATGTTCATGGCGATCACCAGGGCTGCCATGCCAGTGACGAGGCTGAGATTGGTTGTTGTCCATTTTCTTTGTTTGTTTCTGGGGGGAAAGTTCAAGGGTCGAAGTGGATACTTTGGAGTTTTGTAAGTTTTGATTCTTGGTGTGAAGAAAATAGAACAGAGAAGCTTATATGCTTGAGGATTGGCGATTCCACAAATGTCATCTGATTGTTGTCATTCTCATCATGGGAGGAAAATGACGCGGATGCATTCCTGGACTGAAAAGCAAAGCGTCCAAGATAACCGAGCGAAACCACGAAATGAGGGCGACAAATTAAAAAAGAAATATACTCGATGGCCAACCAGGTTCCTCTAATGGGGTACTAAGCAAGGAGACTCTCACCTGATATTAATATAGGGTTAATGGGCGAGTATGCTTAAAAGCCGAATCGGTCACCGAACACGAGCGACTGTAGATAGCGAGGATAGAGACGAAACTTTATGAAGACGCCAGGGCAGGGTCTCCCAGAAACATTATATAGGCGACAGAGGGAGGGAAAGAGAGGGGTAAGCATGCATGCAGTGCGACAGAAACCCTGGATAGGATGATGTATCACTCCCATATTCATCGACAGTCCCCATAGGTGAGCCAGAGAGTGAGATCATCCAACGACCCAATAATGGTAGATGAGAGACTGGACTCCGCAGCCCTGCAACTTAATTGGGAAAACGCTCCCATGGGCACAGAGGCTAGAATTCGGTGTGAAATCTTATTGAGTCCAGAATTTCTGGTCACAAGCCCTTTTCGGGACCAGATCAGGCATGGTGGTTACCAACCCCATTCGCCATTCCCGAGGCCACCATCTCGTCTTCTCTGTTCTACCTTGAGAAATTCGAAGTTGTTCTTACAGCCCGACCTCGAGGCATTATGGATTGATTATACCCAGCACTACCTAATAGAGATACTCCGACAAGGTGGATGCAGCTCTTCTCTCATCGAATCACACTGAGGCTGACGTCAGGCCCGGAGTTACCAAATGCGGGGCGAGCTGGGACTTCAGGCAGAGGCGGCAAACTGAGTTGGACCACGGACGCAGCCCAAGTTTATTTATTATTATTATCATTATGGTTATAATTATGATTATTACTGTTATTATGTTATTATTATTATTATTATTATTATTATTATTATTACTACTACTATTATGCCGAGATTTGATTGAGAGCTTCCGGTTTGATCTTCAGAGTTTAATGACCTTTACAAGCCCATAGAAAAGTAGTCCATACATTTTTAGTCCGATCGGGGCGGTGTCCGACACCGATCTCTCTTGCGCCCCTTTCATAAAGGAAAAGATCATCCTTTCGTCCTGAGAATACATAATCATCCCCATCATCTCCATCACCCTGATTACAATCATAATGAGCCAATTTGTCTTCCATCATCTCCCACCAACCAATGGTAGCCTGGGGCATACATCGGAGTTCAAATCTAGAGCCGAGTCGGGAGGAAATTCCCACCACTTAACCCCACACTGGGGAATGTCACAGCCCATCACCACATTAATTTTCACATCAACTTCATCTCCCTCTGCTTTTGCCGATGGTTAGACTGGCGCTGCTGGGTATCGCGCCATCAGATTCGTCCGCCATGCTCATCCCTCTCCACTTGCTCCTTATCGTCTCGGCTATCCGACGACTTAAACTACGAGGAATCCACCACTTACCGGAACCAATACGATACTATACGTAGGTTCTATGGGGTTTCTCGGGGAAGCTTTCCTCCTCCTTATATTAATAGCACGGGGGTGGGGAGACCCTTCCCTGGCCTGCTTCCCCATCAACTCTCTCTCTCTTCTCAAACCAGACAGATATGGAAACTTACAAACAACCATTCTTAAAGTCCCTCTCCCAGAAAGGTTACGTCCAGGGCGTCACCCTCTCCTCAAAACCTGACAAGAAGCCTCTCTGTCACTACTTCGGTGGTCTTCGCTACGCCCTCCCTCCCACTGAGCGGTGGCGCAAGGCTCAGAAGCTACCTCGATCCTACAGCTATGGCACGAAAGAGAACCCCAGTGTTTGCCCTGGTGCAACAGGCGTCTGTCCTCAGCCTGCTTTCCTAAATCTATCGACAACGGATGGCTGGGCAGAAGACTGCTTCCAAGTCAACATGTGGGTTCCGACAGGAGAACCTCCCAAGGGAGGATGGCCTGTTTTATTCTTCATCCGTAAGTTTGAGCCTATTGGCACTCTTGTGGACGAAAAAAGAATGACCCCAAACAAAAAGCTAACTCTCAAACTAGACGGCGGTTTCCTTCAGTTTGGCCATCCCAATCTCTTTTCCGCCACAGCGCTCATCGGCGAGACGGACTTTAATGCTATCGTCGTCATGCCCGCCTATCGTGTCGGTGTCTTCGGCTTCCTCTACTCCTCGGAGCTGGAGCAGGACAACTCGGCCTTGGGGGAGAGCGTCGGAAACCATGGCTTCTGGGATCAACGCATGGCCCTCGAATGGACCGCGGAGAATATTGGTCTCTTCGGCGGCAATAGCTCAGAGATCACGATCTCCGGGTACTCAGCCGGTACGTACCCATTCTCCAGTAGAAACACCTACCTAAACCACTACTAACCTAGCCCACCGATGCACTACACATAATAGGGGCCTATTCCGTTTGCTACCAACTTTTCTACGACCTCCAAGTCCCCGCCGCCCAATCCCTCGTCAAACGCGCCTGCATCTGGTCGAATTCCCCTACCACCCAACCGAAATCCCCTCAAGCCGCTCAAGTCCAATTCCACCAACTCCTCTCCAAGCTCAACATCCCCATCTCCCTCTCCTCCGCCGAAAAACTCGCCCGCCTCCGCGCCCTCCCGGCCTCCACCCTCCTCTCCGCCGCGACGAGTGTCGATATCCACCAATGGCGGCCCACTACAGACGGCACCTTTGTCCTTCCCACCACCTTCACCTCGATTGACGACGGCTCCATCGCCCGCGCTCTTCGGGCCCGGAATATCCGCATCATCGCCGGCGAATGCCGCGACGAACATTACCTCTATGCAACCTGGTTTCCCCCGCAGCAGAACACCCTTGCCTCCCTCCGTCACCGGCTTCTTGCCGACTATCCCAAATCCGTCGTCGACACCCTAATCTCCCACTACTACCCAGACGGCCAACTCCCCGCCAATTGTGAGAACTGGTCTCCCGACGCCTTCGGCCGCATTTACGCCGATATACAGGTTCACAAGATCCAGCGCGGGTTCATCGATGCCCTCGCCCGTGGTGGCGCAGGAGATCTCATCCACAGGTACCGGATCGAGTACCGTCTTAAATGTGCCGATAAGAGTATCCCCCCATCCTGGGGGGTCACTCATGCCACCGACCAATATATTTGGTTCTGGGGTAATGGAGAGGTCATTGAGGATGATGAGAAGAAGCTCATCAAGACTGCCCTGATCGATCCGCTGAAGAAGTTTGTACATGGTCAGAAGGAGATCGGGTGGGGAACTAACAATCATCGTGAAGTCAGGAGGCTAGGGCCTGATGGCCACGTGGAAATTTGGCAGGACGAACTGTGGGATGAGTCGTTGAAGGTTTGGAATATCCTGAGAGAGGCTAGAGAGAAACCTGAAGACATGGCATCAAGGCTTTAATTTACCTTTTGAGCCTGATTTTTTCAGTCCTTTCTTTCTCTTTTTTTTCGAAAACAAAATTCGAGGATATTAAATTACATTTTTGTATATATCACAACCAACTACAATTTTCTTAAATCTACATTTCTACATAAAATGGGTCAACACATGCCCTTTTTGTTACAAAAGCTCAAACTAAAAAAGGGTAAAATATTAAAAGGTTCACCATTCTAGGAACCGATCAATCATTATTGTTCACAGACAACAAGACTGAATAAGAATAAGAAAATGAAATAAAAGCGAACCCAACCAACCAGATAGATAACAAGTCAGATGTAATAAAAAACCAAAAGACAAAATAAAAAACACACAGCAAAAGTCGCTCTAATCTAACATCAAATCGTCTCATACCCCAATGTATGCGTAGGGTACGACTTGAATATCATATCATATGATATTTACCTCTGGTCTTTCAGGAGTTTTTTGCTCATACCCCTTTAAATATTGTATCTTCATTTTTTTTGGTACGTTTTGTCTTTTTTTTTTTTCTTCTACTTTGTTTCCTTGGCACTTATTTAAGCCTTGGTAATCTTGCAGACGAGATCCTGCCCATCAACAGAGTCACCCTCCTTGACCAGCAGGTTGGACACCTTGCCGCTGTGGGGAGCAGAAATAACCATTTCCTAGAACATGTTAATAAATAACCCTCTTGTATTTCTAGAGGGTAATAGAAATAGATTTAAACATACCATCTTCATTGCACTAAGGACAGCAATAGGGTCACCCTTCTTGACCTCATGGCCATCATGCACACGGATTTCAACAACCACACCGCTCATAGGAGCACCAACTTGGCTGCTGTCACCCACATCCGCCTTGGGGCGGGCAACATTGTCAACGGAAGCCTTCTTGTCATCAACGGAAACCTGACGAACTTCTCCGTTGACTTCATAGAAGACCTCACGCTGTCCAGTCTGCTCAGAGAGGGGTCCAATGGCGAGCAACTTCAAGATAAGGACCTTGCCCTTCTCCAACTCAACGTGGAACTCCTCGCCAATCTCTGGCTTAGCCAAGAAGTAACGAGTGGGGAGAACAGACAAGTCACCGTACTTCTGAACGAACTTCTTGTAGTCTTCGAACACCTTGGGGTACATGGCGTAAGAGGCTACATCATACTCGGTAGCGCCACCAAATTGCTCACGAATTTGATTCTTGATCTTAGCCAGGTCAAGCGGCTCCAGGAAAAGACCGGGACGCTTGTCGAGCTTACGGCGGTCACGCAGGGCTCGTGAGCGCAGAGGCTCGGGGAAGCCACCGAAGGGCTGGCCCATGAGACCCTCGAGGAACTCAAGGACGGAGGCAGGGAAGTCCAGCTCACCTGCACGGGCAACGACATCCTCAGAGGTCAATTTGTTAGACACCATAAACTGAGCTAGATCACCGACAACCTTGGAGGTCGGGGTGACCTTAACGATGTCACCCAACAGGTCGTTGGCTGCCTCGTAGGCCTTCTTGGTCTCGGCCCATTGCTGGCCTAGGCCAAGCTGACTGGCCTGGAAGATGAGGTTGGTAAGCTGGCCACCAGGAATCTCATGCTCGTAAACTTCAGGGTCGGGGCCAGTGAGGCCGGCCTCAAAAGGCGAGTAGAGAAGGCGGAGCTGTGCCCAGTAGCTGTCAATGGCGCGGATCTGGGAGCGGTCAAGGCCAGCGTCGAACTCAGTGCCCTCGAGGGAGGCGAGGATGGCACCAACACTAGGCTGAGAGGTCATACCAGACATGCTGTCGGTAGCGGCATCGACAGCATCAGCGCCGGCCTGAGCGCAAGCAATCATGGAGGCCACACCGGTTCCCGCAGAGTCGTGAGTGTGAACGTGGATGGGGAGGTCGGGATAGCGCTCACGGATCGAGCCAATAAGCAGGCGAGCAGCCTGGGGCTTCAGAACACCCGCCATATCCTTGATACCGAGAACATGGGGCTTGAACTCAACGATCTTCTCGACAAGGGCGAGGTAGTACTGCAGGTTGTACTTCTTGGCGGGGTTCAGCATGTCACCACTGTAGCAAACAGTGGCCTCAACAACACCACCTGCGGCGTGAACCGCCTTGATACCAACCTCAAGCTGGTCAACATCGTTCAAAGCGTCAAAGACACGGAAGATGTCAACACCACACTTCTTAGCCTGCTTACAGAAATGGTAGATAGCATTGTCGGGGAGAGAAGAGTAGGCAACTCCGTTGGCACCGCGAAGCAACATCTGGAAGGGAATGTTAGGGACAGCCTTGCGCATCTTACGCAGGCGGTCCCAGGGATCCTCGTACAAGAAGCGCATGGCGACGTCAAAGGTAGCGCCACCCCAGCACTCCAAACTGTAGGCGTTGGAGTAGGCATAGCTGGTCTCGTGTGCAATATTCAAGAGGTCGATAGTACGGACACGGGTTGCCAGCAATGACTGGTGGGCATCGCGCCAGGTGGTGTCCATGATCAAGCAACCCTTGTTAGCACGAACCGCGCGGGCCCAAGCTTCAGGTCCCTCCTGGTCCAAGATCTGCTTCCAGCCCTTGGTGCAAGGGAAGGTAACATCGAGAGGCTTGCCTGCACCATCAAGCAGTGTAGGCTTGATGATATCTCCCTTGAGTTTGGGTTCGCCAATCTGACCCTTGATACTGCTACCGTTGACGGCGACATCACCTAGGTAAGCCAAAAGTTTTTGAGCACGGTTCTGGCTGCCAATGAGGGCGAAAAGCTCGGGGGTATCATCAATGAAGGTTGTCCAGCAGTTACCGTCGACAAAGGTGGGATGGCTCAGTAGAGAAGTGAGGAAAGGAATGTTGGTCTTGACGCCACGAATACGGAACTCGACAAGGGCACGAACGACCTTGCGACGAGCAATTTCATAAGTCGATCCACGGCAGGTACACTTGACCAACATGGAATCGTAGTGGGGAGTGATGATGGCACCAGCGAAACCATTACCACCGTCCAATCGAACGCCGTTGCCACCAGCTGAGCGGTACACTTCGATTTTACCCGTGTCAGGGGAGAAGCCCTTGGCGGGGTCCTCGGTGGTGATACGGCACTGGATAGCGAATCCACGGATGGAGATGCGGTCCTGAGTCAGACCCAGCTGCTCAAGGGTGGCACCAGCCGCAATCTGAATCTGGGCGGCAACGATATCAATGCCAGTGATCTCCTCGGTAATGGTGTGCTCGACTTGGATACGGGGGTTAATTTCAATAAAGTAGTAGCGGTTTTGTTGGTCGACCAAGAACTCGGCGGTACCGGCGTTGCGGTAGTTGACAGACTTGGCCAGCTTCACAGCGTCAGCCAGGATGCGGTCACGGACGTCGACAGGGAGGTCCTTGGCAGGGGCAACCTCGACGACCTTCTGGTGGCGACGCTGGACAGAGCAGTCACGCTCGAACAGGTGAACCACGTTTCCATGGTTGTCACCAAGAAGCTGAACCTCGATGTGCTTGGGCTTGTCAAGGAAACGTTCGACAAAGACAGTGCCGTTTCCAAAGGCGGAGCGGGCCTCCGAGGTAGCTCGCTCAAAAGAATCGCGGAGATCGGCCTGGTTGCGGACGACACGCATACCACGGCCACCACCACCAAAGGCAGCCTTGATAATGATAGGGAAGCCATAAGTGTCGGTGAAGGCCTTCACTTCCTCATAGCGCTCAACGGGGCCCTCGGTACCGGGGACAACGGGTACACCACACTTGATAGCAAGACGACGGGCAGAGACCTTGTCACCCAAGGCATCAATGGTGTCTGGGGTAGGACCAACGAAGATGATTCCAGCCTTCTCGACCTTGCGGGCGAACTCTGCATTCTCGGACAAGAAACCGTAACCAGGATGGATGAGGTGCACACCGTGCTCCTGGGCAATCCTGACGATCTCGTCACTGGCGAGATAGGCACCAACGGGGGTATATTCACCACGCTTGCCAATCATGTAGGCCTCGTCAGCCTTCTGACGGTGCATGGACAGTCGGTCCTCATGGGAGAAGATAGCAACTGTTTGGAGAGACAGCTCGTGGGCTGTACGGAAGATACGAATGGGGATTTCACCACGGTTGGCAACAAGGATCTTTTGGAATTGGATGATGGCCGAGTTGGCTCGCAGACGGTGGTGGACAGAGTCCCTGTGGTGAGTGTGGTGATCATCGAGAAACTCGGTATCATCGATAGCCTCCTCGGGCTGACGGTAAGGAGCCGCCATGACGGGCAATGCTGTGCTGGAAGAGAGAAGGAGAGGAGAAGGAGAGGGTGGGGGGAGGGAGAGAGGGTAGGAGGGGATATAGATAATCTAGTTTTTCTCTTTTTTTCTTTTTATAAGGCGGAGAGGAGAGGAGAGGAAAGGAAGAGGGGGGCGGAGGGGGAAAGGAAGGAGGAAGAACAAATAAGAGAGATCGAAGGGATCTGGAAGGAATTGGAGGGCTTCAATGAAGGGGTATTTAATAGTTAGCTCGGAGACCAATGATGCTCGGAGCAAAAGCAAGCCAGAAAAGCTTTAGGAATGAGTCACCTTGGGGGACAGGAGCTTCCCGCGGACAGCACGAGGGGGGAAGAAAAAAGCCCGGTTTCGGAACGGGTAGGTGAGGAAGAACGCGGGGAAGATTGGATGGCTTAGGACGATCAATTCGTCTTCTGTAGGTTGCTAGAAAAGAAAATAGATGCAGCTAGAAATAGCTAATGATAAGGGAATCGCATTCAAGGCTGGGGCAAGGTGAAAATGGCAGTACGTGAAGCAGTTCTTGGGATGAAAAGGACGACGAAGAAGGAGGGGGAAGCTCGAAGTAATACTTGAGTGAGCAGGTGATGACGATTAGAGCTTGGATGGAGGGGTAAAGAATGATACCGCAGCCTGTATTACGCTGTTCCTGTGATAGATAGGCAGGTGATGATTACCTCCCTTCCCTTTTCGACGTTAGATACAGTTTTCTAATGGCAAATCTTGAATATAGCCGAGATCTTAGTGAAAATAATGCCATTCATCTATTTTGGTTCGATTTCAACCTTGTATACTTCCCATCAAGATGGTTCACCGGTACACCGGGCATCTGCTTGGAGGTGGGATGATGACCCATACAATTCTATCAACCAGTTGCTTTTTTTTTATTTTTCTGGGTCCCTTCCTGTTTAATGACTTCGGTATATCTTTTTTTTTTTTTTTTTTTTTTTTTCCCTTTAGCCCGAACACGTTTGACTTGTCATAATTTCTTTTTTGTGTTTTGTTATATTCTTTTTTTTTTTTTTTTGCCCCTCATCTCCCAAAAAGTTAACTGCAAACTATAAAAAAAAAAGAGGGTCGTAGCCCTGCAGAAAGATACCCGTAATGATCATTACCGAACGGAACCAATCTCCAGTATTTTTCTGACTAAGGCATCCTAATTGAACATCCCGTGGAATAATTATCAAAACTACCTAGGTACTAGCTGCGACGACTAGAGGAGGGAGGGGGCAAAAAACAATAATAACCATCATAAAAGCCACGACCAAATATCCGTCATAACCCTTTATCGCTGAACCAGAATCAGAAGCAATCCGGAAGATAACCGACCGATGCCATCGGGAACTTCAGGTATCCTGTTCAATTGCTTACCTCGGGTCCTCGGGGAAGACGGGAGTGAAGAAGAAAAGAAGAAAAATTAAATAGATCATGGTCAAGTCTAGTCCATTGGGTTTGATACTTTTTTCCACGTTTCCTATGACTGACTACTCACGTCACGTTAAGTGGGAAAATTAGTTAAGCCGAATCTGCTCCATCCTTGGGTAGCTTTTTTTTGCCCTTCCCTTCTTTCTTCCCTCCACCCGAGAAAACTACAAGAAATCTCCGTTGATATCCATGCCGCGGGATCGTTCCTGGATCGGATAAACTCGTCCATGCCCCTCCTAAAATAAATAAATAAATAAATAAAAAAAAATATATATATATATATATATAAATAAATAAATAAAGAATCAGGCTTCAGCCATCAACTAATCCACCCACTAACTATTCTTGATAAAGGGGACAATAAGATAAAAGAAGATGAAGAAATATGAAAAAGCTAATTGAAGTTCTTCCCACCGTTTTCATTATTGTCATCGATACAGTAAGGAATACAACAGCACACCCACAAGAATGGTTAATTACGTGCTTGGCACAAGTCGAGATCGACGTTCAGCCACCCCCGGAGAACGCTTTCCGTTAGCTCGGTCCAGATTGCTGTGCCCTGACCAGGTTCCTTTTTTTTTTTTTTCCTTTCCGAGTCAAATGGTGAACGACCGAGTAAGTCTGGGTGACAACGGAACGGACATGGGTGTGCGTGGCCTTTGGGCTAGAAATTGTGGCCTTTCCACGCTATATATATCACTTTTTAGAAGTGTTGGTCAACCTTAGTCCCTACAGGTATCTTATAAAGACTAGTAAGAATAATACAGCGGCATAAGGGCTAGATTAAAAAGGATTCTTTGATATAATAGGTTTGTAATGGAGATGGAGATTAATCGCCTCGTAGGAGGGGTGTCATTTGTGAATAGGGAGATAACAGGATGGCTACAATAATGATGACATCATTTTATATATTTATAAAGTAATAATGTCTTTGTGTTTCCTATAACATCTATACCTCACATGTAAGGAACAACAGATACTAAGAATAGTTATATAGTCCACAGTATTCTTTCCGCAGAAGGACTGCCGAATAATCTGTGTGGAAGCATTCCCCTAGAATAACTGTAGTGGCTAACACTGTCTGTTGGCCTTCCAGAACTCTTGGTATGCAAACAGAAGCTCTGCAACTTGATCTGATTGGAAATCCAGATAATCGCCAGCGTAGTCTGTGGCTTCCAAAGCGCGTATGAATGCTTGAAATTTCCCCTCGAATAGGGCGGTCATTTGAAATCTAGATGAAGCGCGGACCGTGGCATGTCTCTCCAGTACCTGAACTGTCGGTATGTAATCTGGACACAGTTAGCGCCAGCCTTTGAGCAAAACTAATAAAGATCTGGCGAATATGACGCTTACCGATTTTCTCAGCAAGGCTAGGGTCAACACCATAAAGAAGCTTGAAGGTATCCTGAGCAGTGCGCGGTGGGAATTGCTGGCCATGTTCGTTCATAAAGCCCTCTGAATTGTATAGCATAGCGTCCGCCATGAAGAATCCATGGTTAGGGGTGATGTTTCCCTGGTTGATGATATTTTGATTTTCCCTTGACTCATCGTCCATGAAATCTTTCCGGAATGTAGAGAGAAACCTGCCCCTGATATCGGCATAATGAAGAGAGAACCTCACAGAGTTATGGAGCTGATTGAATGTGTTATGGAGCTGGTTGAATTCGTTGCGGAGCTGATCGAATTCATTGCAGAGCTGATTGGATTCGTTGCAGAGCTGATCGAATTCATTGCGGAGTTCGCTGAGATCTCTCTCCAACCCTTCGACCTTGGTCTCTAGTGCAGGTAATCTTGCATGTTCCCTGACTATTCCAAGACCTTTGTCATTGCCGGTATACATGTTATCATACAGGACTTCTCAATAGAGTTTGTCGGTATCAAGGCATTCAGCTAGTGACCTTTTTGCACTGGCAATCGTGTCAGACTCTGAGGCTATGTTGATCTTGGTCATGAACACAGTAGTAGACTTACCATTGACATTGATATAAATGTTCCCCTTAGCAGCCTTCTTCAAGTTTTTACTCAGAGGTTTGGTGGAAAATACATAGTTTGAGTGAGGCAAGACACAGGTTGAGTGGGAAAAGACTAGGTACTCTTTCTAGCCTTTATAGGTACTTACCAAAACTTAAGTATAGATAAACAGGGAAGGCACCCTAGAATAGCTCTAAGAAGGTAGGCTGAGACTGTCTTGGGAAGGTGTCACTGCAACGGTGCGGTGTCACCTTCTGAGAACGCTTGCCCAAAGGGAAAGAATGTAGTAAGGAAGGAAAGCCTGTGGTATAATATTGTGAAGAGAGCCTTGGGGAGGTAAGTGGGAGAAGTGAATGGGGTTGATAATGGTAGAAAATTCTACAGAGCATTGGGAAGAAGGTGATGCTTTCATTACACTATGTGATGTCCTCATTACACTATGATGCGACCACAACCAACCTACGTAAAGTACAAGTCAATCTCTATGAAGGAGTATCGTCATTGTAATCGGGTGTTTACTTCTAGAAGGGATCTATCTAGAACACGCACCATGATGCCAAGCGACAGAGATGCGCTTTCCCCAATGTAGTAATTCACCGTCACTGCAGAATACGTACTGTACTCGTCGTACATACAGTACACGTCAAGCTAGTTAACCATGTATGTTTGTTTGTACATACCTCGGTCCTTTTACCCATATAACCTTTCGTCTCCACTATGTTCACATCCTAACTTTTTATTCATCCAGTCGAGTCACGGAGAAGACTAGTGATTTTCAGGAAGAATTGATGTTTGCCAAATAATAAAAAAAGGAAAAAAGAAAAGAAACTCTTTATGACAGACAGAATCAGACAATGGACCAACTCTGTCACGGGACCTAGTGCTTAAAATTATCCGACTCGTAAAAGCGGCCTAGACTGGCTGCGGTGAGATTCTAAGATCCCCAAGATCTCTCTCTCCGGACTCGGCGTAATAATCAGCCTGCCGTCAAGCCAACTCCGACCCTCCTCCATAAATTAATACATGAATACTAGACCTACCTTATAAACATAATGAGAACACATACAACAAACCAATCAATTCCCCCATGCATCATCTCTTGGCTCAATTTATACATACATACCTACCTCCGTAAGAAAATCTAAACCTTGAAGAGTCACTACCTCCATACATCCATACTTTAACCCTAATTAGCTGGTTTCGTTAGTTAGCCAAACTACCTTTTTTTTTTTTTTTTCCTTCTGTTTATGCTTATTATTTCTTCTTGAGCATCGATCACCACGCCCACATCCACACATGTAACACCCCACGAATCTCTACTAAAAATATTATCCCTTCCCACCACAATGGTTTACAGCTCCTCCGGTGCCCCTCCCTTCCAGCTCCATCTGTCCGTCTTCGAGGGAGAAAGATAACTCCCTTTATCTACGCAACCTCGTCACGTCAGCCTGCACGGGTAAGTCAGGGATGCCACTCATCATCTGGGCTAAATTCTTTCCCTTCTCCACAAATCCCCCTTCCCTCCTCCCGGAAGGAGCTGATTCACCTTCCACCCTGCGTTCTCTCCCCGAAATTCTAGATCCTAGGAGAATCATTACCCGCCAATGCTCCTCCAAGGTGATCGGCTCGACTCATGCCCCTTTCAGCCAAGCGCCTTTCTAGAAACCCGACCCCCGTCCTACAGTTGAGCTCGCTCTCCGATCAAGATCAACAAACATTTCAATAATTCCATTAATTAAGGCACTCACTCCCCCATAGGGGAACCAACGGTCACGGGGACAAGATCAGCTGATTTAAAAAGACCTATCAAATACATGGGGATGAAATGAAAAAAAAAAAAAGAAATCAAGAAAAGAAATTTGGGTTCAATAAAGGGGGTGGGGAAGAAAAAAGGAAAAATAATAATAATAATAGATAAGACCGTCAAAGGGGTACACATCAATGTCCCCAAATCACAACCGACCAGATGACCTTCCCCGTAGCCAACAAGCCAACGCAACCCCCACTCAAGTCTGCCACTCGGGGTTTGCAACAGATCATCCATTTATTCATGCTATACATACACTGTTTCAAGGAAGATGCTTCAAATAACAACAGGGGGGTGACAAACGTGCATCTAGAATGGGCGATAACCTGTGGCCTGTGGTGTAATACCATTGGCCTGGCCAAACATGGGGCTTGGCGCCGGTCCAGAAGGCCCTTGCGTCAACATAAGTCGGGATCCTCCCAGGATTGGTGTATTATCCTCCTCCTTCTTTTGGGTAACCTCCCGTGCCTTGCGCTCCTCATTATCTTTCTTGAGCATTTCAATTGTCCGTGTTTGCTCGCAGAGGAAGTTAATCATAAACGGCATCGTGAAGTCTTGGAGGCCGTGTCGCCATGAGAGCTCCAAGATCACATCGGGGCGGATGAGATCGTAGCAAGCATAAAGCATACCAACGTAGCATTCGCGGCTACCAATGTCCACAAACTGGAAAGGAAAAGGAGTTAGCCACACCATCCAAAAAAAAATAATAATAGATATGTTAGCGATAAAAAGGAAAGACTTACGTAGCGAAGGAGCTCCTCGACCACCTCGGACTTGCCAGAGATGGCAGCGGTCTCGATGGCATCCTTGTAGAGCTTATCTTGCTTAGAAAGAGCAATCGATTTGGCCCATCGCTTGTTGTTGCGGTAAATATTGGCAGCAATCTGGCGGAAGAAAATGAGGTCGTGCTTCTCTAGCCGCTGGGCAAGGTCCACAGCATCAAAATTATCGTAGTTATCCACTGAATCCCGTAGGGTCTTGTAGTCTTCTTCTTCGATCAAGAGGTCGTTAATTGCATCGTTGACGGCCCGCTTATTCTGAGTCTGAACGTTCAACAAGAATGGCTTGATCAGAGGAATGTTATCAGATGTTTGGAAAATGCGCACAACGCGGTTGACATCAATACGAGAAGTCAAAAATTGGAGCAAATCTGTAAGTAGCAGGGGCTGTTCTTGCAGGTAGAAATTCAGCGCGCGGTAGTAAATCTCCAAGTTGGCAACCTTGACAATGATGTCCTTGAAGGAGTGGTGCTCCCAAGCATCAGCAGCACGCTCCATCATCGCCAGAGCGGCATTATCCCATTCATCATAATGGCAGTATAAGAAAACAAGTTCGGGCCAAAGGTTTGCATCTTCGCATGCCTTGATCATCTTGGGGATGTTAATACGGGACCAGAAGAGCTTCAAGTGCTCCATGACACGGTCGGGATGGTATTTAGAGAGAGCAATGCCTAGTTCGGTGAACATGCCCATGTGAGCTCTCTCTAATCCCAGACCAGCTTCCAGAAGCGCGATTAGTTCGTCAAAGTAGCCATTGCGCTCATACTGGCGAACAAGGTCTTGCAATTCTTCCGCGTGGACGATGAGGTTGAGCCCGCAAATCTGAGCGAGGCGGAATTCCTTCTTATCAACACAGGCCTGGTTGACCTGCTTCCAAACCTTAACACTGTTGGCCTTGCGTGCGCACTCAACAGCCGCTTGGTAGTCTTCCAGGTGCACCAAGGTAGTTGCCAACTTAGCCCAGTTTGAGATGCTTGTGAAGAATATCTTGGCAGCCTCATGGAAACCCTCTTCGTATGCTTTATCACCAGATGCCTCAATGTCGGCAACATTAGTCGTACGCAAGAAATCCTCCAACTCCGCAAGCTGGTCTAGACGGGCATATGAGAATGCAAGAGATGTGTCAATGGCTGGCTCTCGCAAAGTCTTGCGAGCCATCTTCAAGAATTTAACAAGATCTTCATCCTTGCCGGCGTGTGTTGCGGTTTCAATAACCTCGTTGTAGTTGGAAGGATCATTGGCACGGATATAAGATTCAATCGAGTCGGAGACGCGAAGACCGTCTAATTGAGCCTTGGCAACCTTGCTCCATACATCTGGTAGCTCAACACGCTCAGCAAACTCTTGGGCGCGATCAATGCTAACCACGTTCTCAACGAGGACGTTAACAGCAGCAAGATAGTTGTTGACCTTCTTGTAGATTTCGAAAGCTTCTTCATATAATCCAACGGAAATACACATCTCCGCGATCTCATCGGGGCTAAACTCGTTCAGCTGGTGGATGTAATCCATCAGCCGGCTCTTGTCAGCCTTGGCTGCAGTTAACATCAAGAGGTTCTGCAAGCTACCGTTGTCACTAAACGGCGATGGTTCCAATATGATCTTCTCCAGAAGCTCGATCAGATCACCAGGGAGATCAGCTTCGAGGAAAGCCTTGACGGCAACAGACACTTTGTCGGGTTCTGTAGATTCGGGAACCGCAGTTGCCACTACTTGGTCAACCAGGGAGCGCCGATGCATGTTGTTCTCGCTGAGAACAAAGGACCAAATCTCAGAGTCGGCGCGTTCAACAAGATATCGGGCTTGCGCACGGTACATGGCATTTTCGTTTGTGATGTTGATGAGCTCAAGGTCATTCTGTCCCTTCCGGTAGGCGATGTAGGCGAGGTTTGGATCACGCTTCTCACAGTACTTTCCAACAATCAGCGTATCGTACATATCGTTCTCCTTGAGGAACTTTTCGGGGTTGTTATTGCTATCAATGTAGATCTTCGCAAGAGCATTATAGACGGCCTGCTGCTGGTTGCCAGTGGCAAGAGTCGCCTCAAGGAAAGGTAGGAGGAGCTTCAGCCTGTTGCGTGTCTCTACCTCAGAAACCAGTTCATCGATAGGGATCACTGATGGATCGACAGTCGAAAGGAGGTTCTTAATAATGCTCTCTTCACAGTCAACATCAAGTAATCCTCCCACAACTGCAGGAGTGCGCGATGGATTAACACGTTGAACATAGACCTCAATAGACTTGTACTGCTGGTTTTGGTAGAGATACAAGACCAGGTCGTGGATGAAGTTAAAGCGGTCGCAGACAATAATCAAAGGCAGCTGCTCGGTCAACTTAGCCTCCTTAAGGAAGTTCTTAACCTTCTCTGCGTTGTAGTAGTTGCTCTCACGGCAAATCCTCTCCACTTCGGTGATCTGGCCCATGGCAGTGGCAGCCTCAATATACTTGAAGTGGACTTCAGAGTCCTCACTTAAGTTGACGATGCTTCCGAGGTAGTAGTAGAGACCCTCGGCCGTGCGATACTTCTCCAAAAGGCTAATGAGACGGCCGGGTCCAAGCAGGTCGGAGAACTTGGTGCAGAGCTGAACAACAGCTTGCAGGTTCTGGCGGATATTAACTTCCAACATCGTATCCATGCAATCGATGGTCTGTTCGACAGACAGACGCCCGAAGTAGTTCATCAACCATTCGGGACTCAGTTTGTCGGTGCGCACAATGTTGCGCTTGATCACAGCAGGGTCCTCAGTGTTCTCCAGAGCACGCTGAATGAGGCCAGCATTCTCGCAGAGCTGGGAGATACGAGGACGATCGTAGTGTGTAAAAATCTCATTACCCAGAATAGCATCAGCGACCTGAGGGGCGTTGATGAGGTTCATCTCCAAAAGCCGTGTCTGCAGGTGGCCATGCTCGGGCTTGTTGTCCTTGAGGGCATCAAGCAAGAATGATGTCGCTTGTTGGACCATATTTTGGGAAAGGAACACATCCACAACACGATCCAGATCGATCAAAGCACCACTCTCTTCGTTCGCCAGCTGAGACGCAAACTCGGCGCCCTTCTCCGGGTTTACACGGACAATGTGCTGAAGAAGTTGAGTGTAATCTGGCTGGTATCCAACTTGCTTGGAGTAGGCAAGAATCTTCTCAAATTGGCCAGTCTCGGCAAATCCAGCAACGACTTTATGAGGGATGTTCGCCTGCAGATAGATGCTCAAGGCCATGTTCATGTCATAAGGTCGGACAATGTCACCGAGCTCTTCTGAAGCCTCCAGCTTATTTTCACGCATCCACTTCTCCAACAAGTGTTTCCTGTTCTGCTGAAGGACGGGGCGAACGAGCTCAACACTCTCGTATTTGTTCAAAGTTCCTTTGTCGAGCAGCATACCGAAGTACTGAAGAATCACGGACATTTGACCAGTCTGAGGGGCATTTTTGAAGCGGTTAATCGTCTCAGTAGTGCGAAGGAATCCACGTGGAGAGTTCGCTGCAATCTTTGCGGCTTCGGAGTAATTCCCTTGGGCAAGCAAATTGTCGAATTGCTGCTGGTATAGATGATCCGCACCAGGAAGACCAGCCTTGGAGGCAAGTTTGACTGCAAGTCCAGACATGGCTGGGTTCTCCATCAAGTACTGGATAATAGTGCCCTCGTCGACGCTGACCGATAACACTTGACCCTTCCGGTTGACACCCACCAAGCCAGCGGAGTCGGAGTCAGGGGCAGTCGTGAAGATGGTCTCACTGGATATCCTATTCATAAAGATGCAAGTGCCAGTCTCGAGATCGTAGAGGTGGATAAACCCGTACTTAGTGACCAGGTACACAATGTCATACTTCTTGGAGACTTGCATTGCAACAGGGAAATCGTTTACGGCCTCTTGGGGAAAGTAGACCTCCACTGCCTTCTTCTGGAACCTGGGGTTCGGCTCTTGGTGATCGATTTCGGCAATCTGCAGCTTAGCTCCGGTCTGTGTGCGCACGGCGAAGGTAAAGAGCTTATGCTCCAGGGGAGAGCCCTCGACTCTAATGGAAGCAAAGGTAGCTGCGTGTCCTTCGATGAACTGGGATATCCCGCGCTCCTTTGAGTAAAGCTGCATTGAGCCCACAACACGCCCTTGCTGCTGACTGATTCCGACAACTACCATCCATTTCTCCTCGTCGTTGACGCGGTAGTTGATAATTTGACAGCCCTGCAATCCAAAAACAGTCAGTTTTTCCTGATTAATTCTCCTCTTTGTTGGCTCTCAGGATACGTACACTAAGGTTTGGCAGCCGGTCGAAGATCTTAAGGGGCTGGGATTGGGTAGGGTCGAATACATCCCAATGGTACACTGACGTCTCGGTGACGAGACCCAAGCTTGTTTCGCTAAACCACTTCCAGTATACGACATCCTCGTTCATGACGGCCGACTTGAGCTTCTGCTTCGCTGACAGGTCGAATATCTGAATTGTTCGGCCTTGAGCCTTGAGCGCAATAATGTTTCGTGACCAGTGCATGATTGCACTGTCCGCATTAATCGGTCGCTTGATGATTTCATTGTTGTTCTTAAGGTTGATGATAATTACTTGGGGTTTATCATCTTCATTTAGTTTTTGTCGGATGCAAACAAAGTGGTCCGATTCTAGAGTCTAACAGCGCGATGTGGTTAGTAACCGGTATTCAATGCGAGGTTTATTTAATCCCTGAGGTGAGGATAGTACATACACATGAGTTGAAACCAATGGATGTCGGCTATATCACAAAATAGGACGTCAGCAGTTGGGCAAAGATTAGGATAAGTTCAGAGGCGGTTTGGGCACCCCCAAGGCATGGGAGTACGAGGCCACGAAACACGAGGGGATACAGGACATACAGCAATTTCGGCATTCGTCAGCTGCAGGATAAGATATACGTTAGCTCCACTATCGCAAGCCTTGAATCAACCATCAGGAAAGAAGGGGGATATACATTAATAAGCTCCGTGAATTTGATGGGAAGAGGAGCCATGTTTACCAGGGCCGCAGGACGACCTCATCCACCAATAACGCCAGGCAAATCAATGGACCGGAAGAGGAGGAAGAACGAGGCGAGCGAGTGCGACTAGATGGAGTTAGATAAGGAGAGGGGTTGAGGAGATGAAGAAAATAGGAAAAGGAATGGAGAAGGAGAGAGAGGTAAAGCTGATCAGGTAACAACGGGGAGGCGGAAGGTGACCTCAGGAGGCCGCGCGGGCGTTGTCGCTGTTGCTGAGGTGTCGCTTATGGGCTGTCACGTGCACCTGGTCAGTGCCGGTCTGGACTCAGTTGTAGGTAGGTATCTAGGATGAGGAGTAAGACGATATTAAGGGAAATATATAAAAATTATTTTATAAAGTAGAAAGAGCGATGGTCTCAAGATGAGTCTTATGAGTTTCAACTTAGTTAATTCATCATCAACAAAGATAGTCTACTGTGACAGCTCTATTGGTTTCAAAAAGGTGATAGGTGAAGCCTCTGACAAGTATGAAATGAGCTCTTAGGCAGACTTATCAAACCAAGTATAGAAGGGAAAATAAAAGTGAAATCATGAAAAGAGAAGGGGAGAGATACTTGATAGCTCTACCCAGTATCTATATGTCAACCGTCTCAACACCCAGCACCAATATTTATGTACACTAACATTATATATATTTATAGGCTACAAATGTAGTTAGACACAATTCACCCCCTAGATCCAAAAACATATGGCAAATGACACTCCCAGATCCTCTCCCAAAATGCTTGAATTGCAAGCTCATCCCCATCGAACATGTCAAGATCTTCAGGAGTCTCTCGCGATAGACACGCTGTAGCTTCTTCCCATCGCGTCGCCCAGTCAAGACTCGACACTACTCGACTTCCCGATCTACCGCTACACATTAGCCTCAGATCAGACTATTTCACCTATCCATTCATTCATGATCAGCTGCCATAGGAGCAGGGTTAATTAACTAACATCAGATTCAGATCCACTTGAGCATCCCAGCCATTACCACTACAAACAATATCAATCCCCATTAGCACCATCACACACAGAAAGGAAAAAAAAAGGAAAAAATAGATCAATAAATAAAAATATCATACCTCGAACTCCAAACCCGGCTATAACTAGCTAATTTCTCTCCGAAGGACTCCAATTCCTGGATATTATCGGCTTCATTCGACTGTCCACCAGTAGTAGCAGGTCGTGAATTTGAATCCATAATATCAGGACTAGGCAATAAAGCCGTATTCGGTAGTCTTCTGTAGGATTGTCCTGCCAGCTGTCTTCCAGTCTCCTGGATAAGTGGCTGTGGTACTTGACTCTCTGGAGAAGATATGGCTATTGGTTTAGCACTACAGCCGTTGGCGATGTAAACTATTACCAATATAATAGTTGATGGAACCAGTAGGACTAAGCGTGACATGGGATGTCTGAACATCTTGAGAAAATCAATTGATTGTATGTATGAATGCGATTGCACATCTACTTTCAATTCTTTATATATTCTGCTGCCCTAAATATGGTTGATTATAATATGGTTGGCTCTGTGGCATACTGGGTATTTACAGGTAATAAATGGTAGGTTAGGTATCATGACGTCAAAATGCATGGGTGAAAGACATTAAATACCACCACACAACCTGGATCAATGTAACTGAGAAGAGTGTTGAGCATCATCACCAGGGGTCTGAGAATAAACAGGTACAGGATGAGAAATTGAAGAAAAGTTATTGAGATAAATAAAAAAAAGGCGAGAGAGAGAGAAAGGAAAAAAAAGGGAGGTAAAAAAAAATAGAAAGGGAAAGCTAATTTTCAAACAAAGCCAAGATGTTCTAAACTATCTCATACCCTAATTACAGGTATTTATGTATATTGCACAAGTTGAAATATCCTACCTATAGAGCACATGGATTTAACAATCTCCCAATGCATTCATGCATGATGCTTATTGAACATTTTACTGCCCTGACCCATCCGAAGCTAGGTAATTCTGGGGTTGGGTGGGGCTCTAGGGGAATAGATACCACCCAACCTAGGTACCTAGGTACTGCGCATTTTTCTAACCTGGTAAAGACAATAAACACCCAGTACTAAGTAAGCATAAACTAAATTCCATTCGCACTGCAACCAAAAGCACGAGGCCGGCTGCTCAAGTAACCACCTATTTATGTACCCAGGTTAGGTAGGTTCTTCTACATCTACAATCCCAAGCTGAATGACACCTCACACAAAAAGGGAAAAAGAATGTAGAAAATAAAAAGAGAAAAAAAAATAATTAAAATAAAATCACTATCGGCACCGCATCATCTTATGTCGCCCTTAGGTGATATACAACTATATATACATGCTATGTTTCACTTTCAAATCTAATCAACTAGTTCAACAAATAAATCAACTCCTCAAGGCTAGACGGTATTGAATATCATATCACATCATTAAACATAAAAATTTCCATTTTGGCTCTCATCAAGCTGCTAGGTATAAATAAACTCATCATAATATACTAATGCGGGCCCATCTCTCGTCTTGTCCATCATTTTATTAGAATTCACTACTTTTTTTTTTACACCCCCCACCTGTTGATCACCAGAAGAACTAAATTTAGTGATGGAAAAGGCGGGTACCCTGCTCAACAAAGACAATACCAAGTTTCTCAGCGGTAGAGAAAACAGGTCCATCGTTTTGGCTACCGCTAGGAGCAGCGATGTACTTGACACCGGAGCGGGAGGCACGGAAAACGTTGTCGATAAAGGGGAACTATTTCCTGATTAGTAAAAAGTAATTCCAGTGGATACAGAAGTATCTAGGACGGAGGGGGAAAAAGAGTGGAGAAGACAACTTACGAAAGCATCAGAGGAGACAGCAACCTCGCTTAGCTTGGAGAGCCAAGCTTCCCGCTCCTCCTGTGTGAATGGAGCGGGCACCTCCTCAAAGACACGCTCATATTCAGCCTTCTCGGCATCATTGCGGGGAGTCTGGCCAGAGCAGAGGAGGTCAATAGCGTTGCTCTTATCGGCGCGCTTGGTACCGGCCTTCCATTTGATGTTCAGAACACGGTCATGGAAGCGCATCCACCAGTTGTCAGTCTTGTCGCCGGCAAGGCGGGTGCAGTGAATACGGCTCTGCTGTCCGGCACCGAGACCAACAACCTGTCCGTTGAGGGCATAGCAGACAGAGTTGGACTGGGTGTACTTCAGGGCAATGGTGGCCACGGTAAGGTCGCGGAGAGCGGAATCGGGAAGAGTCTTCAGGTCCTTAGGGGTAACAATGGTATTGAAGGTCTTTTGAGGGGAAATCACGACATCGTTGCGGTGCTGGCTGAGTTGGACACCATAGAGAGTGCGGGTCTCCTCGGCCGCGGGAACGTAAGACTCATCCATCTGAAGAACAAGGTACTTACCGCCCTTCTTCTTAGACAGGATCTCCAGGGCCTCTGGGGTGTATCCAGGGGCAATGACACCATCAGACACCTCACGCGAGACAATCTTGGCGGTGGGAACATCAACAATGTCAGAGAGGGCGAGAATATCTCCAAAACTGGACATGCGGTCAGCGCCACGGGCACGGGCATAGGCCTGGGCAAGACCAGAGCTCTCAATGCCCGCGATATCATCAACCATGTAGACCTTGCGTTCCTTCTCGTTGAGGGGAACACCAACGGCGGCACCGGCAGGAGACACATGCTTGAAGCTGGCAGCGGCGGGGTAGCCCAGAGCTTGCTTAAGCTCCTTTACGAGAGCCCATGAGTTAAGGGCATCGAGTAGGTTAACGTATCCGGGTGAGCCGTTAAGGGCTTTGAAGGGGAGCTTGCCTTGAAGCATGAAGGCGGAGGCAGGCTTCTGATGAGGGTTGGTTCCATAACGCAGGGGTAGATACTGCTCGCCGTTACCTGCGTACTGCTTGCGGAAGAAACCGGAGATGGCAGAATCGTAGTCGGCAGTGTGTTCAAAAGCCTTGAGAGCGTAGGATTTGCGGCTGGCCTCGGTGATCTCTCCAGCCTCCAGCTCCTTGAGGAACTCAGGATAATCCTGAGGATCTGAAAGAATGGTGACACGGGAGTGATTCTTAGCAGCAGCACGGAGCAGAGTCACACCGCCAATATCGATTTCCTCCACAGCCTCCTCGATGGTGACATTGACCTTGTTAACAGTCTCCTTGAAGGGGTATAGGTTGCAGACGACGTAGTCTACTTTGGCAATGTTCTGGTCGGCCAAATCCTTCTCATCAGACTCGATATCACGAGCAAGAATACCACCATGGACAGCGGGATGGAGGGTCTTAACACGGCCACCGAGCATCTCGGGTGCATGGGTAATGGCAGACACATCTCTTGATGGTAATTAGTCAAACTGAAGGACAACCAGCGAATCGTGCATTCTATCCTGGTCGAGATATGGCTGACGACTCCCAAGCCACTCATCAACTTAAAAAAAAAAAAAAATGGAGGTGGGGGAAATCATTTTATGGGAGACGAACTCAACTGGGAATCCCGCCTCGCGAATCATCCTTGCGGTACCACCTGATGCAAGCAACCGGACATTGTGCTTAGCAAGACCCTTGGCTAGGTCAAGCAGACCAGTCTTATCGTAGACGGAGAGGATTGCTATAGGAAAAAGTTGAATATATTAGCCAAACCTCCTCCACTTAACACGGGGCCAGAGAAAAAGCGGTTGTGGGGATGAACTTTGACTCAGTCCATACTTGGTGGGCCAAGAGAGAATGGGAAGACTTTTGGGGAAGCCAAAAAAAAAGGAAAAGGAAAAAAGGGAGACAGAGAAAAGAGTGAATTCATATTATCTTACCTGACTTTTGTTGAGACATCCTGGGATACTTATGGTGAGGTTACTAAATCCCACGAAGTTAAGAAGAGTTAACAGAGTTCAGAGCTGGTGACGACGAAGAGAGCAAAGGAAAAAAAAAAGGCGGGAAAAGTCAAGCTCTCCCCCACTAGTAATAAACTACCCCTCAGTTTTCTCTGCATTGTTCCATTGCTCTTACTTCATGTAGAAGGCAAGCATACACATACCGTAAGAAAGAATGAGTTGAATTGTCTACTACACCGTCTCCAAGAAAGGAAGGAGCTGGTTGGTTGAGATAGAGATCAATTGGGGGTAATATATTGGAATATTCAATGAAAATGAAAGGACTACTCGATACTACCTACTTTACTACCTACTCTCCCCAAATGGTTTTTTTTTTTGTCCCGCGGGGCTCGCCGCTTTCGGAGCACTTTCTGCCTCAGGCTCAAAAGCTCGTGTCCATAAAAGCACGCGCGCTAACTTAAAGGCGATCACGTGGGTGCCTAGCGCTGACGCACAGACCACCTACACTCCCTCAAAAACCTTTCAACTTTTTTTTCGCCTTTTCCTTCTTTTCTTCTTCTTTTTCTTTCCATATGAACAACGCAAAATCAACGTTCTTTCAAAAAGCGTTCCTGGGAGGAACCTCTTTTCCCTCAGGGGTTTAGAGGCCTATGATACACGGAAATCGTCATAAAGAATGGAGACTGACTGCCTAGCAGAGTATCGATCTTGGGTGCAGTGTCTGCCTTCGCTCTTTGGTAGGGACTGCAATGATTGATTCTACAACAAACCAAAATTTATTTATTTCTTATCTTTCTTTTGAATCCTAATGGCTGAAAACTCGCCTTCGTCGTAGATTTTCATTTGGTAGTCCGTTTTTTTTAATTTTTACTTTCGCCCCCATTGATTTCTCAATCTTCACAGGTAGGTATTGGCCTACACTGAACACGTCAAGCAAACTGGTTTAGGAAGTCTTGAAAAAGAAGAAAAGAACGAAAGAAAGTAAACTTTAAAGAGGCTGAACACCGACCGGGTTAGAATACATGTTTTCTTCTCCAAAATAAACCACTGTCCTAGATTTTTATCAATTTAAAATCTTATGACCTGTGCCTTTCTCGGCCAGATCCAATGGCAAGCTGGCGCCCAATGTTTCCGAAGCAAACACATGCACAGAAGAGAACACTAGCGACCCATGTTCGAACCGCAATGCTCTCTTGAGTGACTCCGGCCCCGAGTGTAAATTCTAGCCCAGTGCCGTTCAAGGAGATGATGTTGGATGCTGAAGTCTCAGTAGCGGGAGGAACTAGATCCGGCTTGAGGCCCAACACAAGACCCATGCCCCCTACTCCTAGAATCGTCGACATTATGAAGCCCGTCATAGTACGGTCAATAAGGTACCACAAAACGGGATTCGCGAGTGCAAGGGTTAGTGATGCTTGGGTGGTAGATTCCCAATGAGTTCGACGCTACAGAACAGCCTCAGTTAGCGGATATTTTCTCGTCGAGGGTCGGAAGAGGGAAGGAAGAGAAAGGCAAAGAAGGAAATGTAGGATGGGAAGCTCACCATGGCAAATGCAATTCCGACAAAAGCTCCCACACTGCGGACAACAGCGACCCAGGATAAATCCGTGTTGTCTTGTCCATTTCTAGAGGTCTTTTGGCGCTTAAATTCGACGTCACCTGAAAAAGAATCAAGCCAAGGAAGAACATTTCCCAGGGCAACGCCAGTTATGCCCCAAGATCCAAGATATTGCCAAGATCCATAAAAATGAGTGTACTCTAGTTTCACAGGCGTGATCCAATGATTTTCATGCAAATGAATCGTAATAATACCGTATACTATGCCAAAGCCAAGCAAAAGGGCACTCTTCAGCGCCTGGGGTAAAATCACGCCGCGGAATAATCCGTGATTAAGACGGGAGCGAGTACGACGGAGAGCAGCAGAGCCTGGTTTCTCAGTTGTCTGTTGAACCCTTGGGCTTCCCGGGCTGGGAGTGTGCGCCTCCGTTCCCCAAGGACTAGACTCATCTCGAGAACCTTCGAAGGCTGTTGGAGAGTAGATTCCATACAGAGTTGGAGATGTCAAGTTCATTATTGACCCATTCCGACTGATGCTGGCAGACCCGGTCTCATTGGGATTGAGTCGATCAGAATTAGCAGGTTCCGCAGGAGTGGGCGATTCGGAAGAGTCCGTCAAGTTGAACACGCGTTGTGGGCGGGGGCGAAGAATAGGAATTTCGTCCGACATGATTGATGTCAAGGAAAGGGGATCTGAAGGTTCAAAGGTTTAAGGCGCGAGAAGCGAGTAGTAGGATAGGGGTTTCTATGACCCGAGACAACCCACAATTCGAGGCTTAGGCAATTGCTGTATTTGATCGATCCTATACCGGGGGAGAAAAAAAATCGAACCAAGCGTAAGTGCTAGTGCTAGATATAGCTATGGATATGTTGCAAGGAGGGTTCCGACGGTCGCTCTTAGTTAATAGATGACCAACGGAAAAATATTAAATGTGAACAATAATAGCAAGAGCAATATTAGGGACGGGGGTTGGAGTGTAAAAGAGAATGATTTGAAAAGGCCCCGTGGTGCTGACGGAAATCGCAAAAAGAGGAGTAGTGGAGTAGCTGCAGTAGTTAGGTTGTTGGGGACGAGCACAAGACTTGCAGTGGATCGAGTAATCTCGTTGGAGGAATGTACGGAAACCGAGACGTGGAGCAGTAATAATAATACCTCCCTAAAACCTAAGGTAATGCCGAGCAGGTTGCAGACGAAGTCAACTACTATAGGGAGGAATGAGATGCAGGAAGGGGAATTGAAAGAGAGAGAGAGAGAGAGAGAGAGATTTAAATTTTTATTAGGTGTAATAAGGTATAACAACAAAAATACCTACCTAGGTTAGGTACCAGGTAAGGTCGCGGTAGCTGGAGAATACGTGAGTACCTACCTATGTGTATCAATAATGATTAAGAGAAAGAGGAATCATGTGCAAATTGCATGTGCCTGTTTTGATTTTTCCTTCGTGTGTATAGGTAATTTGCTCTCCTGGTCTTCCACAAGTCCTATTGGCAGCGACAGTTTCACTAGATCCACTAGCATGGATGTCATCCTCATGCTGACTGCTTTTTCCAGGGTTTGGTGCTTTTTCTGACCCTGTCTTCTTCATCCCCTGAATTCACCTACCTTCTTACATACATACCTAGGTACGTAGCTAATTCTACAAAACGGGATCATGGTAAAAATTCTGTCTTCATAAATCTATCCTGGCCTAGAGACAGGAAATTAAATAAAAATAAAGATGATATACCTAGACATAAGACATATAAAGACGAAAAGAACAGTTTAAAGGAAAAAAGAGAAGGAAAGAAAAGAGAAGGAAAATAAGGGAAAGAAAATAGAAACGTCCTCTGAATGAACCTGGAAAAAGAAGGGACAAGTAATTGTAATAACAGGAGGCACACATTGCCATTCCCAAACAACTCAACACAATTATTATCAATGATCATGGGTAAAAGCCTATGTGTGGTGGTGGTGGTGGTGGTCTAGCCATCCTTCTCACCATCAGCTTCCGATCGCAAATTGATGCCATCTCCTGCCACTGATGGTGTCTCACTTGCAGCGTATCCATTTCCACCGTCGAGGACGGAGGAATTCTCTCCGGCTTCGCCTTCTCCTTCGTCTAGATCTTCATCCTCCGCTTCCTCATCGTTCTCGTCAGATGATAGAGCTTCGCCATCTTCATCCGCATCGCCTCCTTCGCCCAAGAAGCTATCCTCATAACCGGCGGGGCGGCTTGTGGGAGCGCCTCGAGATTGTCCATCGTCCTCGTCTACGCTTTCTTCTCCAAGGAGCTCCCGATCGATATCATCAAGACCTTCTTCAGCTTCAATATCCCCATCCTCGTCGCCCAATCCACCCGGTGTTGGCATAGGGGAGAGTGCTGTATCTCGAGAAGGCGTCTCAAACCCATCCTTGCTAACATCAGCATTGGGTGCCGCTGTGCCTTGGGCATCACGCTGGTTCCGGCTACGGCTGCTCTTAGAACGAGATGTTCCTGCCTTTGGGGTCGCGGCTGAAGGAGTATTGGCTGCGGCCGCCGCTCGCGCAAGCTTGCGCTTGGCGTTCCGTGCAGCTCGAGCTCTACTACGAGCAGAAGAAGGCGCCCGCCCGTCCAGAGAGGCGTCAAGCCCTAGGCCATCTTCTCGTGCTTTCTGACGTTCTTCTCGCTCCTTCTTCCGGTCTCTCTTCGGGCCATTCGCATTTTCATAGTCCCATCGATCTAATCGTCGCGACGCCTTGCGAATCACGGATAAGTAATAACTAGCACATTCACCGAAATCCTGCTCTTCTTCTGGGTTTGGAATTAGACCACCCTTGCCCCAGGAATTCGCCTCATCATCTGTGTCATAGCCATCAGGAATACTTTGTAGCAGTCGTCCGTAACGGGCAAAGGGGATCTCATTCTCCCGCTTTGCCCGAAGAACCCGATATGTTTCGGCTTTCTTTTTGGCTAGGAGATATTCGATGCGTTGCCGACGATTCCGTTCAACTGCCAGTTGGTGTTGAGTAAGGGGTCGTGGTCGGCGAGACGAGCCTTGCTGACCTAAAGAGGGCTCAGAAACGAACCGATTTAGTACCGGGTGACTCGAGCCTGGGGGTGCCGGAGATGCCGCATCGGGGGTTTGTTCGGCTTTTGTTTTCAAGATAAGGCGTTGTTGACCTGCGGACCGATTGACTGAAGAATCCCTTTTGGGCTTTTTACTCTCTTGTTCAGGGGTTTGAGCCTCATCTTCAAGTTCTGACAATGGTGGGTAGTACCGCCGAGGGTCTATGAGACATTAGTAGGCATTATTAATCAATCTGAAGAAGACTACTTACTAGGCTTTGGTAGAGTAGCCAAAATTTCTTCCCAAAGCTGTGGAGGCCGCTTAGGGCGCTTTGGTGCCCTAGGCACAGGCTCTTCCTCTTCCAATATTCCTACTAAAGTCAGTGGGAGCACTTTTTGGGCCATGAGAGTGATGGTGGCTTACGTTTACGCTCCAAGCGCTTCGCTTCTCCATACTCGATTTCGGACTGGGTATCGACATTTTCTTCATTCCCTTCCTCCTCAGTCAGGGTTTCAAAAGCTGGGACCTTGATTGGCAGTCCTCCTGTTCCTTCGCCCTCGAGTCCGGGACCAAACGGGTTATTGAGGGCAGCCTCGCGGGAGAAATCGCTCTCCAGATACCACCACATTAACCATAGGAACGCTTTGGCACGGCTTTGACTACTCAATGTAGATCTCATCACTAAGTCGAAGAAGTCCCGGGGAGGGAAGAAGTGTACCTCTGACACTTTGGGGGCATATTGAGCCAGGACGAAGATGAGGTTTACTGGGTTTGTACGGGGGATGTTTTCGCGCTTGATTTTATCGATAGTGTTCGGCTGGTCTACGTCCTCGGACGCACCCTTGAGGATAGATTTGAGACGAGGGGCATCTTGGAGTTGTTTGTAAGCGTTTGGATCCTGATGCGCTTGGAGTGATGGAATTGAATGATAAGTTCGGAGTTGGGCACGCATTTCGGGGAAAACTAGAACGAGCGCACGTTAGTTTGAGGCGATAAGACGAGTAGGAAACGTAAATAAGGATGGCGCGAGATACGAAGAAAAGAGGAAGAGGACGAAAAAAAAAGAATCTATAGGAAAAGAGGAACACACAATTGAGAGTCGTGTTCATACGACCAAAGTTGACGAGCAAACACACCATGGCCATACTGATGGCCGCCTGTTTGTCATTCTGAAGCTTGTCCTTGAGAATCTTGCTCGTCTTGCTGCTCTTCGCCATTGCATCGATATATATATCGGCAAAGTCCAAGTTCTTTTCTCCGTCAGGCCAGCGCGTGAAGACTGGAGTCTTGTCCTCAAAGACAAGCTTCAGGAACTGGTACTGGATGTCCTTGCGCCAGAGCGGGATACCATCTTCTTTCTTGAGATGTCTGATTTTGTTTCCGGAATATACAGAGCCGATTGTTCCATTTGCCTGGCGTCTTGTGCCGACCGTCATGTTATGAGTTTGCTGTTCATCCTGTTGTTCGGATTGCGCCAACGAGTCGTCTACGCCGGCGCTCTCCACCTCAGCCATCTTGAAGGATTGATGTAAATAACCGGGTCCGGAGTTGGTAATCGATCAATATCTGGATTTCAAATTTTCTTGGAAGTTTCAAAAATGTGCCAACTCTGCCAATGTGCTCGTGCAAGGGGGGGGAGGAACAAAGGGTGATCAGATTGATGGGAGTCGGAGAATATTGGTGGCTATCGATGGACGGGATAGCTAGCGTGTCGGAGGTGGAAGGTGATTGAAAAGCTTGATGAATATTGTTAAATGATGCAAGAATAGTTGTTTGCAAGAGCAAGAACAAGTTGTGCGGGATGAGGCGGAAGGAGGAGAAGAGAGTGGACAAAGGCTGGATGAATTATGGGTGAGTTTAGCCAAGGTCTGACTTTCTCGCGTTAAGCTGGCGATCTCCTAGGATTATCCGTCTCCGTATTGTAACTAGAAGAAATTGCTCTTTCCTTTAGCGGTTCCGTTACCTCTGATTTCCAAAGGAATGTAATTTGATCAGACACTTCTCATTAATGTCATAGTACCACAGTAAATAATAATACCTATTTTTCCCTCTATCGTTCCCGAATTTTTGGTTTTTTTTTTTTTTTTTTCCCCTTTTCTTTTTTTGCAGATATAAAATACATAAAATGAAACTGCAGGATCGATTAAGCGTTACAATATAGACTATTCAGTAACACCCGAGACCAACACAGAATTAAATACTTCCCAGTGAATTATTGAAACAATCGATGCTTTCATTGTTTCCTATATGATTGATGTATACAGCTAAGTGGAGAAAGTCAACAAGCCTAAGGAGTTCAATTGTACGGCTACGGTGCCAGTGATAAGAAATCATGTTGACATCATTAGCTACAAAGATACATAGACGAGTATCAAACTTTTTCTGATTGAATAACGACCTCTTCCTTCTCTCGAGACACAATAGAGTCCATGAGCAGGGCCGTCTTCGGCATATCCCTTCTAACCCAAACTGCTACTGACATGAGACAATGAATGCCTGTGCACCAGCAAAACCACAAATAGCGCCAGCGTAGTAGCTTTAAATCCTCCACGGATCCGAGTAATGTACCATAAAAGAAAAGAGATCCCACTCAATGTAAGCCTCCACGGACCCCAGTGTAGAGAGATTTTTTTTGTGGAACAAGCAGCTCAAGCCAACGCCAGACACAATGCAAAAAATCCCATCTCTATCATCCGCATCACGATTTTTGAGCACCATTGTTCCCAGATGTATTGTAAAGAAACCAGTACTCGCCGAAGAAGGCCTGCACAAAAAAGAAAACGATAAAGCAGAAGAAAAAAAAAGCAAGCCTTGAAGTGGTAGCTCCTGTTCCGCGTCATCGACACACCGATAAAAGGAACCCCATTCAAAACTGCTTGACGGAAAAGATAAGGGGAAAAAATAGAATAACAAAAGGAAAAGGACACATCTCGGAGAAGGAGGTATGATTTCAAGGAGGGAGAAAGATAAACATGCATGAGGAAGAGGAAGAAATAACAGACGCAAAACACAACACCCCAGTTGAGGATACCGAAACTAGAAGAAATCTATGTTGTGAGACACGGTCGATGCAGTTGCTATAGCATCAAGCAGAAGAAAATCATAAAAGTAACTTCACTGCACATGAAAAAGCCGGAAATCTCGTTCGGCATGCGTTATTCAAGCGGATCTCCATATAACCGCCTGAAAACAAAATGGGTATCTGATGGAAGCGGTCAAAGGAGAAAGTCAACGCAATCTATGATAATCATGCAATGCCGACCCAAATACCTTCGACTATAGGAAAAAGAGGTATAATCGAAAGTAACGAGATAAAGAGTCCGGACCACATCGAAAGCCCATGTCTAAAACAAGAAAAGATATCGAGAAAATCTGAAGAATGCTGAACAGTAAAGGAAAACACCTGCACGTTGTTGAAGGCGTGAGAATAAAGCGCACAAAGACAAAACGAAAATTCTAAAAATATGAAGTCGTGGCAGTCGTGACAAAGCCGGTCCTGAGAAAAACTAGTAGGAAAAGAGAAACAACTCAGGGATTGTTCTGATCGTATCCGTAAAGGAAGCAGGCGAAAGAAAACGAAAGGAGCCAACCAGACCCTACGGCTGCGTCAGAGACCACAACCTCTGATTTACCACCAAGAAGAAGGTCCAGTAGGGCCAGATGGGTTGCCGTAGCTACCGCCGTAGCTGCCGCCGCCACCGCTATAGCCAGCACCGCCACCGCTGCCACCACCACTGCTGTAAGAAGGGGCTCCACCTCCATAGCTGCCGCCATAGTTGCTAGAGGGAGCACCATAGCTACCACTGCCGTAGGAAGGACCTCCCATGCTACCACCACCACCGCCCATGCGGCGCATGTCACGGGTAGCGTTGGTACCACGACCACGACCGCCGCGACCGCCGCGACCGCCGTATCCACTACCCTCGCGGGCAATGCTCTCTAGGAAGGATGGGACTTCTTGGTGAGCCTCCTTTAGGAGATCAATCAGGTCGCGGACAACACCACGGTTTCCACGGTTAAAGAAAGCGGTAGCGATACCAGTGTTACCAGCACGACCAGTACGACCAATTCGGTGAACATAGTCGTCAATGTCTGTAGGCAAGTCGTAGTTGATGACGTGGGTGACATTGGGAATATCGAGACCACGGGCAGCAACAGCAGTAGCAACGAGAATGGGGCAGCGACCAGATCGGAACATCTCAAGGGCACGCTCACGCTCACGCTGAGTGCGGTCACCGTGAATAGCAGTGGCAGGGAAGCGCTGGTTCAGGAGGAAGTCCGAGAGTGAGTCGGCCATGCGCTTAGTCTCGACGAAAATAAGAGTGAGGCCGCTGGTGCCATGAGTGTGGAGGATGTCCAAAAGAACAGAGCGCTTATCATGATCCTCAACATACTCAACTTTCTGGGTGATATTCTCCGAAGTAGATCCAACACGACCAACGGACAAGAAAACGTAGTCCTTTAGGAAGTCGCGAGCCAGCATTTGGATGTCCCGAGGGAAGGTGGCAGAGAACATGAGAGTTTGGCGGTCATTCACGTGAGGCATGTCCTCACCCTCGACAATGCGTCGAATTTGAGGCTCAAAACCCATGTCCAACATGCGATCAGCTTCGTCAAGGATCAGATACTTAATATTAACAAGAGAGATACGACCACGCTCGATAAGGTCTACAAGACGTCCAGGAGTGGCAACCAAAAGGTCACACCCACGTTCGATTTGGCGAAGCTGGGAGCCAATATCAGCACCTCCGTAGACAACACATGGGCGGACCCAGGAGCGATAAGCAAATTTCCGGGCTTCGTCAAAAATCTGAGAGACAAGCTCACGAGTAGGGGCGAGGATAAGCGAAGTGGGGTAGGCTTTACGCTGGCGACCGTAGCCGAATTGACCAGACGCCTGGGCGGGAGCTGGAGAGGGTCCATTCTGGTAAGCCTGAGACAAAATGGGGAAGAGGAAACCACCAGTCTTTCCAGAACCGGTCTGGGCACAAGCCATAAGATCGCGACCGTTCATGACAATTGGGATTGAGTATTTCTGGACGGGAGTGGGGGTCTGGTAGTGAGCAAGCTTGATGTTCGCAATGAGGTGGTCGTCCAAGGGGGGGTTTGTGAACGCATTAACAGGCTCAGGGACATCGTGACCGGAGGCTTCCACGGGGATATCATCGTAGTTGGCGAAGTTGATACCAGTGCTTTGCTTGGTGGGATCGTTGGGGAGACCGAATAGCTCACGTTCCAAACGAGCGTTTGCGGGTCCGGGGATATGCTTGCCGTCTCGCCACTGGCCATCTCCAGAGCCTCTGGCAGAGCCGCCGCTGTAAGAGCCGCCTCCATGACCTGGATTTCCGTAAGCATTTGGATTAAAGGATGGGCGGCCGCCTTCCTGGGAGCTCCAGCTAGTGTTACCATTGGGACCACGGGGACTGAAATCGGGTGCGTTGGCGTTAGCCCAGTTACCGCCACGAGGGCCGTTCCTATTTGAAAACAAGCGTTAGTAAGGAATTGCGAATTTGGTGAATAGCAGAGTCCGGAGCCCATTGATATCGCAGACTCCAGATATAGGACATACCTGTTACCCCACGAGTTAGGACCAGGGGGAGGGGCAGCACCATCTACGCTGGCAGGGGGTGCAGCAGCAGGAGGGGCCGCAGCCGCGGGGGCGCCCGCGCGCTGGCGGAGGTGTGGAGGAATGTAGGCAGCGCGGCCAACGGAAGTATTGTTGGCAGGAGCGGGAGCATGCTGAGATTCATTAAGGGAAAGGTTTCCCATCTTCAAACCGTCGGCCATGTTTGTGGTACTGTACGAACTATTTCAATCGTTGATCGGATAAGCAAATGGTGGACGTTCAAAATAAGGAGACCAACAAAGGAGGGAGGCCAAAAAAATGCGGGTGAGACATACGATATAGAAATCGTGAAGTAGTGTTTTTTAAGAGGCGCTATCTGCAGCGGTGGTTCAGAATAAGTCAAGGATGGCTTGAGAATCCTTCGCTTTTTTCTTTTTCTTTTTGTACAAGAGAGAAATCAAAAAAAAAAAAAAAAAAACCACAAGAGATGAAAATTTCTGTGCCTCTATCAAGGAGTCAAACACAGGAAATAAATGATGGGTAATATCACCACAAGAGGAAGAAAAAAGAAGGGAGAGAAGAGATTGGGTTAAGGAAAGAGACAAGGTGATCTCCCAGATCTAACCCTCTATTAAGTTGCAAAAAGGAAGTAAAAAGGAAAAACAAAAAGGAGGAGAAAAAAGATATGATTTTGGGATATGGAAAAAATTGAAAACAAGTTCAATTATAAAACTGGAGAGAAGGGGGAAAGAAGAGGATGGAGAAGAAGAAAAGAAGAAGGTTTGTGGGAGGAGGAGAGGCAAAGAAGGCTTAGTCGTTGGCTGCTGTTCCAAGCAGGCGTTGTTGGTAGGTCGATGTATTATTATTATTATTATTAACGCCTACAACCAACACTTGTACCATGTGTACTTAAAATTGTTCTAGTTTTTAATAATTTTTGTTTTTTCTTTCGACCCTTCACTTTTCCTTGGTTGGAGAAACTAAGCCTTACTACTCCCAGTATGTAACAGGTACTACCAAGTACTCATTAGGTAGTAGTGAATGATTTTTTTCCTGAATACTTAATACTGGTTCTGGTAAAGAAAAAAAAAAAAAAAAAAAGAAGCGAAAGGCGAAAAAAATGGTGGCTACCAATGAGGACGGTTCAAATAGACTACCCTTGCCACACCCACTGTGTAAATTTTACCTTGAAAAGAATTTTTACTCTCCTTTAGTACCTTTTTCTGTATGTATTTATTTCATAAGATAAAAATTAAAAGAAAAAAATTAAAAAAAAAAAAAAAAAAAAAAAAAAAAAAAAATTAAAAAAAAAAATAAATAAAATTTATATAAAATAAAATAAAAAAATAAAAAAAATAGGGGGAATATAATTTTTTGGAATTTGATAAAAAAATAATAAAATATATAAAATATTTGAATATAA